>JANFAF010000033.1:0-660693 GCA_024663475.1 Pisolithus thermaeus
AACATAACCCCGGTTGTCAAATGATAGTCCCCAACATGCTGTCCCATAACCCTCTGTTCATGGCTGCTACTCCTATCAAAACCATGGTACTTCCACCATCGATTTGGCTAAAGGGGGGGTGAAACCAATCAAAACATCCCTACTCCCATCGAAACTGTTTCAAAACCCATCTTCAACATGCCCAAGTCCTTGCCCTCAACAGTGAAAGTCCCAAAGGTCCAACAGAACAAAGCCAAACATGAATGAGGAATACTATGAGTGTCATGCAACACATATGATGCTATCAGGGCTTTGTTGAAAGAAGATCAAAGTTATGTCATCACCCCTGACAACCCTGTTACTGAAGACCCAGTAATTCAAATCAAGACCAAGAATGGAAGGATTTACATCCCTCTGAAGGCTCGGAAACAAGCAATGGCCAAGTTCCACAATCATCTGTCTGCTGGACATCCTGGCACCAAAGCAATGACAGGTAAAATGAATTGTGAATGCTTCTGGCCAGGAATGTGGAAGGACATCAGAAATTATGTCAAAGGCTGCCCTACATGTCAAGCATCGAAGGTCGTCTGTCACAACCATCCCCCTCCACTCCAGCCTATTGAAAGTAACTCCCCATTCCCATTCAAACAAGTCTCCATGGACTTCATCACCAACCTTCTGGCCTCCAAAGGCCATGACTCTATCCTCACTATCGTCAATCACAGGTTGTTGAAGGCAGTGACCTTCCTCCCTATGACAAAAACCATAGACTCCAAAGGTCTCGCAGACCTTTGGTTATGACACGTCTATCCCCACTTTGGCATTCCTGAGTCTATCATATCCAACTGAGGTCCTCAGTTTATAAGTGCCTTCACACAAAATCTCTATAAGGCACTTCGCATCAAACCTCATTATTCATCTGGATACCACCCACAGACCAACAGAGAAGCCAAACACATTAACCAGGAAGTTGAAACATACCTGCAGATGTATTGTGCTGAAAAACCCAATGACTGGAGCAACCATCTTTCCCTTGCTGAGTTTGCACATAATTCCCACATTCACTTGACTCACAGACAGACCCTGTATTACTTGCTCTATGGCTATGATCCCAACCCCTATCCTTCAGTACATGCATTGAAGGCCCTGTTGGTCGAAGAACATCTAGAAGCTCTCGCACATGCCTGAGATGCCACATTAATCGTGCACAAAATGACAGCAGAACAGATGGCCAAAGCTGGCCCTGACCCACTGGCATACACGAAACCACAACAAGGCACTCTCATTTGGCTTGATGCCAAAGACCTGAAATGAAATGTACAATCAACAAAGCTTGCGCCTGGACATGTTGGACCCTTCCATATCAAGAAGATCATCAATAACATCTCAGTGGAGCTGGATCTACCTGCCTCATGGCATGTTCACCTGGTTTTCCACACCTCAAGGATCTTCCCATTTACCAAAACACCGGAATATGGTCTGACACTGCCACCTCCGCTCCCCGAAATGATAGATGACCTTCCCAAACAGGAAGTTGAGACCATTTTGAATCACAAAGAGGTGAGGATGTCTCACAGAATGCATATGTGTTATTTGGTCAAATGGAGTGGATATGGCCATGCCAGCTATACCTGGGAACCAGAGTCCAATCTGGTCAATGTGGAAGAGGTCCTCAAAAACTATAAAAGACATCGTCTCAAGCCCCCTGACATCCAACAACCCACCCACAGATCCACTCATTGTTGATAAATCACCACATGTCTTCCTATGACAATGACAATGGATACAATTCTGAGTCACATGAATACCTCTTGGATGTCACCTCCACTTTCGATTCAGACTACAACTTCTCCTCCCCTCTGCTTTCTCAGTCCTATGTATCACTGGCCAACACCCTCATATCCACACTTGAATCCCTTCTCAACACCAACAGCTCAGTCCCACTGAACCCCCACTCCTCATTCAACATACACTCCCTCTCGAAGGGAAAAAGAAAAGCTGTCCTGAAGACTCCCAGAGCACACCCCTATCCTGTCCCAGAACCTGCTTACTGCACCATATGCAATACCCCATCCCCAGAATCCTGGGAACCATCCCCTGGTCTGTCAAACTGTGACCAAACAACCTTGACCATGGTCCCCCATGAGTCTCACCCCATGTCCACACCCTTCAGACTCTTGTGCAACCCACAAGAATATGAAGGCTATGTGCAGATGTTTGAAGGGTTTGAGCAATGGGACTGGGAAGGATGGAACTCAGGGAGTGACCATGAGTATCTACAGATGCTGCATCAGGTCTATGGAGGAATCTCAAACACTGCCAAATGCACAGTGAACATCCTAAAAACTGGCAACTCCATGGTAGAGGAATCCTCCCATGGTACCACTTTTATGGAACAGGAAGAGATGAAAAACATCGAAGAAATTCACAAAATGCTCTGTTCCCTGGTCAACATTGTTCACATTCACTTCAGCCCTGTCCTAAACTGGTCCTTTCATGACTTTCACCCACAACAAACCTCGTCTGCTCCCATCCCTCATGTACTCCCTGACTCTACCGATGAACGAGCCACTGGAGGTGGTTCAGCAACTTCAGAAGGAGAGGGAGTTCATGATGTTGACATCCAGAAAACTGCTCTGCATTGATCAAATGACTGACATCCACAATGGATCAATGATGACAGTAACACGAGACAAAAGTCAACAGAAAGCATATACTCTGGCCAAATGGATGTATCTGCAGCACCTAGCTGCAACAGGGAAGATGCAAGCACTACTCTGACTATGCAAAGGGAGTCATTGGATGAAGAATCTGTTCCAGGAGTCCATTGGATCTGCAAATGTCAATACCGAGAAGAAGAGGAGGCAGCTGGAAGAAAGTTCCTCAATATTGTGGCCCAGATTCTCAGTGAGAGATGCAATGATCCCTGGACTCCTGAGGCAGAACGTGTCGACTGGTGGAGAGAATTTTTGCTCACCATCCATGATGACCGAAAATATTGGCCACTCAATATATTCAACACAACCAAAACCACCAACACCCTACCAAGAGACACGTTCTACCCTATCAAGGCAACAGATCAACTTTGCCTCAAACTCAGAGGATGCATTACCCTCGACCCTCTTCACCCCTTCTACAAGCACACCCACCTTGACCACCAACAACCAGGACATTGGTCCTGTCGGCATGGAAAAGGATCTCAGTGGACTAACACTAATGGATATCCTAATGGACAGTCCAAGGCAAAGTCCTGACCTTTGGCCAATCCTGGACCATCCTTCTAGTTTTCATGCCAAGTTGTCACACTTAGAAGAGGGGGGGTAATGTCATGTGCCATTTCTTTTCTTTCCACTTTCAGCCTCACATGATACACACTTCACATCCCACACACTCATCATCCCCATTCCTGCATCCTTGTGATGTCTCACACTACACTGCTGCCCACCTTAGGGGCAAGTGTATGGACTCTACATATATGACAAGTCCCTGCTTACATATGTTTCCCCTTTTGTCTTAGTTGTTGCTTTCAATCACCAGATCCTTGATGGGATCTGTGCTTCTTTGTTACTTACTTCTTTTGTTTCTCATGCATGTGACTCTGTCATGTCATGTCTTAGGAGCCCCTGTTTGCTGTTGCAAACAGTCTGTCTCTGCTAGAGTCATTGTGACTCGATGCATCGAGCTGGCTCCTGTTCTTGTTTGTATGGTATGATCTCCTTTGCTCCTACATGTATATGGACATTAGTACATTACTCATCTGATCACCTGTGGGGTATATAAACCCCTCAGATGCAACTCAGATTCCCTTGTACTTTTGCTACCAAGCTACCTACAGCAAGTTGGAATCTACCTCCTATAAATCTCTTCCTTCTCCCTTGAACTCTTGAGCATTGCTCTGCTGTTGTAATCCACTGCTGATTGTCTTGGCCCCAATCTAAATCTCAGCAAGACTTATCCTCAAGTCTTCTCATGGGTAGTCAACAGTGTCCCTGTCAGTTATATCTCCATATCACTGTCTGACATACTTGGAAGAGGCCGCACCACCACCTATTCCCTCCATATTGGTTTACCTGGTCAAAAGGCCAGCAGTGCACATCAGTCATTCCCTTGAACAAGGAACCATGATCCATGCTGCATGACACTCCCCTGATGGCAAGAGGATTGTGTCAGGCTCTTGGGACAAGACTGTGAGGGTCTGGGATGCTGAAGGGGGAGTCCAGATTGGCAGCCACCTTGAGGGGCATACACATGGAGTCTTTTCAGTTGCATTCTCCTCTGATGGCAAGAGGATTGTGTCAGGCTCAGGGGACAAGACTGTGAGGGTCTTGGATGCTGAAAGAGGAGTCCAGATTAGTAGCCACCTTGAGGGGCATTCAAGTGCAGTCAACTCAGTTGCATTCTCCCCTGATGGCAAGAGAATTGTGTCAGGCTCTCGGGACAAGACTATGAGGGTCTGGGATGTTAATGCCTATGATGACATTATTGATGCCTATGAGCAGTTGAAGTTGTCTCCATCCAATCTGAGCAATACACCTGTTCCACTTGACAAAGCAGATGGTAAGCACAGTGGACCTGTGATGAGCATTTTGGCACATTAAAAACAGTTTTAGTGATTAGATCATGTCACATTTGCTTTTCATCCATCCCATCACATGCACTCTGTGATAGTAAACAACTTCTTGATGGACTCTCATGGAGGGGTGAGGAACCACAGGCTCAATTAGTCAAGCTTCACCATGATGGCTGGATAGAGGGTCCAAAAGGTAGATTGCTACTTTGGATACCTGTATCAGTGAGGTACCCATTGTACTCAATATTGTTGGAGTTTGAATCACCCCTGTGTGATACATATATTGGTGCAAGTTTTTACTTGCTTACATAAGCACTTAGAGCGCACATAGTACTATGCTTTTGGTACTGTTCCCTCAGTAGTTGAGTCACTACTGAGGCTGCCTACAGCCTTTTTCAACAAATATGGACCACAGCCATCATCCCCAAAGGTTGTTGTATGGAGTTGGACTTGAGTCAAATGGCTCATGGACATAAATGGCATATGTGTTACAAACCAATCCCCTAGTCTGGATGTCTCTCATTTGCATGCTGAGTATGAACTATGTTGAATAGTGGATGAGTAGAAACAGGGTTCATCCATTTCTCATATTCTGTGCTTGATCCTTAGCCAACATGAAGGCAGTTCATATAAAATAAAAATAAAAATAAAAACTTCTCATTATATATATATGTGATGCCACACTAACTATTTGGTACTGTGGCTCAGAGTGTTAGGAGTATTTCTGTAATACAATGAGTTTTCCCTGCAGTGTTTGTAGTTGACACTCCACAAGAGTCTGTAAGGAATCTGCATTGTCAATAGCAAAGGAATTTAGTGGAGGTAAATGTATATGGGTATCACAAATCTGCCCACGGCACCTCCCACTTCACATGACCCACAAGGAAATGGACAGCCCACAGTTATGCAAATTCTCGAGGAACACATGTAGCTCCTTTCAAATGACATGATATGATCCACTGATCCAAGAGAGATCAAGCATAGAGACCACCAGAGTTGACTAGATTATATCTGCTGCTTCAGATAAACTGAGTTTGTGCTTGCACCCAGGGTTCCATTCGAGGACTTCACAATGGTTTGAAGAAGGAACACGTGACTATCATACCGTGATCCTTAAGGCTCTCAGCGTCGCAGGGGATAGGACCTTCAGTGGGGCCATTGACCTCGGTGCCGAGCATTCTATGAGTGTCATCGTCAACTGTTGGAGATGAAAGTGAGAGACATGATACGGTCAGAAAGTCTGAGTGCCGGGGTGGGGCATCTCATCTCCGCACAGGAGTTTTGAACGGTCGCCGCTATGGTGTTGAAGACCCCTGAGCTCTATGTGATGCAGAGTTTCACCCCCATAAGTAAACTCGGTATCCTAACCTCGTGAACAAGTTTACAGAGTAACAGTGCGATACATGTGAATCGTGAGGATACAACAAACCAAATCCCTTCGTTTACTTGAACTGTAGCGAGAGAAGAACATGTCCGTGATTGGTATCTCACATAAACAAGCCAAAAATGCGAACTCACGTTCTTTCCATCCTGCCACTTCTTGCCGTCAATTTCCAAGTCCCAGGCTAGAGCACCCTCGAAGAAGGCCTTGTCTTCGGAGTTCTCGAGGTCCAGTTTCCTGTAGTCGTAGCTCTCATAGTCAGGTGCCACCTCGACAACGGGCTTGACATCTTGACCCCGCAGGATCAGAACACCGGCAATAATCGAATCATTGGCCGATCCCAGGACACCTACGGACCCGAAGAGGTATTTACGTGAAGCCTCCAGACGGTTGAAGAAACCACCAATCTGGTTGGAGGACATGAAGATGAGGGTCAGCTCCTCATTGTATTTAAAGTCAACACGATAGATTGAAAAGCCTTCTTTGTCGAAGCTATACGGAACGGGAGTCAAGTCTACGGGGAGGAATACATTTTCGTACACTTACTTCTCGTAGAACCATTCAAGAGAGCCACCAGGCCCGCGTGTGTCCTTGTTGGAATAAGCGCGTTTCCAGTCCTCGAGATTGAACGTCGATTTTGGTAGGAGATCAAGGGGGTTCTTTGGTTTGGGTTCTTCAGGAACAAGGTTCTCATCCTCCTCGTCATCTTCCTCCGCCTTCTTGGGTTTCTCCCTCTTAGGAGCCGGCGCAGGAGCAGGTTGCTTAGGTTCTTTTTCCTTCTTCTCCTTTGCAGGCGGGGTGTACTGCACAGCCTTCTCGACGAACGTGGGTTGCCCAAAGACGTCCTTGAGTTTTGGTTGATTGATGATGAGGTCAAAGTGGCGGAGGACATTTGGATACCTGGCGCGCAGCGGGGCATCGAGGGTGTACGAGACAGAAAGGAAAGTGACAGAAGCGACGGTGATATCAGCGAGGGTGAGGCGCTCGCCAACAAGGTAGGTACGAGTGAGAAGGATTGTCTCGAGGGTGCTAAAACCACGGAGTTGACTCTCAGCCAGTGTTGTGTGGATCTGTTGAACACTAATCGTCAGAAAAAAAACGGAAAGGGAGGGGTTACCAGACTTACACCCTTGTTATAAGGGATATACCCGTTTATCATCATATAAATGTACTGAAGAGACGTTTGTATTTCCGTCTCTGCGAAGTGCACGTATTGGTCGACGAGTGCGGCGTCCTCGACCGTGCCACCAAGAAGGCCAGAGTTCGGAGAAATCGAAGCAACTATAAACTACCTGTAAGTATCGCTCGCCTAACACGCTTTCAGCCAAAAGGATGGTGGCGGTCAGAAATACCACTATCTGTCGACATCGACTTCCGACAGGGATAACTGTCGATATATTTTTCTTCCTTCCACCCATGATCTGACAAACATCTGGAATACGAGAATGGTACGTACTATACCGAGCGATGGCAGCGCCTTCCGTCAGGTTGAAGCCGTTGGTGCCTTCGAAAGCGGGAATCTTTCCATGGGGAAACTTAGCGAGGAATTCCGGCTTTTTGTTATCTTCGTAGTGCTTGTACGCGGGTTCCTCTAGCTCCACGCCAGCTACGGCAGCGGTGGCTTTGATCTGTGAGGCAAAGATCAGATATGAATACAGCGCGACGCGAAAAGCACGTACAACGGTTGTCTGACCCATCCCGGGGACGGAATAGAGCTTTCCTATGGGGGCCATTTTTTCGAGCTCGCGGGTGGAAGGTGGAAAAGAAAGGACAAGGAGCGATGTTTTTTTTCTTGCGCGGATGTTCCAAGTCATCGTATTGGCGGGTCAGATAATCGACTCTAATCACAGCTTAGGGCAGGCGTTATCGATCTGATAACCTCCATAAATCAATAATTATTTTGCTCACCACCATGGACAGCGACGACGGGTCAGACGCGTGTGAGCAGTGGGAGTCCGAGCTGGGTGCACCGGCCACGTCGACGCCGTCCTTCGAGGCGTATTTTTTGCTGGCGTCGTCGCGAGCTGCGACGTCCTCCAACGTGTTCTCGTCGCGCGTCCTGCCGCTGAGTGCAGACGAGTACGCGACGGCCATCGCAGCATACAAGGCGCGTTCGCTGGATCAGACGGTGCAGACACGATGGACAGGCCCACTGAACGAGGCCACTGCCTTTCGCCGATACGCACGTGAGGTCGCCGAGGGCTTCAACCTACTCTTCTACGGCTTCGGTTCCAAGAGGACCATCCTGAACAAATTTGCGACGGAATGCCTCGCCAAGAAAGGCCACGTCGTCGTCGTGAATGGCTTCCAGCCAAACACCACGCTCAAGGATATCCTTGCCTCGATCGAACGCGTGCCCGGCCTGCTGTCCCACTCATCGTCACTCCCTCTTTCAGCGGAACAACGCGTTTATGATTTTTTCGCCAAGTCCTCGCAGGACGGACCGCATGCTCATCTTTACTTCGTCGTGCACAACATTGACAGTCCAGTCATGCGCTCCCAAAAAATCAGAAACTTTCTTTCGCTCCTTGCACTCAATCCCCATGTCCATCTGGTAGCATCCATTGATAGGCTAAACGCTCCCCTGCTTTGGTCCACCTCCGATATCACTACTCGAAAGTCTCCCACACATAATTCCGGAGATGTGAGGAACAGCGTGTTGAGTCGCGGTTATGCGTGGCTGTGGCACGATCTCACTACGCTATCACCTTACGACTTTGAACTCACATACGCGGATCGATCAACCATCTCTGGCGCCGCTGGACTGAGCACTGGCACTCGGTCTGCACGTCAAGGCGCCACATCAGGAGGCTCTATGTCCGGCGGCCCGCTCTCTGAGACGGCAGTAGTACACGTCCTTGCAGCCGTTACAACTAAAGCGAAAAAACTCTTTGCCTTTCTTGCTGCGAAACAATTGGAAAACATAGAGGCGACTCCCGCGGAAAATGCTAACGACCTCCAACAGTATGGCCTCACATACGACGCACTTTTCTCTACTGCCCGAGCCGAATTCATCGCCACCAATGATACCACTCTGAGATCGCTCCTAGGAGAGTTCATGGATCACGGTTTGATCCTTTCAGTCAATCAGGGTGGACTAGGCGGGGGCGAAACACTCTGGATCCCCTTGCGAAAAGAGCGCATCACAAAAATTCTGCAATCCCTGAACAATGAATGAGAAATACCACTCCTTCTGGATGATTAATGGTTCTAGTAGTTAAGGTAACAGTTGACTAACTTAATACACGTATGGGATAATGCGATATGGAACCAATTTTCTGTATTTCTCCCAGTCTTTGCCATACCTAATATACTTGTGAGAATAGACTCGACCAAGACAATACGTGTACTCACTTTTTCTCGCACATCTCGTCATCACGGCGCTGTCTGTGGATAAGAAGCACTGCGAAATAGATCACGTAGAAGTACGTGACTGGAGTTTCGAAGCCGGTTGGTAGCGACCAGGCAAGTGCCATGAGGAGGTCGCCACTAAGCCACCCATCAGAACTATGATGACAACTATTCAATCTGCCACCCACAGATAATTAGGGTGCCGGGAACGCCCCCACCATCCCGAAGTAAGCAATTTCGAGCCACTTTCGGTCGTGAAATATTGAAGGTCTATGACTTCCATCAGAAAATCACGATGAAACATGCAACGCGCGTCTAGGACTCACTCTTGGGGTTACGTCCGTTCCTAAAATCGTTCTTTTCCCCATTCGCATCCCGAAAGATATAGTAACCCAGTGCATTTATCGCAAAGATTCCCAAAGTAGGGAGGAGTCCAAATTCCACGGGCTTGAAGACAAGGTATCGTGCTTGTAGAGAGTACACGAATGGGACCCATAGAAAGTTGCCAACGGAGAGCATGAACCCGAAACCGTCAGTCGTTATGTCCATAGTAGTGAAGACAGCCGGCTAGATCGTTGTCAGTCAGACGCTGCCGTAGAATACATGTTCACATGTCATACCTCATTGTACAGTGCGTCCGCAACATAGAATCCTTGAAAAACGAAGACCAGCCACATCGAGTAAGTCACGTTCTGTAGACCTCCACGACGGACCGCTTGCTCGCAGAGCATGCTGATATTGATGAGAACCCAAAGTATGAGGCCAGGTCTAAGCTCGTTGAAGGACTTGATATCGAATAGTCCGATTGACGGATTCAGTTCACGACCGATATAGAACTGATAAGAGTCCCCACGTGAAAACCGAACTTCAGCGAAACAATAGTAGGAACCTACATCATAAATCGGATTGCCAGAGTTGCCCCCTAAAGCGAGAAGGGCACCCTTGCGGAACGACGCGACGTACACTCCGAGCGCTTGCACGACTGCCATGACCAATGCAGCAGTCACGAAACCAACCCACTTGTCATAAATGAATGTGAAGGACTGAGGGCCGAACCGCATGATGTAACCAGTCGTGATACCCAGGGTGAGCAAGAGAGTCGAAAACGCTGGACAAGTCATGTCAACACCAGTACACCAACTGCCGAAACAAACAGAAGACGTCCCAGGCACCTACCATTGATTTTATATTGTTTCTTCTCTCCAGTGCGTAATTGAACCCCCTCGATCCAATCACCCGGCAGGACGGCCCAAGCCACGACGCAGAACATGTACCAGGCAAGGTACATGAGGGACGCTTGAGTGTCCCACAAGCCCAGCCACCACGCTTTGTCGGTTACCGCAGCTTGGATACGTGCAGAAATGATGTCTAGAGACGGAGGACATCCGCCAGAAGTGTCTGAACAGCCAAAGTAGAGGGCGTACGCCATCACGGGAACACCGATGGTGATCAAGAACGCTCCTGGTGGCCCCAGAAATTCATACGTTGTTGTTCGTGGGTTCAGCGCGTCATCTTGTCGTGGTTTTGAGGACATTTCACGATGGATGAAGGGAAAGGCCCACTTGACGGTGTTAGTTGGTTGGTGTGAAGGAAAGTGGTGCCACTCCAAAGCCCGCCACTCCGAGTATTATTACCAACAAAGCTTCTTTCATTTCGAAGTTTGGCTACATCCCTACATGCCAGACTGTAGCGCATCGTTCGAGTGAGCGTCCCTCTAATAGACCGCACGAACAATCTGGCCATGCCCTCGTCCCAGATACTCTACCAGTTGACAATTACGACCTCAGCTCCTGCGACACGTCTGAGCTATCTACAACCGGTGAATGTATGTATCTGACGACATTTTGTTGGCACCATGTAAGTACGACGTATATTGTCCATATGGTGTTCACGCTCCTCGGTTCCAGAATGAGGACACGACAGGCTTCGGGGTCGATAGATCTTCCCGTACCCTTGCCATCCTCCTGGGAGACGGTAGAACGCACAATTACCTCGCACTACGGGTTGTATCTAAAATAGTAGACGATAGTATGGGATCCCAGTGAAACTGACGCCACGATGGGACAATATGTTGGTCTATCTTCATGAGGTTAGACCAACGGCTTCATTCACATCATATTAACATAGTGTGGGACACAGAAGTTCACCATGATACCTTGGTAGGGGAAATACCGCATGGGTGGGTTACAGGACTCGATCGGGCTGTCCAATTCACTTACTTGATTGAGAATGACATGATTAGGTTCGCAGTGTGGGGAACGTTCGAGCGCCCCCGTTCCCCTTAGTTGCCCTACAACACCGGGCCCGTTAATAGTGGACAGATAAAGGTTTCAACTTAATCACGACGACCGTGATGAGCTCATAAAGACATCAAGGAAGTAGGCATCTGTTCTCTTAGCAGGGTGTTCTGTAGTGCTTGCTCACCTGATCAAGGAAGGGGCTCATCACATCAAAATGACCATGCTAACGGCGTCGGGAAGAGTCTCACTCCCATAGCCGCGATCTGGCACAAATATAGCGTAGTGCGTAAGTCACTAGAAATCACGGGTACCAGGGGCTGATGCACGTGTAGTATGCGCGTGCGCACCTACATAAAACATTGCATAAAGTTTTGCAAGCACTTGTATTCCAACGACTCGTCCACCTAGCCACTCGCCCAAGTGCGAGAGACTTTGACCAGCATAACGATTTATCGCATTGGCAGAGCCCGCCTTGCGTGGTAAGTGAACTTCCCCTAATCTAGATACGAATTCTGGGGCGTAGACGCCTATGATGTCGTGTTGGCACGCATATGGATTTATTTCGTCCGGCATCGTCCTCAGACCTAAGACAAGAACTCAGTCCTGACACTGGGCATCGATGTTGATAGTAATGGAAGCAGTTCCACGTGGCGCTGTGCGGCCTCAGTTCCGCGCCTCGAAGGCTCTAACACACTTGTAAGTACAAATGAGCGGAAGTCCAACTCTAATCGCATCATTGTTGGCGGCCGAAGCAATGTTGGACCACTTCCATTCACGTTGAAGCGTCCGGACTTTAACTGGTTAGTCGGTCTGCATTCTCGAGACACCAAGTCATGACATCAGTTGCCACAAGACAAGACCACCCGTTAATCTCCCAGGTCTGAGTTGCAACTTCCAGCTAACTTGCATTGTGAGTCCCATTGACTTTTCCCGATTCGATGCTTCCAGGGACGACTGACCTTGCCATGACTGCCGTTGCTGGAAAGCGTCACCCGTCTCCAAGTAAGCATGTACTCCCCCAGGAACCTGTCATGAACCCCAGTGGGTACCTGTGTATACCGCGGCATAACATACACTGCGACCCTGGCAGTGTCAGAATCAGGGCTCCGCTTCCGTGACAAGTTTGATATCTCCGTCTAGGCTGCAATCAAATACACATACCGAAGGTACCAGGCATTCTTATCAAATCGCATTTTCGTATGAACTGGCTATACCATTCCTCCCTCGCCTCCTACCGTGTGACCCCCTGTTTTCACCTCGCACGTTGCATTTGCTATTGCAAACTTGCGGGTTCAGGCTTTTCCCGAATGGACATTTCGAAAGTTCTATCTGCCGTACGCACACCGAGACCACCGGATCGTAGACACACATGTCACAAACACACTGACAAGTAAAGGAATCCGTGTCCCAAGGATGTAAGGCTTATAATTGGAGCGGAACACGTGCAAGATCTTCCGACAACCTTCGTACCGCGGGCGGCCTTCCCTGCGGATACCTAAGATGTGCCGAGCTCATTCAAGTGATCAGATGCTGTGAAAAACCATCGCGGGGCCTTCCATTAGGGAAATTAGGGTCATGTCCACTCAGGTCCCTGATTGCTTGCAGGTGATGAGTGGGAATCCTCCCATAACTTCACGGCGCATCGCACTGCACGGCTTAGCTAGGCCAACCTTCTCATGACCTCTGGCCATCATGGGGAATTACGTCAGAAAGCTGGAAAAAAGGCCCCAGTAATCCATAGTAAGTTCATTTCCACTCGTTTGGGTCTGGGTGAGTCCCTATGTATCGGTACCCGCGAACGCGCGTTCTCGCAGCGATCTAGTCTTGATCGGTAAAAAGAGTCAATTGCCTAAAATGAGATGTCGGTTCGCCCTCGCATTACGGTGCATATTTGTATTTACTGAGAACGATCTAGTGCCTAGCGCAGAAATGCCCCTCGAAGTCGGAGGGACCCACTTCCAGCGTCCTGGATAATGGCGCGTTATCATTATTTGCTTCGTTCGGAAGTCCTGGGTAAGGGTGTAGCCTGTAGGGTAGCTGAGGAGGTCTGAGATATGATCGTACGAAGATGACAGATCAGTACCGACAATGCAGAACAAAGCGAGTGCGAAAAAAGGCCTGACTTCATTTTTGCAGCACCGCCTGTTACGGGAAAGTTCAGGAAATGCCCGGGGACCCCGCTTGGCATGAAAACTGTCCGGCTTGACGCATTATTGGCAACCTCTGGCCTTTGCCTGCGACCCCAACCCATTAGTCTGTGACTCAACGAACGCTCCAAAGCTAGCGTATTGGTACCGCGGATGAGAATGGGATAGCGAAGAGCCCCGAGCGAGCCAGAAGTCGTATTCAAACTGAACAATTTGGTAAGCCAATCATCAGGCTGACGCTCGCTGCTGTAAGTACGCGGCCTCTTCGGTATCCACAGCCAGCACTCAGTCCAGCCCTACGTGGACCAAATCGCGCTCTGGTTATATGGGTATGCACCAAGCAATGTAGAGACCGGAAAGAATTTCCTTCATGTGGGAGCATCTCGCGTCCGAGCAAACTGTGGGGCGCTTGAGCAATCTATTATCACATGCCGCCGAAGGTGATGCGAATAAGGCATTCAAGGGACTTGCAAAGATGCTAGGGCGTACACGCTCGCGTTGGCTGATCATGTATGAAACGAATAAACCTATTTATGTATTCATTCGTCTGCCTTGCGGACTCAGACCCAGCACCTTTCCCCCTAACAGCCATACCATAGTCACCGTATGACACATCAAACTCCTTGTAGGACAAACTCTGTTCAAAAAGCTCCGCGAGGGTTATTAGATGGGAAATATGTGCGGACCCTCTCGGAAAGAACTTTTCGTCGGACACTTAGACCGTAAACGTAACGAGAAGCAAGTGGTAATATTACTTATCAGAGGGCGAAAAGCTGATAGAAGCAGGGTGATGATGCATGAGAATGAGAAATGATGACGCTAACGACAAGTGCGCTGGGTGGAAAAGGAGTGACTATTTTTGTTGTTCCGAACTGTGGAAACGTTGGTCAGCATGCCGAGGGTGAAGGAATGAAGATGAATACGCGTACACAGGCACATATTGGCATGGGTAACCTCGTCGATTGCAATTACCACAACTTGGACGTCCCCCGTCACATTTTAACTTTCGACCTGGGGAAGGATAAGGGATGTGTGCGGGTGGAGTGAAGAAGAGAAGCACCTCGACAGAATTGACATGCCATTGGAGTCCGCCGGGGGACTCTCCGTACATCCTCATCAGTGTATGACCTATACTGGTCAATTGGGGACTGATTCCGGCCACAGTCTGAGTACGAGTTCTTGGAAGACTTCGAAACATACCTGCGAATACATGGATAGAGTTATGGGTATGGCGGAACGGCTGGTGAACAAGGGAGGCAAGAATAGCAGAGAGCCAATAATGAAAGGACGATGGCTCGGCAGGGGACAGTTGGATCCAATGCAAGCAATTTATGGGTGCCCACCCGATGAGGGAAAGTGCGCCAAGCACCCGTGGGTCCCAATCCAGATTTCGCGAATTGGCCATTCTCAGTCACAGATAATGCAAGTAAAGGAACCATAGTAGTGCATCTCCGCTATGTCGGCTGCGAGTTATTATTTTTAAATGCCACTTTGCGTTGGTCGGATTACATAGAAGATATCGAATGACCTTCTGTAACATCTCTTGGAGTGCCACGTGCCTGCTGAGTCCAGCGCGGAAGGTTTGAGTCCATTTATATTACATCGCCTCTAGTCGTATGGACGCTGCAACGTTAGTGCCAATCGGTTTCATAAACAATTTTACCTCGGACAATGTGCGGAAATTGAACATTTTGGTCCGTGTTGTGCCGGTCCCGAAATTGATAGCGTCTTCGGGAGACTGGAATCTGTTGTGAGGGTAATATGGATACCATTCTTGTTTTCGTAAGGCTGGGGTTCTCTTAATAGAGACATACGAAATTTGTTAGGACGTGTCCAGCCCTCTCTGCACATTACATAGGATCGGGCGTAGGGTCGCACTCTGCACGGGTGCCGGTGCAGCGCCGCGGCAATCTTCGATAGGGTTTTGGGCCATTCCGCCGCTCCAGCCCTCACTTGTAACCTGCTTGGGCTCTAAATCAAATCGAACTAGATGGGCCGACTAAGACGAAATAAATGTACGTACCGGTTCGATTTCTGGACTTTTCTAATCGTGGGCTACTTACTCATGTATGTAGCTATGCTGTGGTCGGCGCGCAGGCGAGGGAAAATAGTTTGGACGGACTCGGGCCGTGGAGGCGAGGAGAAACCCCATGAGTAAACCTTGAGGAGGTAGGTAGAGTTGTCGACAGAGACTCGTAAACATGTCCAACCTGAGTTAAAGCTGCTACATAACGGATGCAATGTACATAATACTATTGCACCACAACTTAGCCCGACGATGGCGGCTGAAAGTGCCCTAGTCCCTCGAAGGTTCCAATTCAAAACGTCGGACACATTCGACCCATTTTTGGAATCGAACTCGCAGTAGGTGCTTCCAACTTGTCCACGTGTGCGTCCCACCATTGATGCCATCGATGCACAGCCGGGTCATCATCAGAGACGTTCCCGCCCCCCGTTTACACTTAATAGGCTGACCGCCACGTCTGACGCAGTATCGGGATGGCTCTAAAAGGCACCACTCATACCGGCGCGGAAGCCCAGCGACCCCAAGGATGGTATCAGATTCGGTGGAAGCAGAAGCATTGGAAAGCTACTCGAGATCCTGATGGCCAGAGAAGGCTGTTGTGACGCTGCGAGCCAGGCATTATGGCATTGGAACGACAGTACCACCAAGTCCCGATATATTTGCAATGTACAGGTAGATGGAGCGCGTCCGATTAGCAAGTGTCGTCGAAACCAGAAGGCAGCGACGTGTCGGTAGCCCCTTCCATGGATATCGTGCTCGCAGAACGCTCTGACCTGAAATCCCTTGCATTCCAACCCCGCCAATACACGAAACTGTTGGTTTTCTGTGTTGCTGGGCGTATCGTCACCTGATGGAATGTCACAATTTGTGAGTCACTCCTTTCAGCTTGGACCCATGACAATTTCCGCGTTTCAGATGTTACAGTGTTAGGCGCATTGTAAGTGCTTACTCACCAGCACATGTGACGCGTATGATGAACTACAAGCACTTCTCTCGGGACTAGTTAATGAGAGTGTGATCGGCAAGAGAAGGTTTCTGGTGCTGGTAAGTACATTACCGACCACTTGCTTGTTCCCTAGGGAAATTTTTACGTGGCCCATCAGGTGGCGACGCATACCCCCGGATGGGAGCCAGCTCCAAAGGCCAACATATGCTGTAAACTTGGGAGAAAGGTCAACTACTCGTACCACTACAAACTGGATTGGAACTGCCACCGAGTTTCAGCCCCCCCGCACAGACACAGCCAGGCAATTTTCTTCCAGAAAGGAAATGTCTCGAACACCGCTGATAATCACTATCAAGTCCCTTGCATCGCCTCGTGGATAGCCGCCCTGGTGCATGATCGCGTGCTAGCGGTGCCACTGTTTCGCTTTAAAACACCTAATACATGAACCGAACGCTTATTTTGCAGGCAGGTCTCGTCCAAAGCCAATGATCCTTGCGGCTGACCACGCAGAGTTGCTTAGTGATTCCCCGCGCGTGTCCTGACTCACCTTCGTTGTGTCACTACTGGAAGGACTTACAAATGTCCGCCAGGTGCCTTGACAATTTTCTGCGTGTCGTATTCAGGCCGCTTTGCAGCGGCTTTGCAATACTTCTTGGGTAAGTATCATGCCCACCTATCTCCCCGCTATCTAAAGCACGTCATCCCGCACCTGTGCTCATGTCATTTATCGACAGCTTAACTAAAATCGATCGGATGCTTGTACTCCTCTCGGCCGGATCCCAGACGACCTAGAAGCAATAGTGAAATACCAGACCAGATTACTTTTGTACGACTTGGACCTGGATTATGGGATATAACGGCCTTGCTGAAACACGCGCGTGGACTTACAAACTCTCAAGGAACGACTGACCATCCTAGTTCAGTTCAGGGGTAAGATATACCTTGGGGGGGACTGACACATGACCTCATACACAGCAAAATTGAGATATCTGAACGCGTCATTGCGCACTCATTAGATACTCTGTAGCGTCAAGATGTCTGTCTCGCTCTCGCCTACGTGTGGCACACACCCCTGTTTTCTCTTCATTTCTATTTCAAACCCGATGGCAGTTTGGCCTTGTCTTGGCTCTGTTTTGCACTGTTTGCATGCATAGGGGTTGATCGCAACCTTACCTTGCGAGTTCCCTGGGCCGACTTTTTTTTTGCCAAGGTGATAGCTTCGGTGTTTAAGTGCGTTGATACTGACATAATTGTGCCTTTGAGTGGGCGAGCCCCTCATTTCGCTGTAGGTTCACCTGAACTGAAACCGATCGTCAGATCCCTAGTCGCACTAGACGTTGATTCTGATGGAACTGCAGTCGAGGCGAGGAGTGTATTGCATCAGCACTCCTTAGTTGGCGCAACTGACTCTTACGTCCGACAGACGTTCGATGGAGTTACTAAAGCCAAATTCGGAGCCCTTGCAGACATCGTAGATAGAGTCATCCCCGTGGGGCCATCTTTGAAGATTGACTGCATTTTAGTCCATCAGCTTATCATGCCACAGAGATCAACCTCCAGTGTCATCGTCGACCTATCGCAAGCACCCCGCGAAATCTTTCCGAGCTCGGCGACGCCACGAACTCCACCACACGACAGCTCCCCTGCGTCTCATTCCAACTTTGCCTCTTAATCACCACAGACTGGGTTATCCGTCACTCCTGATCTCAGCCTAATCATCACGCCCAAGCGAACCTCACTATCTAACTTTCAGGTCCTTGCCATTGCCATAGTGTGCATTCATCGGGACCAAAGTGCGCAATGGGAGAAAGTCAGGTGTGGGCTCGTCGCTCTCCCTGAGATAGTCCTCGTTATCGTCATTGTTGTCTGAGAGGTTTGCTGCTACCATTGTTTAAAGGAGAGGGCACAGAAGCCTGGAAGGCATTCCCTGCCAAGGAAGCCTGTTGGGTTGTCCCGTCTTTCTTGAGCTTCAGCCCCCTCCCCCCCCCCCTTTCGGTCAGCCTCGCGGCGAGAGATTTTGACTGCACCCCGTCACGATTGCCGATGCGACATTCCGTCAGTGTCGTTTAGAACGGTCGCAATCGGCCGATTGAACGTTGATGAACTGGCCCATGGTGTATGCGTTTTGATTCATTCCTTGGCGGGGATCTATCCGGACACCGCAGTGGACGACGTCGAAGTTACAGATTGACGAGGAATTGTCGAAAGCAAGGGATCCGACCGTTGCGCACACGATGGGACTTTCTCCCTAGTTCAGAACCCGCCAGTTAGAGGAGGCTCTCATCACCTTTCCCATCGATTGGAGGGAGTATCAACAGTCGTGGCCCCCTCGAACAGTTTCACCACTCATGCCCGTTATGATGCGTGGTACACATCCAAACTCAAGGGCAGAGTTTGGTCGTTAGAGGGGGATGTGGCATTAGAACGGTGGCATTTTGCAGTGTTCAGTCGGCTGCATGACGACCCAGCTAACCCTTTTGTGATCACGTAGCAAACAATATTGAGTTTAACAACGCCCTTCAACGTAGATTCCGAACGAACCGCATCAGAAAATGTGTTCGTAGGTCATTTCGCACCCCCAATTATTGTACATACATAATCCGCGCTCAACGACTTGGGCGTTATTACTTACTTCGGAAACCGCTAGCGTCCATCTACACATCAATCCCACACGACAACACGTGTAGCTACGAAATAACTTAGTTATGTCAATCGCTGTAGCTAGGACGTAGGCTTCATACCGGCATTGTCGCATATGAATCTAGCTCGGGTTGGGGGACACCCGTGTCAATGGATAATGTGATATATTGAATTGCAGCCTGTGCATGGAGAGACGATGATGGTCGTCCGGAAGTGGTAAATACCCAGATTTGGACGATGTTAGAAGGGGACGATGGGAACATGGAAGCCTACACAGGAGCTTTTGCATGCATCTGAAACCTCATGATGTGTTCAAGGCGAATATTATGTATGCCGAGCGTATATAAGTGGACCAGCATCAGGTGTACGTACTTGAGCGCAAGGCGGCCACGATGACGATGATGTATCATATACAGATATTCGAATCGTAATTGAAACCCTGCTTTCAGCCTTCAAACTCGCGGTTTCTTGAAACGTGCACACGATCCAATAGAGACGAACGGAATGGCATGGCATTTCGTGCATCAACCGTGATAAATAGATAAATTCGACCGCCTACCTACGAATTCAGCCAAATAGGTGAGAGAAATTGCAATGAAAAAGAGAAGAAAAGGTAAACCAGGGTGGTAGAGAGAGCATCGAACGAAGTCAAGTAGTTGTGGAGGCGACATGGGATGGGATAGGAAAGGATGCCAAAGAAGACGGGATGAGACAATCGATTATGGACCATCATAACGTGTCATAAGAATCATAGATAGCAGTGTGGTGGATAGTAAGCAGGTGAGGTGTTTCAACGCGGGTGTCTAACCTGAGAGGAGGGATGGAGATGGGGGGAACCGCAGAAGGAGGGAAAGCATGGAACATAATGGATATAAAATGCAAGGAAAAAAATTGGGTACCATAGGAAAAGCCGGGTATGCCGATGATCGACAACAAAGCGAAGAAAACAACGAACCAGTCGAAAACGCGCAACCGAGATGCACAGTGACTTCTCGGCAGGGCCTAAGGCCTCATTCTCCATCCTCCGCCTTCACTTCGTTTTCTCTCCCTAGCCAAACCTCCAAATCCCTCGCGGACGACTAACCAGAGCGCCGTAGACGAAATCGTATCCTTAATCTCCTCCGCGGTAAGTACCAGCCCACCATGATCCCCACCTGCCCCAGAAGTGGTCCGAGAAACGCCCTGCGCCGTAACGATACGCTTTCTGACGGCCACATGTTCAATTTCGACATCAGGGAGGGGGAATGGTACCTTGAGCAGGCCGACGACTTTGGGGTGATGTGGCGTCGGTGAGAGCGTCGCAACTTTAAGACATACAGATTGGGGCTGCGAGTCATAGTTTTCAGCAATACTAGAATGCCGAAGAGACGACGCAGGCGAATAAGGCCGCAGTCGCCGGATTGTGAGTGTACATATCCAAGGCGTCTCCGAGTCTTCGGGGTCACTGTCATCGCCGGAATCGTCGCCGGGCGAACGTCGATGCCGGTGGGATTGGGCATTATGTGGCGCAATGCTGCTCTCGTCCGTGACCGTGTCCGAATTGCTCTGCTGGGAAACAATGGAAAGTCGCTGATCCTCCGACCCCACGGCAACATCAAGAGCAGTTCGACGGATAGACCCACTGGGGGAGGGTGTTGACAATGTTGTGCTAGGTCGGCGACCAACCGTATGCGTCTGTTGTCGGTTGTTCTGACCAGTCTCGTTATGACTCTCGCCTACCTGCCGCTTCCCTCTTCTTCCACCTTTCTCCCGTTGTTTCTTCTTTCCTCTCTCCCACTCAAACCGAACCTCGACACTACTTATGCCATCCACGCCCACACCAGCATTCGCATTCCCGGCACCCCCTCCACGTCCATTGATACTCAGTTTCCCCATCATGCCATTCAAGATGCTTGTTTCTGTACCCTTGAGCCATTTGCGGATCACCCACACATACTTTGTCGGACGACCCGAAGAGGGTTGGATCGAAGGGTATAGTGTTGCCTGTACGCCAAGCACGGGGGGACAGTATACTGTCGAGGTTACCGAGGTCGTACCGGTCGTGGGCATGGGCGACAAACTACCATCACCTCCCAAACCAAACCCAAGCTGAGCGTGTGCAGACTCGGGTACGCCTGAGTGTGGTGGATCGTACACGAAGGAGCCTGCACGTGGGATGTTGTGGTTGGTAACGCGTGGAGGAGCAGATGGGGGGGCGCGAGTGTCCGTACCCGAGGCAGGGACTGCGATCGACAAATTTGCTCGTGATGGGTCTTTCTTTTTGAACATATTTGTGAAGAGTTTTTTCCGCCGCGGCTGCGGGGTGTCGCCTGCGGAGATGGACGTCGGCAAGGAGTTGTCTGTGGGAGATAGCGATACATTGATAGCCGGCCCTCGCTGTTGATGATAGTCCCTGTCCAGTGCAGAAATAGTGGAATGACTCGTCGCTGGGCGGTCATTGGGTGCGGTAAGACCCTTGGATGTAAGATGTAAGCGTGGGTTGAAGCGTGGTGATAGAGCGCCAAAGTCGCGCTGCGGGTCGTCAATGGAGGTGCGTGCGATGTTGGTAGCTTGTTGTGGAGGGATCGTTTGCGGGAGTGGAGCAGACCCCCATACTTCGATTGGCTCCAGGACGGCGAGTCCGATAATTTCGAGACCACGCTTAGTGAATTTGGCTACTTTCGCATCGGTGCCTGCGTCGACTATGGTGTTCGTCAAGACGTGGTGAGCCTGGAGGTTGTAGAGGGGGATGATTGTGCGTCTTCCTGAAGACGCCGTGGAAGAGGATGCAAATGAGGATATGGAAGTTGCAGAAGTGTATCCAGAGTAGTCGGACCTATCCGATGACGTTCGAGCCGAGTCGGAAGAGTCTGGGGCGCCATTCGAATGCGACGAGTCAAGGGCTTGCACGGTCGAAGATGAACCGGGTGCACGGGATTGTGGGGGAACGAGTTGGACCTGCAGATTAAGCGGATGGATTGATTTGGAAGGGGGCGGTCGTACGACGATGAACGTCTGACAAAGGGTAGATTAGGGTGAGCCATCGATGGACCTGAGAGAGGAGGAGAACAAGGTACTTCGTTTGGTGGCCTGTCTTTCTTGCTCTTTTTCCTGGGAGCGGGGACGTCCGCAGTGGGTCTCATGGAGTCGTTCTTCTCGTCCGGTGAGGTGATGGTGGTCGAAGTTGGTTGCGGTGTGTCTGACATGGGTGAGCATGGTTGATCTTGGTTACCATTAGTGCCAGGCTGGAGGATGGACGGCAAGAACGACGCCAGAGACAGCGACGAGAGCATGATCATAACCACGGGCAGTCCTTTCTTCGATGACTGCTGCCAAGCCGAGTTGTAATATGTTTCAATTATGTCATGCATCGCTTAACCCCAGTTTCCTTATACGGAAATACTCCGGTCAACTCCGAGTGGTCCGATGGAATGTCTCCGTCGGTATGTCTGTTTATGGTAATCCCCTGAGGGTTTTTAAATAGTCGTACGATTGAATTTCTGCTCCGGAGGCCATCTGAGTTGCCGGCTCTCTGCGCCTATCTGATCGCCTGGAAGAGCGCGCACATGCGATGATCATGGGCGTACTCACAGCCTTTTTTTGTTGTCAGAGTCGTGAACACTGCGACGTACTCGCACTTGTGTCGTACCTTGACAGCCTGGCATGCCGGTGCAATGACGCACGCTCGAATGAAAAAGTATGACAGGAGCTCCGAAGGATAATCGTAGTTTCTCCACATCATCACGATGACGAAACTAGCCACAAGGTACAACCCAGCTTACAGATACGATCGCGCGCACCACGTCGATAGGGGTGAAACAGACACCACATCAAGTCGTTCGCCCTAACCCTCCGACAGCGTGCATCGTTCGAATATCGAGATACGACTACCGGTCCATATCGTCGCCGCCAAAACTATCGCCTGTCGACAGTGCTGTGCTGTGATCGGATCAGGACTAGAATGAAGTGGACACGATAATGTCCGCAAAATCACCATCTTGCCTGTCTTCTGCTCGTACCACATCACGATGAAAATTTTCTGAAGCTATCCCATCCGCGCAGAGAAGGAGAACCATCTTTTCTGGCACCTCACATCATCAGTGCTTACGTCGGTCTCGCTACTAGAGCGTATTGCGACGCACTCAAGCGTCCTCGTCCGCCTCCATCGCCGAGCTTAATGTACGTAGGCTTATTCATCTTCCTTCACCCTCCTCTGGCCGGAACACATCGTTGTTCGCTTATTGGGTAGTCGACACGCCGTCCGCACCGCCTGGCGGTCCACCAATGTATCTGGTCGGTGCCTAGATATGCCATGGCTGTACTGCTTCTTGCTCACAGGGATTCCACGTATTAACCGGCTGGCACACAAGCTGTGCTTGATCAACTACCACCAGTGCAAGGTGCCCGAATGTGACCACGATCAACTCGTTCGCTCATGCTTACGTGCCTTCTCTGATTACTAGGCATGGCAATCTGACTGAAACGCAGATCATAATAAACGGACGTGCATGATCAAACGTTTGAGTCAGAGTGGATCCAAGGGTAGCTGAGCAACATTGACAACGTGAGAAGGACTTCAGTAGACCAAGAGCGTATATAGACCTGACACACCCTTACTTGTCCTCTATCGTTCCAGGTACTATCTTGGAAGTGCACAGGGTCAGTCAAGACGTCAGTCATCGGCTCGACCATAGCTCCGAGAGAATTCCAGCATATTCACACGCGGATAGTCTCTGGCAGGGCGAAGGGAGTAGAGATGTTACCGGTGATCCGGAGCGCAGCTCGCTCACTGTGCAGACACACGCTACCGTCTCATGTCCACCGTATCTCGAGTCATTCCTTTAATAGACGAACAGTACGAGTTCTCGTCAAGATTGCAGGTTGCGAACGGACGAACGAGCTCTCAAGTTTCGTAAGCGATGTATGCAGTCAATTTGACCGTGACGCTGGTAGGCGGATACACTTGTCGAGAACATGTGTCCAAAGAAGAACCTCCCGAGGAGGAAGGAACATTAAGACCATGTCGATGTCGAATTGCATGGAGCGCTCACGCGGAGTCGCTCGTCCTGGTACTGCGCAATTTATCACTCGGGTACTGCGTACGAGCAATACGAGGACGCCGCATCTGGTGATGATTCAAAGAAGGTGTGAGTGAATGACAAATAGCCGGTATTGAAGGTGTTACGTAGATTACAAATGCTGCAGTCCGCGTGAACTGAGGGGATATCTATACTGAGTGGTGGCGATCGAGAAGGGAGAGAGCAGGCGTGCCGAGATAGTCTGTCTTCCGGGAGAATGCAGTAGGATCCGTCGGTTGCACACTTCCGCTTATACCGGCACACTTAGATGGGACTGCGACTCGCTATCCCCGGAGGAAGGGAAATAGTCCCTGTCGTCAGACAGATGGCCGTCTGCGCGCTGAGGCGGGAAATCCGTCCAAACCGGTGTTACAGGTGTCTCATCATCAGCTAGGAACTCCGTTGCAGCCGGGCCGTCGTCTTCCGAAAGACGAACTTGTGCAGTGGACCATGTTTCCAGTCTGTACAGTGAGAGTTGAAAATGACCAAGATCATGAATTGCTAAATGGAATACGATACGTAGAGATGTTACTGACTGATGTGATGCTACACCTCGTAGGCGGTCCGCGCGGCGCCAGAGGATAAAGAAGAGGCAGGAAATGCAAATCAAGAGGAGGACTAAGACGGGCAGGTTCAAGTTGCTCATCAGTTGGAACTAGGGTTCGTCGTATGTTCTACAGGTCACAGTCAGTACTCGAGTTTGGGTTCAATAGAAGCCGACGTATGCCCACGACACAAATGAAAATTGGAGATATACCGACCACTGGAGCCTCCCACCGCGGATGTTGTTTATGAACAAGTTAGATGGTGGTGCGCTTGTGTATACACACTTGTTATGCAGCTTTCGCCTCAGGAAGAGATGTCAGGTCATCCAAGTGGAGGAGTGCGTGGTTTCGAAGAGGTGTGGACGTTGCCTAGTTAAGCCTTTCACTGAGCGTCCACGTTTAGGCCGGGACTAGTAAGGATGAGAGACAACCTTACCATTAGTCTGCGCTGGACATTGGGTTTGCTTCGAATCTGGTTAGTAGTCACAAATACATCTGGCCCAAGTGTGTCTACGGTTACAGATGGCAGTAATGCAGCTTAGCGTAAATAGCGGTATACAAGCGAAGTAACAGAGCAAGTCAATATATCATATGCTATGCGTACGATTAGACAGCCCGTCGAGAAGTGACAACGACTCGTCGAAAGGATCCAAACCTTGGCGATCGCAGTATACATACATAGCCAACCAATTATCGGATGGCACACTTGTAAGACATCCCTCCGTCATCTTTTCCTTTGCCTGCAGGCGCAGACCATACTTTAAACATCTTGATCGTCTCTTCCACGGGACTCACGGTAAAGATAGAACAACCGTCCGGTCCTATACAGGCATGCCCGATCGGGGCGCTGTGGGCATGGACGGAAACAATTTTGTCACATGAGGGGTATGCGTGTACCGTCATCGAGTTACTAAATGACGTTCTAGGGGCCTGCTTTGCTGGTGGTTCTGCGCGGCGTACGACATGCCATGGCTCCCACGACAAGCCGTGGGTACTTAATATCTCTTTGCAGTGTGGCGACCAGTGCAACGCGGTGACATTCGTGTCCGTTGGAATGGTAAGGGGAGCACTGGGTTTGTGGATATTCCACAATTGGATTTTTCCGTCTGGAAATAGTCCGCCAGTAGCCAGTAGACCGTCTTGCCACGGAGCCCACGAGATGGCCTAGAAGTGGGTCAGGTACTGTAGTCAACCCTGGAAGATACGACCCACCTTCACTGGACCTTCATGCTTCATCAGAACTTTCCTATCATTGGCCGTAACGTGATCCTTGGCTCGTATATCCCAAACGTGAACGCTTCCAGACTGGTCTCCCGTGGCCAAATACTTCCCGTCCGGGGACCACTTTGTACCAATGACATGTCGCCTATGACCCTCAACTTGTTGGACCTGTTTTGGGGCACGGATGTCAAAAAGCGATACGCGTCCATCCTTTCTTCCAACGCTCAGTAGGTCCCCGTTCCAGTGGATTCCTCCTACCGGGGAATCGTCGTCTGACCAGTCGACAATCTGCTTCTGCGTCAAACTGTCCCATGCCTGGACGATACCGCATGTGGTACCCAGTGCCAATATGTGTGGATTCGTTATACCACCCCAATCGACGCTATGGACCACACCATCTGTGAATGGCACCCCACACAACCGTACGATAACACGAGTGTCAAGGTTCTGAAAATACACGTTCAGCTTGAAAGCTACACCAATGCAGTTCGAATGCGACCAAGCCATAGGTGATGCAAATAAATTGAGCGATATTCCTGGTCCGTCAAGTGCCATGACGAACTGTTTACGAACGGCGAGGTTGGATTTGGCAGAAATAGCAGATATACTCCGTGGCGTGTCAAAGAGTTCTGATGCACACCTCCTGAGGATAGACCGAACCTTGGTCTGCGCTGGCGTTGCAGAGGTCTCTCCACAATTCAAAACACGATCGTCGACGAGACCGAAGGACTTAGCGATGCGGTTCGTGCGAGGTGTTGTATTGAGGGGTAACATCGTGGAACCTCGCACTGCAAGAAATCGGTCTGCCTAAATAGTTTTGAGGGGTTGAGGAGCATTTCAAGGGTAACACATTGAGTGCCACTAACGTCACTTTCCTCAACGGCTACTTCTGAAGCAGGTGGGGCACCAAGCTCTGTCGTCTCGAAGTCGAAAGTTTGTATTGAGAAACGACGCTTTTTCTTGCTTGATTGACTGATCGAGAGGGTAGCCCTCGAAGGCGTCCGCTTCAGCAGCAGTGGCGTCTGGCTACATGAGCGCTGTGGTGTCCTAGGAGAAAGATCCCTAGACGTGGCTTAGGATAACGTGGCTAGAAGAGAGTATAATACTCAACGATAACATGTTTTTCTGTGCGCTGTTGGACCTGCCTTGCATTAAGTTCGAGAGATAATGTGATGAGGAAGTTATGAAGACATCCGTCACCTCGTGCCACCGCCTTTCGATTACGGAGTGGCGGTGCGGAGGTGACAATCACTTGCCAGACCTTGACCAACAGGGTACACCAATACAACTAGCATCGACGCGTCAAGCATCCCTTGAACGGAGTACCTTGTTGCTGCGTCCCACGTGCGAACGGTGCGGTCGTACGAGCTAGTAGCAAGACGCGTCCCATCAGGCAAAAGGACAACGCAGACTCCGTCAGCGTGCCCTTCGCGTTATGTTACACGGGCCGGAATCGAGACTCGTTTGTTTTCAAAAGAATGGAGATTACTTTTGTGCCCATATGACGCTCGGGCACCAACCGATTCTTCCGGAGTATCGCTTCGTCGTACTCGGTAGGTAAGGTGCATACATATGTCGTATAAGCCTTCATAAAACTACCAAAAAATCCAACTGGGGCAAAGCTAATAGAAATTATATCAAGCTACACCGCTGGAAATGGCGCTCGTGTAAGCACCGAGCACCCACATCCGCAAGTACTGCTCCCCCCGAGCAACTATTTCTTTTCCTCTTTATGGCCTTCTCCACACACGCCATTATCATGCTCCGTACAGCATAAACTTGGTGAGTAAACCATCTCCTTGGTGGGGGTGATGTGACCTGGGGGTTTTGCATGTCTTCACGGGAATTGAAACTCGCCGCCAGATTCACGAAGAAGAGCAGGTATGATTCATGTGCCTTTGACAGTGCGATTGCGAGATCTACACGAAAGGCGACTGTTCATGCACTCACGGCACATTACCAAATGGAATGTATGTGAGTCCGCAGGTACAAGAATGAAGAGGGCCCCCATGTCAACTCCCTGTCAATCTAATCTTGACCAATAGGTGCCCGGCGGCCGAACAGGAATGGAGGCGTAAATGGGAACGGATCTGACGCTAGGAAGCAGGAGAGCCATTCTGAAAACAATGGTCTTCATTTTGTTATTTTGGATCATTCCACCTGTCCGCGCCGTTCTGGGAAGGCGATTTCCTGCCGTGACCCTAGGTGTTTGCGTTAAGTCTTATTAGGAACCGGCAATTTATGCTCGCTTTCTAGCTGAGAAGTGGGCGGCGGGGTCAACTGCAACCAACACATCATGGAAAAGAGTTTACTCATTGTTCGCCCTGGCGTTGGCAGTCTGCGACGTGCGGTAGCCAAGCCCTACACCTACACCGTGATCAAACGCACGTGTGAACCTTATTACAGGGGTTTCACCCCTTGGTTGTCGGGGTCATGGTAAACTTGCAGCAGCGATTTTTGGGTATCTTTTATACGCTAATATGCAATTGTAGAGGTCACTACAGGGAAGTCCGTCTAGGACGCTGTAGTTGTACTACGCAATAGTCCTTGCGGGACCAGCGTGCACGAGGGTCTTGCGGGGCCTCGGGCCTCATGGCTGAACAGCTGCCCCTGGCCGAGGCTCTTTCGGAAACAGGTACAGAATCCAACACAGGCAAGTAACTTCTCCCTGGTCTTCCACATTTATGTTCACTAACGGTGTCATCAGATTGAGGCACTCACAAGTGCATAGAACGTAGTTATTAGGTTTCTTTTCCTGAGACGAGGTTGTTGGACCGTGTCGACTGCGGGACGGTGTTACGCCCACGGAATACCTACAAATCGGAGAAAAGGTGCCTCCTGCGTAGTAGCGTACAAGTCGGAAGTTCATGTGACACAGCAGGCGGTGAGTTTGTCTTTCCATCTCCCTCTTTTTGGAGAAGGCATGTCAAGTCATTCTTGCAGAGTCGCGAGAGATGGTTCGGGATCTGGATCGCCCCCAGAAGATAGTAATAGCACTAAGTCCACATTCCGCCCTCTTGAATTACAAGAACTTGCCACCCTCACCTTTGACCAAATTGAGGGAAGGTCAATCCGTCACTTTCGTAGAACGGACGACATTCCCCTATCAGCATGGTCCTTTTTACCAATATGGAGGTCCGGCCACTTTCGCTCCTCCCTCAGCACGAGGACTCATTGCTCGCCGTAAGACTCCTGCAGGCAAGTACTCTTCACTGGTGGCGTGCATGCCATGTACACGTGCTATTCACAAAACGACAGCAGACTTGTGGCCTGTAGCGGTGCGTCAAGAACGGAAGGCTTTCACGCTTGATGTATACGAAAGGAGGTTAACTCTACTGTCTTTCGACCCGCAGAACGTTCTAGGCTCCACGTTTCAAGTAGTGTCCCAGTACGAATTTGGCTGAATCCAGACACCCGAGGCTGACTCTCATGTTTTGCGTTATAGGCACATCCTCCAGCGTATGGCGAGAGGGTCCACCACCATCTCAGGATATCAGACGTCAAAAGCAACGTACATCATACATCGAGGAGAACAAATCTCATGACCAACACTCCGATAACACCGACTCCTTGCGCTCTCCATGTAGAGTTAGGTTTGGTGTTTACGTCGCCCCTGCCGCAGGATTACTTCCAGGCGGCGGCCTTGTCCACAGGCGTGAGCAAACTAAACTGGGTTAGTGATTACTATCCAGTGCTTCCCGCCGCACATGGTGGCTGAAACCAAGGCTAATATCATCGCCTCTTCTCGCTGCCCTTTCCCGAGGGAACGAAGTGTTGATGACACAGCCGCGTAATGCATACAAATGCGGTCCAAGCTTCAGCACTTTTCCAAGAGGATTTCACGGTGGACGTTGATGTCTGCCAAGCTTTCTCATTGAATAACATAGCCGTGCAGTACACAGCTGGCCCCTCCGATCCCCGAGGATTCTTCTCCATTGTACGGTAAGTCCGTGCATTGACTCAAGGCCCTAGTACCCGCTCCCCAACTTACGTAGTAACCACGAACTAAGTGCATCCAACCTCGAAATCGACCTCTCTTGATGTGTCACACCATGTCTCTGCACGATGGCGACCTGCCATCTGGCAAGCGTCTCCTCTCTGCATCTCTGCCCCCCGGTGTAACTCATAGACCGTTTCACACGGTACCAGGGTGGCGAGTTTGTAAGATTCACTGGCTTTAGTAAGCGACGACAACGCTTGCTGCGCAGGGGCCAAGCCCATTTGATACGTTTGCTCCCGTGCAAACTATTAACCTTTCTCAGTTATTCGGGCACCCAGATCCTGGCTCATATCAGTTCTGTGCATCAAGGGCTAAAGTCTTGGCCTGCACCGAGTAAGGTCATCTCCGTGGGCGGGTGGGATCACAATCAGTAAGGTTTGCCGTTCATTTCCAGCTCTGCTGCGAGAGCGGATTTGTATAGATTCCTTACGAGCATCACGAATGCATTTCCCATCCATGATAACAGCGGGCATTGTCTTCAGTAGGTCCAGTGCTACCGTCGCTGTGGATTTTGGAAAGGTAAATCCCCCGCGTTCATACACACTAAGTGGACCCGATGATCCTTATTAATTACGGATTCTCCTTCGTATAAACCTGCGAATAAAGGCTGGCGTGGGGCGTTACGTGTCATCCACATCGGAAGTAGTAGTTCATCAGGTGAGGATTACGGCATACTCGTAGGCAATGCCGCAGCGGACCTTGTGGACCAAGCAGCTGGGCCGCACTCGGTTGTCGTGACACCATGACATAGCTCGACAATCGTCAGATGGACTAGTACGATCGATATCCGCGGACGAGTCCGCCGGTCACACATGCGGAGACAGCAAATCTCCGTACACCTAATACCGCCTACTCATTACAAAACAGCCCTCATATCCCTCGACGTGAGAGGGACTACGAGCGTCCCGCCACCGTCCAGACCAATGACCGTCATTATTTCCAAGAAGAAACCCACGATACAGCCATCTCCCTCGATCACCACCGCACTACACTGATGAGTAATCGAACTAGTCAAGGAATAGCACATAATGACGTACGTATTCCTTCGACAGACTGAGCAGCCCATCCAGTGGACGAACACGGCCGTAGAGGTTGAATTGGCCCCAAGCGGAATGACCCTTAAGCTAGATCAGTGGGGTTGCCTAACCACACTCAATATTTACCTCGCCGATAACAATGATATCACCGACTGACTGCTCGCGTGTTCTAGCATACGATGATCGCTGGTAATGTATGGCCTCCTTCATCCCCGGCGCGCAAACCTCAAGAGACTCTGAGAGCTCTCGCAGATGAACGCCAGACGGAAAGAACGCTCTGAGAGCATCACCTAAATCTAAGCGCTGAGCCTTGTCGAGAGACTCTTGCGAGCTTAGTAGGTGGTATTCGCGTAATTTCCATGTTTGACGATGTTGCGCAACTTGGCAATTGCGCAAGACAGGGGGTAGACCGCCTGACAACAAAGATGAGTATACGTCAAAGTCTGTGTACTGTTAGAGTGTCACAGAGGAGCTGCGAAGGTGACTGATGGGGCTGACTGTAAAAAGACCTTCCCATACACCTTCAAGAGACCCAGGTGCGTATGACAGTACCAACGGCATGCTGGGTTGAGCTAGGTTCATACATCTTTGCCAGTCAGCATCCCAGTCTTCGCTTCTCCTCGACTCCAGTGGCAAACTGGAAGGGGCTTGGGGTAAGCGGCTCGTGGCACCGCGAGAAAGCAACCACAAGGCGAACGTGAAATAGGCAAGAATGGCTGCTGGGGCAAGGGTAGGAGGTACCAAGAAGTATGTCTTGGAGAAATGAATGACATCGGTAGCCGTCGCTCTCGATTCCAAAGTAAAATCTGCCCACGAAGGCTCACATATCGCATACTGGACGACCTCAGTCAGCCGACAACATGGATTATAGATTGTACACTATACTAACGCGATTGGCCGCTAAAGCTGTAAGTTTCAATGTACTTGTTATGGCGCGGCAACTAGTCGAGGTCCGAGGCAGCGAATCTGAGATAATGGATTGACCATGTGACATTGATTATGAGAAGAGAGTGAGACTCACCTGGACGAACGAGGAACCACAGCAGCCACATCGCCAATGAGTTGTTCTCGTCTTCCAAAGGCCACTGGTCTTGACTGATTCTGTATGACGCCAATGAGGCGCCCATGCCATCAAACCAGTAGTCTATCAACCAGGCCTCCATGTTTGCGTAAGCTCTAAGTTGCTGTTCGTTCTTGCCATCGTTTTCCAACATCATCAGATAGGCCAACCAGAGTATTTCGCGCAGACGACCCGGAAATTCATCGTGTTCCGTCGACTGGTGTTGAACTCGAGCCCCAACTCCTGCCCGGATTAACTTTAAATACGTGGACCTCTTCCGTAGCTCGTCAGCCAACGTCCTTGGAGAACTTATAGATGAACCTAAGCGCCGAAATGGAGCTCGAGAGTCAAACTTGGAAGTGAATATGCGAGCATAGAGCAACGGGTTGTTCTTGAACGACAGGCGTTGATAGATATTCCGGCACGTTCTAAGCAATGGCGGGAGATTCAATGGTGGGCCAACCGGTGATTCTGTTGCTGCAAAGTAAGCTACGTGTTCCAGAACTTCTTGAGGTAGTTGTGAAAGCGAAAGCATTGCGGTCGGGCTTTCAAGGAGCTGAAGATGAACTTCGCTTTCGTGGAATGTTCTACCGCCACTTGGCAGGCCAAGCGATTCAGATAGGCATGCAAACGCCGTCGTCGTCTTCAAACAACGTACAAGATAACTTTCGGACTATACACCTCACTTTGGTAGCAGTTAGCAAACCTCGCGGGTCCCAACGCACCATGTCTTAGGAGTACATAATCTATTCGTCGCGACGTATTACTGTAATGTAGAAATTGCCTACTAGACACGCGATTTTCCAATCCACCTGCAGATCGTAGGTAAGTATATAGAAGCCTAATTATGTATCATAGACAATGATAACGAGGGCCAATATCTGCAATCTCACAAAACGCCAATATGTTGGTTGCCACCACACGGTTATAAGACGTGTATATCTTATAGTAGTCCAGAAATTATATGGTATCGGAGATGTCCATGAAAGCGCACAGCGCAAGTCTATCGGTATGCAAGTGATGCTTAGGAGGTCGACGCCACCTTGGACATGCTGAAGATGCATTCCCACTCAGCTGGCTGCTCGCCAGTTGATATACTTCTCCACCTGCCAACAAAGTTGCAAGAAGATAACACTGTCGTCGTTTTGCGTGCATCGCGGTGGTCAGATCTTCGACGTAGGGACCACGAAAAAGCCAATTTACTTACCATATCCCCTGAACAGCGCACGGCCAGGCAGGTCTGTATGAACGTCATGCTATGTACGCCATGAGCGATAGTAATAGTAAGGCGTGATGACGAAGCACACTCACGGGTCCGCGCACAAGTATAACCAGTCCGTCTGACGGACGAACTCTTCCTATATACTTATATCCATTCCACGCCGAGGCGTAAGGTTCTTCCGTCTGTGAACCACCTCGTGTCAGAAAATAGTGACGGTTTTTTGACGGTCCCATACCTCTCCCACGATGATGACATCGCGAATTTCTCCGCCGTGGGATGAGTCCTTGGCGTCCCTGCACTGCGGGGAATCTTGTTGCCGCCGGAATGGCTCATACTTAGTCCGGAAAGAGTTATTTTTGCCGACCAATTCGAGTCCATCCTTTCCAAACATCAGACGCGTGAAGTTCTGCAGGTCGGCAGAAAAAATCCGTATTAACCTACCTTGACTTCATACCAATGGCAACCCTGAGGTAAGAAAGCATTAAAAAATGCGTTCCCACCTTCCTCCACGGGTACAGGCGTTGTCGTAGAATAACAATAGTACTCGCGGAAGCGGACGTAGAGTGGAAACCGACCAGAGGAAGGGAAGGTTGATGGTGCCTCGGCGGACGACAACATAGATTTGTAGAAATCCAAGCAAGGCATCTACGACGAATGAGCTCTGGAAAATCGGCTAGATCACTAACTGACCATGGAAGACCCTTGCCAATAGCCCGACAAGGTGCCAGGGACATAATAACTTAGTGCCGTGGACAGAACGCCGGGCAGTGACCGAGACCAATCAGGATCATGACTTTGACTCTTGAGAAATCCATCAACCGGGGAGTCCCCAGAACGAGAACAAATTAAGCGAGTGTTACAATGAGCATTGAAGTGTTCGATGTCCTCCTTGGTAGGGCCGGACAGAATTCCTGCCATCAGGGCCTCCTGACGATTAGCAGGTAGTTCAGGAGGAACTTTGAGGGGGAACTCCTCTGCCCTAGCGAACTGACTGAGGATGGCGAAGGGGGCTATGGGTGGAAGAGTAAATTTAGTTTGATCCCCGAAATATCGTACGGTCATGGTGGTGGGTCTCGGTGGAGGAGACATGCCGTAGCTCGATACGGCTAGCTTGGTCTTGTCGGAGAGATAGAACATATTTTCGGGCTCCGTGAAACACGGATACTACACGTAGTGAGTAATGCACGCGAGATGGCGGTCCACATACGTACTCGGAAGCCTGCATACGCGTAATATGATAACATATCAATGGATCTTTGTCGGAGTTGTGTTTTCTGACGGAGGCCACCTACTCGGTAGGGTAAAAAATAGTAGCACGTGTAAAATTGGAGACACCCTACAATGTGAAGTGGTGAACCAGAGTAAGGCAACAGCCAGGATGCTGACCTCATTTTCCAAAGGCCACGCGTTCTTACTCGTGTCTTGCGAGACGCGGTCATGAAGGAGCAGTTGCAGGAATCCAAGGAGATCCGCCCAGACTATCTGTTCATAGTTGCGGCCGTCGTCCTCTAAAAAGATGATGTACACAGTAGCCAGTATACTCGCCAGATCGGGGTGGTCGAAGTTTCTGCGACGGATACACTGGAGGGCAATGTGTCGCGTTCTGAGTTCTTTCTCGAGGGCTAGGGCGGAGAGCTTCTGAGAGGGCAGGTGACGGTTGGGAGACGACATGTCGAAGCTATGGAAAAAAAGCATGAGATACAGGTGGGGATTATGTTCCACAGAAAGGGTTTCATTCAATATCCGGCAGCTGAGACGGAGGGAACGCAGTACGGATGGTGGGCCATGGGGAGAATCACGGACGGCCAGCAAAACAATATGTTCCAGTATCTCTGGAGGGGTGGTGAGGAGGGAGGGACGCATGTTTTGGGACGATGGTGCTCATCTGGCCATGATACCTACATATAATATGCACGAACCCGGGACAGAGTGGGTACCTTCAGATCGCATCTGGCGGCACCTCGTTGGAGAGACGGCACGCGGAAGGGATAGACTGTCACGGCATGACGCTTCTCACGGTTGTTAGTGGCCTGAGACGCCATTTCCTCATCGCCTCGTCACGGAGCGCTCGTCCAACGGCGTACAGGAGTTGGCAGCCGGGCAAGCTTCCTGTTGATCGGAGCGATATGCATACATAAAATTTTGACGGACTGGCATCACTCACCTGAGAAAAAAGGCGCCGGTTAGCCCCCGAGACATGCCCTGACATGCCCCATACACGATCATAGCCGAAGCGGTGGAGTCTCCGACGCGCTACTTGCTAAAAATGGAAGATCGAAATCAGTTCACCATTAATGACGGGAGGAACCAATCGGGCTCAACGTATCAGGCCAAGCTCGACGGGTGGCTACGTCAGTCACACAGCAATGAGCACCGGACATGCCGCCCGACTCGGGGCACTGCTGTCGAAGGCCCATGTCTAAAAGTTGTATAGTGCTGTATCGTCTTACTCAGGTCCCCGTTACGCTGTGAATTGACGTCCCTCCGCTGCGGGGACGAGCGTTTCTCCCGGTGGCAGTGTAAACCTACAAAGTTCTCGGGCTGCGAATCTCCGTTCACCTCCGGCCTACGACGTACGTGGACGCGTGCGGTGGTTATAGGTCGGGCTGTTGTCAGCGGGTTTCATTGTCTTGCAGGCTAATCAAAGACAATCAATCTCACGAAAGCATCCGAGAGCCGAATTGCAGAAGTGCTGCCAATGACTCACAATCTATAATACGACACTCCCGTGGCTTCTCAGGCAGTAAACGGAAAAAGCTGTGAGAACATAGTGCTAGGAATAGCCGCCGCAACTCACCTCCAAGATGTTTCGCTTCGCTTGCATCAAGTAAGCTGTGGTCTTCGGACTGCCGTGACTCTCCAACCGTAATTAATAGTCGCTCAATCCATTTTACTCATTGAAAGCACAGGGTCTTAACCAAAGGACATCCTACATTACACGTAATACAACCTGACTCGATGGCCCTCGGTAATTAGAAGACTCCAATTATAGGCCAAAAAAGGAAAAAGTATCGACGGTGCCATTCAACGTCGTGGGCATCCGCTTGACCAAGGGGTTCAATGAGCTGCTCACTATCTGATCCGGGTCTCTCGACGGTGGGGGAGAAAGTGATCCGTGTCAGTTCAGACACCCACTCGCCCAATACAGTCGTGAGAAAATTCCTGCGCCCACCAGTGTTCCGATTAGTGCACTGATATTAGGACATCTCGGCCACTTCGTAAGTACCATTAGGCCGCACTATGCAGATATATCTTGGGTTCTGCCAGCATGTGTTGCTCAAACGTCAAATTCCAGTCAACAGCTAGATTTGGGCGATAAACTCGGGTCATTTCCGTGTATCAGCAAGATGCACGCCCTAACTTAGCAGTGCTTTGGGACGAAAGCGCCCTCCGCGAGCCCATCCACACGGCGTGGAAACAATTTCCGTCGCGAACTGTGTCACGTTTACCTACTGAATTTCTGGTAGCGAAGCGGCTGGATGACTGACTGCGATGGAAATCCGACTGGCAGGTATCCAATCCCAGAAATTGAATCCGCTCTTGAGTCATTGGGCATGAGGCGCCCTTCTCAGTATGCCAACCTCCCGTGATCATGAGGTGATCCCGGCGGGCACTCCCACAGGAGGCCCTCAGTATTATGTGCGTTTGCCGATTGCATGGCTACATTGTCTGCGTGTAGGCCTCCTGAGAGTGGACCGCGCGCCAGCAGGACACCTGGCCCATCAGCGTATATTAGATGGGAAGTTCCGGGCATAGCGAGTTCGGAGCAAGAAGCTCAGGCTATCAGTCGTAAGAACACATTTGTCCGCCTACCCGTGTTACGAGAGTGAAGTTCCCGCACGGCCGCCGTGACTGGGACCCCTAATATCGGTATATTCCATTTCATTTGATATGCGAGCGTACCATCCAGTCTGACGTCTACAATACATACCTTGAATAGACCCTCCGAAGACCTGTGGTCCGCCGATTGAATATGGATCAGCGGTGGCCCGAAGCAGTAAGTCCGAATACTAACGGCTTCAAGAATACGTCAGACACCACAAAGTATTCGTCCTGTCTCTATGAATGTGTGACCTGCAAAATAGCGAAAGGGAGCTGGTCGAGCTCTTCGTCGACGTCCCTCGGTCAATCGTTGACCGACTACTGCCGTCGCCCGACCCTGAGATCGTAATAATACTAAGAACTGAACGATCAAGATCATCCTCTGATCAACTCGTACCTGCCCTTAAGTAAGCAATATACTAATCAAAGGGAAAAGAAAAAAAAAAAACCAACAAGCGCAATTTTTTTCTTCATCCACCACCTCGCCAACGAAAATGTCTCTCAACCTGGATGCTCTCGAGGCCCACCTCGTCACTAGATCATACATCGAAGGGTGAGTCGTCAATTGTTTCCATGATCTTTGTTTCTCGATCGAATGTGATGAGTACACAACGCTATGGTCCGTGTTTCCAAGAAGCGACTAGACACCGCTGCTCAGCATGCCGATATCTTTTACCTAGCCATCTGACCTCAAAACCCTATGTAATTTACTTTGTGTCATTCTGACATCCTTTATTTTGTTTCAGGTATGCTCCATCGCAAGCCGACGTTCACGTGTTCAAGCTGGTCACCCAGCCAATTGGTTCCCAGTACCCTCATATCACGAGGTGGTTCGCGCACATCAAGTCCTACAGTGCTGAACACGATACCCTACCTGGCACCAGCAATGCTGGTCAGGCCTTTGTTGTCCAGGCTACCGCTGTCTCCGTTGCAGAGCCGGAGGCAGCAGAAGAAAAGGAGGAAGAGGAAGACATCGATCTCTTTGGCTCGGACGACGAAGAAAGTGCCGAGGCCGAAAGGATCAAGGCTGAGCGCGTTGCTGCTTACAATGCCCGCAAGGCGAACAAACCTAAAGCGGTCGCAAAGGTAGGCATTGTTACCCCCTTTGGTTTGGTTTGTCATTCACGCGCGATTTTTTTTCTCCAGTCTGTTGTGACCTTGGAAGTCAAACCATGGGATGACGAAACCGACATGAAAGCCCTAGAAGACGCTGTAAGGTCCATCTCAATGGAGGGACTCGTGTGGGGAGCCAGCAAGTTGGTGCCTATTGGATATGGTATCAGGAAGTTGCAGATCACGCTCGTTGTTGGTTGGTACCACTCTTCCCACCTGGAACAGTCCATGACTCAATATGCCCAATTATTTTTTAGAGGACGAGCTTGTGTCTTTAGACGAACTTCAGGAGAAGATCTCTGAGTTTGACGACTACGTCCAGAGCACGGATGTCGCTGCGATGCAGAGTAAGTATTCCCGTGCTTTGACTGCGTGCTGCTGGTTTGACAACCGGACCCTTTCAGAGCTGTAGAATGATACCTGTGGTGATTGTGAGGAGTTATGTGGGATCGTTGTACGCTACGGGAATATGCGGAGAATGTAGCAGAACTTTGTACTCAAATGGAGGTGTATCTTGTCCCCCTCGCTGTGCCTAGTAGTGTGTATAGCATGTCACTGCCCGGCCGGTTTGATACGCAACAAGGGTCCTGCAGCGCGGGTGTTGCGTGCCGCAGCCACTCAAAAGTCACACAAGTTGCCAACTTACCAATACCGTAAGTACACTCTGATGGACCAACCCAAAGGTGTCACCCTTGGCCTGCCATCCTTGGAGTCGCCGCCGCGTGTCAATCCGTTTTGCTGTGTACTGCGAACTCACGAAACTGCTAGCAAAAAGATTTCGGTTCAATGCGTCAAATCCGATCAATGGGACAAGGTTAACTCTGGACAATACCCAAAGAAGCTTTCATTTGGACGGTTCCCATCAACCACTCGTGCCATTCTGTTAGCGCCAGCGAGCGAGCGCGCAACTGAGCGGTGATTCGTCCTTAGATCGTGGCCGCCGTCAGGTTGCTATTATGGCACCGAAACACACTCATTTAAGCAATGCCAATTGGCTAATTACTATGTGAGTTTTCATGTATGTATATTCATTGGTCATTCATGACTCCACAGATCTCAGCGACCGCGAGGCCATCGCCTCACCATCCCCGTTCTCTACGGAAAAGATGAACCGTGGCAAGCCTCGCGGATCAAGAATATCGTGCAAGCATGAACGCCGGTTCCAACTTCTGGTCGTGTTTCCCTTTACGAGATACTCGTGAAGGAGAATTCGGGATGTCGTATTGGTGACTTGACCGCGTCCTTCCCGTGCGTACCGCCTTCTAACGCTATTATTCTAGAAATATCACCTTTTTCATGTGCTGATGACGGCGTTTTCGGACAAATCTCTCACATCCCCCAACTCCCTCTCCCATTCGCAGCCCTCACTCGGGTTCCCGAATACGGTGGATGTGAAGAAGTTAAATGAAAAAAAGTCCAGCCAGGCACGCATGACAAGTGGGGGGCGTGGCGAGAATCAAGATCTGATCTTAACGGTGTGTATCCCACTTGTTCTGAACTTGTCAGCCAACCTGATTCCTAACAGGAATGGTAAAGTCTCACTTGTTAGCATCGGTGATCAGGTTACGCTATGGACGGCACTTGGCCGTTCTCTCTTCCGTCCCCACCATATTTAAGGCAGCCCCATCTTGACATCTGCTGGCCCCAATTCAAGATGTCGTCGCGCCTGGAATGCATCCCTCTGGACGTGCTCGTCCAAATTGCGTTCTTCAGCGCAGAACCCACGCCGCTGACGTCGTTCGATAGTATATTCCAGCTTCTCCTCACCTCCCGCACACTCTATCGTCTCTTGTCGATTCGGACATGCCCTCAGCTATACGCTGACATTTTTCGTGTAACTTTTGATCTCCCGGCGTATCTTCGCAAGTCAGGGCAGTATGCCAGGACAACGTCCTATCTCGCGAAGGAACTCCAGAGGCGTGCAGGGTTGCTGCGCCGGATTCGTCTACGTCAAGTGGTTAACGAACACCTACATTCGGACCTCTGGGGCACATATCTTATGCTTCTCGAGAGCGATTCTCTTAACGAGATGCATTTACATTCTGCCGGAGTTTCCGACTGGATATTAGGCATTCTGGAGAACCGTCGTCTAGTGACAGATTCCAGTGACCAGCAAATAGTTGCACTCGCTATCGCAGTCGCATCTCTAGTCTTGTCACGCAGTGAGTCCGTATTTGGCTCGTGGGGATCACAATGTGTGGACATGATTTCAATCAGGTAACATATCCGCTTTGCGACCCGGGGTCTACAATCGGGTACTCGATTCGATTCGACCATTCACATCGCACATGCCTCAAGAGGTGAGTACAGCCGCTTGCTATTATGTGATCTCTCTCTCACCAACGGTATGACAGCGTTCTCGTGGGGACGTAAGTGGCGTTGTTGTTTTCTCAATATTCACGATCAACTGATGTACATGCTGCCGACGCAGGCGGCGCTTTCTCACCATTTTGGTCAGGGGCCATGCGGAGGCATTGTCCATAACGGACTAGCGATATTCCCGCCGAATCTGTCGTCATCTTCCATATTCTTGACATTCGCTTTGAAAGAGGCAATACCTCTCCAAGTTCCCCCTCATCTTCCGGCAACGAGAGCGGAAGCGATGGCAGTAGGGAACGATGGACCGACGAAAGAAGATTTCCTTGCCGTTACAGCGACAAGAACGCCGCTTCTGGCGGATTCATTCCGACAAAGTCAGTCTCGCGAATCTGTCTCAGATCTTTCTCGAGAACAGCAACGGCCATCAAGAAGCACGATACACGATGAAGACTTCCACCGCGTAGCCCGTCGACTGGACCTCTTCCCTTGTGCTCGGGAGCTCGAAGCATATCTACCTGGTCTGCTTACTGGTACTTGGAAAGGCAGTTATATGGTATGTTCCTGATCGGTAGCAGGAATGCATTTTGTACGACCGTCGATGCTTACGCGTTCTAGGTGGCACCCTCGCTCCGTGCAGCTGCGCACCCTTTTGGTATCGAAGGGAACGACGATTTCCTTTGCCGGCGGCCTATCCAATTCCAGTTAGAAGAGTATCTTTCTTTCGCTCCCTTGCTTCCCCTGCCGATCGACTCCCATCCGTCGACGGAGAGTCACATATTGCAGAATCTATCTGGCAAGGACGACGAGCAGCCATCGGTGTGTTTCTGGCAGATTGACACCGATCCCGCTGTCATACTAACTTCCGAACTTTGCGATACAGCATGCTGTCCAGTTTTTCGACGGTAACACGGGGAAATTCTACCATTATGAGCCTCTTCGCCTAAGTGGCGTATCCAAGACCGGCAGGGACGCTCGGCACGCCTTGGATGTCGTCATCATTGGTGAAGTAAGAGGCTCTTTTTGTCCTTGCTCAGGCACGTTGTGCTCACACTGTCCGGCAGACTCCACGCCGCTTCCAGGTTGCATGGGGTGCGTATAAGTACATCGGGCGAGTTCGCTTATCGGACGGGTTAATTAGTTTAACGCGGAGACCAGTGGGTTTATCTCCCCTTCGAGCGATTTATTCGTGCTCACACCGGCTATTTTTAGCTGGCCGCTGCAGAAGACGGCTCAGGGATATGGGTATTCGAAGGGTACCTCCATAGCAGACACACCTTCGTTGGTAGATGGAATTCACTGAGCACGGACGAGCCAGGAATAGGGGGGATATTTAGTGTTTCCAAGACTGCGGACTAGGAGAGGAGAACGATCGCATGCTTAGTGTAAACGTTGGTTACTGTTGCAATTAGCACGGCCAACATCCCCGTTAAACAGCCTCATTTAATAATGTACATAAACATGCAGTATTGCTTATAGTATAGTGCGATTGTTGAGACAGTGATGCTTGGATCTAAAACGGTTTGTACAGGTGTGCGCTAAGGTGCAGTTGGGGGCCTGCAGTAAAGGCGAACACACGGCCTCGTTGGACGTGCCACGAGCAACTTTGAACTTAACGTTTGAATCGTGATGCGAGCCCGAGATGGAAAGTCTCTGCCTATGATGTGTGCGGCTTCTCCACGGGTTACGGAATATCGTAGAGCAGGCACTGCCTTGGGATCTCAAGAGACGTGCCGTACAGGAGGGGAGCCACTTACACGACGGGGGGGGGGGGGGGGGGGGGGGGGGGGGTTCCCTTACTGGTATCCTTACAAGACACCGCACCCAGTGTGACGCGAACGGCTGGTCGCCAGGTGGCAGGGACGTGAATTGCACGACCAGGCACTTCATCATGGGGCCCAGCCTTGTCGTACTTACTACCACGATCGGAGCCGACGTGAATAGATCACTGCTAAGAATCGCCAAGGACAGCGGTGACATCGTGAAGGGAATGCATAAAGGGGGCCTTGTCAAAGGCACGGTACGTACGCAACGATACTTAATCTGAACAGGAGTGGGATCGCTCCGTAAACTTCGCAACTTTCGGTGAAGGCGGGTGCGCACTGAGATAAGCAGCATGACCCCATAGAGGAAGACTGGACAAGGACCCACTCCCATGGGATTTCAAAATAGGAAGGTTCTGCACAGCATGACGGGTAATCTTTGCAGTGGTATAGCAGTGTATTGCGTGTTGGCTATTATGCCCATCGCATCATCACGGGGATGTATTTTCTATCTCAAGGCCGAGCCAATCAACGGAAGTACCCGACACCTATCGTAAATGGGGTCACACGGTTTGGCCTGCGAATATGATCGGGGAACGTGGAAGCAAAAAAAAAAGGCTTTATCAGCAGTGAACGACCTATCCGTGTGAGGATAACGTACATACTTAGTGGGCGTGATGATCTCTGCTATGGGATATTAGATGTGACGACTGCGGGGAGTCAACGAGGGGAGGCTAGTTGAGAAGATTCGTTGATCAGAATGGGGATATCGCCGGCTTATTAGCAAAAACCGAAGCCGGACGACTACCAGCACTGCCGCAGTAATGTGGGTAGCGAACTGCGATGGGTCGGAACTTTGTCATACAGTGTACATGCAGTGTATCCGATCCGCGGAGTTTTGGATGCTAGCCCGTTATTGTGTCGAGCGACGTCCCGCTGATGCACCTACCGGTACGACCATAGCTCGCGGTGTAGGTACTTACCTGACAAAAGGAGCATGTTAAAAGAAGACGAGAATTTCACTGCGGTCGTGCAACAACAGCCCCGTGATAGGATACAGGGGTTCGCCTTCTCTGTAGGCCAATGGGGCGGACTTCTTGCGATAATTCCACTGCGTCATGGTGAGAACGCAAGTGCGGTGTCTTCCCTCTGTACTATCCCGTTAGATGCATCGGCACTCGATGACGTTAGGTGATAGCAAGATAACAAGGGGTCGTCTGCTCCTTCGTCATTACCTTCCATCACGGAACCAACACCTGCCCTTCGGTCAGTTCAAACGGCCGACGGACCGAAGTATCACGACCTCCACCAAGGTCCGTCCGACGGTATGTGGTCCTTGGCAAATCTATGTGATGTTGTGGACAGCCAGATTCCGTCAATCAGAAATATGCCGGGACAGACTAAGAACTAGGCCCCAGGGTCCATTCAAGGTCGCTGCGGTTCATGAATGAGCGTTTAAGCTGTGGAGAGGGTGGTGTGTGCGCACGTATCCTGAGCAAGCTGAGACCCACAAATTCGCAAATTATCATTCTCCATCAGATCAGGGGGAAGGGTGGCGTTGCAGGAAAGCTGGTAGGGGGTACTCTGTTTCCTCCGAAAGGACAGGAGAATGGTTACACAACATGAAGAGGTTGGCGTTCTGCGAGGGACGGCATGACGGGTTCCAGACGTTCCGTGTGCACACTATGAACGGCGATCAGTACCTGGGCCTTGCTGCAGCGCATGCCCCAGGACCATACGGGAAATAGAAGGTACGAGTGTCAAAAGCATCACGGAAGTCAAAACATGATGGAAAATACCAACTCTAGGATGCCACTTGCCTGGACCAAGCCCTGTTAATATCACTGGTTGTTCAAGGGACTACTATGCAAGTAGCAAATTGCCACCTAGCATGGGCTGGTGTTTGTGTTTGTTTGGTGAGTTTGACGGGTCGCTCTCACGAAATGTTGCCAGCAACCCGCGCTGCTTTTGTTTTCTTTCACTGTCGCCGTCGCAGGGAGCAGAAGATCTCGTCCATTCCTTTAAACCGTTGTGCTAACTTAAATCTCATGGCAATGCGAGCTTTTGCCATCTTGTCTGTGCTCTTTACGGCCGTGCTGGCCCAGTCTTCGGTAAGGTTTTCCAAGGAACGCATTTTCACCGATGAAGCTTATCGTCATCTGTGCCTTTAGTCTAATCCACTCATCCCGCAAGGAATCAGTACTGGCTGTTCCAATTATCTTACGCAGCTGGACAGTTCGAACTTCACCTCCTGCACTAGTCCCATAATCTCTGCACTCTCTCAGTATACCCCCGGTGGCAATGCCAGCACTTCACTCTCCGACATCAACGCTGCACTCAACAACGTCTGCGCTTCTAGTGTGACAGCTCAGTGCCCTGACAATGTCATCAGTGCTCAGCTGAGCTCGTTCTACGCTGCTTGTTCAGCGGAATTGACATCATCCCCCAACTCAGACGTCAAGAGAATGTACGATACCATCTACGTCCTGCCTCCGTTGAGGACGGCTATTTGCTCGAAGAGTGACAACGGGCAATACTGTGCTGCCCAACTGGGTTCGCAGTCGGGCAACGTGGACGCCGTTACGCAGGGTTCCAACCCATCGTCACTGGGACAATACCTATACACGACGCAGTCAGGCAGTACCGTTACCCGTCGTGATTCATCTTCGGCTCTTATTCCCAACGTCACCACCTACGAAGATACCAACCTTGTCTTCTTGTTCCTGGAGCCGTCCACCGACTCGACCACTCTTTGCACTAGCTGCACGAGGAGCATCCTCACTTCCTTCATTACCTTCGAGTCTAATACTCCCTACGCGCCCGGTCTCAACAACAGCGTCATCATGGGCGGTCAGACGGCTTTGTACAACAGCGTCCAGTCGACGTGCGGCACCAACTTCCTCAGCGGAGCTGTTCAAGCTGCTGGTGGACTGTCTGGCGGTATATTGAGTGGCGATGCTCATCGTTCTCTCAGCCATGAAGTCTCGGTCGCAGTTAGTGCGATTCTTGGCGCCGCTGCGTTCGCTGTAGCTTCCATTTAAAGAGTGAAGAACTTGGGGACATCTGGAGACATGATACCTATGCGCATTGTGATCGGGTCATTCACAAATCTGTGTTGGACATGTAGTCATTTCTGTCCAGTGACTCTATACCCTTTTACATATTTAAAACATTCTTCGTGCAGGCTACTGTCATTATCTTTTGTTGCTTGTTTATTTGACTTGCTGTTGAGCGGCACAATACAGGATACAGATTGACTACTGATCATGTTTACTGCCTCTTGGACATTCTTTAAGCATCTCGAGCGAACTCCGGCAATACCAATACGGACATGGAAATTTTATCAATGCGTCGAGTGGCATGGCCGACATGCTAATGCTTTCGAGCCATCTGGGTTGCCTAGATGGAGCTGGCAAGCTACAGGTCTATGATGAGCACCAGCATTGCAACCTCCACTGCCAACACCACCACAGTGATAAGAACAACATCAAAACCTGCAGTGACAAAAGGACGTCCAAACTCTCGAGCATCTTCTTGGCCGATAGTGGGGATGGCTTGCTTGTACAGTGTACGCAACCTTTCCGACGACCTATCGGCAAAATCATGTCTAGAATGCCGCGCACGGACGTAGGAAAGAACGAAGAGGAGGGCAGCGAGCACGAGGTAGAGAATACCAACTTTACGCGTAGAATTAGGACGATGTTCCTACAGCCTTTAATCGACGTTAGAAGCTTACTCTTGTAGAATCGGACGTCAAAGAGACGGAGAACGGTCAAGGCATATCCAAGACATGCCAGTGCAGTGCGACGATATGCACCGTCGAATGTTCTTTGCCGCGCTCGTAGTTCGTTGAGCTCGATATTATCTATTGCAGAGAAGGAGCTCGCGCGGTGACCTCTGCGTACAGTTCACTGAATACGCAAATACACCGTAGCACGCTACTGACCTGTAGAGATGCATTGAGGGGGCTGCATAAGGATCATACGCACAGGCAAACCGGCTCGACTGATGGGCGTGAGAAATTAAGAACTGGTTTGGTTTGGTTCACGGTGGGTCGACATTTTTCGTCGCTGCCAGCATTTCCGGGCATACCACCGGTTGAGCAAGTCGAGATGGTCCTACGAGCTATGCTATGCTCGGGCAGTCGTCTGCGTCTGCGTACATCAGGCTATGGGTACGCTGCTGATCCTTACTTGGCTTTGCTGTGCTCATCGAAAGCTAGATTGCTCCCATTAACCGGAGGTGGACCTCAGGTTCAACGGGTGTCTCTCCAGGTAAGTGCTGGCACGTTGGAGAAGAACGTGCCTGACTTTCGTACAGTTTTCGCCATTGCTCATTAACAGTGCTGGTCCAGCTAGTGTTGTGAATGCACGTAGCTTTTGGTGGTCGAAGTCACCACCAGCACCTGAGCCTAGTAACTCACCCGCAATTCCCGCTTCACCAACTCCGGCCCAGCCCTTGGGGACTGAGCCCAACAATATCTCGATAGACACAGCTACGCAAAGCTCTCCTATTCCCGCGGACGAGGCAGTCGCGACATCACCGGCGTCCGATGCCCTGGTCACCGCGACGACGGACTCCACCTCTGCCATCTCCGAGTTGACCAATATCATACCGCCTCTACAACACGGCGATCTTTACGACCTCGGACTTGTTAGTTGGTTCTCACCTGCGGGGTGGGTGAGATATTCAATGGAAGTCCTGCACGTCACTACCGGCATGCCATGGTTCTACGTCATCGTGGTTGGGACTCTTGCATGGAGACTGGCATCAATTCCGCTTACCATTATTTCTACACGAAACGCATCCCGTCTCCGTCCATTCGCTTCCCAAATGAAAGCTCTCGATGAGAGAGCTGAAAAGGCAGACCAAGCAGGGAAACTTGAAATTATGTTGAAGAAGAAGCAGATAACGGAAAAAGCTGGCGTCACTGTGCTGTCGAGCTTGGGGGCACCGTTAGCACAGGTTACTTTACAGCTGGCACTTTTCCTTGGGGTGAAAGGGATGGTGACGCTGCCTGTGGCACAGTTACGGGATAGTGGCGTTTGGTTTTTATCCGATCTTACAGTGGCTGGCCCTTACTACATCATGCCTCTGATCGTCGCTGGGTTGGCTAATATACAGATGAGCGTGAGCGATTCCGTGCACTCAGTTAGCGTTCGTTCCTCATGCAGCCACTTTAGCTTCAAAAAAGGGATATGGATCCCTCGCGACCGGAAATGGCGCACGTACTCAACGTATTCCGTGTTGTCACTCTTGCGTTCACTCCTTTAATGGCTGCATATCCGGATGTAAGTTGTTCTCTTTGCAGGAAGACCTGACTGGTAACGCTTTGAACAGGGTCTCTGGTTGAGCGTGGCGGCTGGCTTAGTGGTGTCCTTAATACAGACTCGCCTTTTGCAGATACCAAGCATTTGCACCAAGTTGGGCATCATCCCTTTAACTAACAAGCTGTCGCCCATCCCAGCATCAGAGACGTTCCGGCTCATTAGGCGTCATATCCAAAAGAAGTTTGCGGCAAGCCGTCCGCCCCCAGCCCTACGACTGCCCAAAGCCAGGCCGGGCAGGACGTCGAGAAGATGATGTGATTCGCAATACCACACAGGACTTCATAGATCTTAATCATATGTTTGAGGGACGCCCGTGACTGAATGATGACTTCTAGCGGGTTTCCTTACTGCGGCCCTCGGCCCCCCCTTCGCGCCATCCGAAACCTGAGGTAGCTTGAATCCTTCCGCAACGGTTTGCCGTTACCGCGTGCATGACTGGAGAAATTTACACTCATTTGCGAAAAGGTTGACAGTAATGCGTGTGACATAGACTAGCTTGGAATTATTAGGAAATATAGGATGCGCCATACGTATGCGCCCGCTGAGCGGCCTTGCTTCACCCTATGTGCATGTGCACTGCTGCGATGTCGACGTCCATCTTTACTGACTTGTTCAAGAATTCAATATTCAGGTCGGGTGTGTGCCTCCCTTGTAGTCTTACTAACCTCCTCCCGGACGCAGCTAGGGTCGCGGAGTCACAGGTGAATGTAAGGAGAGACCTGCCAGGAGTCGCTCTGAAGCACCCTGTTCAGTCGTATACGCATCTAATTTCAGGTTACCTCCCAATACGGAGTCGAATGACCGACCTGCTCGAGAATGTTTCCCGCCTGGCATTTGATGACGCTTGCAAACAAAGTTGGACATCCATTGACATTGCGAGTGCGTAGGCTCATGTTTCTACCTTGTTCAGTTGAGAAATTGAGCCGACACTAAGGGAGGACTGGACAATGCCGCGGTCAGTAAGCGTTCCTGCTTAGTCTCGGGCCAACTACCCTGTGAGGCTTATGTTTGATGACGGTAAGTGACTCCGGTCGTTCACTCTGCAGGTATTGGTTGTGTATGTGGACACGGCGGAATTCTTGCCCAAGCACCCACTTTATACTTCAGCACAAATTATGGAATTAGGTGGTGTTTAGGCAAAAACGCCGTGTCCTTGATAATAATAGGTGACCTTCCAGGTATATCTCTGGATAAAATCTCAGGAGGAAGCGAATGCGAGTCGTCGGATCAAACATGGCAACAATGATTTATGGGTATGTCTACCCCTGGCTTACACTCGTCTGACGTCTCCACCGTAGATGCTCTCGTCAAAAAAAGATAACTTCACTATCGCCCTTCAATCTCACACTTGGTCCTATAGATATCTTACAAAACATTGCGGATGTCGCACGGCATTTCAGACCAAGCTTATTACCAACTGTTGAATATTTGTCTCATCGACACAATAGATGGGTTGCTCAAACCACCCGCCGCGTCTCTGACAGATGTCGATGAAAGCTGTCGTTGTTATACCTGGTTACTCTCACCCGTTTACTGCTATCGGTGTCAGGGGAGTCTTGTTACTATTTGCATTTGAGCCCCAAAGCGATCCTGGTCCTGACTAGTCGACCATGCCAATATAATGTATACATATTGACGTGCGTGGCAAGTACAGGCGTGATGTGCCTTGCGTATTTACGGCAAGTAGGCGCTTATCGCAACTTCAGCCTCTTCCTGTATCCACGTCGACATCTTCAACGCAGACCTTTTACTGAAACTTTGAACGACTTACTGATTTCTCAATGGCTCGTAGGCGCTCAAGGAAATGCCGTCTCTTTGGATCTAGAAACCTGTCCGGCTCAGCGCCCAACTCTGTCGCTGTAAGTGGTTAGTTCGCTAGCGAGCGACCGTACTTTCTGATTCACATAGGAACAATCAAAAGGCCCCTCCCAAGCTCCCGCTCGTGATGTGGCTTCGATTTCTGGAACACCAGGCGATGTCTCCCAGGGGGTATTTGCACGGGCAAGGCACTTCTTCCACCGGTCGAACCAGGGTTCCGTCGCGAGTCCCGCTAGGGATGCACAAGAGCAAGGAAAACAAGATCAGGCAGCCCCGACTCATGATGTATGTGATCTGCCTTTCCCCATTATCGTGACCACTTTTAGTAACCGTGTTGGGTAGACTCAAGGTCCAGCCGACAGCTCGGAAACAGGAACCGTACCAGCTGCACCTGGCAGCAATGTCGATGCAATAGTCCGGCCAACCGGCGACACCGGAAAAGATACAGCTGGTCCCAACAGCGGCGCTAATACTACGGCACCGGTACCGGTAGGCAGTGAACTCGATGTAGCTCAACAAGGGCTGGAGCACATGCAGCCCATATCACACGTCGGCCAAACAGCCGCCGAGCTCGTTAAAAAGGCTGATGCTGGAGTTGAAAACATCCAAAACTTCAGCGACACATACCTTCAGCCTCTCAAAATCTTTAGCTCAGTCGTTACTACTATCGCCCAGGTAGGGGCTTTGCCCTCCCGTCAGTCAGCAGTGCTGATGTAAGCGTGCAGGTTCACCCTTATGCCCAGATTGCACTAGGGATCTTAACCGCTGCTGCCCAGGTACGTTCACGCTTTGGCTGTATGTGCTGCTCACCTTATGCAACCATCTTTAGTCGCTCATCAATCAAGCTAACCTAGACCGCGACGTGTCTGACCTCTTTAGTACAGTCAGGGCGGTCTATGAATTTCTTCTGGAAGACGATACCATCCAAAATTTCAATAGTATGAAGGCAACTTTAGGGAAGATTGCACAGGTGATAAGCGATGCGGCCCGGTTCATCAAGAATTACGCGGAGACGACAAGCTTCTGTATGTTGGTTGCATCTTTCATTGAATGGCTGACTGAAAATTATTCTCAGGGAAGAGATTTGGAAAGAATATAATGGATATAAAGTCTGAGACACGGACAAGGACGGATAGCTACACCAAGGTGCTGAATGACTTGATGCAACAGTACCGGGATCGTGCCATTCGGGATATTCATGTCAGCGTGCACCACGTAGTTGAAGATCTGAGCCTCGCACGCGAGAAACTGGACGTCATGCATGGGGATTTGGGCCTTATACGTGGAGATTTGGACTTCGTACGTGGGGATCTGAGCCTGGAAGGCATGGCTTACGCAGGGGGTGCGGGTGTCAATAAAACAAAGAAGTGTCTAGATGGCACCAGAACCGAGACACTCGCGGAGATCGTCAGCTGGATCCAAGACACTGATGAAAATGTTCCGCGCATTCTCTGGCTGCATGGGCAGGCTGGTAGGGGAAAGTCTGCTATCGCGCATACCATCGCTCTGTGGCTTAAGGATGCCGGAGGGTTTGGGTCGTGCTTTTGCTTTTCCCGGGATAGGCAGGCCGAGCATCGCGAGGAAAAGATATTTACGACCATTGCGCGCGATCTGGCGGACCACGACCCTGCGTTCCGACGAGCTCTGGCTGATGTGCTTGCGAGGGACCATTCCCTCAAGACAACATCTGATATCACGCTGCAGTGGGAGAAACTCATCTTGGAGCCTTTGTCTAACGTATCGAGTGCTATGATTGGAAGCATGGTCGTAGTGGTGGATGCGCTGGACGAGAGCGGTCCGGAAGGATCGCGGAAGCACATCTTGTCCGTGCTTGGGTCCCAAGCCGGCGACCTTCCCCGTAACATCCGAATCTTTGTAACGTCCCGCCCTTTGCCCGATATTCAACACGTATTGAGCGGCGCCTCACATGTTAAGGCAACTTGCCTGGATGATGTTTCTACGGAGTCGACAGAACGCGATATCCGGCTCTACGTTTACAAGCAACTTGGACATCTGCCAGACATCGGGGATGCTGAGGTCCAGAAGATTTACCAGAAGGCGGACTGCCTATTTGAATGGGCTCGGCTGGCTTGCGATTACATCCAGCAGAACACTGCAGGAGCAACCATGAAGGAACGCTATGACGACGTGGTCAGTCTACAGTCCGAAGAGGGAAGATCACTTTTGGACACAACTTACTTGGCGATCCTGAAGAGTGCTGTCCCGGAATCTAAGAAAGCCCTTGGACGATACTGCTCTGTAATGCATCAAGTCTTGATGACGCTTGAGCCTCTGCCTATGGCGGCCTTGAATCGCATGCATAAATGCTTCCCCAACAAGCAGGATGACTATAATGTTTTTGTCATCCTCGAGTTCATGTCCCCAGTATTGGGGGGTATCCTTGACCACACCTCTCCTGTCCGACCTCTCCATGCATCCTTCTATGACTTCCTAACCGACCGATCACGGAGTGGGATCTACTTCATTGACATCTCTTGCCCAGATGACCTAGCTATTGCCACCCTGCAGATCCTTCATGATGAACTTCGGTTCAACATTTGTGGACTGGAAAGTTCCTACTTGAGCAATGCAGAAGTTGCTGACTTAGCAGACAAAATCAGTAGGAGCATTTCCCCCCAGCTATCCTACTCCTGTGAATTCTGGTCCCAGCATCTGGAGAAGACCACATTTAATGGATCCCTTCTACATTTACTGGAGGACTTTGTGGGAACTGAAAAAATTCTATTTTGGATTGAAGCTATGAGCCTTCTGGGCAGAACTGGGAATGTTGCTACTGCTCTTACCTCTATTGCGAAGTGGCTTTTGGTGAGCTTGCAATAGCTATGTGCATTGGTTGTGGTCTGACTTGGCATTAAAGAACCAAAAAGACTTCAAGGATGCATTGGGATTTGTAGAAGATGGAATCAAGTTCATGGGCATCTTCAACAATGCAATCTCTCACAGTGCACCACATGTGTATATTTCTGCACTGGCATTTCTTCCTGTGAAAACAGCACTGTCAAAGATGCTTATGCCAAAATTTTCTTATCTTCTTGGAGTTGTAGGAGGTCTGCAATACTGGGAAGCTACTCAATTGCTTGGCTTGGAAGGCCACATAAATGCAGTCTGGTCTGTTGCATTCTCCCCTGATGGTAAGAGAATTGTGTCAGGCTCAAGGGACAAAACTGTGAGGGTGTGGGATGCTGAAAGAGGAGTCCAAATTGGCAGCCATCTTGAGGGGCATAAAGATGCAGTCTATTCAGTTGCATTCTCCCCTGATGGCAAGAGGATTGTGTCAGGTTCAAAGGACAAGACTGTGAGGGTGTGGGATGCTGAAAGAGGAGTCCAGATTGGCAACCATCTTCAGGGGCATACAGATGGAGTCTATTCAGTTGCATTCTCCCCTGATGGCAAGAGGATTGCATCAGGCTCAAGTGACAATACTGTGAGGGTATGGGATGCTGAAAGAGGAGTCCAGATTGGCAGTGGTCTTGTTGGGCATACAGATAGGGTCTATTCAGTTGCATTCTCCCCAGATAGCAAGAAGATTGTGTCAGGTTCCTGGGACAAGATTGTGATGGTCTGGGATGCTGAAAGAGGAGTACAGATTGGCAGCCATCTTCAGGGACATACAGATCCAGTCAATTCAGTGGCATTCTCCCCTGATGGAAAGAGGATTGTGTCAGGATCAAGGGACAAGACTGTGAGGGTATGGGATGCTGAAAAAGGAGTCCAGATTGGCAGCCATTTTGGGGGGCATAGAGATGGAGTCAATTCAGTTGCATTCTCACGTGATGGCAAGAGAATTGTGTCAGGCTCAAGGGACAAGACTGTAATGGTGTGGGATGCTGAAAGAGGAGTTCAGATTGGCAGCTATCTTGAGGGGCATACAGATGGTGTAATTTCAGTTGCAATCTCCCCTGATGGCAAGAGGATTGTGTCAGGCTCCTGGGACAACACTGCAAGGGTCTGGGATGCTGAAAGAGGAGTTCAGATTGGCAGCCATCTTCAGGGACATACAGATCCAGTCTTTTCAGTTGCACTCTCTCTTGATGGCAGGAGGATTGTGTCAGGATCAAGGGACAAGACTGTGAGGGTCTGGGATGTTGAAAGTGGAGTCCAAATTGGTAGTCATCTTGAGGGGCATATAGATGGAGTTAATGCAGTTGCTTTTTCCCCTGATGGTAAGAGGATTGTATCAGGCTCTTGGGACAAGACTGTGAGGGTGTGGGATGCTGAAAGAGGAGTCCAAATTGGCAGCAATCTTAAGGGGCATATGAATGGTGTCTATTCAGTTGCATTCACCCCTGATGGGAAGAGGATTGTGTCAGGCTCTTGGGACAAGACTATGAGGGTCTGGGATGCTGAGAGAGGAGTTCAGATTGGGCAAAATATTGAGGGGCACACTGATCCAATCTATTCAGTTGCATTCTCCCCTGATGGAAAGAAGATCGTGTCAGGATCAAGGGACAAGACTGTGAGGGTGTGGGATGCTGAAAGAGGAGTCCAGATTGGCAGCAATCTTGAGGGGCATACAGATGGAGTCTATTCAGTTGCATTCTCCCCTGATGGCAAGAGGATTGTGTCAGGCTCTTGGGACAAGACTGTGAGGGTATGGGATGCTGAAAGAGGAGTCCAGATTGGTGGTCATCTTGTGGGCCATACAGATGCAGTTATTTCAGTTGCACTCTCCCCTGATGGCAAGAGAATTGTGTCAGGATCCAGGGACAAGACTGTAAGGGTATGGGATGTTGACAGAGGAGTCCAGATTGGCAGCCATCTTGAGGGGCATGCAGATGGTGTCAACTCAGTTGTAATCTCCCCTAATGGAAAGAGGATTGTGTCAGGCTCACAGGACAACACTGTGAGAGTCTGGAATGCTAACACTTATGAGGATATTATCAATACCCATAAGCAGTTGAAGTTAACTGCATCCAATCCCTGTAATGCACCTGTTCCCCTTGACAAAGCAGATGGTAAGTGCAATGCACCTGTGATTATATTGGCATATTTAAAGCTATTCAGTTGTCAGCCCATGTCACATTTGCTTTTCATCCATCTCTTCCCATGCACTTTGTGATAGTGAACAGCTTCTTGAGGGAGTCTCATGGAGGAGTGGGGAATCACAGATTCAGCCAGTCAAACTTCACCATGATGGCTGGATCAGGGGCCCAAAGGGCAGATTGCTGCTTTGGATACCTGTATCAGTGAGGTACCCATTGTACTCAATGCAGACCACAGTAGTCATCCCCAAAGGTTGTTGTATAGAGTTGGACTTGAGTCAAATGGTCCATGGGAATAAATGGCATAAATGTTACAGGTACATTCCCTAGTCTGGATGTCTTTCATGCTGTTCATATTGTACAAACTTTGCAGAATAGGGGGAAAGTGCCAAGAGGTTTTGTTCTCAGATTCTTTGTCCAACCATTAGGCAATAGGGAGGCAGACAATATGCAACAAAGACAGTACAAACTTCCTGTTTGATGTATTTGATGCAGCACCATGTATTTCATACCCTATGGCTTAAAGTGGTAGGACAAGCACTGTAATAAATTGAGTTTGCCATGTAGTGTTTATCATGAACCTCCATTGAGCACTTTTCCTAGGAGAGTAATTTGTGAGTACTCAATAATGTCTCATTCATGGCATACATCAGCAAACTAGCCATCACCTGGCCAGACTCTCAGCTCTCCCAGAGAGGTCTCCCTCTGGCCAGGACTGGCCAGGCAGAGCAATACTGCAGTTCCTTGCAAGTCATGCATGGGACAGTGTTAAAGGAGAGAGAGAAAGTAGGTAAGTTATATGGTTGAACAAGTGATACAAGTTAGGGTAAACACACCAGTCAATGAACTGTTTCCAATTGCTCCTGGGATGGTATCCAGAAGGATAACTAGAAGGTTTGGCCAAGAATGCAGCAGTTTTCCCCAGAAACCACCCAAGTCCACCTATTCCCTGGGCAGACGCTGCCATCAGAAGAGAGGGTTCACCTCATGACCATGACAAGTGAACAATCAATCAATTATTGCATCAAGCACCTAAAGTTCCTCCACTGAAAGAGGCAATTGACATCTTGTCTCGTATGTCATTTGGCCACTAGTGGAGGGTAAGGATAGAACAGTTGTCCAATAATGTCCTGAATCAGAGGCAGCTCAGTAGCATAGTACGGGAGTCTCCTCTTCACTCCCTCTCAGTCCGAACTTGCATCGGTGGTAGAAAATGACTTCCAAGAATGGGGAGAGGTTGGCTGCAGACGCTGCGCAGCACAGATAGTACAGGCAGACGATGTTACGGCCAAAGTCTAACGTATACAATGCCAGTGTGCATGATTCACCTGCGAGAAAGTAATCAGTACCATGCTTCACCTGACAACACTATTGCGAGAGGCCATCACACCATGACAGTAGCAGAGTTAATTTCGGTGTCCTCTAGCTCCACCTACATCACTAAATTCACCTGCCTGGAGCCGCTGTCGGCACCGGGACCACTTGCAATGCGCAATTGTACCACGTCCATTATATGGTGTATCTGAGAATGCGCGTTGATGTCCCCTTCTCTGCTCGTCGTTCTGCATGATGGCCCAAGATCTGCCCAGGGGATGCATCGCTACATGTCACTCTAGGCAGAACTGGAGAGGAAAGATAAAAGCGGAAGAAGAGAACTGCGGCAAACGAACTCCTTCCGTTATTGTTACGTAAGCCTCTACGCCTACGCCAGTGCGACACCTGCAAAGAGCGGTTCTGCCATTACGACGAACGACATTTTGACAGAAAGTCCCTTATGCGTGGCTGCTCCATTTACTCCCGTTGAATTCTGGTTCCTTTCTGCTCCACAAATCATTTCATGATGACCCTTGGACTCAGGTCAATAACGGTTCAAGCTTCTCCAGACTCACCGACCAACACCCCCGTAGCTGAAGATGAGGAATACTATTCCTCGTGGTCGTTATTTCTCGTGTGCCTACTACTCATTCTCTCGCTATGGACATCATATTATCTGCAAATAAGGCGAATACGGGCCATCCATGAAACACTGGTTTCTATCTTTGCGGGGATGTTCGTCGGGCTTGTCGTTCGTCTAGCACCAGGCACTATGATCAGGGAAATGCTTGTGAGTATCCAAGGTGTGTCCAGACTGCGGTAAAATTGCATATATCTCGTGGAGAGCTGGCAGACGGTTCGGTCCCTATCGACAAGAGTACCTCTCAAAAGTTGCGATACTCACCTTCCCATCTCCAGACTTTCAAACACACGCTCTTCTTCAACCTACTCCTCCCCCCAATCATCCTAAACTCGGGCTATGAGCTCAAACAGGTGAGGGGTATTTCCAACTGCGCGGATATCACAGACTTGACTGTTTTGGAATATTGCAATTTTCAGGAGAATTTCTTTCGAAATTTTGGGTCTATCTTGGTGTTTGCCTTCATAGGGACGACAATATCCGCAGTCGGAGTGGGGTGGGTCTGCATTTCTTGCATGTGACATTTTCTGTACCGTTGATCCGGTCTAAGCGTAGAGTTCTCGTCTACATTTACTCCTTCTTGGGGCTGGAGTCTCTCGACGTCTCATTGCTAGAGTGTCTGATATTTGGCTCGACGCTCTCTGCAACGGATCCCGTTACGATCCTGTCGATCTTCCACCAGTACAAAGTCGATCCCAAGCTGTATACCATCATCTTCGGTGAAAGCTTGCTCAACGACGCCGTCAGTATTGTCATGTACGAGTAAGTATTGGGTGATATGGTGGTTTCGTTTAGGAAGGGGGAATTAATCGTCATTCCACAGGACATTGTCTCAATTTCACGGGACCGAGATCTACCTCTCTTCCATATTCCATGGGATTGGCATTTTCTTACTCTCATTCAGCGTATCTATGGCACTGGGTGTCATTTTCGGTCTTGCAATGTCTCTGACGTTGAAACACTCATCATTGAACCTCTATCCCTCTATCGAATCGTGCCTCGTGGCACTCTGTGCCTATACATGCTACTTCTTTTCCAACGGTCTATCGATGTCCGGCATCGTGTCGCTTCTATTCTGCGGCATCACCTTGAAACACTACGCATATCATACCATGTCACACAAAACGCAGCGCACCACCAAATATATCTTCTCGACCCTCGCTCAACTCTCCGAGAACTTCATCTTCATCTATCTCGGACTCTCACTTTTCACAAGTCCACCTTCCTCAGAACGTGTCACCAACTACGTCAAACCCCTGTTTATCGCTGTTTCGACCGTGGCTGTAGTTTTCACGCGGTATGCGGCGGTTTTTCCACTTTCTGAAGTGATCAACTTTTTCGTGCGATATTTCCGTGGTCAGAGGCACGAAGAACTTCCCCACTCCTATCAGATGATGCTGTTCTGGGCAGGTTTACGTGGTGCAGTTGGGGTTGCGCTAGCTGCCGGGTTTAAGGGCGAAAATGCCCAAACGCTACGAACAACGGTCCTCGTCGTTGTCGTCCTCACCGTCATTGTCTTTGGAGGGACGACAGCACGGATGCTCGAAATCCTCGGCATTCGGACGGGCGTGGAAGATGAAGCTGCGAGCGACACCGACGAAGAAGGGCCCCTTGGACGCCTCCCCTGGACAGCTCGCCGCAACTCAGGTGGTTGGATGAGGTATACGGATGAGCCGACGGGATTTCATGCTCAAACGCAAGGCTACAGCCGTGCTGCGGCACGGGTAGGGTCGCATTATGGGACTCGCAGTTACAATCATCATGCGCAGCCGCCTCTGTCCCCGGGAGCGACGAACCTGTTTTCCGCTGCCTCGTCCGAGTCTTTTGATTCGGACGTGGAAGTTCTGCCGATGGCGAGTACGGCTGTAAACGCTGGTACAAGTGCTGTAGATCCCGGGGAAGTGATCCAGGAACCTGAGGGAAGTGCACACGAGGATGGGAAATGGTTCCAGACGTTGGACGAGAGATACCTACTGCCCCTGTTCTCGAACGCCACAGCCAGCCGAACGTTCCAAGCACGGAGAGCTCGCAGAAACGCATCGCATTCTGCAAATGCGGTCAACCGCGGTGCCTCAGGTACCCCTCACGACAGCGAAGACGAACCCGACGGCCCGGAGATTGACTTGAGTGCAGTTGGTAACGTTGCCCATGCACAGGAGTTCCCGCGAACGAAGTCCCCTGAGGAACAGAGTCGGATTGAACGTGGGCTAGGTACGCCGGTTTTACGGAACGGAAGTAAGGATGACGGACAGGGTAGTGGCTCGTGATACGTAGGTTAACTACAAAGAGAAGTACATACATACTTAGGCATCTATAGATTTGTTCGCCGCGAACGCTGAGCAGAGACCTGGTCCCTTAATAACCTTACTAAACATATTCCATGATTGGCTTCATCAGTTTATTGAATAAAAATTATATGCTGCAGTTTGTGAGTATGGTACCAGGTAGTCGTCAGCGTTGCAAACATCTCCATCTGGAATAGGACTATGGGTGAGACAGTGGTCATGCATCGTGTCAACAAGGGGAACATCCTCTGCTGTTAGATAAGACTGGCATTCTGCAGGTGTTGTCTGAGAACGCTCTCTCGTACTGCACAATTCGTAAGGGGATTTGAAGTCTTGCCGCACCAAAAAGACTACGACACTCACCAACAGACAGCGTCGTTGCAGTTGCCTTAGTATCCTCAAAAGATAGAACCGAGAGTGAGACGAAAACCAATGAGTACGGCCAACATTGGACTTACGATGACCGACGTAAAATGGACGAAAAATGGTCTCGGCTCTGGGGAACAGCTTTTGAATAACTCCTTGAAATGTTGCTGGAAATCTGGCAGATTCCAACGATCCCACCGTCAGTCGAGCCACCAACAGCTATAGGTGACAATGGGGAGGGAGGTGGAAACCACGTACATTTCATCACCGTCATCGTGTCATTTTTTCGGTCAGCGAAACTGGGGACGTAATCCCTTACGGCGACACCACGCTTCATCTTCTTATGCAGGATGTCACATTTGTTGAGGAAGAGTATGATCTGCGCTTTGGCAAGGACGGCAGACGAGCATACAATGCGCCAGAGTGATAGGCTATCCTCTAGGCGGTTTACATCTTGGTCTTCCCGCAGTCTCTCGTCGAAACACGAGATTGGGGCGAGGAAGATGATAGTGTCCACGTCATCAAAGAACGCTGCCCACAATGCACGCTGTAAAAGGGTCCGCATAGGTCGTTGTCAAGGGGATGGAGGAGGGGAGGGAAGACGCACCGAAGACCTCGTGCCCCCAAAGTCGTACATGATCCATTCCCTTCCATGATCTGTTTCGGCATCTAAGGGCAGTGGCTCTGTAGACAAAGCCAAAGACTGACCTGCATCCATCATAAACCTGTGTTCTTGAACGCCCACGGTCCGAAGACGTGCGCGGACGATATCGTCGTCGGCCGGTTCATAGTCCGGCGACGCGATACGATCCACGTCATCCAGGAAACTTTATGTGCAATGTGGTCACACAGGACGAATGAAGTTAGTGCTGTGATACCTACAAGCCAGATGCATCCTCTATCTTGGATCTCCGGTGGCTGAGGATCTGTTTTACCACAGGATCCTGCCATAGGCTTTTCATGTCGTCCTTGCAGCCTAGAAGGACGTCAGTGACTTCGTCGCGCCCTTCCTCCCTTTGTTTTGAGCTAGGGCGACTTCCTGTTTCGGCGGGCGAGCGCAGTTTATCCAGAATAGATTTCCACCCATTGTTGGAGCTAACGCCAAACTCGCGTAGTCGTACACGGCTCTCCGTGGGATCGGACAACGAACGCGAGATTGCCTGAATCTCTTGTGACCCCGGACCCAGTCGTTTTTCGAGGTCGACCAGTACGGTTCGCAGGGGTGCAAGACGGAGTTTCAGCAGACGATGTTTGTCGGTGAATTTGTATACGGTAGTGTGAGAACGGTGTTCTCCATCAGAATCCGAAATGTCGGCAGTTGTTAGGGAACTGGATGCGCATCTGTCCTTATTTGTCTGGGACATGGCTTGCTGTAGAATGTCTAGAACCTGTAGGGCGTTTCTGATGAGGTTGAGGTAGATGACGGCTCGCCATGCCAGACGCTCCTCCAACCACTGGTCCTTTGCGTACTGGAGCTGAAAGTCTGAGGATGTGTCCATGTTTATCAGCGATAATCGTCGACAGCAGGTATGAGGACCCCACTCTTTAGAGTAGCTGATTTGCCTGGAGTGGTCTTTGGTGAGATAATGAACAGAGAGAGCATGTGTGAGCGGCAGACGCACCACTCTCGCTCTGGCCCAGGAGAAGGATCTTGACGGGTTTCTTTTTCTTCTTGAGGGCAATCTTCTCCTGGCGAATTTGTTCGTCGATAGCTTCACTAGTCTTGCGGGCTTCGGCTTCTGCATGTTCTCTGGCTGACTTTTGCTCTGGCGTTTCGTTGGGAGGCGGTGACAAGGCAAAGGCGAGGGGGTCGTCGAGGCTGGGACGCACCATATTCACACAGCATAGGAGAGAGAACTAGAAAGACGAAGAAACGAAGTCCTGTGGATGACAGCTTCGGAACGTTTCAAAACACATACTGGGGAGGTCGACAGCGTATGTATTATATATATTGCCTTTTGGATCAAAGGAGCAAAAAAAAGATGGCCATGAGCACCAAATTGAAGGGACGGGTCTGCCCCCTTCAGTCAATAGAGTTGACAAGTTGTGCCAACACATGTTATCTCGTCACCACCAATGACTTATCTCAGGGTACTATGTAAGTATGTCGTCACTGCGTTCGGACGGGAACGACTGCAAACGAATGCGTATGTAGTACTGGTGCTGTAGGGCACTGCGACAGGCCACCTGCCGCGTCTCAGAGCAATGCTTGTAGAGAGCCCAGGTAGCAAGGTGGGATGTGTTGTGGATCCCAGTGAAGGTTACGCATTTAGAATTAGATGAGTTTTGATTTAGCTTGCCGCTGTCAAGTGTTGGCACGGAGTGCTGGAGCGCCGGCCCCCGAGACTCCATAAGGAGCACCACGCGACCCTCAAGCGAGGCACAGCCCGATTAGCGAGGCAACTTTGCCAACGAAAATGAAAAAGTATAGATGCAACATGACGTCTTGGACTCTTTGGTCCCTGCACCTTGTCGTGAGTTCTCCGCAGCTGAGCATGTCGGGAGGACGGGCGCAAGCACTCCGTTCCTGTCTCAACTCAGAGATCACATGACCGTGTCCACACGGTGTGGCGGTGGGGTTTACCTTTGTTTGGTTCACGCGTCGAATATAATAAACGGCGGCATGTGACTTTCCCGTGACCTTGACCTCCTTACCCCGTGACCTGCAACTGCTCAGGACCAGCCACTCTTCCCATTCCACACTTGTATTGTCAACAGGGAGCCAAGACATAGGTTTATTGGACGCGATGGAACAGACTCGCATTGATGCTGTAGAAATGCAGAATCTCTTGAAATCGTTACCGGGCTTATTTCAAAAGGTTTGTTTATGCAACACGTGATCTTTATACTCGCCTCTGCCTCGGCGGATAAGTGTGTGTGAACCCCGTATCTTCTTACTCAACGCATATCTTGTACTAGGCCGCCGGTCAGGTAGACATCCCTGCAGATGCCGCACAATCACTTCAGGCGCTTGCACAGGCAGGCATGTTTCCCATCCAGGGTTCGAATCAACAACAACTCCCACATGCACCACATCAAGTACCCGTCCCCCACACGGCGGCTCAAGGGGTACCCGGCATGGGCGATCCTGGCCCATCGTCTCATCCGAGTGGACCACCTAACTTGGGTCAACTCTCGGCGGCCGCAGTTGCCGCCCAGGGCCCTCAATTACCTCCTGGACCACCGCCACAGGACATGTCCGACGTCCAAAGCGAAGGAGACAAGGGGGACAACGGAAAACTGAATGCATCGACGGGGTCGAGTGGTCGTACTCGGGGAGGCAGGAATCCTGCGATGGGCACGGATGAATGGGCACGCCAGAGAAAAGATAACCATGTACGCCTTGAGACAGTTAGCATTCTCCTGCATGTACTTACACGGTTCTTCAAACAAAGAAAGAGGTCGAGCGCAGACGCAGAGGCAACATCAACGAAGGTATCAATGAACTCGGACGCATTGTACCCAATAGCTCGGGCGAAAAGGCCAAGGGTGCGATCCTGGCGCGCGCCGTGCAATACATTCACCACCTCAAGGAGAACGAAGCACGCAACATCGAGAAGTGGACCCTGGAGAAGCTGCTGATGGACCAAGCGATGGGCGACCTTCAAGCCCAGTTGGAGGAGATGCGGAGATTGTGGGAAGAAGAACGTATGGCTCGGCAACGTGCTGAAAGTGAATTGGAACTGCTCAGGGGCGTCTCACAAGCGAATGCCGCATCGGCAGGCATTGCTCAGCGACCACAAGGCCATGGTTCAGGTGCACCGGGTCCACCACCTGGCCCACGTTCCCGGTCACCAGAACGTCAAGAAGATGTAATGCAAGTACGAAATGACGGAGAATCCAGACCAGATGCGGAAAAGGGTGAAGGTGACACTACTGATGGTCGTGCGAGTAAGCGACCCAGAACAGAGTAACGGACGTAGGTTTTTCCGTTGGGTACCCGATGACGATAATGAAATAACGTTGCAGTTTTTTTGCTTCTTTCTGTCACTTGTGTATCACTCTATGCTAAGTTCGCTTTATTGTCGTCAAGTCCCCCCCCTCCCCTCTCTCCTCCCCCTGTATTTATCAGTGAGATTGCGGTGATCTGTAGGTCTCCTGTATGCTCTAAGGCGACGTTGTCCACCGTGTCGTCCGTTCTATTTACATATGGTCGGCTTGTCTCGTATGTACGAATGTCCATGGGAAATAATAGTCTGGGCGGATAGTCGTCAGTCATCAGTGATTCAGAGGTTATTAGCTACGATTGTTATTCCAGAGATCACTCAAGCCCACATTTTTGGGTGACCTAGGTTTTCGGGCGGCCATGGAGGTATATACACTGCGGCTTGTGCCACTACGCGGTACGACGTCGAATACTCGTTGCGAGCCAAATCTTTCATTCGAAGGATAGAGTACCATACTGCCATACATTTTCAGTGGGTATCGGTGTCAGGTCGATCGATCAGACACGATCTGATTAGTGACGTCCTAGCAGAATCCATCTCAACGCTGACGACCCCCACTATTACCCCATCGCTCTATCAGTTCCTTGACTGAGCTAGTCTCGGGGGGGCCGGAGTGACAGAACATACGCAATGTCAAGGCATGCTGTTCCGGATGACGAACTTCGTGCAGCCCTAATCACCCTCAAACGAGAAAAGCCCACTCTGGGCGTGGCGAAGATACATACCCTCCTGCTAGATACAAACCCCACATGGTCTGTCAGCGAAAAACGAGTGCGCAGGGTTCTGCAGGAAGAAGGGCTCCTTATCAATGGGATCGCCAACGCATCCGAAAAGGCTAACAACGACGGAAAGGAGCAAAGCGGTGGCCAGAGTACTAGAGTGTACCCGTCCTCCAGCCTCAACAAGAGCTTAGATGTGAACAAGTGGAGCAAGAAGATCGAAGTCCGGTACTTTGACGCAATTAAAGGCAAGGGTCTCGTTGCGACGGAGCAGATAGCGCAGGGGGAGGTTATATGGAAAGAGGATCTGTTCATACTCGCACCTGAGTGGTGAGTGGTTCAAGATCGAGCCTTGACGATAAATGGGACGGGACAAGCTGCCTCAAGTCCCGTACGACTGACTCTTAAGTTTCTCTGCAGGGAGATATACGATTTGCAAGTCTCGTCGAAAGCATGTGGTTTCTGCTCGACGATAATCAGGGATCGATCGCTCCTCCACGTGCCATGTCGAGCTTCGACGACTTCGACTCCTTGTCCAGCTATTTTTTGTAATAGGCTTTGTCGCTTGCAATCGGACAAGGTCCATCCTTTGCTGTGCCCTGCTCGTAATCAGGCATCTATCCCCCTGCTCGCGTTTGCGCGGAAAGCAGAATGGCTCGCAGTACATGCGCTTGCTCAGTGCACCAGCAGATTGCTGCTCGCTTCTCAGGCGGACGATGACTCGTTGGATGTGGACCTACGGGTCGTACAGAGCCTTGCTGTCCTGGGTATGGAAGAACGGTTTCGTACTCTTATGTTCGTGATTTTTTTTAAAGAAAAAAAAAATCTCTCCAAGTTGACTTGGACTCGTAGCGATCAAGGTGTAGAGCCTGACAGAGAAACATGGCAGAAAGCCTTCGAGCTATATCTACAAGCCTTCAAAGAACCAAAAACTGCACTCGAGCAGAAGAAACTGGCGAAAATTCTGAGAAAGCCGGTACCTGAGTCGTTGCAGAAAGAGCTCTTCGGATACGATGCGTTTTTACGGGGACTGGGTCGCATGAGTTTGAGTGCGTTTGATAATCTCCCGGGCGTGTCCTTGTTTGATACGTTTTGTTGACTTGTATGCATGGCGCGGTGCTTTACAGACCTCGAGGCACATGGAGGGCTGTACAGGCTTCATTCCCATCTCAATCACTCATGTTCTCCGAATACTTCCGTACGACATCTCGATCAGCGGAACGCACTTTCGCGTATTACCATCATTGCTAAAAGCGACATCAATCCCGGAGACGAGCTCCTCATTTCATATACGGATCCCAGTTGCGATTTCCGAACACGACGCAGGAGACTCGCTGAGTGGGGTTTTGGACCGTGCCAGTGTGGACGCTGTCTTGCCGAGGAGGAAGAAGCGAGGGGAGCGGGCAGTGGTGGGGACACTGAGGCTAATAATTTGGCAGATCAGCTCCGGGCTGGCTTGGGGCTCATATGATCCGGCGAATAAGTAAGTAACCTGCTTGGGTAATCGGTTCCTGGAGGAGTAGCGTAAATCGTGGCTGGGTCAATTACATACTTTAAGGAACGGGAAGACGTGAGTCGTGGTGGCACCCGGCGCTTCATCTACCCTGTGCACCGAACCAGTTGCACCGGCATACTACTACTACGCACTCGTAGGTATGTGTATTCCAAGTGTCTCGGGGGACTGAAAATATTGTGAGTCCGTAGTGTTTAATTACACAACTGAAACGTTCACATCGCCTGTCCGCCCCGTAATAGCTGCGAATCAATCAGTCATAAGTTCACATGTTACCATTGTGATGGATTTCTTGGCATACCAATGGCACTTGGTGATGTCAGTTATAACCGGCGCCGAGTGCACGATGGCAGGAACAGATTTTGGATGCCCGCTGCACACGAGCCCGCGTCTCACTCCGATCTTGGCTGTGCGATTGCAGTTTGGCGTAATACACACGAGCGTTGCTCAGGCAAGAAACTGCTCGTCCAGTACTCTCAATCTACCTGTGAAACAATGGCTTATCTTCCCTCCGGCTTTCCAGTGTGTGTTTTCCAGTTGCAGGATGACAATAAATCTGCAACGGGGAAGCAGACCGCTCACCGACGTCCGGTTGCATGTTACACTGCATACCTGCATGTAAAGCCGACGTATTGACGTCGCGAGCAATACGACCTGCCAAACGACGGGGGCAACGAGGTTGCTTGGCTTCCTACATTGGCCGTCGAAAGTAAGTACTGCATCCGTACGCGCGCCGGCCGTCTCGCTTCAGTTGGGTCATGCTTATGGATGACGTGAACAGCATGTACGCCGATCATAGGGTATATAAGAGATTGTTCATCGTTTTCTGTGTGCAAAAAATAAAAACTCTACTCTTGGGGCCGTAGTGGAGATCGCGCTCGCCATGTCGTTCAGAAGATATCTACTGGTGCTAGCCACCAGCATCAGTACCGTCCTAGCCCAAGGCCAGACATGGTGTGTTGTGTTCCGTGGCATAGTGATCCGCGATCGGAACGTTAACTGACGCCGACGTGGCAAGGTGCGGGAAGAACTACATGGCGAATCAGACGGTCGTTCCGCCTGGGGGACAGTTCGTTCTGCCACCTCAGAGCAATGACTCTTTACTCGCGTTCCGATGCGCGCCAGGGTTCCGTCCATACCTAGAAGAGGACGCCAAGACTGCTGTGTTCATCGTTGATACCCGGATCGCGTACGATTGGATCAATGGAGCATCTCCTATTTCTCTTCCTGGCAATAGCACGAATTCTGCGTCCCTGTCTCCATCCGATGCCGGAAACATAACCGTCACTATCAAAGTGCGCGATGTCAACACCACCCAATCGGTACCACTCGGTGTCACCGGATACCAAGTTCCCTTGGACATTAGCAAGCTGATAGCGCAGAAGACGCCATACCACGTAGACTGTATGGCATCTCACCGAACTCCATCTTCAAAGACGCAAAAGTATTTCGCAAACGCATCGCTGTTGTATCTTCCCGATAGCAACAGCTCTGTCACGAAGACTGATTTGAGGACGGGGTCGTTGTGGGTTCGGCCTGTCAATAACTCAGGCAGCGGGTTCCGGCCGTTCGTTCCTCAGGGGTTTTATGTATCATTTGATCAGTATCTCGCAAAAAACCTCTCACTCATTGATCAACTCAAAGCTGACGGGTGAGTCTAATACCTGTTTTTGGTTCAGACAAATATCTGATTTTCGGTAGTTTCAATACTGTAAGGGGTTTTGAGACCGTCTTGTCGAGATGCGCTAACTCCAAAGTAGATTCATCCAATCCCTCCTTATGATAATGCTACCATCTTTGAGCAAGTGATCAACAGGACCATCGAGCTCGGCCTCTACATAATTTTTGATATGCGATCGTAAGCTTTTGCTTCTGCCAGTATTATGAGCGCCTTACTGACGGGCGAGTGTTTGCAGCAACTATCAGAACCTGTCAGCGGTTGCTGACCTGGTGAATACATACAAGTTTCTTCCAAACCTGCTCACATGGGAGACTGCCCATGAACCTGATGGCAACTCGGACCCGCTCAACGCTGCCAAACTAGCATACGATCTCATCTATCAGATGGATGGTTACCACCCCATCTCCATTGTGCTGAACTGCGAGGTAACCGTCTGCCCGCGTGTTTTTGTATCTTGGTATCCTGATGGAATGCACAGGACTACAACTTCTCTCCTTACGTGGAAGGTGCTGATATCGTGCTTGAGGTATGATTACCTTTCCTGTAGTGTTGCTGTGCGAGTCATATAAGGAATCCTTCATACACAGGACGCCTACCCAATCGGCATCAATGCAACGTACTCGCCGGTCTGGGACACTCCGTGCACTCCAGACTTTGGTCATTGTGGATGTGATAATTGCAAGGGCGGTCTGATCGATATCAAGGCCCGTGTTCAGACCTACAAGGACAGACTTGATATCCTTGGATACGGTCGTACCAAGACCGTATGGACGACTCCCCAGGCCTTTGGGAGCGGAGCGTGAGTGCGAGCCGGATTCCTCTGCGAAGTTGTCTGCTCAACCATTTTTAGTTACTGGAATACTACGCCCACCGGTCAGCAGTGGGCTGCCATAGGTCTCATTTCGTTCAACCATGGTGCAATGGGTTTGTCTCATCTTCCAAAAGCTTATGAAGACTAGACTGATGTTTTCGGTGTACAGGATCGATGTCGTATCAGTACCCCACTACCACTGGCAACGTCACCACCATCGAAGGCACCGCAACGAATCTCACGGCCATCATAACTGAGAACATCCAGCCATTCCTCGTTGATCCGAGAGCCACGTTCTCCGTCTACAGCTACCAGGGTGTTGATGCAGGGTTATGGAACAACGGTACTACGTACCTGTTGCTCGTTGCGAACGCCGGCGACAACGAGGTCATCGTTCCATGGGGTGCTGTTGGACTAGGGAAGATTACGAACGCAACTGCACAAGTTCATCGCATCTTTTCTGTTGCGCAGAACTTCAACATGAGTTCGTTGAACTTTAGGCCGGGTGGTATTGGTATCTATACGGCGACGCTTTGAGGTGGTACACAGATCGGCGGTCCTTTTAGTTACTTTTTATTGTTTTACGGTAAATTATTACGGATTACTTGGGTATGTAGTGTATACCTCCGTGGCCAGATATCTATTTCTTCAACCTCGACGTGCGACTGAGACTTGCATTGTTCCCAGGCACCGACGTCATCATCGGGCTACGTACACAGGTAGCATCAAGATAGCACTGGTTATGTAATTTCGCTGTAAGTGATTGATACTTCGTGTAGAGGGATCACTGGGTGCCAATTGCTGTGGAAGGCTCTATTGTCTCTGTTCGCGGGAATGGACATCAATGCATGTGAGTGCTGCCCTGAAAGCAGTAATGTCCGAGCGTGGGACGAAAGTCCCATCCTTGGCCATCCCACAGGAGGACCCGCCCTCCTCACACTGAATCCTGCCTTGGATGCACCGATCTTGTGGAGGGTCGTGGCCCTCTAGCGTCACGCCGTTTCACACCGCCAACCCCTTCTGTATTTAAGCTTGGAGTGGGTAGCTAGCCTAATAAACAACGGTAGCGGTTTAAGCCCCCTGACGAGAGCTTAGGCCCAAAGCCGCTCTCCCCTATGCGTATTGTATCCAGTCCTGATCCGATGGCTGATTCGGACGTGGTAAGTGAAAGCTTAGTGCTTAGTCCGTAGCTACCTGCGATGATTGTGCATAGACTTAATCCCACCCCCCTTGGGGGGGTAGTCTCCCCCTCCTCGTTTGTTGTAGGCGAACGGGACAGACTGTCTTGACAGTTTCAGTTCGAGGCTGCCCACGCCTGTCGTCGAGAAGAACTAAGTCGTGACACAAACCCACACTTTTTTCTCCTTTTTTTTCTTTCTTCTGTCCCTCCTTTTTCTCGTCTTTCTGGGGTCTCCGAATCGCTGTGCTTCTAGTCTCGGACGCGTCGCTGGCAACGCCTGTCGTGTGTTGGCGCGAAGTTCGTTCCCCGACCACACTTTCGCTCGCTCTACCAAGTCTGCCGCACGCTGTCCAAGGCCAAACACGCTCTCTCCACTCGCACCTCTCCTTCTTATTACTATTGTATGCAACCCCAGCCATCACGACTCCTTCGCAAAAATCGTCTTCGTTGAACCCGGCGCCGCATGCGACTTGGCTCCAACTTCTGCTCCAACCACCGAACTCCGTTCTCACCCGCAATCTTCGCGTGTCACCACAATAGATGGCGCATCAAAATCATGTTTCGGACGGCGTGGCGGGTGCCAATAAGTTCTCGTCCCGGCTCGCCTCGCTCAGAATGTTTAAACCCAGGTCTGCGTCTGGCTCAACTGGTACGTCTACGAACACAATCCTTCTACCTTCACTCGCTCCACGCGTCTCATGCTTTCCCCCGAAAAAAACAGATTCTTCATTACTCCCCCCGCCGCCCCCACCTAAAGACAACGCGTACAGCACGTCTCCCAACTTCCTTTCGAATCCTCCTTCCGCGCTTTACACCAAGTCCCTCTTCAGTCGTTCAGTCAACTCACTGTCACACTCGCTGGGTCGCGCACCCACACAAGGGCAACCTTTAAGCCCAGATTCGAACCCCATTACACCACTGACGGCGGGCAGCTTTGGCGCACCCCAACATGGGCCCAACGGATCACAAACTGGAATTTTGGGACGCGGCATGACAGCTTCGCCTGTCCCGTCGGGGTCAGGTGTATCGTTAAATTCTGCTAGTGGAGGTGGGGAGTATGTGGCAACTCCGTCCGTGGATGGATCGACTGATTCGAGCGGTTCGTTTCCCCCAAATCCAAATCCGTACACGTGTGGCATATCTGCTATCAAATATACAGACATAAACGCGACGAAGCACAAGAAGTCTCTATTCAAGCTATCTTCGCTGGGGTTGAAAAACAAGTCGCGGAGAGATGTGAGCGAGACTGCAAGTATGAGTACGAGCACGAGCGAATTTGAGGAGAGTGGGAAAGAGGAGGGAGACGAGGGAATATCAATGCCCTGGAATTTCCAGGTAAGTGGCAATTTAACTTCCTAGTGTGGGACTGGGCAGCGCTAACTTATTGGCAACCCGTCGACTCACTTGGAAATTGGAATCGAACTTATGTTTACTGACACGACCGATACACCAACGACGACTGCATTTGGTAATACCACAGCACCACATACATGTCGACGAAGGGTAAACCTATCTGACTTAAAGTGTGTGATTTTGACTGACACGTGGAGCCTCTAGTTACATCGGTCTCCCGCCGTCGTGGGCTACCGCCCTTTCTAGCGCTGGCTTTACCGAAGAGGAGATTGCTGCTATCCATGCGCGTCGCAAGGCTGCCGCCGCCGCAAATTTGAAGAACGGGTACGTCTTCATACTCTCCGGTCAAGTTGACTGGTTCAATATATGACCCAATGCAGCCCTAACGCTCCAGGTCCTCCTGCGCAATACTCTTCAGCGCGACCCGCATCGCCGGTATTGCGTAACCCGGTACCCCGCAGTTCAAGTCTTGCAAAACTCCGTATAGATGCCCCACCAACGCGCTCCGCTGGGACTGGTTCCGGCCTTGCGAATGCCATTGGGAGCAACCCTTCTCCATCACCACGCACCACAGGATTTGGAGTCCGGGCGTTGATACCGGGTGGACTTCTTGGTTCGAGAGGGGGGGATGGCGCAAGTACCGCGAGCGGGAGTCGGAGTCGCAGCGGCAGTGTGAATCGTACAGGACCTGGTGTCGGGGATGAGTCAGAACCATTTGTCATGGTGGACGGAGACGTGGACGCTGCAGAAGGGATCGGAGATGAGACTCTTATCGAGCCGTTCCCGTATGATGCGGCTAGCATCACGACACATCAAACCCATTCTACACAGGTGCCCAGTGCACTTGCACTGACCCAAGCGCAGACCCCTCGAGGGCCTCAAGTCCAACGCACCCAGTCCGACGCAGGATATGTCCCCTTCCCAAGTCCAGGTACTCCTATTCGTGGAGCCCCGCCCTCGCATTCTACTTTGTTGCCTGTCCCTACCCCAAGGGGCCATGCTAATTCTAGCTCTACCCTCACCACAGACTTGTCCATCTTTCATGGCAGTGCGTCCCCCTCGCCATCGCCATCGCATTCTCTATCTGGCCGGCCAACTGCCTCTTCAGCGCCGCGTACGCCGCCTCGGCGTGTTTATCATGTCGTAAATGCGTCTTCAGACTCTAGTTATGGTGACCCTCCCCCAGCGTATGTATCGCCTGTGCGAGGAGAGACGTTCCGACGCGAGAAAGAAGAACCGCGCGAGAGTCCGGCTTCTGCAGGTTCTTCGAGTCCCCCACCACCGACTCGCCCGATACCGCCGATACCTATACCAGGAACTGCTGAGCATAGTCAAGCAAGTAAGTCCAGTGCCTCCGAGGGGAGCTCCAGCCGACGGAGAACCACCGTTTATGATGGTCTGTATGATATCGACCCGTTCGAAGCTAGCGACATACCTGCAACGGTGGAAGACGTACTGGATATATCAGCTGCCAATTCATCGCTGTACTTTGATAGTGACGATTCAGAGCGGCAGGATGTGGACATTAGCATGCAGCGGCAGCGCTTACTTTCCCCGACCCCGCCTCTAGTCATCGATAAGCGTCTAACACGTGTATCGACTCTCACAACACAACCGCCGCGTATCTCGTTCCACCAAGAGGGAAGCCTGGAGGACTGGACATCATCGTTGTTCAGTGCGATCAGCAGTAATGATGCCCCCGACCCCAATGACAGTAGTCGGCCGAATATTGCTCTCAGGCCTCGCCCAAGATTGGTGGCCCCTCAGGAAAGTGAGGAGGATGAGAAGGCGGAACGGCGATTGACAATACGGCCCTTGTCACCTCCCCCCGCACCGAAGGCCACATCGTCACCCGTGTCGCCGGCACCGAAATTACCAGACGTGTCGTTTGGTCGGAACATATCTATTGGCGAGCATGTCAGGCAAGTTAGGCCCCTCTCACCGGAGGATGTAGAAGTGGAGGTGGAAGAGACCGAAGCTGAGGAAGTGTCCAAGACTGCGGACGAGTCTCGTGAGCTATTATCGACCTCGTCTCCTTCACTCCCTGACGTTTCATTTGGTCCAAATGTATCTTCGCTCGGTAAAGACATACTTCCCCCAGTTATTTCACCTTCCCCGTCCACCAGTGAACCCGACTTAGAGAATGCTGCACCAGCCCCTAAGGTCAAGCCAAAACCGTCTCTGCCATCCCTCGCACCGCCCAAGCCAGGTGGCGCCATAGGGGCGGATGGAAAATCGCCATTGTCTCCGTTTCTACGTTGTGGACCCAAGCCTCTCCCACTACCAATTCCACCCGATCAAATCCGGGCACAACTGCGTCCATCCAAATCAATTCACGACCGTTCGTCTTCTCAAGCGCAAACGGCAGATTCTCATTTACAGTCACAACCTCAGCTCCCTCCTGTCCCCTGCACCGCGGAGCCCTCGTCGTCGCGATGTGGCTCCCGCCGTGGATCATCTTCTAGCCTTGTTCTCAGGTCAAACTCTGGCGATCGAGATTCGGGAGTGTCAACTGTCACTGTTACACAGGCGACCATCGTCGTGGTCAAGGGACAAGCGGTGCGGCGTGCGGTTGCAAGCGTCTTAGACCCTGACATGATCTCTCCTCCCTCAACGTCCAAACGGGACAGCTTTGCTTCTGCCTTTGGCGTGTCACGAGGAGCTTCTGACGTCCAGTCCGACGGCGAGACGGCTTATGAACCTGAAAGAGAAGGATCCCTTCAAGAGCCTGAACTTGAGCGCCTGGATGATGATTCAGATGGACAGTCTTTGTTGATATCGGGAACGAGCTCTGGCCCACCCTCCTCGCCCTCTCCGACGTGGCCTGCGCCACCCCCTCCGCCTACAGAGTTGGACGCAGACGCCACCCCGCGTCCACAACCACGGTTTAGGGCATCGTCCTTGAAACGAGTGAGCCAGATAACAGGAAGCATGGTCCCGACACCACGTACTTCACACTTCCCTCATATCAGCTCTGAGACTGCGTCTTCAAGCGAAAGTGCTCCCCTTCCAACGCCGAAGGGAACCCTCGTTCCTCCGCCGTCGCCACCAAAAGGAACAGGCATTGCGCCCGAGGCAAGAATGCTGGGGTCGATGACGGATACGTTTGGTGGTGTAGACGAAGAGAGTGAAGATGAGGTTGCCGATTCTTGGTGTACGCGCTCGGTATTTTCGCGGATGAGTCTTGTTGCACCTTCTTTATGTTCTGCTACGTCAGCGTGGTCGCGACCGCGCTCCTCCGTCGCATCGTCTCTCCAAACGGGGACACAGAAACCCTCGACCGCTGTGGCGCACCCGCTGTTGGCACCGCTGCATACTTTCATCAGCCCTATAGATCCGTCCACTCGATTCACGGACCTGGTAGAGATCGCAGAAGGAGAAAGCGGTTCTGTCTACGCTGCGCGTATACCTCAAGAACCGTCAACTCTTGCCCCTCCCTTGGGCACAGAGCGACCGATACCCGCAGGGATATCTCATGTCGCTATCAAGCGTATAGTATTACCCCCGGCGTCGTCCGTTGCTTCGTCGACTGCTGAGGGATCGACAACTGCTAACCCCACTGTAACAGCGGGTGCAGGCGAGTCCTTGCTTAGTATAAAGATTGCCTCACTCCTGCATGAACTCACGCTTCTCAAGAACTTGGAACACGAGCACATTCTTCTCCTCGATGGCGTGTACGTTCACACGAGTGCTGATGTAAGCGAGGGGGAAGACAATCCAGGGGAATATCCAAGTGCCAACACAGCGGTTGCACTCGATACCTCGCTCTGGATACGGATGGAATTGATGGAACGCTCTCTGGCAGATGTGATCGCCCTCGTAGCAGAGGGTCTTGCACTTCAGGAGAGGATGGTGGGGCGGTTCACGAGTGATGTAAGAGCCCGTCAATTTTGCCTTTTTTTTTTGGCTCTACTTTACAGGATCACTGATTTAACTATCGAATACCAGGTTCTGCTTGGACTTGACTATTTGCAGAAGCAGCATATCGCGCACCGGGACGTGAGGAGCGATAACCTACTGCTGAACGTTGCAGGCGTAGTGAAGATTGGTGAGTCGATCCCCTTGGCGCGTGTGTCGAGTATTGATGGTCCATTCTAGCCGACTTTTCTAATGCTATCCGGGTCGCGGAGAACGCACCGATGGTCACGGGTGCTGTAGGTGTTATTTATTGGCAGGTGAGGCAATACGAGTCAGATATGGACGCGCGAGAGACTAATGTGATTACCCGTAGGCGCCGGAGATGAGAACTGGTCCATATGATGCGTTGAAAGTTGATGTTTGGTCTGTTGGTGCGACCGTCTGGGAGCTGGTAGAAACAGTCCCGCCGTTCTCGATCCCAGCATCTCCAAGTTCACAGACCACGTTCTTACCACCGAACTCGATCCATCTGGGCTCGCAGTGGCCTCCGTTATCACATCCAGGACACTATTCCAAGGGCTTCCATGAATTTCTAAGGCTTTGTGGGATGGATGCAGCTGCTCGACCGTGCCCTGAAGAATTATTGAACGTAAGTGATTTGGCCGTACTTCTCTGCAATCAACGGTGAGGCGGGCATCTGACCAAACGTAACATTTAGACGCAATTCATACGTAACGCGTGTGGACGTGCGGTTATCCGCCAGCTACTCACGCAGTGCAGGTCCATGGAAGAGGCATTAGTGGCGCAGGCGGCACAGGAGAACGCAGTTAGCGTTGAATCATGATTCCCGCGTTATTTATCTGTTCTTTTTGGGTCCACCGGTCACTCGAGGGGGTGTGTGGATCGACGCTATGGTAACTTGAAGAGGACCATCTCCGGCTAGCTATTATGTCTGATATATATCTCGATATTCCATTACACTTTGATGTTTCTCTTTTGCATCAGCAGCTCAATTACATCCTCTCTTATCATTTATGTATACCCTTGACAAAAATTGCTCATTAGCAGGTTATCAGACATCTGGTCTGTTCCATGGGAGAATAACCAGTCTGAGATGTTCAGGCATCCACTGCTGAGACCGAAAACTACATAATTAATAACCCTATGTCCCTACTGTCGTGCGGCATTGATCACGGTTGCTTGTTCAAGGCAACAACTGACACGCGCTATTTACCTTCTGGTAAAGTAAACCTATAAGAAGGCAATAGGTGAGCACGTGGCTTGCGGCAGGCCTCTCGCAGGTATGTCGACAGTGATGTGGAGATGTATCAACAGGGACGACTTTGACTACCTCTTGGTATGTCGAAGGATAAGTCTTGCTAGGAGATATTTGATAGGGGTCGGGCCCAGTCAGTCTAGCAGAGCAGTGCTTCGAGATACGGGAGAAGCAAGAGTTTATAGGGATAAACCCAACTTGCTAAGTAGGTAGCTAGGTAGTGAAAATACAAGGAATCTCTATCGCTATGCTGTGGGTTTATATACCCCACAGGCAATGAGATGACTACTGTATCCTCACTATAAACACGTAGGTAACAAATGAGACGGTGTTTGCCAAACAGGATCTCTCCACAGGGTATCGAGTCAGAGTGCCCTTGGTGACGCAAGCACCGAGTCATGGGTGACGCACACCCTACTCAACATGACTCCTCACCATGCTGGAGCATTTGCACAAAGCAAATGAAGGATCCCTCTAGGCACGACGTGATGCAAAGGTCACGTGCCTAGGAAAGCAAACTGTAACTGTCAAGGAAGCTTCCAGATCCCATCAGGATCTAGAAGCGAGAAAGGTAAAGTAAAACGAGACGTACATAAGCAAAGGCTGTGTTGTAAACACAAGGTCCATGGACTTGCCCCTGAGGCTAGGCAGCAGTCCAAACGAGATGCCACTAGGGTGCGGGAATGGGGACGACGACAGTGGGTAGCAGCAGACTCGTATCGTATCATGTATAGTAAGTGGCTTGAAAAGGAAAAGATAGGAACAGTGCACGACATCACCCCCCCTTTTAACCGTGGCGACCCTGCTATGGACGATCAATCGAAGTCGTCAAAAGGAAGGTCCAGGTTCACGTCTATTATTGCTTGGGGGCTTGGGCTGCTTAATAGGACGTCCATGAGGGTCACACTGCAAGCATTTCACAATTATTCTTCAGAAAACATGCTGAAAAAATTGAAGAAAGTGATACTCTTTTTTGACAGCTGTTTTCAAAGAGAAAAGGCAAAAATAATATTTTCTTTTCTTTGCATGACTTTCCACAAAACATTGATTGATGGTAATACCCATTAGCATAGAAGCTAATCAGCACTACCATCAATTCATTTTTTTGCACAGAAAAGACAAAGAAAACAAAATATTATATTTGCATTTTTTATGTGAACACAGCCCAAATAAAAGAGTATCTCTTCTTTCCATTTTTTCAACATATTTTGGCAAGAAAAATTGTGAAATGCTTGCAGTGTCAGTCCATTTAGAGCCCTTGCCGTTGCGACACGACCAGTGACCGAGTCTTTGACAGTCGAGACAGGTGTGTTTGTAAAACGGGTGGAAAGGGTTGAGGACGACGCATCCAGTGAGTTCGAGACGGAGTTCGGGGGTGGAATGGATGGGATAGAAGTCGCAACTTGGGAGTGCTTCCGTTGTCTTTGTAGCATTGAATATATCGAACATCCAATACTTTCGTTTGTCAAAGACTTTGAAGAGGAAGTCTCTCCATTTTTCAACTCTCTCTCTTTCTGAAACCCATGCATCATCACATCTTTCTCCGAGGATCTGGGCCGCAATGTTGAGAAATTTTCTTCTGGCAACCTCTTCTTCCTCTCGATATCGACATTTGTGAATCCAGTGGGCTCCTGGAACAGATCCACTTTCACTCTCTGACTCCCCTTCTTCAGTCGTAACACCGCTTGTCTCTTTCCAGTTGCTGCCAGGTACTGGAGATATGTCCATTCGGTCTGGCTGTATGCTTTGTGACATCCCTTGGGGTGGTCCACCTTCAATGAGGTCCCGGGGGTTACTTCCATTTCTCCTACTCTCAAGGGTCGGCGCACTGTCGCTTTCATGAAGACCCTCTCGTCCCTTAACTGGGCTACCAGTTGCAAGGGATTCGTGGTTGGCGGGAGAGGTTTCCTGGAAAGTAACTTGTTTAACTGCGGGTGGAACGTGGTGAAAGTCACGAAAGGACTGTACGAGGCCTTGACCGAACTTGTCATGGATGACATTGACCAGCGATCCTAACATTTTCTGTAGGCCTTCCATGTTCTTCATTCCTTCAGTCTCCATATACACGGTAGCCGGCGATTGTTCATCAAGCACTGTGTCCCCTGCCTTCAAGACATTCGCGATGTGACCGACGGTATCTTCGATGCCTCGGTAGACTTGATGCAGCATCTGTAGATGTTCATGGTCGACTCCTGAGTTCCATCCTTCCCTGTCCCACTGTTCAAACCCTTCAAACACCTGAATGTAACCTTCGTACTCTTGTGGGTTGCACAGGAGTCCATAGGGCAGTTGGTCTTCGGTCTTTCGTTCATCGGGGAATGAGGGCGAGGTTGTTTTGTTACTGGTGGTTTGGACAGGGGAGGAGGGAGACTCTGGGCAGGGCGTGTTACACTGTGCGTGGTATACTGGCTCTGACACGGGGTAAGGGTGAGTTCGGGGTGTCTTAGGTACAGCCCTTCTTTTTCCCTTAGAGAGGTAGCGTATATTGAACTGGGAATGGGGGTTCTGTGGCCCATTGGTGTTGGCGTCAAGAATGGATTCAAGGGTGGCTTCGTAGACCGATGCAAATCGGTCTGATGCGGATAAACCAGTCTGGGATAGTGGAGGTGATGAGGGGGATGTAAAGTCATAGTCGGAGTCGAAGGCGGACGTGGCGTCGAGCAGGTGCTCGTGTGACTCAGAGTTATATCCATCATCATGGTCGTATGAGGACATTTAGTTTTTGTAGTGACGACGGGTGGGTCTCTGAGGTTCTGGCGGTTTTGCACGTCTTCCTTTATACTCCTCTAGCACCGTTCTGGTGTTGACAAGGTTTCCTTCGGGTTCCCAGGTATTACTGGCATGTCCAAATCTGCTCCACTTGACCAAATAACACATTCTTTTACCATGTGCCATTTTCACCTCTTTGTGGTTTAAAATAGATTTGATCTCCCATTCAGGGACATCATCTATCATTTCGGGAAGTGGGGGAGGCGGTGCAACACCGTATTCCAGTGTTTCGGTATAGGGGAAGATCCGTGACGTGTGAAATACCAGGTGTACTTGCCATGTGATTGGCAGGTCAAGTTCCACTGCGATGTCATTGACAATCTTCTTTACACGAAAGGGGCCGACGCGTCTTGGAGCAAGCTTTGCTGACTGAACATTTCGTTTAAGGTCTCTTGCGTCGAGCCACACTTTGTCATTAATACATGGAGCTGTATACATCAGTGGGTTGGGACCTGATTTCGCCATTCATTCGGCCATTTTCTTGTGAGCTATGAGGGCGGCATCTCTAGAATGAGCTAGACTCTTGAGTCATTCCTCGACACAGGGGGCCTTGGAGGCATGGACCACGGGATAGGGATCTGGGTCGTATCTGTAGAGCAGCAAGAAGGGAGTTCTTCCATGGGTGGTATGAATTCGTGAATTGTGAGTGAACTCTGCCATGGATAAATGGCCACTCCAATCATTTGGCTTCTCGGTGCAATACATTCGGATATACGTTTCGACCTCCTGATTGACTCGTTTGGCTTCTCCATTTGTCTGGGGGTGATATCCAGAGGAGTACCGTGTTTTGATCCGTAGCGCTTTGTACAGGCTTTGCGTAAACACGCTAATAAACTGCGGACCTCTGTCAGATATGATCAACTCTGGGATACCGAACCTTGGATAGACATGTCAGAGCCAAAGGTTGGCGAGACCTTCAGAATCAACAGTTTTACTTGTTGGTATGAACATTACGGCTTTGCTTAGCCCGTGATCCACGATGGTAAGGATTGAGTCGTGCCCTTCAGAGTGTGGCAGGTCGGTAATAAAATCCATCGATACCTGTTTGAAAGGTAGGGGTGTTGCACTTTCAATCGGGTGTAGCAGGGGAGGATGGTTTTGTCAGACAACCTTTGATGCTTGACATGTGGGGCATCCTCAGACATACTCTCGGATGTCTTTCCACATTCCTGGCCAGAAGCAGTTCTTGTTTAGTTTAGCGGTCATTGCTTTGACTCCTGGGTGTCCAGCGGATGGATGGTCATGGAACTCATTGAGGGTTCATTTTCTGGCTCCTGGGGGAACATAGAACCTTCCATTTTTCATCTTGATTTTTGTTACGGGATCTTCATTGATGTCATCATCTTCTGTTACCACATAACTTTTGTCTGATGGGGATGTTCGTTTTATTTCTTCGAACATTTCCTTCGACACTCTCAACACTCCTTTCTGTGGAAGTGGCTTTGCTTGTCATTGGCACTTGTTCCTTGGGACTTTCACCTTCAAAGGCTCTTTCGTGACCTTGTCGAGGGGTTGTTTTGTGGTTGTTTCAACCGGTTCTGGTGTGACTTTTACGGTTTCACCCCCCTCTTTTAGCCAAATTGACGGTGGAAGTACCATGGTTTCTATGGGTGTAGCCGTGGTGAAACAGGGGTTTCGTGACAACGTGTCTGGGATGATCATCTGTTGACCGGGATTATGTTTGAACCTGAGCGGGAACCCCTGGATGTAGGCAAGCCAGCGGGCTTGGCGACCAGTAAGGTTCTGGGGTTCTCAGTAATACATCAGGTTTTTGTGGTTGGTGTGGATGATCGTATCCTTGACAGGACATAGCAGATAATGTTTCCAGGCTTTCAGAGCTCGTACGACTGCCATCATCTCCAGATCGTATACTTGATAATTTTGTTCTGCTCCTTGGAGTGACTGGGAAAGGTATGTGATGGGATGTAATTCGTTATCTTCGAATTTTTGGCAAAGTATGGCTCCAGTGCCGAGTTTGGAGGCATCAGTGTACACTTCGAACAGTTTGTTGAAGTCTGGAAGACGGAGGACTGGGGTTTGGCTCATTAGCATTTTTAACTTTTGAAATGCATATTCTTTGTCTTCTTTCCAATGCCAAGGCTCATCCTTCTTTGTCAAAATGTGTAGAGGTTTAGCGACCATAGCGAACGAGGGGATAAACTGTCGGTAGAAGTTGCAGAACCCAAGGAACTGTTGAACGTCATGGACATTGTTTGGAGTTTTCCAGTTCCTCACGGCATCAACTTTGAGTGGGGCTGTTTCGTATTGTCCATGCTTGATGGTAAAGCCCAGGAAGTCGATTTCTTCTGCTTCAAAAACGCATTTTGACAGTTTTAACTGCAGGTTTTCTTGTTTCGCTATTTCGAGGAACTCTCTAACGTTTTTCTTCAACTCCTCACACGTCTTTGCATGGACCGTTATGTCGTCCAAGTATATGACAGCCTTTTTGTCAAGTCGTAGTCGACCGAACTTTCCGTCCATATATCTTTGGAATGTAGGGGGTGCGTTGTTTTGTCCAAAGAACATCACTGTCGGTTTATACACCCTGCAGGGTGTTACGAACAAACTGAGGAGGGCATCTTCTTCTGTTGCTACATGGATATTGGTGAAGCCCCAATGGACATCAAACTTTGCGAAATATTTCGACTCCACCAACTCGTCAAGGATGGGTTTTACGAGGGGAAGGGGGTAACGGTTGGGGACAGTGAAGGAATTCAACTGTCAGTAGTCTTGTATCAACTGTTTCTTTCTGTCCTTCTTTCCTATGAAGAAAACCGGTGCTGGCGGTACCTTGAGGATGTCTGCATTTTGTATCTTCTCGATCTTTCCAGTTTCCAGATTTTCCTGGAGGAAATCATCGAGGAGAGACATTTCGTCGTGAGACAGCGGATATATTTTGGCCGGCTTAAAGGTTTTTAAATCCTTGCTTGTATCGAGTTTGATAGTGTGGTCATAGCTGGGATGTCATGGAGGCAGGGAGCACTTTTTGGAGAACACTTCAGAATACTCGGAGTATTCTGACAGAAGTGTCACCTTGTTGTGTTTTACGTTGGCCTCGAGTTCCGTTGAGATAGACATTCAGTTTATTGACACGGATACTTCGGGTGTTCCCCATCCAACTATTCGGTGTTTGACCCAATCTATCATGGGTTGGGCTTGTTATAGCCAAGGCATTCCAAGTAACAGGCCTTCATTTTTGAGTTCCATTACGTACATGTTAAGCTTGAATGTTCGTCCATGGACTCGTCCCATGAACAGGGCTATGGAGTCGATTACTTGTTTTGTTGAACCTTCAAAGCTTCACGGCGACCATGGACGTTCAATTTTTCTTGTTTTAAGACCATGTTTCTCAACCACGTCTTTACTGATGGCATTGCACTCTGCTCCACTATCAATTGCTGTTCGTACCGCTTGGTCGTTTCATTCCATGAGAAATAATGTTCCTGCGATGGCGCTGACTGAAGGATATTCATTGTATGCAGTTAAAGACATTAATTCTGGTGCTTTGAACGATCGGAATGTACTCCTCTCCTCAGTTGTGGTCTTTCCGAGAGAGGTCTTTAAAAATCCTCCTTTTCTTTTCCTAACGCCCTTTTGAGTTCTTCGACCTCGCATGTGCTGTACTTTGATTTTACTTTTTGTAAGACGGAGGTCTTCTGGAAGTCTTTCTTTGAGGGGCAGTTGCAACTGATGTGGCCTTTCTTTCCACATCCATAACACAATCCATCGAAGTCGGACGACCGAACTTCTTGAAACCTAGGGGGTTTCCTTTTTTGTGGTGTTCTGTATGGGGTCGGCTTCTTTTGCCGATCTACATCCATCACCCAAGAATCATTTTTCTTCACGCTACTGCTCTTTCCCTCATCTTGATACATATGCAGGACTGTCCGATCTTCTTTAGTGAGGCAACTGTTGTAGACTCCCAACAACGCCTTTGCAGTCTGAGTGTCGACTGCTGCGTCGATCCATTGTTGGACCATAGTTGGGATCTTTCCGGATTGAAGAATCCATTCGGTGGTTCGGGGGTTTAATCCTTTTCTGAAATAGACTCTGGCTTGTCGATCGTCGCGGGAGATGTTGGCTCTTGTGATGAGATCCAGGAACTTTCCTATGTACTTGCTTAATGGCTTGTCATTTTGTTCAATCTCGGCCATCTTCAGGAAGGCTAGTGCTTCTGTGTCTCCGACCTTGAAGATCCTTTCCATTCATTCGAGAAAGGTAGTCCAGCTGTCCATGATATATACGTCACCGCCTTGAGTGGTGCACTCTTTTAAGTAATTTTCGGCAAAGTGGACCGAGGACCCTTGGCTCATGAACGATAGGGTGAACCTGATCTTCCTTTCATCTGTAGAGTAGATGTGTCGGTTGAGATTGAGGTAGTTGTTGACAGAGGCGATCCAGGCTTCATATTTGCCGCTTGTTCCGTCGAAGGTGGGAGGCTTTCCTAGGCCTAACTCCTTTCCTCCATCTGTAGATGGTCTTCCTTCTGCCTGTTGGTCTGTAGAACCTCCTGGGATGGTATAGGACGGGAATACTAGTCCTTGGTGGCTGGTTAGGGCTTCATACCATGCAACGAGTTCTCTGACATTTCTGACGCTTTGGCTTTTGAAGGGGTCTGTTGTTTGGGCAAATCGCTGGAAACTTTCTGCGAGGTTTGCTATTGTTTCTTGTTCACCAACTCCTGCCATTCCGAGATCTAACGATGTCGACTTTGACTCAGGGGCTGTATGAGTCTCTTCTTCGTCGATCCTTTTCCCTGCTAAGGGTTCTGGTTCTCGGACTTGATGGAAGGACGAGGGTAATTGTTCAAGGGGATCTTTCCCTTTACTAGGTGATACCGGAGTTTTTGCTTCGGGATCTTCCTTTATTGGACTCGTAAGATATGGCTGAAATCTTTGAGAAGGGGTTCTTTCAATCTTTTCAGGTGCTGCAGTGGATGGTGACATTCGTGGGGGAACTACTGGGGGTTTTCAGCCTGGCCGAAACTTTGATGATCCCGCATCCGAAGACACTTTGTCTTTTTGTCCTCAAGACTCAAGGGTTGTCCTCTATCTTGGATACGAGTCGGAACTGTTACTTCGAGTGACCTTCAGGAATTCCTAGAGGTACCTGAGCCTATACGACAGGTATGGCTTTCTCCTCCTAGTACTCTTCTGAACTAGGCTTTACTCCTCGAATAACTGACGCTTGCAATTTAGAGATGGGATATGGGAATACAACGACGAGAGGTTGTCATTGTAGGAAGGGTTGTGATTGTGGGGTTTTGTCGCAAGAACGATACCTGACAGACAATTGTGATGCTTTCAGCTACAACCTAGTGGGAGCTGGATCACGTTCGCAGATATGTGATGTGAGGGTATTTTTGCTTTTGTCATGCAGCGTTGATCATGGTTGCTTGTTCAAGGCAACGACCGACGCATGCTATTTACCTTCTGGTAAAGTAAACCTATAAGAAGGCGATAGGTGAGCATGTGGCTTGTGGCAGGCCTCTCGCAGGTATGTCAACAGTGATGTGGAGATGTATCAACAGGGATGACTTTGACTACCTCTTGGTATGTCGAAGGATAAGTCTTGCTAGGAGATATTTGATAGGGGTCGGGCCCAGTTGGTCTAGCAGAGCAGCGCTTTGAGATATGGGAGAAGCAAGAGTTTATAGGGATAAACCCAACTTGCTAAGTAGGTAGCTAGGTAGTGAAAATACAAGGAATCTCTATCGCTATGCTGTGGGTTTATATACCCCACAGGCAATGAGATGACTACTGTATCCTCACTATAAACACGTAGGTAACAAACAAGACGGTGTTTGCCAAACAGGATCTCTCCACAGGGTATCGAGTCAGAGTGCCCTTGGTGACACAAGCACTGAGTCATGGGTGATGCACACCCTACTCAACATGACTCCTCACCATGCTGGAGCATTTGCACAAAGCAAATGAAGGATCCCTCTAGGCGCGACGCGATGCAAAGGTCACATGCCTAGGAAAGCAAACTGTAACCGTCAAGGAAGCTTCCAGATCCCATCGGGATCTAGAAGCAAGAAAGGTAAAGTAAAATGAGACATATGTAAGCAAAGGCTGTGTCGTAAACACAAGGTCCATGGACTTGCCCCTGAGGCTAGGCAGCAGTCCAAATGAGACACCACTAGGGCGCGGGAATGGGGACAATGACAGTGGGTAGCAGCGGACTCGTATCATATCATGTATAGTAAGCGGCTTGAAAAGGAAAAGATAGGAACAGCGCACGACACCTACTTGCTGCCACATGAATTCCTTGGGACATACTATCATTGTACTAGTGTTGCAAAACATCAATTGTAACACAACACACTTCAATTCAAGCTGTGTAACTGTACATAGAGAAGGTCATACCATAAGCTGAGGAGTGTGCACTTTCAGAAAAATAAAATATGTTTGTACAGTAGTAGGATTCACTTCACTGCTTCAAAGGGGTGATTCTCAGAGTAACTCATCAGGGCTGAAGTCAAATCATACCAGATAAATCTATAAAGTTGTAATAAGTTTCTTCAGATATTTCCCCACTTCCTGCATTTTTTTGGAGGTGATCAAGAGGATATATCACTTGCAATTGCTGTTGCAAGAAGCCAATGGAAGTGCATGACAAAATCAAGTGGAGCAATGTGGAGTGACAGATATTCCCACTTTCTACATATCCAGTGATCATTTGTCTGCAATGCATCTTAACAGATCAGAGTTGCAATATAAGGTGTGACAGTGTGTGACAGTTGTTCATTTGGTACATGGGAACACTTGCAACTTGGGGTCATTTTGCACCATAAACTAGCATCACTCTGGAAGATTCCAATTTCTTTTTCCATTTCCATCAGAAGTTCATGTATACATGCTTCTCTACCCACTGATATAATCTTTATACCAGTTGGTGATGTGGTTGTGTTGAAACTGTTGGAGTTTGAATCACCCCTGTGTGATACTATATTTTGGTGTGAGTTTCTTATGCTTACATAAGCACTTAGAGTGCACTTAGTAGTATGTTTTTCATACTATTCCCTCAGTAGTTGAGTCACTACTGAGGGTAAGTTCATATATTCTTTACAGTAAACTACTTACTGATCCCCTGTAGCTGCCTACAGGTATATCTAATGAGTCACTACTGAGGCTGCCTACAGCCCTTTTCAACAGAAACATGGTGTCTGGATTTTGCAACTCTAGTGAAATGATAGTACAGTACCTGCATACACATTTCATAGCCTTCCCTGTGCTTGTGTATTACAAAGGGCAATCATTTCATTTGTTAGCTGCTTCCTGGTGACTGGTGAGGTACTTGCATACATTATGTAATACCAGAGCTACCTGATAGGGTAGTCGGAACAATTTTGACAATCTGTCTCCGCTTGTATGACAATTAGTCCCATGAATCATGGTGAAGAGCTTACTGAAGTGAGGTTCTTTAGGCTTCGGCGACAACAAAGCCCTTGCAAAGTTGCAAGCGTGACAGCTCTCCACCGTTCACTGTCAGGTTCTGCCTCGCCGGGAGTCCAAATACTGCTACCCCCGTTGGAAAGCCGTAGGTCGTGCGGAGGAACCGTCCGGTGTGGAAATCAGGTCAGTAATTGCATCAGAGGGACGGGCTGTCATCAGGACCGGTCGGAACTGCTCGGTTACCATCGGTTACCACTTGGTACCACTGGCCATCTCGCTGATTAGTACTACTCTTTCGTTACTTTGACGTTGGACAACAGATACAAAGCACGCACCTGCCCCAGACGGCCAAAGCCATCGATATGGTTCGTGTGGAAGGAGATCTTGATCATAATCGAAGGGTTGTTTATTCCTCTGTTATTGAAACTGCTTAGTGACTTGAAACCACTGAGTGACGGGGAAGTGGATCCCATTTTCAAATGACAGGCAATATTTTAGCGATATGGACTTACGAGTTCACAGTTCCTGAGGGATTGCTTCTACACCGACAGCAAGGGCAGATTATTGGAAGTCCGTCTTGCTATGGTACTGTCATCTGCGGCCACCTTTCACCTGTCTTCACTCGCATTGAAATCAATTGAATCCGTGCTCACCATCGAGCTTGCGTTCTGAACCTAACCTGTTAGGCAAGTACTTCGAAACCTGTACATACAGTATATACACTTGTTCCCGCTGGACCCTATAACTACTTTGACTGTGGTCGAAGGGACAGTATTCCGAATTTCAGATATGCTAGAGGAAGTTTTGCCATCGTTCTCGATCACGATGGCGGTGTTGAACAAGCTTTAGCCTCCAACCAAGGAGCCATGGCTTTTTCATAGAGTTCACCAGGGGCGACGGAACTCATCAAGCGATCACACCACTTTTGCCGTCGAAATTCAACACGCACTGCACCAAATCGCTCTGCTGGCCTCACATGACCAGAGTCCGTATGTCGAGGACTCAGACATGAATCACCGGCACAGCAGAGGTGATCGCTATCCTTTCGTTCCCAGCCCTCTGCGACATGCCGGCCAGCTGGATACGTACCCCTAGCACTCAAGATGTTATCCAATGCCAAGGTCGAGATATGTCATGTCAGGCACTTGTGTTCTCAGATTGCTATCGTATGGTGGATGACTAGGATTATACGTCTGCCTTACCCCAGGGATTTGTTGAAACCAAAAAGGGTCTCACAACAAGATTGAACTCGTCGTAACTACTAGTTCAGATGGTGATCACCACAGATCAATGGGCGATGCCCGTGCATCTTCGTCGCTGCACATCTCTTTTCAAGTTGAAAGGAAAGCCCTGCTTGGTAGGCCGAGTTCACGATAGATCCTTTCCATGCGCTGCTTCTCCTCTTCGCTTGCGACATCCCCAAACGCTGTGCCCATCTCTTCGAGTGTCTAGATAGGAAGAGTCGTTAGAAAAAGCTGGAACAACCAGGAGGAAGTTATGAAGATGCTCACCTTGCCTTCGGTTTCCGGGTAGAAGAAGACTGGGAACGACTAATTTAGCTTGTCGCTGCATCGAACCTACCTAGACAATTACTTACATGTGGAGAGAAATGCTAAGATAGCGAATGCAGAAAAAAAGAAACATGTTCCGCCACGGCCAATCTGCGTAGGCAATCGGGCCGTCACCAGGCCGATAATGCTATCGACAGTTGTCGGTAGCCGCCACGATGAATACAAGGAGGAAGTGGACCTACAAATTTGACAACCACGCACACGAGGTGGTGATGGAGACACCCGTTGACCTGAGATGGAAAGGGAAGATTTCACTTGCAAGAACTGGTCACCGGTTATTTGCATTACACGTGGAAGGATGGATACCCACCCCAACCGACGGGTGCCCACGAATATGCAAAGTTCACACAGTAGAAGTAGACGAAGGCTAGGCGGGAGCAGGTCAGCACCTCATAGAATATAGCCAGTACGCCCTCACCGATGGCAACGTGACCAGCAGAAGCATGTGCTAGCCAGTCACTACCGAAGGCAGCAACAAGGGAACCGACCATGAGCAGGGAGATGCAACAACCTAGGGCGCCGAACATCAGAAGCGGTCGTCTACCGACGCTATCAAGTAACATGATGGCGGGGAAAGTGCTCAGAACCTGCAAAAAATTGTCACGAAGAGCGGCCGGGGAGTTTACTGTCACACACGTTGATGACTGCATAGAGGCCGGTTGACAGCAAAGAAGTTGCGTTCGGATCGAAGCCGAGCTGACCGAAAACTAACAAGGATGAGACAAGTTCGCAGTCGAAGACAAGGGGTGGACTTACTGATAGGTACATAGTAGATTACGGCCTAAGGGAATGCTGAAATCAGTATTGTAAGAATGTATATGCCCCCCGTAGCTCCGTCTTACATTGGTGCCCTAACAAGACGTAAGCAGTCGCACCCAAATTTCATGTCTGAGTATCATCTCACCATGAACTGCCGGTAGAGCATTGTCAGACATCCTACGGCCAAGCGTTTGAACATGGGCCAAGTTGACACCAGTTCCACGTAGTTATTAATAAATCGCCAAGTTTTGGTTTTGCTAGGGTACCTAGGTGCCGTGGTGTCACGACAGTAGTGAATTGCGGCCTTGATCTGTAAAAATTCATAGCGAACACTGAGGTCGTCGATTGGTTTGCAACGGAGGGTAGAAAGTGTTTTTAAAGCCTCGTCATCGCGTCCACGTCCTATCAACCAACGAGGAGAATATGGCATAAACGCCATCCCTATACCGAGTACCTGGAAGGTATATCGATAAGGGAAACGTCAGGCAAAAGTCGTCGGAAACGAAGAAAAGATTGACCAGGGCAGGGAGTATCTGGATACCAATAGGAATTTTCCACGATGCCTCCTTCTGGCCTGTACAACCGCCTAGAGGAACGTCGGTGAATGGATCAAACGTGGGAATGCCATTCAAAAGTGGACCCGTATATGGAACCCCCGGTGCACAGTTGGTGCCACCGATGTGCGATGTACCGTATGCAATCCCGTCTAGTGGAACGTGTTCGAATCAAAACAGACGTTGTTCGTAATATTTGACAGACGTACAGCTCACAAGAACCTGAATTACAGACATTCCTGGAGTAAGAACCCGATTTCATGTGGCATGAATGAGTCAGGAGAAACGCACCCCAAGAGCAATGGAGAGCTGTTGGAGGGAAACGAGAGTTCCTCGGGTATTCGCTCTTGAAATTTCAGCCAAATACATGGGGACAACATGTGTCAGCCCGCCGACAGAAAAGCCAGCAATTGCTCGGCCGTTCCAAAGGTATTGATATTCTGCGATGATCTCAGTGTGTGCCAGTGGAAAGATAAGATAGAACGCACTCCTCGCTGTCGCTCCCGTTTGGAGAGCAGTACCGATCATGAATATGACCACGTTTCCCATGATAGCACGTTTCCGTCCAATCTGGACGACCTCAGGGCATGAATGCAGGTCTGACTGAGTTGTACGCACCTTGTCGCAGATGGGACCATTCAGTAAAGAACCAATAGATGCACCTACGAAGGTACGTGTGTTAAGGCGACGCACGGGACCAATGTACTAATGGCAGTACAAACTTATGAGCAGGGCCGACACAAACCAACCCTAGGGAATCGGGTCACCTCTCCGCAGTTATCAACAGAATTGACTGACCCTGAAGCTGCTATCCATGTAGATCTTTGGGAATGCGGCACCAAAAGACTCCATAGTAAGCACATTGCTGACAACACCCTGATCATAGCCGCAGAGCTACGAGATACACTCATGAATATTTCAATTTTCCAGCAACAACATAACCTCACAAAACCTCCCAGTGTCGCAAAACATGTTACACCGAGTCTACAAGCATGTCTGTCATCCTGCTGATCTTCAAGCCACTGGAGGGACTTACACCAACCGGTTATCGAAGATACCTCTAAACCCTGCGCGGCCTCTCTCTTTGTCAAAACTGAACACAGAGAACTCACTATGGGAGCTGTCATGGGACGTCTTTATATCGTTCTTGACAGAACTAAGGGAATTCTCCGCGACCTGACTCATATTGGGAATTGACAGCTTGGGCTGATAGTACCAGAGGAGTGCGGGAAAGAGTAATGTAGGTTTGCAGCAGGTGTCATTTATATATTTGCGGCCGAAGAAAGTTGTTCTGAAAAACAGAGGTCATATTACGCCGTACGGTCATAACTACTAGAGTGTGTGTGGTGCCGGTGAGTACCCAAGGTTACACACTTACTTGCCGTAATACACAAATGAACCGAAGAACTCACATCATTCATGAAAAAAAGAGGCTCCCGCGAGGGTAAAATGTAAATGCCCTCTACACACGCTTTCGCGGCCATACCCATACCGCAGCTATACTCGGTTTGTTGCCTATGCACATGCCGTGCATCCGTTGATGCACTGTGTACTTCAACCTATCTTCGTGATAGCTTCGCATCTAACAGGGGTCATCCATAAGGAGTCGTTTATCGGGTCGGTTGTCATTCACAGCAAGGAACACGTGCTCGACTACGTAAATGGAGTCGTTTACGACTCATTAGGCGCCGTCCGCTTCAGTACCTCCTTGTGTCCTCGACACGAACACAAAGCAAACTCCGGTTCAAACAGGTAAAGCTACCTGATTTCTCTAAATATGAGTACTCGAATTAATCAATTTCCACTGAACGTGTCGAGTCGGAGTTTGTATCAGCGACCGTGACTGTCGGCCTTACTCCTGGTGACATTTGTGTCTGCCGACTTGTGGTGGTGCCGAGTATGTACGTTGTAAAGGAGGCACTTCCGTTCCATCATGAAGAGATGGCAAACCCACTCAGCAGGCGCCACCACCTACCACACAACCGATAATCGCAACCTCTATCAGCAGCCGAGCGGCGTAGCATGCGCATGTTGCAAGTTTGAGTTTTCTGAAAATGGATATGTTTACGTCTCATAACAAATAAGGCTTAGTGTCCAGGTGAGTTCGCCATTTGTGCGGAACCTGTTAAGATGGCCGCGATATCGTGGTGCAGCTGTCCCAGGAGCAAGTACAGTGTTGTCAAATTTCCGCGCTTTGGTATATTTTTTGCGCTGGACAATCATGATGGATATCTCCTCTACAAACCCTTATATTCTCGCTACTTTCTGTGTCGCAGTTTCCGCAGTCATACTCAAAATGTGCAAGTCGTCGAAAGTGAGAAGCTTCTCATAAGTATGCCACCATGTGAAACGCTACTAAATACATTTCAATTTTCTAAGCTTGACCATATCCCCTACGTTGGGCACTCAACCTGGCTTGGGTCTTACATTTCTGCGTTCAAATATGTGAAGAATGCTGCCCAGATTTTGGAGGAGGGTTATGCTCAGGTATGCCATCTGGTGATTCATGGAGACCATCCTGAAACACCCGGCAAGTACAAGGGTGTGCCTTTCAAGGTCCCGGCACTAGGTCGTTGGATTGTTGTCGTAGGTCGTCATCACCTCGAGGACATGAAAAAGTCTGCAGATCACGAGTTATCTTTGGCGGAGGCATCGAACGACGTGGGTATATTCCCCTTCCAACGGGAGAGCTATAAATAAGAGACGCATTAATAGTTCTTGAAACTCAACTATCTCATTGGCTCTGACACGATCTCTAATCCTTATCACATTTCTGTCGCACGAGTACACCTTGCTCGTAGCCTCGCTCCCTATTACTTCGACATGAGAGACGAGATATTTACCGCATTCGATGAGCTTCTGGACCTCGGAGACAATGGTGCTGTCGATGAGCCCGCGTTTCTTTTCTTACTATCGGTTCTGACACCCTCTACAGAGTGGAAAGGCGTGCCGGCAGTTAAGACAGTACGTGAGATTGTGTGTAGAGCTAGCAACAGAGTCTTCGTCGGCCTACCACTTTGTGAGTCAGTTTCCTATGCCCATTTCCTAGCAACTCATAGGTGACGTAGGTCGGAACCCTGATTGGATCGAGATTTCCTCTCGGTTTACGATTGCTGTGGCTACGGATGGGATTATTTTGAATATGTTTCCTAAGTTTCTGGTGCCGTGAGCGACTTAAAATTTTCACTCGGTTCTGCCAACTCTTACAGATTCACATCCTCGACCAGTCTCGTGTCAAGGATATTACCCCATACAGCCACAAGTATCAAACGCGCCATGGAACTCCTTGACCCCACTATCAAGGAACGCTTCAGATGTATGAGAGAGCACGGAGACGAATGGAGCGATAAACCCGTGAGCGAGCAATCTCTGTTAAAGCTAATGTCCTACTTAGCCACCTGGGGCAGAACGACATTTTGCAGTGGTTGATAGACGAGAGGCTGGAGTCTACGGTGGAGGAGTTGACCCCGCGAGTCCTGATGACCAACTTTGCTGCGATCCATGTAAGTTTCTCCCGCTGTCAAGGGTCGCTGTTTGAGCTTTGACTATTCCAAAACAGTCGCCGACGAATGTAGGATCTATCCACCGCACTCTAATCGTGATCTGATTCGTTCGTTCAGACTTTCACGCACGCACTATACTACTTGGCCACACATCCACAATATGTACGACTTCTTCGTGAAGAAGTTGACGCAGTTATCGAGGAATATGGGTGGACGAAAGAGGCCACGGCAAAGATGTGGAAGGTTGACAGTTTCTTGGCGGAGACAGAGCGCCTCCAAGGTTTCACAGGTACGCTTGTGAACCTTACTGTTCCGGTCAAGCAGACAAATTGTATCATTTAGTGAGCGTGCAAAGGAAAGCAATGGAGGATCTGACATTATCAGACGGAACTTTTATACCGAAGGGGACTCACATAGCTGTTCCGACGTGTGTTATCCATCGTGACAGTGCTGTCTATGAAAATCCCGATGCGTTCGATCCTTTACGATTCTACAAACTTCGGAACGATGGGACCGAAAGTGCCAGACACCGGATGGTGGCGGTGAATCAGGATTATCTTGCTTTCGGATATGGGAAGCACGCGTGGTATGTGTGTATATAGCTTAAGTTGGCGATCCTCACCTACTTTCTTCCAAAACAGCCCTGGGAGATTCCTAGCAGCGGATGAACTCAAAACCATGCTTGCATACGTTCTTATTTCGTATGATGTCAAGTTTGAGGGGAGAAACACCAGGTCAAGTAGCATAAAGTGGGACATCGGCGTCATGCCAGATCCCACTGTCAGGGTTATGTTCAGGAAGAGGGCCTACGATTGATGAATACTACACATTTCTTTACCGGATCACCCACCAGTCATTGTGATCGGAGCGACTGAGTGCGTGTGATGTAGGAGTAAAGTTATCGTGCACCAGGCAAGATGATAATAATTCTTTACCGCAAGACCAAATGCATCTCAATGTAAACGGAAATTGAAGGACACAAAACTTCAACACACGCATGCGCCGGGTGACAGGAGACGATAAATCTTTTTCTTTCACTGAAGTGGCATCAAGGTCACGTGCTAGTAACAACACCGTTACGACGTAGCGTCATGAGGCGAGACGCACTGAGCCGCCACCAGTCGAGATGACCCCAGCGAGAAATTTATCGGTTCATTTAGTATGTCTAGTGCTACTTATGCATAAATCATGTGTCCCTAGTCGTGGTCCGGAGCATAGGCCTGACAGTGGAATCTGGCATAGAAGCGGCGTCTCGCTTTATTTGGCCTGGTGTTTCTCCCCTCGAACTTGACATCATACGAAATAAGAACGTATGCAAGCATGGTTTTGAGTTCATCCGCTGCTAGGAATCTCCCAGGGCTGTTTTGGAAGAAAGTAGGTGAGGATCGCCAACTTAAGCTATATACACACATACCACGCGTGCTTCCCACATCCGGAGGCAAGGTAGTTCTCCTTCACTGCCACCATCTGATGTCTGGCACTTTCGGTCCCATCGTTTCGAAGTTTCTAGAATCATAATGGATCAGGCAGGCCGGGATTTTCATAGACAGCACTATCACGATGGATAACATACGTCGGAACAGCCATGTGAGTCCCCTTCGGTATAAAAGTGCCGTCTGATAATGTCAGATCCTCCATTGCCTTCCTTTACACGCTCAGTAAATGATACGATTTGTTTGCTTGACAGGAGCAGTGAGGTTCACAAACATACCCGCGAAAGATTCGAGGTGCTCTGTCTCCGCCAAGAAACTGTCAACCTTCCACATCTTTGCCATTGCCTCTTTGGTCCACCCATGTTCCTCGACAATCGCGTCAACTTCTTCGCAGAGAAGTCGTACATGTTATGGATAGGCTGCCAAGTGGTATAATGCTTGTGTGAAGTCTATCTGAAAGAGTGACATAATGGTCAAGGGGTGGTGGACGGATCCTACACTCGTCGGTGACTATTAAAACAGTCAAAACTCGGACAGAGAACCTCGACAGCAGGAGAAACGTACAAGTATCGCAACAAGGTTGGTCAACAAGATACGTGGGCTCAACTGCCTCGTCGTAAAGTCTTGCTTCTCATCTATCAACCACTGCAATATGTCGTTCTGCCTAAGTTGCACAGTTTGAGTATGACTATGGAAACTGCGACGCAGAGAGTGGCGAGAGTGCGAAGGTTCGCAAAGGAGATAGCTATTGTCGAGCGCAAAACAATCATCGCATAGCGAGCGTGGTGCGATGGTTGGTCCTGGGGACAATCGCACCATAACGTTCCTTGCGGTCATCTTATCAAGTTTCGCACAAATAGCGAACTCACCCTATCTGTTCTGGGTAAACATACTAGCGCATTTGCGCAATGTCTTCCACATCCAACAGTAACCACAAACTTACCACATGCGGACAGCTATGCGTCGTTCCGGGATTCTGATAACGATTTCGTAGTGGAACTTATGGATTTGTGGTGGTCGGTTTCATCTTTGGTGTGCCCCGACCCAGCCTCGGAGGAACTCATCGGAAGAGGCTGGACAGTGGAAATACCCCAAAATAGGAATGCAGCAGCGCTGAGGGTCGCTCATCGAACTCATCCCGTACGGAGGCAAACGCATACCGCTCGACGAGTTCGAGCACCGTTCGTCACTCTGAATATGGACGAGGGATCACGAGCACGGGCCGTAAGACGGTGATGGTTCACATCTTCGCTCCACAGCCACCACACGGCCATCCGAACAAGCGAAACCACTCTTATCACTAGCCTTGTTCGGTCACTGGTTTCCTTCCTCATGGCAGACAAGAGTTCCACCGTTCTCTCAGAAAAGTATCCCATCGAAGATACTGTCGCTGTCAAGAGTTCTTCCAAGTTCGACGGCATCTCCCAAAGGAGGAAGGATAGGGGCCAACAGGACATGGTCGCTACCACCGATATCGACACTAAACAAGTAGAACAACTTCCACCGTCCGTTGGATTCTTTCAGCTCTTTCGGTGCGTGTCGTACTCCATGTTCGCTAATTCCCTCATCCATGTACTAGTTATGCTACTCCATTCGAGCTGTCCCTGAATGTCATTGGCGTTGTCAGCGCTGCGGCTGCAGGCGCCTGTCAGGTATGGCATCCCCGGTTGGCTTCCACTCACTCACTCATGCACAACGCTAGCCCCTGATGACTCTGATTTTCGGAAGGTTGGCTCAAGACTTCGTTGCTTTCACCACTGCGCTGGAAGTATATCAGTCGGTAGAGTCGTCCGGAAACGCCACTGCAATATCCTCTGCCACGCTGGATTTTGATTCTGCAGCGAGTGCGCTCCACAGAGGGGCCGCTCAGAATGCTTCCTACTTGACCTATATCGGTATGCTCTTCTTTACTTATAGTCTAAATTGCAATTAACATTACTTTAAGGCGTCGCTATGGCTGCATGCACTTGGATTTATATGTATCTGTGGATATATACCGGCGAGGTTAACGCGAAGCGCATTCGTGAGAAATATCTTCAAGCCATCCTTCGACAGGACATTGCATACTTTGATCGCGTTGGCGCTGGTGAAGTCGCTACTCGCATCCAAACCGATACCCGTAGGTCCTAAGGGACTCCATGTCTCTATATTCTCTCTACGTCTGCTAATTCAGCCCAGATTTGGTCCAACAGGGGATATCGGAGAAGGTCGCTATCGCGGCCTGCTTTCTCAGTACCTTCTTCGCTGGTTTTATTATTGCGTACACTCAGTCTTGGCGTCTAGCCCTTGCCATATCATCTATCTTCCCATGCATAGGGATAACCGGTGCCATTATGACCAAATTTGCTACCAAATACTCTCAGTAAGTCGTCGCTTGCGTTCAATTTTCTTGTTTTCCTGTTCTAAATAGTCGGAACGAAGGATAACATTTCAGTATGTGGCTGAGAGTGGTACCATTGCCGAGGAAGTTATTTCTACAGTCCGAACTGCTCAGGCTTTTGGTTCGCAGAAGGTGTTGGGCTCTCTCTTCGACAAGAAGATAGATTCGATTCGACCCGTGAACATGAAGGCTGCCATTTGGCAGGGGTGCAGTTTGGGAGTCTTTTTCTTTGTCATTTATTCTTCTTATGCGCTTGGTGCGAGTTTTAATTGTCGCCCTTTGGTTGTTATGACAATCTCTTTTAGCTTTCAGCTTCGGCACCACTCTGATCAACGAAGGTTATGGTGAAATCCCATTACAGTATTGCAGCTAGTTCCATAGACTCACGCCTTTCAGCGACCGCTGGGAAAGTTGTCAATGTCTTCATGGCCATTCTCATCGGCTCATTCGCTCTAGTTACGTTAACGATGGAGGCACGAGGCGAGTGTAAGTGACACATTATGAACCACGTGCTGATGCGTTCACAGCTTTATTTAATGCCTGCGGGGCAGCGGCAAAGTTATTTGCCACCATCGAACGCGTGCCTGATATTGATTCTGCTAGCCCTGACGGACTCAAGCCAGAGAAAGTCGTTGGTGAGATAGCTATAGATGACGTGCGATTCAGCTATCCTGCTCGACCCGACGTTCCGATTCTCAAAGGTATCAATATGACCTTTGAGGCTGGGAAAACAACAGCTCTTGTTGGTGCATCTGGCTCGGGAAAGTCGACCATTGTTTCGCTTGTCGAGCGTTTTTACGACCCTCTAGGCGGTACTGTTAAGCTTGATGGGGTTGATCTCCGCGACCTAAACATAAAATGGTTGCGCTCCCAGATCGGTCTGGTTTCTCAAGAACCTGTCTTGTTCGCCACAACCATCAGAGCTAACGTTGCTTACGGTCTCATTGGCACTCCCTATGAGCACGCATCAGAAGACGAAAAGTTGAAACTTATCAAGGGGGCCTGCATTAAATCCAATGCCGACGGCTTTATCAGTAAGTTGCCGCAGGGCTACGATACGATGGTTGGCGAACGTGGTTTACTCCTCTCTGGTGGTCAAAAGCAACGAGTGGCGATTGCGCGCGCCATCGTTTCTGATCCACGCATTCTTTTGCTTGATGAGGCCACCAGTGCTCTTGACACACAATCGGAGGGTGTCGTGCAGGATGCTCTCGATAAAGCGTCTGCTGACCGAACGACAATTGCCATTGCACACAGACTTTCGACGATCAAGGGAGCTGACCAGATCTTCGTCATGGGCGAAGGTGTTGTCTTGGAACAAGGAACTCACGAGGAACTTATCGCTAGGAATGGGGCATATGCGCGCCTCGTCCAAGCTCAGAAACTCCGGGAAAGACAAGAATCACAGGCCGACTCAGACGTCGCTGTAGTCAGCAGCTCGGCGGACAAGGAAAAAGCCATCGAGGATGAGATTTCGCTCGGCCGCCGCTTAAGGTCAGATGTGGCCCTTCCAATGAATGAAGAGAGAGGAAAGGCTGAAGTCGACGACAATTTAAATGGCCTATTCTATCTTTTCAAACGCATCGGAAGTCTGAATCCTGATGGTTACCGTTTATACCTCCTTGGTACAATGGTTGCAATGGGTGAATTCAGCGTGCGACAGGCAATCGTGGGTGCTAACCATGGTTTAATAGCGGCCGGGGTGATATTTCCCGTGTTTGCCATCATTTATGGTGAGTTGGGCATCTTACTCGCCGTCGAAATGCGTGTAACTCGTTGTAGGTGAGGCGATCTCCGGGTTTTCGCAACCGGATCCCTCTGCAAGAAGCCATGACGGCAACAGGAACGCTCTGTGGCAAGTATTTTGACAATAACCTGTACATCAGCCGTGCCGAACGTGAATTTGAACAGGGTCTTCATCGTTGCCATCGTCGCATTCGTAGTCATCACGATTCAAGACTATGTCTTTGCATTAGCTGCCTCAGACTTGACAACGAAACTTCGAAGGCTCAGCTTCCGTGCGATTCTTCGCCAAGACAGTAAGCTATTCCCATTGGCTCCGAGAAATCGCACACCGATTATTCGTCAGTACAATTCTTCGACAGAGTTGAGAACGATGTGAACACCCTGACTTTTTACGGCCGGATATTTTCTAACGACACATTAGACCGGCACGCTCACCTCTAGAATCAATGATGATCCACAGAAAGTCCAAGGTCTAGCTGGTGTTACCCTTGGAGCGTTCGTATAAGACCCTCAATAAATCGCGTGGTTTCATGCTGATAGCCATGGACAGGCTTATCCAAGCCATCACGACTTTGACTGGTTGTTTGATAGTTGGTTTGGCCTATGCATGGAAGCCAGCTCTCGTCGGCATGGGTGGGTTATTTGGCCTGTCTTCCGTTGCGTGCTGCCTCTGACTTGCTCCTCGTAGCTGGTCTTCCTTTTGTCTTCTCTGCAGGCTTCGTTCGACTCGTGAGTCAATATGAAATTCAACCAGCACAACATGCTGATAGTTTGTAGCGCGTGGTAGTGCTCAGAGACCAGCAAAATAGGGCCGTGCACGAAGACTCGGCCAAGTTGGCATGCGAGGCCGCTGGTGCCATTCGTACTGTTGCCTCCCTTACCCGTGAAGATGATTGTTTCAATGTGTACTCGGGCAGTCTGGAGGAGCCGCTCAGAAATTCAAACAGGGACGCCGTCTGGAGTAACCTTGTTTATGCATTTTCTCAGTCTTCCACTCTTTGGGTGGTCGCCCTCGTCTTCTGGTACGGATCGGGGCTTGTCGCCGATCTGGAATTATCAACCACCAATTTCTTTACTGTTCTTATGGTACGCGTTTTATGGGTGCTCGGTACGATCTATCTGAACAAAGCACAACAGGCTGTCACCTTTGGAGTCATGCAAGCTGGGAACGTCTTCTCGTTCGTACCCGACGTCTCGTTAGCTCGTGGCGCAGGTGCAGCTATTGTCAAGTTACTGGACTCCATCCCCGAGATCGATGCCGAAGCACCTGGAGGGAAGACGTTCCAGGGAAGAAACATCGGGTGTCAGATTGACTTGGAAGATGTCCACTTCCGCTACCCGACGAGGCCAACTGTCGCCGTGCTCCGTGGACTGAACTTAAAGGCCGCACCTGGTGCATACATTGCACTAGTCGGTTCGAGTGGTTGCGGGAAAAGTACTGTGTAGGTGCACTTCACGTTGTATCCAGCTAAGCTGACTCCCTAGTAGCATCCAGTTGATTGAGCGTTTCTACGACCCTGTATCTGGTCGGGTTCTCCTTGATGGTCAACCTATCAACGAGTATAATGTGGAGGAGTACAGGAAACAGATCGCACTGGTCTCGCAGGAACCTGTCAGTTTCGACGCGACGATGATGTGACGGTATGACTGATATCTTCCTGCAGACACTTTACGCTGGTACCATCCGTTTCAACATCCTACTTGGTGCAATTAAGCCTGTTTCCGAAGTCACCGAAGAGGAGATCGAGGCTGTATGTCGAGATGCTAACATTCTAGACTTTATCCAGTCACTACCAAAGTAAAGAGTTACCTCGACGTTTCCCATTTCATTCTGAGTTTTTATTTTATTTTTTAGCGGCTTTGACACTGAAGTTGGTGGCAAGGGCTCACAGCTTTCGGGTGGTCAAAAGCGTAAGTGGCATTCTGCACCTGGTTTATGTACCCACAGCCAATTAATTACGTCAACACAGAACGAATTGCCATCGCTCGGGCTCTTCTTCGCAGTCCCAAGGTTCTATTGTTGGACGAGGCAACGTCTGCTCTCGATTCCACCTCGGAACAGATTGTGCAAGAGGCACTTGACAGGGCTGCAAAAGGCCGAACAACGATTGCCATTGCTCACCGTCTGTCTACTATCCAGAACGCAGACTGCATGTACGTGTTGCCTTCTGACTTTCTCTCTTGTCCTATGTCACGGAAAATGTTGACTTTGTCTCATATAGTTACTTTATCAAGGATGGCCGTGTCAGCGAAGCAGGTACCCACGATGAACTTCTCGCATCGAGAAGAGACTATTACGAATACGTACAGCTGCAGGTCCTGAAAAAATAGACAATCTTGACATTGACGTTCAATACGTACAGACATGATTTTATGATCTTATGATCTTACGTTCACCCTCATGCAGCGGCTATATTATAGTCGTAGTAGCCAGTAATTCTCTCCCTAGACTGTATACACAAGGATCTTTACCTCTTCTATTATTTATGGAGATTCATGCCTACCGATACACCCAGAGCTTTCTTCAACACTCGAGCACTACCAATCGGGCCGTCTATTGGTTTCAAACTTACCTGCGGCAAGGATTCGGAAGGATGAGAGTGTGAGATCTATAAGTCACTTCAGCCCGAATCACCGTGGTTCAAGTTGGTGAGATTTATGTATTTCATGCTAGATAACACCTGTGCGATAAGAGTAGTAGAATTTCGTGTGGAACATACAGATTTTGAAGATGTGCCGACTTCTGGCAGTGTCGAGTATGTACGTTGTAAGGGATGGTAGCGACAGCGACTCCTGACTGGCGTTGTACATACATAGTTTGCACTCGTCCGTGGTTACAGGTCACTGATGCTGCCAGCCACACTCTCTAGGGCGTTTTTGAGTTTGTGAGCTTCTCGTACTACACTATCATTTTCGTCCTCGGCACATTCGGTGATAAACGTTGCAGTCTCGGCGACAAAACCTAGGGTGGAGGTCAGCACAGCAGCATACAAGGTCCTTCAACCTCGGGTGCATACCAATTAACTTCCCGCCCTCCGCCTTCCATATATCAGTCGCACATTCAAGTGCCAACATCCGCTGCCGAGCATCCTCAGAACGGGTATGCATGAGTAGAGAAAGGTTAAGTCGCTTCAGTAGATCTGCAGCACTGGTGGGAAGCAGAGAAACCAGCGATACGATGCAGGCACTCAAGAGTTGCTTAGGGTTCTCGCCTGAAGGTGTGCTAGAGTGTGCTGAGGATAAACTGACTGTGATTGGCAACTGCGAAATTAGATGAGGCAGGACAACAGCGACCTTGTCTTCACGCCAGAAAACTGGTACAGCCGGGTGATCTGTAAGTTAAGAACAAATGTCGTAGTAGAGAACACGCACCACCATCGTCGTTTTCAAATGATTTGCGAAGAGTCAATATGATACCTGACCACAATGCTGCGTCTGACGTTGAGTAAGATGCATTAAGAGTGCCAAACGCTTGGAGGGCTTCAGTCAAGGACCGAATGAGGACCGTCATGTATGGATTCATCAGGGCCTAAATAAGATCTCGTCAGTGAGATATGCATGATGAGCTCAGGCGACAGGGCATTCGTGCCTTGAAATACTCGAGCAACGCGATGTAAATGTGACAAAATGTCGTTTTCCGCTCGGCTATGCCTGTTGAACATAAGTTAATGACAGCATTCACTATTGGCCACGTACCTGTGCTATCCACAAACGCCCAATCGTGCAATCTACGGACTAGCGGCCGGAAAGCGCTTTCGTTCAGTTTGACGACAAGTTCAATAAAAGCGGGAATCGCATAGCTCTCCACCTATAATCCAGTGTTAACCCGTAACGACAGAAAACAATTGGCAAGTAGCTAACTTCTTGAGCACCAAATGTCAATCTAACATCAAAGGCCTCCAGGAAAACCTTAAAGACTTGGCGAAGGTGTTCGAGAAGGTCGGCTCTTGGCGCAGCCTTGAGAGACCACTTAAGGACAGTGAAGTACCCAATGAGGCCATGAACGTCTTCCTGTTATAGCGTTGAGGTATATGTAAGTTTAACACTGGGCGATAGATCTACCTTCGTCGGCTCCTTGCCAAGGTCTGCCCATGATTCGTAGAGTACTTGTATCAGAGTTCCCGGTGCAGCCCGTTTAGAAAGGGTTTTGAGGAGAGGAGTAAGAGGGTTACTCGGAGTCGCTGTACAGGAGCTATAATCGACATATAATTTAACAACTTGATTGAGCTCCCGGGCTCCATAGAAAGCGGGAAGAGTAGTCAGGAGACTCTGTAGGGTTGCAATGGCTGTTTCTCCCGTAGACACAAGTCCTGCCAAAAGTCAATGACACGCAATCATAGCACTTCCGGTACCTACGATCTTTGTCACGGAGGTCGTCACGAAGGATCACCACGCAAACTTCTACAACTTCTCTGAAGTGCGGAATAACGCGTGGACCAAGAGAGGTGCTGACGGCAACGATGTCAATAAGTGATGCATCAAGCAGAGGGTCCACACACATGTAATATGGCAAGACGGCTAAAGCGGCATCGACCGAGGATTTTTCTCGGATGACTTTTATGACGTGGGGTAGTGTAGCCTGTAAAGCGACTGCCTCTGCGGCTTGGGGGGTGGATACGATAGCCTTCAAAGCACCTAGCGCGGCTCCGGCGAGTGACCCCGCTGATTGATGACTGATGATTTCGCGGATGTGGTTGATGATTTGAACCATTGCGACCTTATATTCCAGACGGACCGACTCGGAGACAAAAGGGATCCTTTCAGCGAGAACCTCGAGAACTCCGATGTTCAACTGTAGAAAACCTCAAGGGAATGAAACATGAAACCAACGATATATACCCACTTTTTGTTCCGCCGACCGCAGTATCATCGCTATTGTAGACAAAAATTCTGCTGCAGAAATGGCGTTGGTTACTCGAGTGATTGCCGCCTGGGCGAAAGAGGTGATGTTAGACAGGTCGCTATCTTGAAGAGTGGCTAAGTCGACTAGAAGCGCTATGAGATCGTCAGTGTTGCAACCGTCTGGCACCTGTTTTTGTTCTCGGCGATTGCCTGGAACCAGAACAGTACTCGAGAATACAAGAAGAACCTGCACACGACGCTGCAAAATGGATGAGGCTGATACGGAATGTTCCTCGTCCCTGTCAAGGCTGTCAGTTCAGTAGGTCATGAGTTGGCTAGTTGAAGATGACCTGGTGTAGTCTAAGAAGGTTGCCTTCTCATCTGGAGCGTTTAGACGCGAAACAAGCCGTGTGCACTCCCGAAGAGTTTCACACAAAACCTGGAGTACAATGAAGATCCAACCACATCGAGGCCATAGCATTAGCTCACCTGTATCTGTAGAGGGCGAGAAAAGTGGCGCAATAATGCTATTGGAAGGGCCAGTGTCGTCTGTGCCTCCTCCAGAGTCTGTCTGACTACGCGGTTAATCACCTTGTCGACCAAGAGCATGCACAGCGGAGCAAGGAATTCCTCAGGTCCAAGAACCTCTGCAAGGTGTAGGAAGAAACTGGAAAACTAAGTAAGAGACGTAACCGGAGCTGACAGACTTCACGCACTTTTGTCTTCGATGCCGAGGTACATGATTGGCTGCGTCAGTGAAAATACGAAGGAACTCCCGAGCGCCAACGTAAAGTTCCAGTCCCACTGAATACTTTTCTTTCAAAGACGAGACCATGACGGGGACGATGCTGTTGACAGTCTGCACGGCAAATGAGTTATGGACAATGTAAAGTTATGACGACGTACATTCTGGATAACTTTTAAGCTGTAGGAGTCATCGCGGTGGAAGACATTGGATCCCATGAACGTGAAGACTGGCATGATGTTGTGAAGAACAGATTTAGGAGCAAGACGGGCAAGGTTAGCCATTAACAGAAGCGCTCCGTTGAAGGTCTGGGAATTGTCGGTGACTGTAGACAACGGTCAGCAAATCCTAGCAATGGAAAAACTGGACAAACCTCTGATAAGCTCCACCAGAATTTCTAAACGTATTGGATGGGGAAGTGCTTCCTAGAAAAGTATTGAGAGATAATGACTAGTATCAGAAGATGGCATACCGTAAGTTTGCTTGCACTATTCTCGATGCCCGCCAACAACATTTGACAGAGGTAGTTCGTGTCAGATGGTCCCCAGACATTCGAATGGATAACACTGTTAACAGTTTCCAGTAAGTGAGAGATCAAGGTCACTGAGCCCGGTATATCAGATGTCGCAAGTGCCTCCGCAAGAATCGTCAACGGTTGCAGCTTATCGGATTCTCCATTCTCGGGCGGACTGCGGTGGTAAGTTAACAAGGAGTCACATACATCCCAGCTAATCCTTACTTGTCTAATTTGGCCCGTTTCCCAGCAGGGGCCCCGCCCTCGGCACGAGAGGGTTGGAAGACCGCCAGTAAACGAATAATAAGGGATGCATCTCTGAGCAACTTCCCAACAAGACTCTTGGATGCCAGGAACTGTGGGTTGTCAATTGGAAAGCACACAACTTTACAAAAAAAGTATGGCTTACGACTTCTCCACCCTGCGCACCCGCATGCAAAAGCTCAATGCATATCTCAGAACGTCTCTCCAGGCGAAGGTCAGCGAATAGACGCTTTTCCAAAGCTGCAGCGAGATAATCGCGCGCGGAGATATTTGCATCTACAAGATAATCCAACTCAATCACAACCAAACAACGGCGGCAGAAAACTTACTGGATCGGAAGAAGCTTCGCAGCACCGCAATAAACACGAGCCAGGTCTCATTGGCTCCACCCTCGTTTAAATTCGCCGAGGTAACTGTCAGGAAGCCTGCCATGACAAGTGATATATATTCATCAAATAGTGAGCCAAACAACTGTGAAACACTGGCGGGATCCTGGGTCAACATCTTCACGGCAGGGACAAGCATAAAAGCCTTCGTGTTATCGGACACATCCTCTAAGGAATGCAACAGTGCTACACGGGCGAACGGGATTGGGTGCACAATGACGTGCGAGAGCAGGTAGCATGAAACTCGACGTCTGTATCTGAGGAGAATGAGTCAGCTAGGCCGACAGTACTCGAAAATACAAGGCACTTTGCACTAGATCCTTGCAAGTGACGATGATGGAACACCTTGATAAAATTAGCATCTTGGACGACCTGTTCACGGAATTCGATCATCGCCTTGACATAGATAGTCAGATCCTTTGTGTCCAAATACTGCAATTCGGCTTTGGAGGATTGACATCAGTGCTCTTCAATGCCAAGGTACAGACGAAATGAACGCACAAGACGATTGTCCATATATAGTGTCCATTCCGTAAATATATTTTTTCTCGACAGAGGATGACAAGAGAGAAATACTCTCCAAAACCAATGCTCGATCCCGCTTATCGGTGCGATAGTCCATTAGCACGGCAAGTAGTGACGGAAGCACAGTCTGGAAGTCGACTCCAGTTCCGACATGACCACGCAGGAACGCAAGGATGTGGAGGATCGCATGGGTCCGCACTCCGTCCATGACGGGCCAAGCGGAGAGAAGTATTCCAAGCAAAAATGCTAAGGAGTTCTCTTTCAAGTTGAGGAATAAGATGCGTAACAATAACGCCGATAACGAGGTCGGTGCACTCGCAGAGCTGCACGCAAGGACGTATAAACTATGCATGAGAAAGACATATTGGTGGTTGCTGTCACCTCCATCTACGTCAGGCGAAACGTCCTGAAGAAGCGCCGTCAACATAATCACAGACGGGGCATGAAGCGAACACCCACAGATGGCAGCACTAGTATCCAACTTCCAGAAAAGTTCTGTGGCGGGGAAAGACCTGGAACGAGGGTCAAAATTGAAGCTTGCAAGGCCAAATTGGTCCCGCGCCCTCCCGGCTTGATGGTGGCCTTCGCTATGATTTGGCGCCCATCTTGCGCCTGGTATTGGGGCAGAAATTAGCTAGGGCGAACGACGGGACTACATCGCTGCACGTTACCTCTTGCAAACCTGGTTCCTTTAAGGAGTCGTCTGTGTCATCCAGAGTACTAAGTCGCATGGCACGCAAAATTCGAATAGCGAGAGTAATTTGTCGGTCATCCGAAGTGCGTACCAACAGCTCGCGGCAAACCAAATAGGCGAGGGCACGTCCGTGCGGCATGGTGTCCTCCATCTTGGATAGCAGATGCTTAGTGTCCTTTGCGAGATTAGTGGAAGCTAGGATATTCTCTGTAGCAACGCATGAGATACTTGACACAACGGAAAAAACGAAACTCACCCGCAATCGTACCAACAACACCGACATTGGCTTCACAGATTTTCTCGAGGAAGTCTTCTGTGTCCTCTTTCTCGCATCCCTCTTCCAGTAAAGAGACCCGATTCCACACCTCCACACAACCTTTCAGCCACCCAGTCTGGAAGCCTCCTGACTTATTGATAGCATCCCAGACTCCATAAGATGTCCTGAACTTGGCCTTCGATGCCAATAAGAAGGGAAACAACGCGTCCTGTTGCACCGTATCCAGCAACTCCGGATAGGCCTTGACAAAGGGATCCGCCAAAAACTCTGCGTGAGCGTGGAGAATACTGCGAGCAGGAGGAGCGGGTAGAAGCTGTGAGACGATAGCGTCCAGTAATTTTTTGGGGGTGGTGGACAGTGTTACAGTAGAGAGAAATAGATCGGGGGACGCGTAGAGAGCCTGCAGCACGTCATGATGAGGGTCGTATATCCGACCGAGGAGCGCGGACTGAATGGACGCCTGCAAGAGTACTGTCGGAGTCTGCGAAACTAGCTGGTTTAAGAAAAACGTACCATATCCGAAGAAGTGAGAGATTCTGCACTTTGCGCTTCTCGTAACATAGCATATAGCCTATGTACCGCGTCTGTTCGTACGTCTTTCGAGATGTCTGCAGAGGCGACGACGACCTCGTTGGTATCAGTTGACTGTGCTAACGGGTGGCTCTATAAATGTATTCGTTATCACGTAGTCAGGTCCAGATATAGTTTGTCCCCTTACGAGTGAGAATGATGCCAAAAGACTGTTGATGCGTTTCATGCGCTCTTTTTTATGGTCGTTTATGCCTTCGTCACTGAGACTGACACCGTCTACGACGACATCTCCAGCGACATCGCGAAGCAGTTCAAAGTGGCGTTGATGTACGAGAGCGAGCAATGACCTTGCCGCGTGAGCGGTCGCTTCTGTCGAACCCACATTTTCCTCTGACGTGGAGGTCACGGACATAGCAACTCGGACGAGCATGGCAGTGATAGTCTTCGTCATTGTCAGGGGGACATCTGTGCTATTTAGCGCGGCAGAAAACAAAGAGGACACCCGTGGTTCATGCAACCTAGGGGGGCACCTTTAAGATCTACTACTATGATGAGCAAGACGATAAACACGCACCGACTGTGTAGCGACCGGAGTAAAGGAACAACGAACTTCTCAGCTCCTGTTATCTTTAGCGCGTTGGATAGTTCATCACCCAAACCTCTGTAGCCCGACTCAGGTTAGAACATGTCACTAAACTAGCACGGTGCAGGGAAGCTCACGCCATCTTTAAACATGTACGGCCGACACTAAGGGGAAATTCAGGCAGCTCGTCCTGAGGTGAGCATACTGCAATTGCAGCCTTGACAAATTGGGCCGTTGACACTCCATTCTTTTCCTGTACCTTGCGAACCTGGGCTGCCATCGCACCAATAATTGCAAGGATGGCGGCTGGCTTCAGATTTACTTTCTGAGAAAGTACGCAGAGAAGGACGAAGCTTCCAAGCTGCAGTGCCAAACATCAAAATAAAATGAGTTTGACGAGGTTAGGCTGAACGGGAGTACTTACGGCTATATTCACGTCTTTGGATGCTGTCTGTAATGGGGTCAATAATGCAGGCAGAATGAACGTAAGCATTCCGTCGTCTAATCTGGGTACGCTTGAAATGTAGTCGTGCATCGTCGCAGTATTAAAGGCCAACAGTGTATGATGTGAGTAGGAACCTTGATACACACGGTCATCAATACTGCTTAGAGGAACGTAAATCGGACCTACATCCGACGGCTGTCGGAAGAAGTTCTGCGGTGAAGCGCGCTACTTCGACGCTGGAGCCCATTTCTTTAACCAGTGCACTCCTCGATAACGGCTTAGCAGCAGATTTGAATGCGAGTAAGAAAGAGAAACGCGACGTTGGACTATGGTCACATGAGCATACCACTCCGCACCCAGAGAAGTGAAGGACGCACGGAATGTGCAGTATCGACAGCATCTTGACAAAGTGCTGTGATTCGTGGTATGGCAAGAACAGTGTCAGGATGGCGTCGACATTAAACTCGTTTATTCTACCAACTGTCACCAATGCATCTTAAAATTATGAAAGGTGAACTCACCGGAATCTCCTCACTAACCACTCCAAGACTTTTCCAGTTGGCGCCTCCATGAGCCATGGGCCAAGAAGGACCAGAAACGCGTTGATATTCCTATCTAGGTTCGCAGTCACCTCTCTGGTCTGCAGAGTGCGATCCATATTCTTTGCGGCCTCCGAGAATAAGGTTTGTTCGAAGTCGACGTTTATCGACGAACCGTCGGGACCGTACTTGACCGTTTGAGAAAGGAAAACGGGGGAAAGCGCACAGAGGTGCGAGAATGCACTAGTTGCAATTGCGTGCACTGAATCGAGGTCGTGGCTGGCAGCATCACGACCGGTAAAGAGATACGAATCTGTTTGGCGCTTCTTTGAACGGTCCTGGAGAAGAGATGCGTTGAGCGACGCAGACGCAGCGAGCTGGGTCGCTAGTGCAGAGGGCATCCCTGCTCTTTTTGACTTTTGGGCACCTTGCAACTTTTTTTTTGCTCCCCTTCAAGGATTCAGGAGCGTCCGATATCTGATTATGTAATCTAGCACTCCTTGCAAGATACCCGAAGTGGCACACGCATGTTTGAATGACTCTCGTTACTTGCAGGGTGTCTTTTGAGTAAAGAGACGCCTTATGGGTCACTCAGGGTGTAGGGCAAGGGCGACCTTTCGTCGAGAAAACCGCCAACACTCGGCCTTACTACATCATCGCTCTCATGGCAGATAAGTCGATCCGAAACGTCGCGCTGGTTGGCGAGAGGGAAGTGATCAAGCCGTTCGCCAGTGTGGTCTGTCGAGCACGGCCGAATTCGAAGACGCAGATTGATCGTACGCCAAAGGCGATATGCCACGTCGTCGAAATGGGGTCTGGCACGCAAGTCGTGTTGTGGGAGGCCGTCAACTGGAGGATGGGCCTAACATCGAAGCGTACGACGCAAGACATGCGCGTGCTACGACATATGCACTCTTCTTGTGGCATCGATCTCGTCCTGTTTTCCATCAAAGGCAGTATGGGTCAGTCCGAGGACTTCGTCCATTGCTATGACGAAGTGTACGCGAAGGAATGCCAAAGGGAGATTCCCGTCGCTCTCGTCGCCACCGGACTGGAATGGACCGGGGGGAACATGCACAGTTGGTGGGAGAAGAACAAGGACATTATGTTCCATCTCGGGCTCGCGTTCAATGTGCATGCATGTGTCACTACCTTGCATTCCCATGACGATCCCTGCATTCAAGAACAAATCGACATCTCCCGGAAGAGAGTCGAGGCACTCCTCCAAATACAAGACTATGCCCAGCAACTGTCTCATGACCCTATTTGTTCCGTGCGTCTTATCCACCGACGTAACTCAACATACTGATTTGTTGCGAAGGACCAAGGTCGGGAACACTCCGGTGGGATCCCATGTAGCCCAGAGATGAACGGTGGGATATATGAAAGTCTGCGGGTTTTCCATAGTCGTCCCCCGACATCACCGACTAGAATAACAGGATCCTTACAGACTCGCACCGTTGTGATAGTCGGCGCAACCGGCGTTGGGAAATCATCCATTATCAATGCAATTGCTGGTGAAAAGCGAGCGCAAATATCTTCAGATACTGATCCGTGCACCCGGGAGTGCAAAGCTTTTCTGGTGGAACTGAAACCTGGCGTCATCACTGAACTTTGGGACACTGTTGGGTGGGATGCGTCGCTTATCAAATCAGCGGCTGGACACGTCCAAAATCTTGTCGACACGCGGGGCATCGACCTCCTTCTATTCTGTGTCCGTGCGGGAGGTAGGGCAGAAAGTCATGTAGAAACATTCAAGAGCAAGATTCAACCCATATGCAGGAAGGAGACACCAGTGGCACTTGTCGTCACTGGTTTGGAGGACGAAAGCGACATGGATGCGTGGTGGACAAATAACAAGGATGCCTCCGTGTTCCATGAGCTCATCGTGGACGCTCATGCATGCGTAACCACTGTTGCGAGAAGTACTAACCCTCTTCATCAGCAACAAATACGGTATTCTCTCCGCAGGCTTCGTGAGTTGAACCATCGTCCGATTCTTTCATCAATCTCGTTCTACGAACTCACCCGCGAGTGCGCAGTCATATTGTGCGTGCGTTCCCCAACAGTCGTCCCTGTATCGACACGTCTATAGCCTCCTTGGGAGCACTGGATGCGGCAAAAGCCTGGTAGGCAGTCTCGTATGGATCCCGTAACCTTCCTCCTCATATTGGTTTGGCCTAGTTTATCAGCACCTTGACTGGAATACCAGAAGATGAGGCAGGAGTTGGTCACGCCTTGCAATCACGCACCCCGTTCGTGGAGGTTTATGGGGAATCTGTATATTCTAGAGTCAGCCTTGTTGCGACGATACAAGACGACGACATTGATCACCGGGATGCATCGAACAGTTCTCAGCCTGGAGATCTCGATCAGCTAGTCAGCAAAGGGGCGAAGACGTTCGCTTACAAGAACACGCCAGAGTCTGCCCGGGAATTGTGTCGGAATGTCACAAACGATATAGATATCGCCCGGGCAGAACACCTCAAAAGACGTCTCTGAGCTGACCCAGGGGCTGCTGAATCCCGCTGAGGATCGGAATGCTGATGGTACGGACTTGGAAAGACTCGCGAACGAACACCTCGAGCTCCTTAAACGTATTCGGGAACAATCGGCCAACGACGAAGAAGCGGCGGAGCTCCTTGAACGGTGCAGATCAGTGAGGCGTCAGATGGCAGATGTCGTAGCTCAAAGAGGACAAGGGACGTCTCGGTTGGTAGAGTGCGTCAAGTGCTGTCTTCGTACCTATTGAGCATAGTGAGTGGGTTTCAGCACGTCCGTCTTTATATGTTCTCACAGAGTGAGCCGCAGTTACTGTCAGTTGACTTCACGAACATGTTTGTAGTCAGCTAAACCTTCAGAACCTTTTTGCAGAGGGCTTTACGAGATATACATCGAGATTTGGCAAGGCTCCATATGGAGGCACTCGTCAACCGCCTGTTTCAGGAAATTAGGGAAACCCGCGTGGAGTGAAGAATCGATTGTACGTAGACCAACACGCTAGTTGGGATTCCGCGAAGCAGACGAGTACCACGACGCGAGCAAGACATGCCGCCGGTTTTCATCTAGGCCATCAGACTTACCGGTTGCGTGCCTCTTCTGAGCGGTGCTACGACCTGTAAGCTAACTTCTTCAGGAGTGTGGGTCTGCACCTCCACATGATTCGGAGAATGTTGCAGTCATGCATGATGCGGCTCTGGAGTCCGGGCATGGAATTAATTAGGTGATGCAAGCGATGACGTGGTGGCTAGCGTATAATATGCAGAAGTGCCACCTAGCATGGGGCCCCATAGGATAAACTTTCCATGTGATCCGAGCTCGTATTTGTGTGGACAGACCAATTAGCTGTGGTTAAAGGCATCACCCACACTCGAAACCTATTACGTAATGACTCGGTGGTGCGGGTGGGGCTGTTGCACTACTCCTCCCGTGGGTCCACAATATGGCCTCCGACCACGCACGAACGGACACGGGACTTCCCCAGCTAGAGCCCGGAGTGTTTACCGCTACTGCATCCATTGTCATCGATGCACCAAGAGAAGTCGTATGGAAGGTCCTGATGGACTGGGAATCGTACCATGAGTGGTGAGTTGGCCTGTTTCAGGGATTCTTGTGTCACAGCAACGATTCCCATACCGACCACATATTTTTGGTAAAACAGGAATCCATTTGTGTGTGTACCTCCTGTATTGCTTGTTTCAAATTATTTCTCTTACTTGGAATAAACCGGACGCGCTACGAGAATAGACGCAACCAATGTCTAACGGATGCATGGAAACGACCGCTCCCTGAAGAGCAACAAAGGCCGAGCGTTGGTGACTATTTATACATCTATCCAGTGCATATCCCACCGTCGTTTGATTCTCCCAAGCTGCTGGGTGCAAGCTCGACGTTTCAGAGGATAACCGTCCTGGATAGCCACAGCTACCGGTGTTCCTGGGTGAGCGCCGAATACCCGAAGTGGATGTTGCGTACGGAGAGGTGGCAGGTGCTGGTGGAAGTAGACGAGGGGGATGGCCGGAAGAAGACGCGTTACGAGACAAAGGAGGTGTTCAACGGACCGCTTGCATACGTGGTCAGTGCCATTGTTGGGGATGGGATCAAGAAAGGGTTCGTGGCAATGGCCGAAGGGCTGAAGAGGAGATCAGAGAGTGTTTGATTTGGTGATTTTTCCTGTATGTATCGATGGCACGTCGTCGTGGCAGCCGTGTTCGTTGGCTGTTCCGTTGGAAATGCAGACACGTGGAATGGAAATGACAGCTTTGTCTCGTTCTCGTTGCAGCAAGCAAGCTGCGCTATCTGCCAAATCTCTCACGCTGCCCGTTCTCGGCGACTTGAACAGATAACGACGCAGGCATGTGAAAATCGCCGGATGCGGGTTTGCAAATGGGCTGCGTCACGGGTGACGGCGGTGTCCTGCTGACTAATCTCAGACACCATGCACAGCCACACCCCTCGTTCCGCGATCTAGAACTGTCACGATTTATATAAAAAGGTGTGACGATGGCAGACACTCCAATCGTCTCGCCTCGTCTCTGCCCTCCACAACCATGCTGGCTTCCCCATACCCGAACACTATCAACGACTTCCGCTTTCCGTCCCTGCCAAACTCACCCGTGCTGTACGACTCCCGCAACAAGCAGGCCCAAAACTTGGAGTCGTCCCTGCAGCGCCGGGAGCGCATCGAATTCTTGAAGAGGAGGGAGTGGACACGCCGCGTCGCAGAGCTAGTCAAGTACTCCCATCTCCAGCAGTTTGACGTCGTGAGGAACCATCCTTATCTGCTCAGCGATCTCACCTCTGACTCCATTCAATAGCCTGCTCTCGACCGTGCCTGGCCCCTCTCCCCTAAGCCCGTGCAGGACACCGGCTACGCCCACAGCACATCTTACGCTTCTCCGGTTTCATTCCCAGTCGAAGAAGAAGAACCGTACATTATTTATAGCTCTTCTCCCTCCCCATCGCCCTCGCCACTTCTTCCCTCGGCTGATCCTAAATCTACCGGGGCTGCATTACCTGTCAGCCCCTCAATGGGGAACGTACTTCCTAGACACGCTTCTCCCCACCATCGCAGACGCAGCAGTGCAAGCACCCGCACCCCTCATCGCAGCCCTTCTCTGTCCAGTATTTTCGAAGTCCCCGAGGAGGATTAAACAAGTGGATCGGACATTGCCGTCCACGACGTTCATCATCAAATTTCTCACCTCCTTCTGATGGAAAAGATTCGTATAAATGACTCCTTCGTCGTCATCTCTCGTCAGCGGGCGCTGATGCTATACCGTCTCGAACTGGTTTTGGACGTCCCATGCACTGGCTTAGCCCCATTCTCACCCCTTGCAACCCTACACCTCCCCTGTGGACAGCAAATTGTGCCCAGAAAAACACGCTCTTGGCCCTTTCCCATCGCCCCAGCTTCAGTTCTCACTCCTTATACCTGTGTGCATCGTATACCCACCGACCGGTTATCAACGCATCCCCCGTGTAGTGTACAAAGATCCCTTCCCCAAATACCTTTACTACCCCTTACCGTCGTTGTCTTCGGTTGGGGGGCTTGTTTTTCCCCAAACTTTCCCAACCCTCTCAACGCTATTCTAGTCACAGACTCCGGACTCTCTTCGGCTTTCGTCTTTATAAAGTTCCGTGTACTAGCAAGTCCAACTGTACCGCACCACACGGTGTATGATTAGGTCAAGCCCACGTTATGTATCATCTGTGGCAGGTGTTTGCAGTACGAAGCACGTATCAATATACAAACTATTCTCGTTCAAGAATTCTGCTGTGTGCGGCTTGGACAAGTATATTTGTGAGGACTGTACCAGATATTCGGCTACGCACGGTTGGCAGGTCCAGAGGGGCGCCATAAGGTCGACCCGGCACGGGGGAATCCGCACTTACGTGCAGAAGCGGTTAGTGGCTTGGTTCCTCGCCGTTGATGCCTCGTGGTGTTAGATTGACATAGTGGACTGCCGTCATGGCTAACTGGGCACAGTTATACTTTGATGTCAGTTTTTACTTACCCTGGCAAAGCGAAAACAGACCAAGGACTCGTAAGTACTAGTCATCTCTGATGGGCAATGTCAAGGTAGAAAACTCGGCTATTTCCCCGGTGGTTACGTACGGAGTGCATATGTACTCAATGGCCATAGTATGATGGTGGGACTTGGCCTATAATATTGCTGTACACCTCTGTTACATTAACGACCGGTGCTCGCTAGGATCTTGTTTTATTCCTGGTGAGAATGCCGAATGGCCGTGTGGTTAGCAAATCTCGGCACGCCCATGCGTACCGGACAAGTATATCCTGTAGTAGTGTTGCCGCGAACCAGACCAAGTCGAATCGAAGTGGTAGTTCGGCCACACTTCGACTTACTGAAGTGTAACAAACTGAGCTCGAACGAAGTCGCTAAAGCGTTCCATCCAATCGCGTTGTTGCGTGACAACAAAGCAAGGCGTCGAGTGGATATATGCACCGTCGAACTATACCGAACTGACGTAGAATTCGAATCGAAGTGAACTTACTTCGAGTTGAGCTCGGTTCGACGGCAACACTATCCTGTAGTAATGGTCTAACTGACAGCCACGCCATTGCAGTATGTATTGCCAGTGAGCCGGAGCATCCCAACCTTCACATAGGGAAGGTTTGCTTCCATGGCACCTGTTGACAACTGCGCAAGAGAGCGACGTAGATAGGCGTGGGCAAAGGCCGGAATCCGTGACTTGGGATGTACATACTCGGCACCGGAGCTGCGGTCCTGCGGACGCTCTGCCAAGGCTGGCCTAACGATCGGCCATGGATTCCCGTAATGCAGTTGCGAAAATTTGCGGTGGCAGGTGGTAAAACCTTGCCAAGCTGCGGCTTCGCACACGGTCCACGGGGGCGTCCGTGAATCCTTCCCAGGAACACCCACTCGGACAAAAAACGAGTGCGCTCACAGGCTAGTATCTATTAAATATTTTTCTTGAAATCGCCCACAGCATGGCGTCGATGTGACGCTGCAGCCGTGCCCGACCTCGTTCATGCGCCGGAACTGCTGTCCACCAACTAAGTCAGTTTTTTATATTATATCGATCTAGCTCCGCAGTTCTCGGATTTAGCAAATTTGTCTAGTTGCCGACTTGAGACAATGACATCGAGTCACCGAACAAGAAGGCTACTTGCTGGGACTCAGGGTCTCTTCAAGCTGTTAGATTTGCATGGAAGGTGTAAACACTCACAAGAATAATCCTGCCTAGCACTCACGTTCCGTGCGAAGATATTGACGGCTCGGTATGAAGCGCGAGCGTCCGTTCGGCGATAATATGAGTGAGTTGCTTGCACCGGCGCCGGAAGCCTCTCATCAGTAAACGGGATTTTAGTCAGAACCAGTCATAAACCAGTTTGTGACCAGTTTGTGACCAGTCCTGACCAATTGCCGGTTCCCTGATGCTAGCCGTGTGGAACAACAAACAGAGAAAGCGAGAGCTCAGTGGAACCTTGAAGATAACTGATGTGGACATCGACATGCAGAGGTGGTGTGTTGGACATCAATTATCAGCACGTACCGCAAACGTCTTCATTGGTCTCACTGTCCAACTGGAACTGACCCGATCATACACAGTTTTGAACTGAGGTTGAACGTTGAGGCCTCCAGGATTCCCGACTGCTTCTGACCACAACATCAGCCAGTGTAAGGTATCAACCCAATTTCGAAGGCCAGATGCTTGGAAGGACATGAATTCTCTGCTTTTGACTTTAATTTCCCCTACTATGATACATACAACAGTTCACTTACTCTGAGATATGCGTGCCTGGCCTCTACCGCATCAAGGGCTAATTTGTGGCCACGCAGTGCACGGGGACAGTCAGTCTTCCTCAAATTACAGACTTCGGCGAGAGTCCGTCTGGCCCGATACCCGGCCCGATACCCCTGAAAAAAAATACTTCAAACCATTCCTACTTCAACTCACGCCACATTTGCAAGCAAGCGATCGCAGGTACAGTGCTACTGGTTCATCGAGAACAGGCCATAAGGGCCGGCTCGCGCCCGCGATGCGACCTCAATTACTGGAATGCCGTGTAATCACGTCTCCCAGGGAGTGCTTGTGGGGACGAGGCACATTATCAATCGGTCAAACCAAGCTTCCGTCGGCTAGTTCGTAGGCTGACGCTCCTGAATGACCGATTCTCAAAATAAGTATTCTGATATATCTTTTTCTGGAGTGCAGTAGAGTGTGTCCATACAGTGGAATTGACAGATATCCACAGGATCCAGAGAGGAACCTGCAGCCGTCCATGACGAAGGAATTTACCAAGGGACAGATGTACGAAAGTGTTACAGACAAAAACATGGTACAGCTACAGCTCCAACCACTTAATGGCGAGACTCTGTATCATGGAGCAGTATTGAGGATTGACTGGGTGCTACCTGCCGCGAACCCTGTGTCTTTCGCTGTAACTGTACCACTTGTGACCTTTCTTTCTGGGTTCGGACATTAGCCATCATCTCCAGCTGCTGGGCAATGAAATCCGATGTATTTGGCCTGCAAAGTAGAAGGCGACAAGCTTAGTAGCATGGACTACGAAAGACAAACATTCACATTACCTCATGCGCAAGATTCGCAAGATGACCTCCCCGCTAGATGCCTCCTTTTCCTGCTTCTTCTCTCTCTTACGTTCCTTGATCGTGCCCAAATTCCGCTGGTTATAGACAGTCTTGACGCGCTTCTTGACAGGAACAGCCTCGCGCAGGCTTTGCTGCATCGCACGCACGCACTCCTCCATCAGGGTATCACTAAATGCAGTGCGTCACTACATACACAGGTGTCAAATGCTTAAACGACAACTCACGTGTGCCAGTCGTAGTAAAGTCTGATGGAGAGGACGTCGCGGTATTTCTGGTTTTGTAGGACCTCCAATGATATGCCCTCTCCGTCGGCATAGAAGTAGTCCCTCAAGAACTGAGAAACCGTAAGCTCAAATCGCCGAAAGTCTACTTATCGCACCTTCAACCATTTGAAAACAATATCCACTTCCCTGTCACGCAAGGGTTTCATGTCGCTCGGGAGTTTCGACAGCGGAGGAATAAGCAACCCCTCAATTACGGTCAAGATCTCCTTCCACACTCTGAGCATGACCATCTCTTTTGTCGTCTCGCTCAGGTGCGTGTTCAGGATCTGCAGATTGGCGTCAAAGTAGTCAAAGAGTGGTACAATTGCTCGCTCGATCTCCACGTCAGACAGTTCCTCCGGGCGTACCCGCGACTTTTCTGAGACAGGCAGTGGTATTTGGACTTCCGACGAGCTAGAACCTAATGCTGAACGGTAGAGACCCGTCACGTTCGCTAGGGCTCTGTTGTAGTCCAACGTTGTAGATCCCCCTTTCATTAGGTTCTTCACCACAGCTCGGGAGATCGATTGCCGTATAAATGGAGACATCTTGTTGACGAAATGTCAAAATCAACCTGACCACCCATGCGTTGAAGGACCAACCTTGTCAATAAAAATACGCATCATGTCACCCTCACTCCGCTTGAGCGAGCGGAAAGCACGACCGAAGTAGAATTGAGCATCATCCGTCTCACCTTCCATACTAATGCGCAACAGAATACGGCTTTCACTGCTCTGGTTGGCTGACTCCAGACTCAACCAAACGTCGTGTGTCAAATAGTCACCATACTGGGAAGGGTTTAGGCATATAAAGGACCGGCCAACCACGTCGTGCTGGCCCATGAGAGCCCGATCTCGAATGCTGCACATGAGCCAGAGAGGCTTATCCACAGATATGTCGAATGTCTCTTCCCCTAAAAGCGTCTCACCTCAGGAAGACAGTAATAGTTAAAGGGTGTGGACAACTGACATCGTGGATTGACCGAATCGTATATTGTTCGTGTTTTGACAAGCCGGTTTCCAGCCTCGTCGCTGAGAGTGACGAAAGTATCTAACAGCGACGATGGACTGCTATCGAGTGGAACAAGGTTCTCGGCCATCACGATCTTGACTGTGAACAAAAATCGTGACCGTTCGGCTTTCTCGGGAACGGGCGGACAGGTAGCAAGAACCTCAGTAATCTTGTCAACTTGCATTTGACTGTACAAATTGTCTAGCAGCTTGCGAGCTGCCTCAATGTTGTTGAGCTTAACGCAGGATTCGGGTTGGAAGTTGAAGGGTTCGACCTTCTTTTCGCCTGTGGTTGCGAGCTGTTTGGCTTTTTCGAGCCATGCAGACGATTTCTGTGGCTGAAGGTAATCCGTTGGTCGGGGAAACATCCCCGTCATGAACAGTTCTTCAACGTTGCGACAGTATTGCTCGACGGCCTTGGAAATAGTCTGCGGCCCGCTGTCAGTGTGACCACAACCACAAAAACCATGCGCTGGCGCACTTTGGACAAGCTAGTGAAAAACCTAGCATTCTGGTACTCATCCGACCATTCCAGTTCCTGGAGAAACGCAATTGGGCTACGTAGGGAGTCGAAGAGATCTACGATAGACGAGCTGTGGCCCTCGGCATTCTCTGCTTGAAACTATGCTTTATACTTAGCAATCATATCACGTTTCCATAAACCTGACAGTGCGCTTACCTTATCAGCAGCTATGGCCTAAAATCCACTTTTAGCTATGTCGGATCAACAGAGAAACCGAACCACTTACGGCCTGAACCCACTGTCCAGTCTTGCTGTCCGTCTCAGACAACCACCGCAAGACGTATTGCATGAAGAACTGGCCGAGATCGAACTCTACTTGGCCCCTGAAGCAATCCACGGTACAGTCCAAATCCCCCTAACACGTCATGGAATACATACTTAGGACAGAAGGCCCGGAACATTTCCAGTAACGTTTTGGTTCTTCGATATAGAGAAAATATATCCTGTATTGGAACGTCTGGTGTGGGACCGTTGGTTGATGACTCGAACAGTTTCTTGCCGGACTTTTTTAAGTCAGCAATAAACAATGGGACCTGCACCTCAACTACCAAGGACACCAAGTCAATTCGGCTTCTCCCAGTGATCAACACCTCGACTAGAACAAATAGGAGAAACAGGACGCACCCAACAAGTGGTTCAGGGAATCGTTTGTCCAATTGCTTGGCTGCCTTCTCCATCTCGTCCGTCATCAACAACAATGGTAAAGCTCGATTAACTCCCGGGGACGATTGCAGTTGTTGCATCTTGTCCTGGTAATATTGCGCAGAAATATCCCGTATCCGGTCCTCCAAATCTAATAGGCGGCTGTTGACGTCAGCTTCAAACTGGCCCATCAAGCCACTTTCTCGTATGTGATCTAGAACGGAAAGATATGGTTCTATCTCAGATACTTTGAGGTTCGGGAGAGATTCCATCGTGTGATAAAGGGATGATAGGAAGATATTATAGAGGCCGCCGTAAACGTTGGCCAATAACTCCGCCTAATGCGAAGGCAGGCGTAAGCAAACTACGAGCCAGTCGAGAAATACTCACATCTTGAATGGACCACTGGTCGATTTCCAGGTCGTGCAATGACTTGGTCACTGTTTGCAGCGCCACAGGTATGCACTCCATTGGAACCTCGCCGCGTTCATAGAATTGTTTGATGAGTTCCAGGAAGCACGTTGCACGATACGATTGCCCTATCCTCCACCGAACAGCGCACTCGTTGATGAGCTGTACATGGGGTTGACTAAGGATGGTTAATGGAACCTCGTCGGTATCATCTACCTCAGGGCTGTACAGAAGCTCCAGTTCCGCCTTGATACAGTGCTCGACTAGCCGCTTGTAGAATCTCTTTGGGTTCGGAGGAATAAAAGTGAAGTGATGTCCTACGCGTATCTCACCATCTTCGTCGACATCCTCTGAGAAACTGTCTCCACCGGTAACGGTGGACGCAGACCGGCGACTGCTAATAGATGCAGCAGAAACATGGCGTATGGTAGTGGCTGGTAAGTCAGCGCGTGCAGTAGAGTATACGGAACTTGGACGGGCAGATGTGTATGTCGGCCCATCGTCAGATGGCATAGACTTAGCGAGCTCGGGGTTCGTGGACATCATGGCTACCATGAGCTGAGACAGTTGGGAAGTCTCAAGCGTTCGCCACTGCGTCCACGCTGCCTCGCTGGGGAAGTCCTCGCGACGACCGGGAAATGGAGAACCGGCATTGATGTTCTTCAAACACGTCTATGAATGCGGAGGTCACCACCCAAGTCGTTAGCACTGGATGTAGTACATACCTTCAGATCTATAAGAGCCGCCTAGAACGTGACAGTGAGTTTTCTGTTTTCCTGCGTTCTACCACTCCTACCTTCTCCGTGCAAATCTTCCTTAGCCTATCGACTTCGTTTTGCATCGCTTGTTCAGGAATTTTAAACAGATTGGCGATGGTCAATGCGAGCGGCATATCCTGTATACTGGTATTGACGGTCTGTATCGTACTTACTGAATCCCCGCGATCTCGGGTAACAGAAACTGAATCGTGGCCAGAGCCATGCGATGATGGAGGGGAGAGTTTCGTTTGATACATATCCAAGCGAGAATTCAACTCCGGAGACACGTGATTGAGGCCCTTCAAGCATTCACGGAGCATCCTTACGAATTGTGCGATTTGGTTGTTCAGCTCTACCTTCCAAGCATCATCGACCAAAGTCGGTTCCTTTTTAAGGACGCCCGTGGACTGCGCAGCAAACATCAAAATCAACTCCTCGATGCTCCTGTTCTCCTTCATTTGTTTGCGGAAGCCGTCGCCCATGAAGTGATTATAGAAAACGGCCATTGTTCTCCGGGTGAGCTGGTCAGAGTACCTGCGCGATTTTGTGTGTCAGAAAGCGGGGAGCCATCAGTACACGCGATGAAACTCACGCTTGATCCCTGCCCATCGCTATACTCTGCAGCTTCTGTTCGAGTACCTTGAGTAGTTTCTCTGGGAACTTGACACTTCTGGAACCACCGCCAATTTCTTTGAATATATCGCCAATGGAAACAATCGAGTAAGATATAGCGCCGGATAGTTTGTAGTGGTGGTCCTTCTCCTTGGTTTCTGCCACCTTCGCATGGGTATCCGTAACTTTGGTCGAGGTGACATGACTTAGGATGCTACCAGATGAAGTTGATGAGATGAGCCACGGCAGAAAGTGCGACTGACTCACGCTACACGGAGCACGTAACTATGGGCCACGAGGTCAGTGATTATCGCGAGAGGTCAGTCACAGAACGCACTCGAAGAGATCATCGTCGGTGACGCGATATTTGGACAGCCGTTTCTCGTGAGCTGTACTATCGTAACTCCGGCGGGAGAGCTGGGACATGAGTGCGCACTTGCAACCAGGCGCGATAAAACACCTTCTCGACACAGATCTGCACTGCCAAGCGAATCTGTTGGAGTTTGGGGAATGCAGTGGAAGGACGGGCAGTGAGCCGTCGAGATATGGATCATAAGTTCCACCGCAAGGTATCTGTACAAGCACCGACAAATAACTTACACTCACACCAAGGTTGCTCCAACTAGTACTCAAGCAAGTCCTCAAAATAAATAAATGGTTCACTCTATTATTATTACTAGAGGTTGAACATGCGATCGTGTTCTATAGCTCGTCGTGTGTTGATTGTTTACCTTCCGACTCCTTAGATTCCCCATTCTCCGGTGTCCCTGTTGATTTTGGAGGCTTCACTTTTGGCGCTTTCCGCTTCATCAACCTCTGCAAGTGGAGCTCCAGCGTCTTGGCCCTTGACCACATTTCTCTAGTCTCGATCGCCGGATCTCCGTTCATCTTGACGTGCTTTTGTTTTTCTACCCCATCACTCAACCACGCTTCGTGCTCCTTGACAGCCTTCTCCAGTGCGTCGAGCTCTTCGGCTGTCCACTTTGACGGAAGTCCTGCTGCTGTCTCTGCTGTAAGGTTGGCACGGGCTTCAGCCAGGAAGAGCCGTGTAGACCAGTTCCACTTCTGGCTGTTATTTAAGGCTTCAGGGAACTCCTCTATTTCCTTGTACCGGTGCATTATGGGCTTTTCAAGAGACCTGAGATCGAGACGTGAGAGGATAATTATTGTGGAGCGTGCACCAAACTCACTCCAATGCTCTACGCTTCCCCAAAAGTGTCGACATATCCGCCGATTCTCCGTCACTATGGAGCCACGCTGAGGTATCTGCCACCTTTCGAGAAATCGCCTCCCTCTCTGAGGGTTTGGAACATTTCATGAACGGTGTTTCGGGCCCATCGTCGAGAAGATCCCGCAGCTTGTATAGGTATCCCTCTAAGGTGTTGAATGCCTCCTCCCGGAATTGTTTGGACACTTCCATGTTATCTAACGCACGTAATCTGCAAGATGTCAGCATCAGTACGTAGGACGCCCAACAACACCACAAACCTGTCACGAGCTGCTTTCTTATCTGCCACGGGCATTGGAGCAAGTGTCGAGTATACGGTAGCCAGCTCAAGAGGGATAGTGCCCGATTCACTTTTCTCCTTTTTGTCCTTGGAAAATACGACCTGTTCGTTCTCCTTCTCCGCGTCTGCCGTGCCTTCTGTCTCGCCTGCACCCCCGCCAAAGAATGACTTCAGTTTCCCTGCATATATTTGATATTTAACAATAGAATGGTTCTGATCACACATACCTGCAATTGTTGATTTAACTTCACCATACGCTATCGCCTCCTCGACAGACACAAAGCCAGACTGGGAAAGAGCAACAGTAACCTTGATAACAGGGTCAATCGCACCACGTTCCGTGAGATTGCCAAGCGCTTCCACCACGCCAGATATTTGTGCCTCCAAAATCTCACGAGGGAAGCCGCTGCGAGAACAAATGATGAAACAAATGTGAATGATAAGATATAGTCAAGAAACGCACGGTGCCACTTCGTTCTTGTAGTCCAACCACAACGAGAAGTCCTCCTTCCGCTTGTTGAAGGAGAGGGTCTTCTTGGTTCCGTGCTTGGAGCCACGAGGGAAAATAAGACTATGGATCGTGCGAGAACCCGGGGCAGAGGCGAAGTAAGACGCTTGCACTTCGTGCGGAAGGACGTCGGTAATACGTATGTCTTTCGTCTTGAATTGCCTCGAGAGAGAAGCACCATACAGGGCGGCGCCTATGGCCAGGAGTAAATAACATACCGCAGGAGTGAAGGGAAGGTGTGCATACCGAGCACAGCTGATTCGTCCGCATTTACGTTTTGTGCAATACGATCTCTGGTGGAAGTCAATCCATAAAGTTCCATCCATACGAGAAGTCTGTACCCACTCTCCGACAGCGGCCTTAACTGCAGCCTGGACCATGGGAGTCCTTGAGCTTCCACCCGTGAGAATCACAGACGCTACATTATCCTGAGACGACGGTCAGGATGGAAAAACAAACCGATGCAACACCAAGACGCACCAAATTCAAACCGGCATTGGCGAGGGCGTCGTATATCGGCTGCGCAAAACGGTCATTCAAGTCCTGACAAGACTTTTCAAACTGTGCACGAGTAATCTTCGCCTTGAAGTCGATGTCGAAAGCGAGGCTTTCAACCTACCATAACAAGTTTGTATCATCCTCCCCTTCATAGTAAGAATACCGTACCGTTGCCGTCGCATCAGAATTGGCACTCAAAATAGTTTTGATACGTCCGGCCTCCTTCCATAATTTCGCCATACCCCGTTTGTCTCTCCGAATGTCACGTTTGTGCTTGCTGATGAAGGCCTCTATCAGAATCTCCCGGAGTCTTCGGTCCAGTTCAGTTCCACCGGTGGATCTATCGGAACCGACACCGAGGACGGATATTTGGGTGTACTGAGCCTTGGTTTTTGGGTCTGCTGCAGATGCAAACGAGACAACCGTCGCGCGGATGGAGGACGCGCCTGCGTCATATATAACGTGGTATTCTGGCGTTGAAGAGAACGTGCGAGTCATGGCGTAGTTAATCGCAACTGCCGACCCGTCGTTGATCAGTGCCAATGTCCTCAGCCCGGCGATTTCTATTGCGTCTGCCACGGCGTCGCGTTCGAATTGGGTATAATACGGAGGGACAGTTACGACGACGTCTTGAACAAGTTCGCCCGCGACATCTTCGGCAAGCTTTTTGACATAAGAAAGTTGCATGGCGATGAGTTCCTCGGTGCTCCATTCCGTACCATCGCCTTGCCTGAGGGATACCGACGAACGAGAGTTCTTAACCACGTCAGACGTAGATATCTGGGTGAAGTAGGATACAGAATTTGAATCGAAGGGTACGCCCTGGAGAAGTTTCAACGACGAGAATGAATCCGAGGGGAAACGGGAAGCCTGTACGCGCCAGGTCAATGGCAGGTGTTACGCAGATGAGAGTAGACACGTACGAGGTTCGCCGCGTCGGTGCCAAAGACCCTATCATCTCTTTTCCAAGCGACAGAGGACTGGATCTTTCTCTTAGAGTCCTTGTTCAGCAAGACGTCGAACGGAACGCCTGGTTTCATCAAAGACGCTTTCATCCAGTCAGTGCCATAGTCGATGGCCAGTACCGCGGCGAGCGATGTCTCGAACAGTGCAGGAACGACTGCAAGGATACATAGTGCTCTCCGCAGAGAAATCAAGTGCATAACGCAAAACGCGGCCTATTTGAAAGGAATTCACCAAGGACACGTCGGCGACCGACTTCAGCTTGTAATTGAATTCCCAACAAGGTATGCAGTACACGTAGGAGCTTGATGACTAAGCAGACCGGGTGTGTCACAATCTAGCATGGGAGCCTCTTTAGTTCGCAACGGTTGCACGCATTTGCAGTCCGGGCAGAAATATAAACTCGAACTGGGCAACCTCAGAGACTCAGAAACACGACCTCAGGCCAACGGTTCAACCGACTCCCGAGTGTCAGGTAATCTCTCCCGCCTCCTTGAATTGTAGTGCAGACCCACTGACTGCATCAGCGCTAGTTGGATTCACACGTCACTGCAATTGATAAGATAATCTACAATGCGGGTTTCTACCACGTCTCACAACAACATCGTACCCTGGGTGGACATCAGATCCAAAAGTCTGGACGGAACTTCATGGGGTTTCCTCTATTTCTCGTCGAATCAGCATAGCAAGACCCCCCACCCGCGCCTTGACATCCGACTCAGGACGATTAGATCATCATATCAGCACATATAAAAGTGAGCGCCCTGAATTTAATTCTCCGAAACGTACCCCTCATGAGACTATGTCTGATCTTGAATAAACGGTATAAATAGTTTCGCACAACATTTAGGGCACACATGTTGTTCTGCGTACAACCATGTCAGTGGTAGAGACGCTCGTGCGGATTCTTGCTCGCTTCCCGAAATTACTCATTGCGATCGTCAAACGATGTTCTTCAACGACTTTGCACTTGCTGCAGTATATCTTCTCGTTCCGGAATGCGTCCGTCCAGAAGTCACAGGAACGGAAGCATTTCCTGAAGAGTAACGTAGACAATACTACTTCCCTTTCGACAACACCTATATTTGATATAGAGAAGGGCGGAGAGGTGGAAGCGGGTGCCAGCGTCGGGAGGCCGACCATACTGTGCTCCCCTGGTGGAGGCCCCAGCTCGAGTCCTACAATCCCTACGACTGATGCAAAGGTGCGTCACTGTCACGACCGAATTTTTCAGTAGTCTGACGGTCACTGTCACACCCTTGGCTTGCTAGCCTGCCGATGGCGAGGGGTCGAGAGGACATATGCCCCAGTAAGTTTCATATGGGTGTCGTCATGGCATTCAGGCTTATGTTTGCGACTTCCGTGAACCTCCGCTCAGAGAACCAATATCCCCACCGGCCCTAGGCATAACATTAAGGGAGATGTTCTATATGACGTGGAAGCTAAGCAGCATGTTTTCCACGCTTGATTATCCCGGAAATATCGCGCGCATGCTCCAAGTTGCACGACGAAGTAAACCCGAACAAAACCGCGCAACTCGGCAGTGTGAGGCTACGCAGGAAGACGATCAAAGTCGTGATCGCGAAAGGGATGTAGATGAATGGATAGTGTTCTGTCACATATTCCAAGAAGATCTTAAAAACACCAGCTTACTTGTGAGCTTGGTACAACCTTGATATTTGCATCCATCACCGAACACTTAGCCCCTATGGCAAGGCTACTGTACTGCTGACGGCGAACTTCAGCTTCTTGGCTATCCCGTCTATCGATCAGAATGGATTGTCGTACTGGCCCCAAAGATTGAGCTATGCGTCGCTTCTATTTGCAATGGGTAGTGTCTTGGTGGGATTGGCAGTTCGGTGTCCGAGATTTTCCGTGAGTAGTAATTGAACTTAGTTCGATGGTCTATCCCGTTGATGTAGAGTCTAGACGCCTCAAACAAAATTAAACGTGGAGGTCGCTTTAGCGTATCCGTTCCTACTGTTCCTGTACAGGTGCGTAAGCAGCGTTGTACTTGACATCACATTTGTGACGAGCCTATATTATAGTGTATATTTCTTCATCGCTGCACTCATCGTACACTTCGCTCTTCATTCAGCGATCTTCCAGTATTCCGCAGCCATCTTGATCTTTTTCCTCATCTCCATGTACCTTTACTCATACTGGCTTGTGACGGATCCACAAGGACAGCTGATTTGCTCTTGGATAGCGGGTATTCTTGATAGAGATTTGGAGACTGCGACTGCCAACTAGGTGACCGGTATGTCACACGGGCATCGCGAACTTGTTTGTGTGTGCTATGAAAGTTGTAATATTCTAGACTACACTTTATGCGATACTACGGAGTATGAATACGGATACCTGACTTGAAGATCTATGTAGGAGGATTGTCGATTTGGTCACCGATGCAAGAAGGCCCGATGGTCCAGGGCCAGTACGTACGAGGTATGGACGGCTAATCACCCCAAGAAACGAGAAGGACTGAAGACTCGGATGACCTGGTCTTGTCATCACGTTCAACCCTGCGCGACTCATCCGCTGCTGGGAATGGTCTGCTCTACCTCGACCTTCAACTGTCTTTGCCCGTGACGTCTGAGAGCAGTATTAACTGGGCGTTCGCAAGCCTACGATGTACAACTCCCCTCTTAGAAAGTGACTCGTCAACGATAGCACGAATCCACGATATCGCTGGGAACACATATTGATTCCCGTCGGAGTGGTGAACCTCCCGACGAAGGTACTATGGTGAAGCGTATCGAAGAGGACGGGAGCGAGGAGGTAGAAATTGGGGTAGGACTGGATCCCGATACGGGTAAAATCGGACTTTATGAAGAGATCTGGGAGTCAGCTGCGAAGCTCAGCGTTAATTTGTGGGACGTTTCTGATCCGGTCGTGCTTCTTTTCACGCGTTGTGTATGAAGGGACGAACCGTTGCCTGCTGGGTCCGCATTCGCGTTTCTGACATCCGACCCGAGTCCGAGCACCTCGAGACAGTTTCTGACTGTCGTCGGAGAACATGCGATGGCTTTGTCGCAGCACGAGAACATCTCTGATGTCGAACCAGTGGATGCACACCCGTGTCATACGGATCAAGCGGGTTGGATCTGAGTGGGAGACCGTGGTGATCACTCGCTGGGGCAGCAACTAAGGAGAGTTGCAGACGAAGTCAGGACAGGCGAGGGGTTGTGGCAACGGGGTGAGCTCGCAGCAGGGATGGTATGGGACGCAGATTACGCACGTTGGTTGATTCTCCGAGACGTTGCCCCTCAGACTAGTCTGATCTCGGATAAACGGTCGGCTCTCTCTCACCGTCGCAAGCATTCGGATTCCAAATAAGGAAACGCACTTGCTGACAATCCGACTCACGCCGATTAGATCATCATCAGCACATATAAAAGTCAGCGCATCTCCCCCACCCGCTCCTCTCTCAGCTCACCCTCTGACATCCACTCCTCCACGCGCTATCCTAAACACAATGGTAAGTGTCAATGCCCGCTCGACGCTCGACACCGGATGCATATCGCTGACCGTGTTGTAGGTTAAAGTCGGTATCAACGGGTGCGTCGTCTATTTCACCATCCAATAGGTATCGGTCTGCATCGTGCCCATCCCCTTGTTTTTAATATAGGTTCGGTATGTATATGGTGCATTCCTCGATGACCCTCCCCCTGACGCTCTCGCAGGCCGTATCGGTCGTATCGTCGCTCGCAATGCCCTCGAGAACCAAGAGATAGAGATTGTGGCGATCAACGAGTGCGCATATGCATCGTCATCTCGTAACCATTCTGACGCAATATTCCCTTGCAGCCCTTTCATCGACCTCGATTACATGGTACAAGACAATGCTTATCCGTCGACACTCACGCTGACACGCATATAGGTCTACATGTTCAAGTATGATTCCGTCCACCGCCGCTTCGAGGGCGACGTTGAAGCAAGGGACGGAAAGCTCGTCATCAACGGACGCGCTATCACTGTCTTCAGCGAGCGCGATCCTGCCAACATCCAGTGGGGACAGGTCGGCGCAGAGTATATCGTAGAGTCCACCGTACGTACCTTTTGATGCGCATAACCTCCACGTGTGGGCACTAACATATCTCTGTCAGGGTGTCTTCACGACAACCGAAAAGTGAGATATCCCCATCCATGTTTCGAGTGTTTCAACCAATCGTTTCACAGAGCCTCTGCTCACCTAAAGGGTGGTGCCAAGAAGGTCGTTATCTCCGCACCCTCCGCTGATGCACCCATGTTCGTGGTCGGCGTCAACCTCGACGCTTACAATCCCAAGTTAACCGTCATCTCCAACGCTTCTTGCACTACCAACTGCCTCGCTCCTCTCGCTAAAGTCGTAGATGACAACTTCGGCATCGTCGAAGGTCTCATGAGCACTATCCACGCCACCACCGCCACCCAGAAGACCGTCGATGGTCCCTCCTCAAAAGACTGGCGTGGTGGTCGTGCCGTCAACAACAACATCATCCCATCCAGCACTGGCGCTGCCAAAGCCGTTGGCAAGGTCATCCCTCACCTCAACGGCAAGTTGACGTGAGTATCTAATCTGCAGATACTTTCGTCGTACTGAAATGATTGTTATGCTCCAGTGGTCTCTCTTTCCGTGTACCTACCCTTGATGTTTCCGTCGTCGATCTCGTCGTCCGTCTTGCCAAGCCCACAAGCTACGCTAACATCAAGGCTGCCCTGAAGGCTGCGTCCGAGTCCCCCGAACTCAAGGGCATCGTTGCATACACCGAGGATGCAGTCGTATCCACTGACTTTGTTGGCCACCCAGCAAGCTCCATCTTCGATGCAAGCGCCGGAATCCAGCTGAACGAGACCTTCGTCAAGCTCATCGCTTGGTACGACAACGAGTGGGGATACTCGAGGCGTGTGTGCGACCTTCTCGTCTACGCAGCGAAGAAGGATAGGGAGGCTGGTCTGTAAATGGCTGATCAAAAATGTGGTATGCTATACGTATGGGGTGGCCTTGTGTCCATAGATGATTAGATCGGTAAAGAAATATTTACGATGTATGTACCATAGTCTCGCCAAGCTTCCGAGTCCACTATGCGCCCAATAAATTGTCAGAAGCTTTTCATTCCAGAGCCGAAGCGAATGTGTCACTCCTTGCGAACACGCAGTCTTTTGATGAATACGCGGAACGCAGAACCGTCTATACTACATTGGCAATAGCACAGGTGTACACTGGCTTGAACACACGAGGCGTCAGGTACATCAGATCCCCTCCAGCTAAAAGTACTTCGGCCGCGCGTAAGCGAGATCTGTTAGGCGATACTGCCCGGTGGCAGTTTCTTTTCGTCCCCGTCGGTGACAGTTTCTCGTGCAGAATTCCCTTGATCGACACCTAACTTGACTCGGTCGGTTCCAGCGTTGGTAAGGTTAGAGCTCGGGCCATGGTAATGCCGATGTGCACTGCAGACATGGGTCAGCCAGGCCGCTCGGACAGCGAGCTAAATACCGGAGAGCGTAAACGAACCTCAGTATGTACCATACACTACGCATAATAGTTGATAAGTGATGTCAGCTTATACATAGGACTCCGCAACTTACCCGCTAACAATGACGACACCGATGGTGATTACAGATGCATAATTCATGTTGTCCTTCGTGACCGGGAGGATAGTAGGTAGCGAGAAAACAACGCATACGAAAAGGGTCCACGAAATGCATGCTACGTTTGCGGCCCAGCCGATGATACCGGATCCCATATAAAACGGACCCGGTTTGAAACGCACTTCCGGGTGATTTGCATACAAGCGGCGTCTAGTATACAGGTAAGGATGTGGGAACCAGAAAACAAGGAAAGAGGATGCGCACAGGAAAATGGGTATGATGTAGCTGGTATCTAGGGCTATGGCAGTGAGAGCGAATACCGCATTGGCCGCAACTGGTGATGCGAGGTCAAGTAGACCGGGTAAAATGGATACACCGGTTGCCAGCCAAATGGCACGCAAGGGCGTCTGGGTTAAACTCGACACGTGGTTAAAGTATCCAGAATCCGGTAGGCCTACCACACAGTTAGCCTCCAAAGCAACCAGAGATAATGTTCGTTGCGGCTTACCATGATCGCGACTGAATGCATAGAGCATCCGCGAGCAGGCTTGCAAGGCCGTTTGTACCACGAAGAAAGCGGTAAAGCACACGAAGGTCTAGGGAGTATAATCTATTATATGCGACTTCGAATAACCGGTCAACGCACCCATAAAAAGAGCGCTGCAGGGACGCCCACTCGCGTGACCATTATCTGAAAGAACTATGTTAGTCTCACTACGTACCAAAACTTGATTGCACGCCACACCTGCAAGAAAGCGGAACCGGACGCTCCAGGCAAATCCCCGCTATAGCGACTGAGTACTCCATGGAAATAGCGAGAAATACATAACTTACATCGGACCAGAGCAAAGTACAAGTACGATATTAAGGATCCAGCCGAGAATTCCAGTTCCGATCACTACATATACCAAGATCAGCCAACAATAAATTACAACAACTTCATCCAATGTACCAGCAATAAAAATGGCTGACGGGGCTAAGAGTATGGTGGTTAGCGGAGGTCCAGAAAATTGAGTAAGACCAACCTGCATACGCAGCGCGGCGAACCTCCTCACTGAGAAATGTGAACACTGACCGACAGAAGAAAAATTGGCTACTTACGAGATGTGGGCGGTAGCATCGTAATCCTAATATGATCAGTAAAAGCTGGTTGAATCGGAAAACCTCGACCTACAGTCATCTTTGTGAAGGGTGGTCGACGGTTAATCAAGCTAGGAGATGCAGATTACCACGTACGGTCCACTGCACACTGAGTAATCCAAACAAAAATGCGATTCCATTATTCCACCCTCCCGTTTGGTTGATGATACCTTCGCTACCAAACACATAGCTTGCAGGATGCATTTCCGACCTCGGAGTAGTCGCCAGCAGCACGATAATGATAATGATGGCCGAGCCAAGGTTCACAAAGATAAAACTGCGAGTGAAGAACGCGAGCTGTTTGGTAGCCAGTGAGTTCAAAATGCCATGAGTGATGAGAAGCCCTGTGAACAATCCGACTGTCTTCCCAGGCGTAATGACAAAGTCTGGCAATGCTATCGACACTGCTCCCAGGATCATGCTTGCGAGACCGAATTCGGTAGATGAAATTCCTGCTATCTGGCCAAGAATATTGAGCCATCCAACTAACCAACCGACGACAGCTCGATGCGTTGACGGGCAAAGCCTAGCCGAAGCTGTATAAACCCCGCCACAGGTCGGGAACGCCGACACGATCTCTGCAATGCTAGACCCCAGTGTGAGGCACATGCACGAGCCTAGTAACCAGCACCATGTTGCCTGTGTAAAGGTTACTTTTTTCTCAAAGTGAGAAGTATAAAAGATGCGTACAGAAGCGGGACCTCCCAGAAGTAGCGGTGTGTCGAACGTCATAGCCACACTAGAGCAGAGACCCTACATATCGCATGGTAGCCACAGGAAAAAGGAAAATGAAGGTTGCAAAACGACAACCACATCGAACATACATACCATGATGCTGAAGGCGAAGCTAATAGTAGCTAGATTGGTGAATTCTCTCCTGAAAGAGGGCTTGTAATGTTGAAACTATTACCGGTTATCGTTATCACACATGTGATTGTTGTTCTAAGAATAGTTGTTCCATACTATTCTGATACGTTCTATTCTACTGGATTACCGGATAACACGTTCCTAGTAGAAAGACAGAGTCGTACCTATATGGAAGGTCCTCTTACTTACAAATATGGTAGTTCTTATCATAGGTGCAGACACACCTGGTCCGTGCGCACCATAGAGGTATATATACCCTGTAGGATACACCACAGGATGTAAAAAGCGGAATACAGAGCTCTCTCTCTATATCATCCTCACTCAGAACTACGTTCCTCCCTACCAAGACCAACACCAACTGAACCATTAAAGGCAAGTGCTCTGCCGTATTGCCCTTTGACCCCAAATCCTCTGCGCAATAGGTTATGAGCCCCGAGTAAACAGGTGCTTATCGTCTAATGGACAATAGATCATTGAGGAAGACGTTCGTCATTGACTATGCCATTGAATGGACCTGAAGCGCTAGGTTGGGTGTTGGCCACCTTGATGCTTTCATTCATTCTAGGCGTTTGTCAGGCGGTCTACGTCGTTAACGTGGTTGGAGGACCTTTTAATCTTGCATTGGTATTATCCACTGTAATGTGGGGAACTTTTTTAGGCATCCCTACGTGGCATGGCATCTATTCCTCTTATCAGGAATATCGTATTCTCTTGGGGCGCTATCATCAAGTGCGCATTCGTGTAGGTGTCCTTGTTGAGACCAGAACTCTGGAAACTCCTCGGATAGCCCTGCCTTCTTATGAGGCACACGAGTTTCGGGATCTAGATTATCAACCTGACCTTGACCCAGTTCCTCGGTATCCTTTATCTCCTCCACCTTACACGCTTGATCTTCCCGTTAACCAAAGGGAAATAAATGTCCATGAACACTATGTGGACTGGCCCCAACGACTAATTGGGCTGAGTGCTTTCTTTGAGAATCCGGTTGCTCCTGATTTGCTCGGAGGACGTCCAAATGACCTCCTTGAGCTCCTTCCTTCGACTCCTGATGGGGATGACAAGGATCCGAACTGGTTATCTGAGTTCGATCTCTTGTAGTCACGTCCTTTTCATCATCTCCTCTCGAGTTCATTATCTGACGCACATCTTGGTATCCAGATGTCCGCTGTCGTTGTCAACCGGAACGCACTCGTTACCAAGCCTGTGTTGCCTTCCCGACCTTTCCCTATTGTGGTTGAGCGCGAAACTGCCATCGCTTTAGAGAAAGTGAGTACGACAGAAGAGTATTCACATGCGAGGTACATCAAGCATATAATAGGATACATCGAAGCCCTGTATCATGAAAAAGCCAACCACTGGAGACGGGTAGCCTATGGAGACCACGAAAAACCCTTTTTCTTATGAACACCATCGCAAAACTCCGTCGTCCCTGCAATCGCCATGGAATATTCCTGGTCGGTCTTAAAGCGACCTGACGACTTCGACTTCTCTTCACCTTTCTATGACCCGCGCATACACGTGTCCTTCCACTCTTATCTTGTTGACTGCTTGCCAAAATTGTCTCCTGCGTCAACTCCTCATGCCATCGCTAATTTTAACGGTGTAGATATTCCATCGTTTACTTATGAAGATCCGTCCATCCATACCGTTCCTGCTTTCACCATCACCAATGACATCTTCTTCTATTTCAAAGGAAGAGTCCATCTGTCCTACAACTTCCAAGAGTTTGCCGGATTCATCCCCTCTCTTTGGGTTTGGAACCGCCATTTGGAACGCACTTTCCGAGGATCTTGGAATTCCGATAAAACAACCCTCGAGTGCACTCCCGGGTATCTCCGGAATCGGACGAAAAATGGTGAACAGCGAAGAGACCCTAAGGTCATATTATCCCTACAGGATCTCAAAAGCAGTATCAATTTGGAGCGAAAAGTATGGTATGACGAAGAATCCCAACAGCTTTGTTGGAGATCTTATGGCAGAATTACACGCTGGATCCTATGGCCCAGCAAGTCGACGGTTTTATTGGACTTACAACGTGAAATGGACAAAGGTGATGGAAAAGATTTGCTCTCTCGGCCCTCCAGAGGAATCTATTCCAGACGTCGTCAGCGAGCACATGCAAACCGTGCTGCTAAGGACTTATCCGCTTCCAGGAAATTACCCTGAAGCATATGCCGGTTACGGACAAATAGGATACTACTTTAGCGATGTTACGAATATGCCTCCTGTAAATGTCTTTCAGCTCATGTGCCACAAAAATCAGCGATATACTCAGTTCATTCTCCCTTACTCCATTGGTATCCATGGAGGAATAGCGTTAAGAGATGAACGAGCTACATATTCACTTCATGAAATTGGTTTTCCACATCTTTTGGCATACCACTATTTCGAAGAATTGGAGTTCCAAAACTTCGAAAAGCTGAATTTAGACAAAAGGCGCTACTTTAAAAAGGGAAATTCGACTCCACTAAAGAAACATAACCCACGATCTTCTGGAAATCCAAAGATATGCAGAAAAAGGCCTTCAAAACGTCAACGACATTCCTTCCGTCGCGCAGCTCTGGAAACCACTGCTGGTGATCAGGTTCTTGACAACATACTAACTCTAGAGTTCTTCTAGTTTTACTATGGCCGATCAAAAGGAAATCTCAGCCTCGAAGAACATTCCATGCCTTAACGGCTCAAATTACTCTTCTTGGAAAGCCATGATAAAAGGATATTTCTTAACTCTTGATGTCTGGAACGTCGTAAATGGGACCGAAACTTGCCCAGATCGGGCAATTCCCACTAATGCCGCTGCTGTTAAATTATGGGATACTAAAAACAGCTGAGGAATGGGCACAATCCTTTTATACTGTGACCCAGTTATATCAGTGTCTTTGGAAACCAAAGATACCGCTTATGAAATGTGGACAGCCTTACAAGCCTCCTATGGAGCCCCCACTGCTGTATCAGCATACACGGACTTCTTGAGACTTCTCAAAATTCGGATCAACCCTTCTGACGACTTGGGATCCAAACTCGCAGAAGTGAATATGATACTTGGGTCGCTTGCAACTCAGAATATAGTTTTATCCGAACCCGTCCAATGCATGATGCTCTGCGGAGCATTCACCAATAAATGGGGAGCTGGTCCGACAAATATTTTATCCTCGGTTAAAACACAAGATCTCAAAATGGCAGACGTCGTTCCAAGACTAAAAGAGTTAGCCTCACACCATACTGGGCAATCCAATTTGCCAAAACTAGAAACAAATAATGCCGAAGCCGGTTCATCCAGGTTTTCTTCACAGCCGCTCATTAATCATCTCTCTAAACCACCGCGATGCCGAAAATGCCACGGAAATCATCCAACCGAACAACATATTGACAGGCAACAAAATATAAGAGGAAGAGGAAGCTTTAGAGGTCGAGGAGGTCTTCCACCACGAAGTGGAACACTGTATCCTCCCCAAAATCAACAACAACAAACTCAAGGACAATCAAAGGGAAAACAACGTGCACGTCGAACTTGTGGTCGTGGTCGTGGCCGTGGCAGGTTTGCCGCAGCAGACTATACAGATGAACCTGAGGAATCCCAGGATTACGACCAATATGACCAGTACAATGGTCAGTATGATCAAGGCTACGAGTCTTATCATATAAATTTGCAAAACACCATCGATGATGCCTCCTGCTTTGAAGAGTTTAATGATGATATAACTCCTGTCCCAGTTCTTCAGAATGAAGAATCAAATACAGTTGATATCCCAACTACGTCTATGGGTACTACCAGATCTGGCCACACAACGTGGTCTTCAAACTGTGGAGAGGAGGAGATGGACATCTGCTGACTTCGGAAACCAAATTGATGAGTCCTCCAACTCCAATCCTGGTATTAATAGATCCGGAAGTGGAATGGAAAATACCTCCACACATGGCACTGGTAATGAGAGAGAGGAATGCGTACAAAACATTCGTAAAAAGGTTAAGGGATCTAGGCGTAACCGTCCTAGAGTAACGGTATCCTTACAGGACTTTCATGCTTCGGTAACCGAGCATAGATATCCCAAACCCATACGATATGTACAATTACCTGATGATTACGAACCGGACCCTACAAGGGATGGAGCATCTGGTTTTTCTTATGGTGTTAATGATGATGTTTTTGACGCTTATCCTTGTGATTTGGAAACCAGTCACGCAACTAACAAGGTATCCAAGAATTGTATGTGGATGTTGGACTCAGGATGCACAAATCATGTGACTCCTTGCCGAGCTGATTTTATAACCTACAAACCATTTCCTAAGCCAGCTTTCGGACACACCGCTGGACATGAACCTGTTAAATTATACGGAAGAGGAACTGTTATATTAAAATTGGAATCCAACAATTACCTGACATTACGTGATGTAATCCATGGAGACTTCTCCAAACGCCTATGTTCACGAAACCAACTCTTAAAATCTGGATACAAGAGTTATGCAACGAAAACGCACGAGGTGATTTGTACTCCCGATGGTCATGAAGTCCTCAAGGCGACATGCTTGTCTACTTCGCGGTTGCACTGGTTCTATGGAGTTCCTGTCCATTCCTCCAGCGCCATCAAGACCCTAGACCTAGGGACAATCGAATTGGATCAATATACTCTTTGGCATAATCGCCTTGGACATCCAGGTGTCTCTGTTATTAAAAATTGTTCTCGCCATGTTTCTGGATTTCCTGCTGAGCTAATCGCGAAATCCCTTCCTGTTTGTCGAGGTTGTACATCTGGCAAAATGACATCTGATCCCTTTCATGCTTCTTCTAAACGAGCGTCTGCTCCCTTACAATTGGTCCACGCAGACCTTCTTGAATTACCTGTCGAGTCCTACTATCGAGCCTGCTATGTCTTTACCCTTCTTGATGACTACTCCTCTTTTGGCTTTTGCCTCTATCTCCGACTCAAGTCTGACACTCTGTCTCGTTTTCGCGATTGGCTATCCATCGTCGAACGACAGACTGGTTGTTTGCTAAAGACTTTCCGTTCGGATCGAGGGGGAGAGTTTATGGGTACTGAATTTAAATCGCTCCTCAACTCCAAAGGTATAATCCATGAACTGTCTATTGTGGACCAGCTGCAGCAGAATGGTCGAGCCAAACACTTTAATTGAACTATCCTTGAGAAAGCTGGATCAATTCGCCATCATGCCTGTGTACCGAAACGCTATTGGAACTTTGCCTTTGACACTGCTCTACATGTATACAATCGCACTCCACTGAGGAGATCCCTTTGGAAAACACCGTGCAAGTTATTCCTAGGCAAAATCCCCGACATATCATATTTCCGAGTCTTTGGATGTTTAGCCTACGTTTGGATTCCCAAAGATCAATGAAAGGATAAATTGGAACCTCACGCCTTAGAAATGATTTTCCTTGGCTATGAACCCAACACAAAGGGATATCGGTTCCTACATGGCCAAAAGGTTATAATTGCTAGAACTGCATAGTTTGCCGAAGAAGTTTTTCCTTTTTGTAGTACGGATTTAGGAAAGGAACACAAATCCGATAACTCAGACCTTATCCCTGTGACAAACCAAAAACCAATACAAACTAACGTGCCTACCAACGATGATTGGATGGAAAATGGGCCTGATCAGCCAATGGACGAGAGACCCCAATCTCGACCACAAACTCCAAACATAGATCATGACCCACCGCGGAATAATGGTGAAGGTGACCAGGATGCTGGAGATCTGCATATACCACCAAGGGACTTCCCACCAAGGGCAAATCCACGTACCGATCGAAATGCACCACAATTAAGAGAAGAATGGGTGCAACATCCTCATAAACCTTTTAATGTACCTGCTGAACCAAGGAGACCTCTCGTTATTGCTCGTGAAAATCCGAGAGTTCCTCGAATCAGAATTCCTCCACGACGACCTGGAAATGTTTATGGAGAACACAGAGATCCGGTCAAAATCGAAAAGGAGATTCGAGAGAAACGAGATGCTATTCACAAAATGGTTGATGATAGCATTCAAGCTATCAAGCAAAAAACCTCTCAGCGGGATCTGCCATCGACAGCAGAGGAAGCACAACAACCTGAAGCAGGACCTTCGCATTTTCTGGAAGCTCAAACCGATGAGAGAACAGATACCTCATTCGTGATATTATTAGCTGCGCGTGTAAAACAAGCACCGGAACAGTTTAGGGATATATTAAAACTTCCAAAGACTGAACAAACCGTTTGGTTTGACGCAATGAAGGATGAACTTAAATCGATCGAAGAAAGAAAAGTTTGGACACTAGTGGATCCTCCTCCAGGACATAAATTGGTTAAATCAAGATGGGTCTACGCTATCAAAAGCGATGGTCGTCACAAAGCCAGATTAGTAGCAAAAGGCTTTACTCAAGAGTATGGGATAGACTTCGAAGATACTTTTTCCCCGGTCGCACGCTTTGAAACAGTGCGGATCCTCCTAGCTCACACAGCGCAGCACAATTGGGAAATGGAAGCATTAGACGTGAAAACTGCCTTTTTATATGGCAAGCTAGACAAGGAAATTTATATGGAACAACCGGATGGATTTAAAGTCAAAGGTCAAGAGCACAAAGTTTATCGGTTGCTGTGAGCACTATATGGTTTAAAGCAAGCAGCACTCTCGTGGAACAAAGAACTACATCAATCACTCCTTCGGATGGGTTTCCTCCGATCAAAAGTAGATGCCGGAGTATACTACTATCAATCAAAAGCCGGGACAGTAATATTCTTGGTTTACGTCGACGATGGACTTTTCCTTGCTTCGCACAAGAACTTACTTCGAAAGAAGAAAGACGAGTTTATGAAAACATGGGAGTCTAGAGATCTAGGCGAAGTTAAAGAATATCTCGGAATCCAGATAAGGAGAAATCGCCAAACCAATGAAATTTGGTTAGATCAAATCCCATATGTTCAAAAGGTCGTTAAACGATTCGGAATGGAGCATGCGACATCTGTTCGCACCCCTTTACCTTCTGGATATATTCCTGAAAAACCTCCAGAAAAATACCAGTCAAATTCTCAGCTTCGATCCCATTATCAATCGGTTATAGGATCACTTTTATATATGGCTCTGGGAACCAGACCAGATATTGCCTTCTCGGTTATCCGAATGTCGCAATATATGTCAAATCCAACCGATCTTCACCTCAAACAGGCATTGCATATAGTTCGTTATGTGGCATCCACACCGAACCTTTGCCTCCATTACCATGGAAAAGAAGCTAGAATTTATGGTTTTGCAGATTCCGATTGGGCCTCAAACAAAGATACTCGTCATTCAACTACTGGCTTTGCCATGTACTATGGCAACTCCCTTATATCGTGGAGATCCCGAAAACAAAAGACAATCGCTCTCTCTTCTACTGAAGCAGAATATATGGCGATGTGCGATTCTGCCAGACAAATCAAGTGGCTTGATATGCTCTTCAAAGAATTGTCCTTCAAGATGGATAAGACTATCCTTTACTGTGACAATATGGGTGCATGCTTTATTGCTGAAAACCCAGTCTCAGATGGACGATCCAAACATATTGACATTCAGTGGCACTTCATCCGTGAATGTGTTGAAGAAGGGTTATTCGCCATTGAATATGTAAACACTACTCGACAAAGGGCTGATGGATTGACCAAGTCCTTAACCTGGCAAAAGTTTGAAGAAAATCGCTCGTCATTAGGATTGGTGAACCAACCTATCTAGAGCGAGGGGGAGTGTTGAAACTATTACTGGTTATCGTTATCACACATGTGATTGTTGTTCTAAGAATAGTTGTTCCATACTATTCTGATACGTTCTATTCTACTGGATTACCGGATAACACGTTCCTAGTAGAAAGACAGAGTCATACCTATATGGAAGGTCCTCTTACTTACAAATATGGTAGTTCTTATCATAGGTGCAGACACACCTGGTCCGTGCGCACCATAGAGGTATATATACCCTGTAGGATACACCACAGGATGTAAAAAGCGGAATACAGAGCTCTCTCTCTATATCATCCTCACTCAGAACTACGTTCCTCCCTACCAAGACCAACACCAACTGAACCATTAAAGGCAAGTGCTCTGCCGTATTGCCCTTTGACCCCAAATCCTCTGTGCAATATGTAACCCAACACCTCCAAGTTGTGATCATCATCATCTACCCTGCTGGACATGACCAAACGAGAGAGGGAGTGCGATGTGCGACGTTCAGCACCGACCGCCCTGAGATAAAGACAGTACTATTATGGTGCCGATCACCTAACGGTCACTGCCAGTGGCCAAATTAGGGAGGCTTCGTTTGTTTGAAAAGTCGAATGTTGATGCTCGTATGTATGTACATACCTGGGAATGTTTATACTCGTACCTGGAAAGAGCCGGCATTGGGCTCCACAGGGCCCCACTTGTCACTGGTGTCATGGTGCCAATCTGAAAGACGGCCGAATTACAGTATGCGCTTCCTACAGTATTTTGAATTGGTTGAGTGCTCGGCAAGCGTTGTTACTCAATGCTAAGCGCTCAAAAAGCAGCTTTTTGAGCGCTTAGCTTTCACTGATGCTGGATGAAGGTGTCCTTGACGCTGCACACCTGCCCCTGCTTGCCAGCCCTCAAGGCTCAGCACTGATCACGGTCTCAACGTCAACACCTACACGGTCATTAGTGCACGAGTTCAGTGACAGAATTCTTGAAAGTTTTTTTTAATAACTGAATTTAAGTGCATGAGGGCAAATAAGCCCTACTGTGTTGCACTACTCCACTCGGTAATAAGTAGCTGACAGGCTAGGGCCCTTTGTGGGCCCACCCTCCTCTGGTACGCGAATGCCCTGCAGGTAGAACCTAAGTTCTTGAAAGATGTGCGAACACATGGTAATGTAGATTTAGAGAGAAGCCTACAGCACCAATGTCCTCGACATCAACCATGGTGAGCCGTGGCAGTCGTAGTCAGTATCTGTTGGAGCATACCAGGTGTAGTACCGTACTGTAGATCTTAACCTTTCAGCGCGCCAACACTCATCGCCGTCACGTGATACATGGACGTTTATGTACGGACTCCTTTCTCTCTACTTTCTTCTCTTCCTTTTCTTTTCCTCAGTGCGTTGTTAGACCGCTGAGGGTATGTTCACAGTACATGCGTTGGACTCGATAGCTGATGGTTCGTGTAGCATCTCTGTTGTTAGGTTAGCGATGCTGTGTGAATGTATAGCACATTGTCAGACCGCTGAGCATCTCCGTTGTTAGCCATCTACAGTGTCCTCAGCATTGGAGTCTCTTGTCATGCAGCGTTATCGATGCTCTTGACTTTGCAGCACCAATGTTTGTGACTTGGAGCTGCCATCTTTATGACTTGGAGCCCAAAACCTTCAAGCTCCATACCCAGTTTTAAAGCAAATGAAACCTCCCCATGGGTTGGGACAAAAACTAAATGTTAACCCTAACCCTAGAGAAGCATGAACAGTGTGATATGATCCCCATGAGTAGTCTTGCGTGCAATTAGTAGTATGATGTACTAGTAGGAAATCATTGAATGGTTCAATAAAATGAGATGTCAAGAAAAAAGACAAAGCAGAAAAGGTTCTCCAGAGCTGTTGATCTACCCAATGGCAAAGAAACACCAGAATGGGTGTTGGAATGGACACATCCATAGGAGATGTCCTTTGCATTGCAACAAGCAGATTTTCAAGAACAAAGAATCTTGTCCAGGAAATGATCAGAAGCTTGGATCATCTTTACATTTTCTTACCCAATTTCCATCACGAACTCAACTTTATCGAGTTTTTCTGCCAGGGAAAGGTGTTATGCCATGGTCCACAGAGGACAAAACTTGAAGTCCAAAGAATGGACAAGTCCTTGAAACCTCATGGTATGGCATAACTTCATGGCATAGATACTTTGGACTTCCTTGGTTAGACACTATACACATATCACCAATTTCCGAATAATGGTAATATGTACTGATCAGTGGCTAGTTGGTACCTGACAGTTCTCGACAATCCAGACTGGTCCTGATGACAGTCCAGCCCCTGATAAGTTCTGCATTGCAGATTGACGAATACAGGACACAGAACCGTCCATACTACATTGGCAATAGCACATGCACTGGCCTGAATACACGAGGACGGTCGGGTACATGAGATCCCCCCCTTCCCAGCTAAAAGTACTTCGGCTGCGCATAAGCGAGATCTGTTAGGCGATACTCCCCGATTGCTGTTTCTTTTCGTCCACATCGGTGACAAGTTCTTGTGCGGAATTCCCTTGATTGACACTTAACTTGACTCCGGTTCCAGCATTAGTAAGGTTAGAGCTCGGGCCATGGTAATGCCGACGTGCACTGCAGACATGGGTCAGCCAGGCTGCTCGGACAGCGAGCTAAATACCGGAGAGCGTAAACGAACCTCAGTATGTACCATACACTACGCATAATAGTTGATAAGTGATGTCAGCTTATACATAGGACTCCGCAACTTACCCGCTAACAATGACGACACCGATGGTGATTACAGATGCATAATTCATGTTGTCCTTCGTGACCGGGAGGATAGTAGGTAGCGAGAAAACAACGCATACGAAAAGGGTCCACGAAATGCATGCTACGTTTGCGGCCCAGCCGATGATACCGGATCCCATATAAAACGGACCCGGTTTGAAACGCACTTCCGGGTGATTTGCATACAAGCGGCGTCTAGTATACAGGTAAGGATGTGGGAACCAGAAAACAAGGAAAGAGGATGCGCACAGGAAAATGGGTATGATGTAGCTGGTATCTAGGGCTATGGCAGTGAGAGCGAATACCGCATTGGCCGCAACTGGTGATGCGAGGTCAAGTAGACCGGGTAAAATGGATACACCGGTTGCCAGCCAAATGGCACGCAAGGGCGTCTGGGTTAAACTCGACACGTGGTTAAAGTATCCAGAATCCGGTAGGCCTACCACACAGTTAGCCTCCAAAGCAACCAGAGATAATGTTCGTTGCGGCTTACCATGATCGCGACTGAATGCATAGAGCATCCGCGAGCAGGCTTGCAAGGCCGTTTGTACCACGAAGAAAGCGGTAAAGCACACGAAGGTCTAGGGAGTATAATCTATTATATGCGACTTCGAATAACCGGTCAACGCACCCATAAAAAGAGCGCTGCAGGGACGCCCACTCGCGTGACCATTATCTGAAAGAACTATGTTAGTCTCACTACGTACCAAAACTTGATTGCACGCCACACCTGCAAGAAAGCGGAACCGGACGCTCCAGGCAAATCCCCGCTATAGCGACTGAGTGCTCCATGGAAATAGCGAGAAATACATAACTTACATCGGACCAGAGCAAAGTACAAGTACGATATTAAGGATCCAGCCGAGAATTCCAGTTCCGATCACTACATATACCAAGATCAGCCAACAATAAATTACAACAACTTCATCCAATGTACCAGCAATAAAAATGGCTGACGGGGCTAAGAGTATGGTGGTTAGCGGAGGTCCAGAAAATTGAGTAAGACCAACCTGCATACGCAGCGCGGCGAACCTCCTCACTGAGAAATGTGAACACTGGCCGACAGAAGAAAAATTGGCTACTTACGAGATGTGGGCGGTAGCATCGTAATCCTAATATGATCAGTAAAAGCTGGTTGAATCGGAAAACCTCGACCTACAGTCATCTTTGTGAAGGGTGGTCGACGGTTAATCAAGCTAGGAGATGCAGATTACCACGCACGGTCCACTGCACACTGAGTAATCCAAACAAAAATGCGATTCCATTATTCCACCCTCCCGTTTGGTTGATGATACCTTCGCTACCAAACACATAGCTTGCAGGATGCATTTCCGACCTCGGAGTAGTCGCCAGCAGCACGATAATGATAACGATGGTCGTGCCAAGGTTCACAAAGACAAAACCGCGGGTGAGAAACGCGAGGTGTTTGGTAGCTAGTGAGTTTAAAGTGCCGTGAGTGATGAGAAGCCCTGTGAACAATCCGACTGTCTTCCCAGGCGTAATGACAAAGTCTGGCAATGCTATCGACACTGCTCCCAGGATCATGCTTGCGAGACCGAATTCGGTGGATGAAACCCCTGCTATCTGGCCAAGAATATTGAGCCATCCAACCAACCAACCGACGACAGCTCGATGAGTTGGGGGGCAAAGCCTAGCTGAAGCCGTATAAACCCCGCCACATGTTGGGAACGCCGAGACGATCTCCGCAATGCTAGACCCCAGTGTGAAGCACATGCATGAGCCTAGTAGCCAGCACCATGTTGCCTGTGTAAAGGTTACTTTTTTCTCAAAATAAGAGTATAAAAGATGCGCACAGAGGCGGGACCTCCCAGAAGTAGTGGTGTGTCGAACGTCGTAGCCACGCTAGAGCAGAGACCCTATATATCGCATGGCGGTCATGAAAAAATGAAAAATGAAGGTTGCAGAACCACAGCCGCATCGAACATACACACCATGATGCTGAAAGCGAAGCTAATAGTAGCTAAATTGGAGAATTCTCTCCTGAAAGAGGGCTTGTAACCCAATGCCTCCAAGTTGTAATCATCGTCATCTACCCTACTGGACATGACCGAAAGAGAGAAGGAGTGCGATGTGTAGCGTCCAGGAAGTACCTACCGCCCTGAGATAAGCTCGGTACTAGTAGTAGTCACGAACCTCGGCAGATGATATGATCCATGGTGGAGTCCGTTGCTTGCATATGCTTCATTCATTCAAGTTTGTCTCACGATACAGCCTTCCGGTCGTTTCAATGTCCTTTGTAGTCCTTCGGTGAAGGGTGTAATATGCATGATTAAAGGAACGCCTGAGACCTCGAACCCGAAGGCAGGGAAGCGAAAGACAGGCTTGGGGCCTGAAGCCTGGCCGGTGACCCCCTGTTATTTATCGAACTTCTTTATGCATTGTTGCTAAATTGTATATTATAGTTTACAAACTTTGCTGTGGTGCAGGGTCTCGCGTGCCGGGTGCCGTGATCCCTTCAATCGGGAGGCAACCGCTTTTCAACTCAATGCTAACGGCTAGTCACAAGCAGGACTGAACCACATCCCCTTTCTGATTAGATAAAAACGCTGGCAGTTGTGGAACCCTGTTTACAGCGTGCTCGCGGAAATGTGGTAGCAAGCGGAGCCGCATCGAATCACTGATCTCAACTCGTGTCAAGGGTCGCGCGTCGGGCCTCAGGTCTATCAGGAACCGCCTTTGCGTACGTTGACTAGCGAGTCGTTCCAGATTGATCTATGTAACCAGAGTCCTTGCTTGATCTAGCCGGTTGCTCCCAGTTCGACGGTCCGCCCGAACACTCTGACTTTGGAGGCATTCCTCCAAAACCAGCAGCAGTGGAGCAGAAAGGGATCACTCCCACGTGGATTCCGTGTGGAAGATGACTTCTTCGCTAGCAAACACAGATAAGTCAACCATTTGCTACGCGTGCCATGACCAATATCCTGCTTTTTTTTTGTAATCGCCATCTCCGAAGAGCAGCGCCCCTCGTGTCAGCGCTACAGTCGATCTGGCTGAGGCGCGGACAACGTTACATGCGCACCTCGGCTTCGCTTGTCGCCTGTCGGACACTTTTGATTCCAAGATAAGCATTGAGATCTATTGATACTATTCGGATCTCCATGGTTGGAGACAGTCGAACATGCATGTGAGAAAGTTCGATTGTTTACGTTCACATTTATATGACGAACGGTGAGGAGCCTCTTGATTGGTGGTCAGTGTGCGCCTTACTTACTTACCGAATGGTTTCCAAATGGATGTGTATTAGCCCGCGATCCGGTGTCAAAATCTTGTGCGTCCACTGGCATATCGCTCGTAACTGATAAATTGGAGCAGCTATCAGCCCCGTGATGGGGTGGACCAGGGTAGACCTCCACGCTAGGTTAAGTTTGGATGATTAAGAAGCCTGCAGCAGGCGCACCATTCGTGGAGGCTTGTTGTCATGCGCAAAAGTAACACCGATCATCATCTGAACGTGCATATATCTTATATGTACTATTCCTGAAGAAAGTTCGAAAGTGCTCGGTAGAAGCAGGGAAGAATCCGAGGGTCATGCCACCAGACAGCGATAAGCTACTTACCTGATAATCCCGTCACGCTCACCCTCTCCTTAGCGAATGGTCACCCATGCTGTGGGCTTACATTGAATGGCAGTCATTGAAGTATGTGCGATTGCTGTGTGGTCAAATGTCAGCGGCGCGTATGGACACTTACAAATGATGGGTGCACAGAGGAAATAAATTCGCCGACGTGCGCCGGGAAATGGAGGAGTTCGAGTGTGGATGGACGGGCCGCAGTAGAATCGCCACTGTCCCTCAAACACAGTCACCAAACCAGATACGGCGCTTTGGTGTCCGCGGGCCGTCTCCCAATACTGATGAGACCAGGACCCGTACAGGGTGATAGCACCGGCAAAGGCTATACGCCACTATCCAGGACAGGTCTAAGTATACGCGACATATCAGTTCCTGACTCTCAGCACCTGGCTCTTAGGTGTGAATGTGGCTCCCCAGTTGCCAGACATGTGCAAGGGAGACTAGAATCCGAGGAAGCTATTGTTGTCCACCGTCGCTCTGGCGGCAAACGCCACAAGCGCCAGAGACGACATCGCACCTTGCAGTGGCTGCGCTGCATGAAACGGGTACAGTACGGGGAACCCAACTACTGTTGCCAAATGATCCGGAGAAGTCAGAACTCCGTGCCGCACGGCAGCGCCGTTCCATGAGGACGCCGGTCAGTGGCACCGATGAACGTTGTGAATGCTCGGACGCAGGGAAGATACATGACGAGCTACCAGAACGGTGGAAAGGGGGGTTGCAGCCATGTGATGGGCCTGTGGACATAGTCAGCACCAGCCTACAACCGCCACAACACACGAAACCATTTCCATAGGTTCTGGCGCCCGGGGCCGGATGGGCGTAAGAAGTAGTAGATCGGGAGAAGCTAACGAAGTCCTGATCAATGATTTGACGGCAGTACCTGATGTCAGTGGCTTCGCAGCAACCCCTTCGCAACTCGCGCGTGGTACGCCGACCATGTTCGCAAGGTCTCAACGAACGTTCCAAAGTCCTTGTAGAAAGATAAATACAATTTGTGTATTACAGGTTTGTGGTCGTTCTAAAACGACGTCTAATAAATTGCATGTCGAGAGCTCCGGGATATAATGCGTGGGGGAACCGCCAAAAAAGCGAGCTTACGAGAGCTCAGAACCCGCCCAAGCAGCCATCGTCCATCTCCCTCAGTGCATGCGAGGAGGGAGGGGAGAATGACTTGTAAGAGCCATCACTGCTGGTTTCGTCGCTAGCGTACGAGCACTCGCGACTGCGCTCGCGTGAGCGATCCCGCGACCTACGCCGGCGAGGTTTGTGCACATCATCCGGAGATGATCGATAGGGTAGGAAAGAGGATGGATAATTGTCAGGAAAGCTTGGCTGCGCAGGGAAATATGGGCTAGTGGGCATCATGACGTCGGCGCGAATGCGTGGCTTTGATATTGATGGTGCTGGCGTCAAGGACGTGTTGGGAGTGCCAAACGGTGTGACAAAGCTGTCACTCTCGTCTGACTCTGACGACAGATCGGGTATTAGTGGAGGAGGTGCAAAGGGGGAGGTGCGTGGGGCAGTGCGAGCATGGTCATCCCCTGCAGATCTGGCTGGGGAAGTGGAAATCTGATTTGATACTGCACGAGGGTGAAAGTGGTTTCCGTTGCTCGGGCGTCGTTTTGACGGAGACGGACGCGGTGTACATTCGTCCTCCAGGGTATATGTCCGACCAGGACAGCCACGCTCTGGCAGAGCGCAGGCGTTGGGAGACACGACGATGGGAGATCTGTCGTAAGCTGAGGAGGGGTGGGCTGCGTACACTCTGGTCAGGACAGGCGAAGGAGGGAAGTGGACAGCGGGAGGTCTGTCGGCAGACCTGCAACCGGGCGAGGCAGGTGAGTGCTGCTGCTTGAGGATGGAGCGAGGCGTGTGCGGCGGATGAGGATACATATGGCTGACAGCGACGCTGCCTGTCTGACGACGAGACGAGGAGATGTTAGCAGGGACTGGCCATGGCAAAGACTCGAAGGAGGGGGGCTTTTAATAAGTGCAAGCTTTGGCGTCGAGAGGAGCATTTTTGTTTATTATTAAAAATATTATTTGGTCCGGTTTTTGGATGTTGTTTATCCTTCCGGCGGTGTTTCCGGTCTCATCCTTATAAGGACATGTCCGAAGTGTCCGTAGGGGTTTCCTTTCATGGACATTGCTTCCGGTGGGACGTGGCCCGTGCGTCAGACCACACGACGTAACTTGGTGTGGACAGCCCGTATGTATTGTTATCCCTCGAACGTGTCTGAGAAACTCTCACATCGTGTCGCCCCCCTTGCAGTTATCTTATCCGTCGGATACCGATTTATGAACTCCATGCGTGTGCAGTACCCTACTGCTTGTCGATTCATCGCCGATACCTGTCCATCATAGTCTAGTGTAGACATCATCCCATCAATGAAAAGGTGCGTTCTTCGACCTCGCCACCTTTCCAATTATTATCGTGAAAGCTAGCTTCTTCATCTGGCCTCCATGCCGGTTGTATGACACCACCTTTCGCACCCAGCCATCCCTCCGTAGTACCACCTCCAAATGGGCGATACCCGCACTCCCCACAGCTGGTGATTTTACTGGCGGGTTAGTACATCGACCTGCCCCTTCCACTTGCTTACTCTTGGCACTGCATCCACGGGTACTAAGGAAAGTTAGTCTCCTTTGCTGCAACTTCTCTGGTCCAGCAATGCCCAACTCCAGCAGCCGCTCCATGGGCAGTGCAATCGCCGCATAATATCGCACTACAGTGCCAGTGCCTTCAGATTCACTCGAGGCTTACTGTGCCAGTCCATCCGAACCTCGTTGACATATGAACTCCGGCTAGCGTATAGAGGATGGCAATATAATGAAACCTTGTTGCCGACGTGACAGGAGGCTCACGAAAACCCCTCCCGCAAAGGAGTTCCTGATCATCTTCAAGTTGTGCAATGTCTCCCAGCGTTCCTCGCCCATTTCCGCTGTACAGTCTGACCTTTCCGGAATGGCACCAAGCTCAGAAGTTTTCTTTACTTTATCAAACAGTCATGTGCCAGCTCAACCCAGGCCCCGGGTGCATGTTAACCAAGCAGGATCCCAGCCTTTCCCTGCGCGATTTCTGCGTCTGGAGGTCCTTTATATCCTAGATTAGGCATACAATGTCAAGCATACTAACTCGTGGCAACTGCCATCTCGTACTACCGGCTATCACACACAGCCAAGGGACAGTGAGATGAGATCGACAACGTGGCCACTCCGACATGTTGTAGTCACGTAAGGTTATTTGTTTTCCGTGCGCAGGACGTGTTATGAATGCACATATCTCTGATTCCGCAAGGATGAGTGTGTCTGTTTAACCCACATCTTCATGATGTCATTCATCTCAGGATGGGCTTGAAGAGCGTTTCAGTGGCCATCGAACCGCAAGTATACGCAGGAAGCCTGGCAAATTTTCCCCTTTCCCTTGCTTCTTGATGACCAGCATCGGACCGATGTCGTGACTGGTCCCTCGCACCGAGTAAACATAACAAAGTACCTGCTGTCCGCATCACTCGAAGAGATACCGGTTGCCACATGTGTGCACTAGTTCCACTTAGGTCTATTCTACTAACGAGCCAGTGCCTGTTCCCCACAGACCCACTGACAGCAGAACTGGAGGATGAACCTTTTTATGTGGCGTCCGCACTGATCACTACCATGCCCTAACACGCATGAACGTTTGAACACGCCATAGAAGACGTCCCCTGCTTTCTCACGCCGCCTTACCCCACCGTAGGTTACCCCGCTGAAGATCTCACCAAGTGAGATGAGAAAGTAGGTGAAGGCGTGGGGCCGGTATGCGGATTGGTCGATAAATAATCATATCTGAGGACCACGCCGTGATAGCAAGTTACTGATCCTTCGGGGTTTGAACACGGACTTCTGTCCCATTCCACCCGACTGGGGACGTCGTAAACTCTACTCAGTCATCAGCCACCGGAAACAACGCCGATCATAACGAATAATTGTCACGTCGGAACAATTATCGACTGTGGGCGTGGCATGGTATCGCAGGCAACGGTCATCCAAATCTGCCAATCTCGAGACAACCCAGCAGAGTCGAAGTTATGCAAGGACTTTGGGATACCCGGTGTGATCGGTGTAGCGGGTTTCACTGCCTGCGCGGCGATTCTACGGTTTGCCGATCGGCATGTCGAATCGAGGAGTGCACTTTTCGTAACTAGAGAGTTGACTTCTGGCGACGAGGTCGGGGTAGGAGCCGCACCGGCGAGTTTGCGAGTCTCGTGATTCGATTCCACGCTGATGTCGGGCAGGAACGGGCGCGAACCGAAAAGAACTTCACCAATGAACACTTCCGAGGGATAAGAGCGGCGGAACTCTTTCTTCGCAAGCAATCCATTGGAGGACCTTCGTGCTTTGCCAAGCCAACCTGCCCCATGCAAGGCGAAGCGAACACCAGATAGTAGCTCATGTTGACTCGATAATACCGAGATGGAGAGGCCAAGCCACAAAGCCAAGCGGCGATTCACTGTACTAAGGCAAATAGTTCATCACTGCGCCGCAGTCCCACACGACGGCCACCCATTAGTTTGCCAAGAAACTAAGGAGCTAGAAGTCCTATGCCGGTGATTCGACGGTCCTCCCATAGTTTTGTTTGGCTTGGAATATCCTGAAATTGAGCCTAGGAGGGGGTATCGCGAGACATCATTGATGTCCCACCGCAACTTTAGGCCGCAGTGGGTTAGTGTCCACGTGAAGCGCATTGGCGCTGCAGCCTAATTGATTATGTAATCGTTTTTGATGACATCATCACAAAGTGCTGCGTAGAAGTTCTGATCAGTGGAACAGCTCCAAGACTTCGTGTAGAAACGTAGTACAAACATATCGACGGAGATGAAACTCTTCACCTCACTTGGGAGACATGCCTGTGCAACCAGGTTTGGTCTTGAATTGATCACAGAAGCTGGAAAGATCAAACAGTCGGCAGAATCAGACCCTAGGTTTCACCATGGCCCGTAACACGAGTCGACATAGGTCCGTCAGGAAGGCCTCCAGGTTTCGTCAAGGCTTTCGACGTTTGCGCTAGCCTGACCCTGCAATTTCTGGAAGCGGAGAGGCAATAAATTGGTGGGGACGCACCTGGGAGCAGCTTCCGCATCAATCCAGTCGACGGTTCAGCCCAGCGCTACTCAGTAGCTGCCCAACTTAAGCGATAGTGGGGAACTTTCCAAAGTACCAACTTCTGTCGCGTGTCAAGGTCTCTCTCTCCAGGGGACCGATATGTGCCAGCGCGTTTTTCAGTCGACGGCCCACGAGTTACTAGTTGGACTCGACCTCGAAAGATCCTGCCGGGCAGGCGACACGTATAGACTCGCGCATTGATCATATCCACGTAGGTCCATTTCGATTTGGATCCTGACCCAAGAACGACAACGGAGGAATCACCTTGTTCCATAGGAAAAACCCCGTCGGGCACCTTTGGACATACGGACATAAAGGTCATTAGATACCGTTCGACGGACACACGCTCACAACGACTAACCGTGATTTCGAACATCGACCAGCCCCTGAAAAGAAAAACTACTGCTCAATTGACTATTAAACGTTTCAATTCAAGCCGAGATGTATACTCATGAACTGTCAAGACGCTCGAGACTGTAGTGGACGACCTGAATATCGTAGAGGTAAATAATAACAACGTCGCTCTTACTATGGGTACAAGGAGTTTATGATCCTTCTAAGCTTCTACGTACATAACCCGGCTCACACTCCTAGTCAACTCCGCACGTAACAAGTTGCCCGACCATCTAAAGTTTTGGAGTCTGGATGAAAGAAACACCCTAAATAGAGATTTTAGCCACCGATTGGAGACGAAAGGTAAACCTATCCAACCAACCTTCTCAATGTTGGTAGCAAGTTCAGGAAGCGCCACATCGACAAGAGCGCGTTCCGCTGGAGTGATGGCACCCAATCCGTTTATTCTCTCAATACCGTTCGGCTGCAGGACCCAAAAGGTATTAGCAACGAAACCTCAGGGGTATCGGTGACACTCACTCCGAGTGCGACCGGTGCTGAGAAGTAATCGATTTCTTTGCCAAGCTCCTTTCTGAGAGCCTCACCACCCTCCTGCGCGAGGTTGACATATGATGGGACGACGATGCCCTTTTCGCCCTTGAAAGCGCGGATGATCTTAGCGGTAAACTCGGCACCAGCGTATGCCATAGACAAGGTGGCCGATCCGGTGCCATCCTTCGCTTTGACAACCTCATCACCACCGAATTGGATACGATTGATCAGGCTGTCGATGGTCGACTTGTCGAGGTTCTCCGGAAGGGGGCGCGACGATTGAGAGAGAAGAGGAACGATCTAGATAGAGTCGAGCGTCAGTGTAAGGTGGCCGAAGGGGAAATAGGGGACGGAACATACAGTGACTCCACTGTGACCACCAATAACAGGGACAGTAACGGACTGAGAAAGAGAGAGGTCGCCCAGGACTTCTGCCACAAAGGTAGAGGCACGGACGACATCAAGTGTCGTGACACCGAAAAGTCTGAAGAAGATGTGATAAAGGCAGGTTTTTTGATCATACGAAAACGCTACCTCTTGGGGTCAAAGACATTGTGTTGCTTAAAGACTTCGGCAACGATGGGGACGGTGGAGTTAACTGGGTTGGAGATAACGAGGACGAACGCCTTAGGAGCGGCAGTCGCGATGGCAGTAGCAAGGTCTCGCACGATGCCAGCATTGATCTAACGTGGGCGATTAACCGGATAAAGCAAAGCCTTAGTGCCCAGATGTGGTTACCTTGAACAAGTCATCGCTGGTTAACGTTGGCATCAGTGAACTGCGACAAAGAGGCATCCTATCTCACCCACCGAGTCATCTAAAGATACGAGATGAGCGATATTAAACAGGAGAGTGATAAGGGTTCAAACTCACACCAGGTTTCCTTGGGACGCCAGCGGGGATGACGACGACTTGTGCGCCAGTAAGGGCTTGCTTCAAGCCATCGTTGGGAGGGAGATATCCTTGCACTCTGGCGGGAGTTGCGATGTGAGAGAGATCGACAGCAACGCCAGGTGCATTGACGATATCATAGAGAGCGAGCTAAGTTGTTATTATTTTCCTTAGTTGACAAGTTCGGATGACTTCCGTCGAATTCCATACCTCCGTCACGGCAGGATTTGTTTTTAAGAGAAGAGACAAGGGCTGGCCAATGCCGCCTACATAGATCCGTTCAGTTCTACCGATGCGCTTGACATCGACAAGCAACGAAGTCACCTGCAGCTCCGAGAACGACTGCCTTAACCATAGTGCTTGGGTAGTGATGAAACGAGGGGGGAGGAAAGTTGGAGTGGGGCGTTCGCTCGGAATGGACGGATATCACATTTTTATCTGCTATCTATAAAATCACGTGACTCGCCCGTGCCTCCGAGTTGTACCGCGCAAGTTGGTGACAGTACTGACGTCGCACACAGGACGACGGTCGCCGGAAACAACGACGAAAACTGTCAGAAATCAAAGCGGAAAGAAACGGAACAAACGAGAAGGGACTGCGACGAGCGCACACCGGTATTGCGTGCGATAACGGTACAAGCGGAACCCTCAAGCACGGGCAAAAACATTACGCGTTCCTTAGGTGTTGTGGTACAATGCATACGAAGCTTTTACAGTATACGAACAGCACTCGGGAATGTGCACGACGTCAGAGTTCATCGCCCTTACCCCAGACCTTTTCTCCAGCCTGTCGCACCCCTTCAGTGCCACGCTTCAGGCTCTCGCTGGCGCTATCCATTGGCTGCTTGTAGCCTTTCTCCCAAGCAAAGTCTTTTGCTTGTTCTGCTTTCAGCCTAGACTGGTGTACCCGGTCGGCTAGAGCGTCACAAATCCAGCTGAGAGCATCTTCGATCGCTATTACGCCGCCATTCACTGCGTCCCTCAACGTGGTGAAAATATTCTCGGCTCGTGTGGTAGCCTGGACCCAACGAATACGAGTTTCTTCTGTTGAAGTAATCAATCTCGACTCAGAAAGAGGGTGGCTAACTGCTTACGAAGTAGCCCAGGCCTGTCCGTGGGTAGGGCGTCCTCGCTAACACCACGCTCACGTAGGTACGCACGTAATCGAGCATCAGGCCACACGAGATATGAAGCACTCTTCGCCGATGCATCGGCGTACCTGGATATACAAAGACAATTCAAGGTCGGAGTAGACGGAAAATCTGAGATCAGCGTACTTGGAATTAATGAGGTTCACCAGTTCGTCGCGTGTTTTGCGTGGGGCCGTCCTCTCGTCGATATACCCATGCTCGATGAGCCACTCGCGAATGTCAGCGTCGCGCCATGCACCCCAGATGCTGTCGGATGCAGAGAGGTAATGGTCCCTGCTCACGTGGTTAGTACTCCAGTTGGGTGAGCGATCACATCCACAAATGACGCACTCAACCATCTTGATCAACTCGTCGCGTTGTTTTTGGGCGTCACTTTTGAGGAGACCGTGGTTGACCAGCCATGCCTTGAGCTCAGACTCCGACCAGGCATTCCAGATCTTGTCCGTCGTGGAGTAGTAGTAACGCTTCATCTGGTCGAGGAGCGTTTCACGGGGAAGCGCTTCACGCGGAGACAACAGATTGTGCGCGACAAGCCACTCACGCTACGGGCCAAAGTGAGTGCGTTATCCAGGGAAGACGAGGCTAATATACCATGTAGGAATCACTCCAAGTCTGCCATACTGGGTCAGACGCCTGGTGGAGGTAACGGTTGGCGAGATTCAAAAGTTCGGTGCGAGTCTCTGCCTTCTTGGCTTCGACTACACCGTGGTCCTCGAGCCATTTCCTCAGACGGGAGTCATCCCATGTGGAGAAGACATGGTCTTTGCTCTCGTCAAATGCACGGGCGACCTCACGCGTTGCCTCTGCGGCTGTGACGCTGACGGCATCGGAGGCCGCTCGCACTTGACGGCTGGCATGGGATTGGGCGGCTGTAGGAACAGATGTGATGGATGAGCAGTCGACGGGGTCGTCTGAGCCGAACCAGCTGGTGGCGTGGACGAGAGTGAGGAAGATAAACAGTGCCCCGTAGAGTCTCATGTTCTGTCAGTGGGTAAAATTTGACAAGCCAAGCCGGGGGGGAGTATCGATACTTATAGGAGGGCGTGTGTTGTGGTGAGGAAGTGTGACGTCAGTAGCGTCTGGTGCATGGCGTCATGAACGTCAACCGACCGGCCACTGCTCGGTTCTCACGCGGGCCCAGCCGGGGCAGAGAACAGACTAGCTAGCATGCTCCATACTGCTTGCTTGCGGCAGACTTTCGTGCGGACGCGCACCTTTGCAAGTTCTTCCGTTGCTTGCAAGAACAAAGCTATAGTCTACAGAAAGCATGGCAATCCATCCGAGGTGCTTTCAATCCTTTCGTTTCCAGATCTGCCACCACCACCTCCCAACACCGCCAACGTTCGCTTTCGTCTTTCCCCCATTAACCCAGCAGATATCAATGTCATAGAAGGGGTATATCCAGCCAAGCCTGTCCCGTTTGACCTTCTCTCCCAGGATGCGCCTGTCTATGTTGGCGGGAATGAAGGTTTGGCGGAGGTCGTCCAGGTCGGCGACGGCGTGAGGCAACTGAGGAAAGGCGACTGGGTCGTGATGACCAAACCTCAAATCGGGACGTGGACATCAGCCAGGAATGTCGATGTCCGGGATGTCCTCAAGGTACCCTCTGATTTGGAAGAGGCACAGGCTGCTACTATTACCGTGTGTCCCACCTTTCTCATCGTTTCTGGGGCGAATCCGAGATGTCGTTTAAAGGTCAACCCACCCACAGCTTACAATATGCTACATGACTTTGTTCACTTAGAAAAGGGCGACTGGGTGGTGCAAAATGGTGCGAACAGTGCCGTATGCGAGTCCTTTTGCAGTCTGAGGACACCTCCTCTGATGCTCCGTTTACACATAGGTTGGCCAAACTGTGATTCAAATCGCCGCAGCGAATGGCTGGAAAACGCTTAATTTCATCCGTGATAGGTAGACACGTTTTTCGAGCTGGCGCCCGCGAATGGCTGAGCTCTTCAGGGAGGACATCGGATCGCTGACGAGATATCTGAAGGATCTGGGTGCCACCCAGGTCGCAACTTATGACCAACTTTCTGACAAGGCATTCAAGGACCAGGTCAAGACATGGATTGGAGGACAGGTTGGTCGTGTGTCTGTTATCTGGTCCCCGAGCTCATGGCAAGTTAGAGTATCAAGCTCGGACTCAACTGTATCAGCGGTCAAGCGACGACGATGATGGTGCGGCTCCTTGGCCAAGATGCACATCTGGTGTCGTACGGCGCCATGTCAAGAGAACCGCTGTCGGTTCCGACGTCGCTATTTATATTCAAGAACCTGACCTGCCATGGATTCTGGCAAAGTCTGTGGTACAGCAGAAAATCTAAGCAAGAAAGGGAAAGATTGATGGAGAACCTAGTCGGATTGATGCGCCACGGGAAGGTACGAGTCATGCACTACGTCAACGGGGAGAGCTGAAGCTGTGCACTACAAGCTCCGTTGCCCAGAACACGAAGTGCTCGCGATCGGTGGCAGCGAGGGAGACGAGGAGAAGATATCCGAGGTGATGAAGAGATTGCGGGATGGCAGGTATGGCAGGAAGGTGTTGCTCAAGTTACAAGTCTAGGCTATTAGCGAGTCTCGCTATTATGTAGTAGTCGATCTAGGTTTCCGAATTTGGGTAGCGCGTCTCTGTGCGTGCGTGCATTGGCTGGGTCAGCCAACGTTGTGTGACCGACTCGGAGTTGGTCCTCCAAATCGACCCGCAAGCTCAAGGTTGGTTGTAGTCGAGTCGAGCCGTGTCGCCACAGTCCATCCAAGCCACACAGCAGGGAGCTGCCCGTCCTTGTCGTCGTCCATCTGAAATGGCTCAGCCAGCAGGCCAAACACCCCAGTCGCTCCCCTACGCTCCGGTGCCAAACCAGCGTCGGCACGCTTCCAGGCATCGTCTGTTCGCGAACGAGCTCTCACAAGCACTCTTCGAATTCGTCGGCCAGCTCCTCCCAACCGCGCAGGAGCTAGTCGTTAAGGAGGATGTCAGGAAACTCCTTGAACGTCTCATTCGCACCATAGAGCCCGAAAGTCGACTGTTGTCGTTCGGGAGCACCGCCAACGGCTTCAATCTTCGAAACTCAGGTGTGTATCCGCGTTCGGGATGGACTACACGTCGTTGATCTGCCGCGGAAGACATGGATCTCTGTTGTCTCATTGATTCAGACGAGCGTCTCTCCGCGTCAGACCTTGTCGTCATGCTAGGCGACCTCCTCGAAAAAGGTTTGTTCCCTCACTCTTTACGTGCCAGAAGTGCTCTCCTGACTGTGTTAACAGAAACGAAGTTCCATGTCAAGCCCTTACCCCATGCCCGTATACCCATCGTCAAGTTGTCATTGGATCCGTCGCCGGGCTTTCCCTCTGGCATCGCCTGTGATATCGGTTTCGAGAATAGATTGGCTTTGGAGAACACTCGTTTGCTCATGTGTTATGCCATGATAGACCCTCACCGCGTCCGCACAATTGTACTCTTCCGTAAGTCATGATCGTCTCTCGTCGCCAGTCGCTCATCGACAGTGTTTTCCCTGGCCCAGTCAAAGTTTGGAGTAAACGGAGGTCGGTACGCTCATGCCGTGCTCACTGCTCGGGCTAACGACGTCTGGTAGGAAAATCAACTCGCCATATCATGGCACACTGTCATCCTACGGATACGTCCTGCTTGTTATCTACTTTCTTGTTCACGTCAAGAACCCACCGGTACTTCCAAATTTGCAGCAAATTCCCCCCCTTCGCCCAGTTTCAAAGGCGAGTTCTCTTCTCTGCAGAACGATATGGTTGCCAAACCTTGAACAGGAGGACACGCACATCGATGGATACAACACTTGGTGAGTCCTGGACCATGAGTGCTGACACGCTGTGGCTCATTTGATGTATAGGTTCTTCGACGATATCGAACTCTTATGTCAGCGTTGGCGATCTTCCAGTACAGAAACTGTTGCTGAACTGTGAGGCTCACATTCGTCGCTTGCAGAGAGTCCCGCTAATGCTCCTTTTAGCCTGATCGACTTCTTTCGCTACTACTCTCGCGACTTTGCGTACAGTACTGGCGTCGCTTCAATACGTGCCGGTTTGCTCAAGAAGGAGAGTAAGGGGTGGCAGAATGACGTAAAGTGTCCAGCGGTCTCCCTAAGGAAGTGTACTGAGTGAGCTTCCTAGTTGTCAAGTTCGAAGTTCAACGACTCAAGAGAGCGGAACCGCTTCTGCATCGAGGTGGGAGAGTAACACCCCTCCCTACGCTTAACTTATTATACATTAGGATCCTTTCGAGACTGACTTTAACGTAGCTCGTTGCGTTACGAGAGAAGGCCTGTACCAGGTAATTTCCTGTCATTTCTGCCTTGCAGTGCTCACCCTAGTTGCAGATTCGCGGCGAGTTTATGCGTGCTTCCAGGATCCTGGCCATGCGCCCACGTGCGCTGGTGGCATTATCCCAGCTCTGCGAGGAAAAAGTTGAAGATCCACACACAGCAATGCCTCCACCCATTTTCGTTCCCCCACGTCTGTCGGTTCCTCCACATGGCAACAACAATCCGGCCCGGTCTAGGGGTCCTTCCCCTTCTGAGCGTCTTTCCCTGCGACCAGAGTTCCTTAACAACGGGAGGGACAGTCTCAGAGAACCGTGTGCTGCGGTACCAGCACTTCCCAAACACATGGCTCCAAAGCGAAGCCAGTGGACAAGTCCTCCATCGCCGGAAGCGCCAGCGTCTCAACATGCTGTGTTCGAGAATCAACTGGGCGAAGCGTTGGTTTTGGCGACGTCTTCCATCCTTGCGCCAGAACGCAATGGACCTGGGGGCTCGAGCGACAGTCCTGGAAATGTCAATAATAGTGATGAGGAGAGTCGGTCTGGGATTGTCGAGACCGTCAATCCCCAGGTCCAATCCGCCGGTAGTTCTAGGGGAGCTTCACCCCTGACTGCCCATGTATCTGAGCCGCGCTCCCCATCGCCTGTAGGTCATGCTCTCCCTGGGCCGGAACCAAGAGGGAGGCCGCAGGCATGTCCAGTGATTATTACAAATGACCGGGACATACAACCTCCAACTGAGCAAGATGCCAACGTAGTCACATGTAGAGCGGAGCCCTTACGCAGATCTCAATCAGGTCCACCTATTCGCAAGATAAATTCCACATCCTGGCCATCCACGCTGAATGTTAAATACCCGCCATCTAGTTCATCAAGTGCTCGCACATCCCATACACACCCCCATTTTATACCAGGTCTTGACACATCCACTGTATTTTATGAAACTGCTACAACCAACTCTCGTTTTCCGCCCATCGCGCATCTTCAGCTCGACCAATGCAATGCTGGTGAATCCTCGCAGGTCGGCTCTCTACGCCAGCTTCCTTCTAGTCCGCGCAATCCCTTACAAGTACACATACTTGAACATCCGTCACGACAAGCACAACATCCTCTACAGGAGCTTCGAGGATTTGGGGCTGATGCACTCCAAGCGGCACTTTCAGTCGTGCATCTTTCAGAAGCGGAGGTACACCCTGATAACGCTGGCGCGGAGTCGGGCGGGGCTACAACAATGGAATGTCCTACGCAGTCGCTGCCTTCTCTCCAGATCCATTCATCCATTCCCTTTGTCAACACGTTCCCTCACACCGCCAGGGCAGAAACGAAAACGGCTGACTGTGGCACTTCTGCGGGTGAGTCGTCTGCAGTGCAGATGATCCCGAGGCCAGCGTGGACAAAAACCAGGTCTGCCTCGCATTCGCCATTCCGCGCGGGCATTCACCAGCGTAGCCTTGCTGGTTCAATCCAGGGGAGTGCAACATCCCCTCTACACACTCAAAGACGGGCGACACCGGATAAGAGCGGGTCGTCCACACCCCCCTCGACGAGTCGATCCCCATCACCTACGGTTTCACAGCTGCATCCGCACGAGGAACCACCACGGTATTCGTCTCCACTGTCGCCAATGGTGGTCAAGCTGAACGGTCCCCACTTCCCAGGTCTGAAACCGTTTGGGAGGAGGGGATGCAATCTGATAAGTCCTGATGCTTTGCCGGGGGCGGTAGATCTGGCGCCTTCTTCTCTTACGAAGTGAAAGGCTGACAAGGAAGACAAGATTGAGACCGCGTGTGGTCACATAAATGAATGTATGTGTCCATGCACGAGTCTTGATTGTCGATCATCTCTAGCAACATACCAATACCTTACAGATAACACCGCAACTACGCATAATGATCTTCCATTCTTTCATTTGGGAATATCATGCGTTCACTTATTACAGATATACGAGTGGAAATCTAAGCAACTCAAGACACGTTTGGGGGTGTGGATAACTGTCATCAACCGTGCTGCGGGGTTACTCCTGTGCGACGAAGGGATTGGCTATTTCCTCTGTGCCGTCTACAGGGCTGAGGAGAGTGATGGTGGGTCCACGAAGGACGGCCAAGCCAAGGGCACGTGTATGCAGGTCGGGTTCTAGAGTCAGGGGTTAGCGAGAAAGCCGGAGGAGACGGGATGTATGTGAATACCGTTCATTTCTTCCTCGACCTCGTCGAGGACCAGGTTCAATAATTGATCGTACCCCTTTAAAATCCCGGTGACTGAACGAGGTGAAAGACATGTGCAGGAATAAGGAAACACGAATACCTTCTCTTCCACCTGTGAACTTGACTCTTATCCTCTCGTTCACATATTTTGAGAGATCAAGAATTGCTTCGCGTTTCCCCTTGCTTCGAGACTTATCAGCGTGAATTCCAGGGTGGATGGAGAACTTACTTTGCCTCGGCTGTGGGTGGGGTTGGACGCCCTCTACTACCTATGGGAGCGGTCCGTCCCCGTGAAGGAGTGCCACGGCCCTATGGTTAAGGCGGTGAGATTGTGCGATAAGATGCGATGATCAACACGGACTCTGTCTGCCATTATTGACAGGAACCAAGAGCGATATCGCTGGGGGTCTGCAAAGGAAGATGGTCTATTGGAATGACTGAGTCGGGTAGCTGGATTTACCTTAGCGTACTTACGATTGGTAGTTGGTCGTCGTCGTGCCAGTCAACGCGTGTTGCTGTGTTTTGAAAAGCCGCTTGCCGCGCTGCAGCTCGTCTCCCAACCAACTCATCTTTCTACGGATCGCCTGTTGGCAGAAAACTCAATCAGTAGTAGTCTCTCAGGTCCTCTTTTTTTTGATCTTTTTGTCCGTATCCACGTCGTGATGAACGCCAGCGAGCTCCTCGCGAATACCCTTTCTCCTGGTATGCCACCCGTACATTCATCGACGTCGACTCCAGGCAGACTGATCTTTGTCTGCAAGATGCCAGTACGCGTCAGCGAGCTACAGAGCAACTCGAGAATGCCTCGAGGGAAAACTATGTGTGTATCCTCCGATGTGCTCTAGTGTATATCGCACTGATGTCTTCGTCCAGCCAGCATATATGCTCATGCTCTCCTCTGAACTCGCAAACGAAAGCTCGCAAATACACATCCGCAATGCTGCAGCCTTGGCTTTGAAAAATGCCCTCTCAGCTCGTGTGCGTAGAAGAATCATCTCTTTCCCGCCACTGTCGTCACACTGTTATCTAGGAGACTGCAAGGCAAACTCAGTACACTACTCGATGGCTTGCCCTCGACAACGACACCAGGGCCAAGATCAAGCAAGAAGCCCTCCTCACCCTTGCATCACCACTCCCGAAAGCTGGTGGCTTCTCTGCTCAAGTCGTCGCCGCCATCGCCTCCGTGGAGCTCCCGCATGATCAATGGCCGGACCTCATCGAGCTTCTTCTCGGTTTCGTGAATAACCTGGCAAACACTAATCTCAGGATCGCGACACTACAAACGATTGGCTACATCTGCGAGTCCATAGTACGTACTTCGTTCGTTCCGTTTTCTTTGTCTACCCCTTATACCTCGCCCACCACAGAAACCTGAGATTCTGAGTTTGAGATCAAACGAAATATTAACTGCGGTGATACATGGTGCTCGCCAGGACGAGCCTTCCTCAGATGTTCAGTTGGCTGCTGTACATGCTCTTTACAACTCACTGGAATTCGTGCGCGAAAACTTTGAGCGTGAGGTTTGTTGTGTGCGTCTTTAGGTCGTTCCTCGTCTCATGTCCTGCAGGGAGAGCGCAATTACATAATGCAGGTCGTGTGCGAGGCGACTCAAAACACTTCGGTAGCTGTTCAAGTTGGAGCCTTCGAGTGTCTCGTCAAGATTATGGCCCTTTATTATGATAAGATGGCATTTTACATGGAGCAAGCCCTTTTCGGGGTATGTACTTGGTTTTCGGATGAATATCAGCGAGCTGATCCGTCGTCTAAGCTTACTGTGATGGGCATGAAACACAGCGATGAGCGAGTCGCTTTACAGGCTGTCGAGTTTTGGACTACTGTTTGTGAAGAGGAAATCGAGCTTGCTCACGAGGCACGCGAAGTACGTCTTCGGGATTTGTTGATCATGTTGTCTGGATAGGGACTGACTATTTATTCCTTGTCGTTTAGGCTGCTGATTATGGCGAACCGCCCGAGGTCGAATCTAAATTCTTCGCCAAAATTGCGTTACCCGAGGTCATTCCCGTTCTTCTCTCACTCCTCACTCGCCAGGAGGAGGATGCCGACGAAGATGAATGGAATATATCCATGTCTGCTGGCACATGCCTCAACTTCATGGCCCAGGCTGTTACCGACCCAATAGTTGACGCTGTCATACCTTTCATCGAAGCCCACATCAAGTCTCCTGATTGGCATCAGCGGGAAGCAGCAGTGATGGCCTTTGGGTCTATCCTCGACGGCCCCGATCCAAGCGTCCTGACGCGTCTCGTAAATCAGGCGCTGCCTTTGCTGATAGGGATGATGAGCGACTCTAACATACACGTCAAAGATACGGTTGCATGGACGCTAGGGAGGATATGTGATCTGCTCGTTGTCACCATCAAACCAGATGTACACTTACATCCGCTGGTGTCGGCGCTCGTGACGGGCCTTCAAGATAACCCAAGAATTGTGACAAACTGCTGTTGGGCTTTGATGAACCTCGCTGATCAGCTCGAATTTTTGGAAGAAGAATCAGAGCCGTCGCAGACTAGCCACTTATCACCCTATTTTGAAGGCGTCGTCAATGCACTATTGAGAGTCACGGACACGTGAGTGGTGCAGCCTGCCAATTTTCTTTGACTTACGAGGATTCCGCGCTTCAGAACGAGTAACGAGGCCAATTTCCGTACTTCTGCTTATGAAGCTATCACCTCCTATGTCACCCATGCTACGAATGACGTGATCCCAGTCGTCCAGAACACGCTGATAACTATTTTGATGCGGATGCAGCAACTTCTAGGAATGCAGGTGTGTAGCGTCGCGTTTTTACTTCCTTTTGGGCCGCTAGACAGTTGGTGTCCCGCAGAACCAGATAGTTGGAATAGATGACCGGAACAACTGGAATGAACTGCAGAGCAATCTTTGCAGCGTGGTCATCGTAAATCTCACCTTCTTCCAATATGAGCTACCGTTTGTCTTACAGTGTGTTGTCAGAGCGTTACCCGGCGGCTGGGGGAGGGTATCCAACCTATGGCAGACCGTATCATGACCATCGTCTTACAGCTCATCCAGGCTGCCGGAAAAACTTCTACTGTCTTAGAAGATGCATTCCTGGCAGTCGGGTCTCTAGCTTCGGGTGAGCAGACTACCCTCACCAGGCGTTTTGTATGCTTATGTGGGCGATAGCTTTGGAGTCCAATTTTGCTCCTTATATTCAGGCTTTCTTGCAATTTTTATTCCCTGCTCTCAAAGCTCACGAAGATACCCAGCTTTGCATGGTCGCAGTTGGAATTATCGGGGACGTCTCACGGGCACTTGGCAGTGAGAGCGCTCAGTACGCTAATGCGTTCATGAGTGCTTTGCTGGAGAACTTGCAGAGTGACGTCCTGAATCGCAACGTGAAAATTTCAATACTATCCTGCTTTGGCGATATTGCCCTTGCAATCGGCGTTGCGTTCGAGCCGTATTTGGAGACAACTATGGGTGTGTTGCAGCAGGCGGGCGGTGTTCAGCCCAACCCGGTAAGGTTGACGCATGATGGTCTAATCCTGGCTTATGTTTGAGTGCTAGCTTGACTTCGACCTCGTAGATTACGTTGCTCAGCTTCGTGAAGGTATTCTGGAGGCCTACACAGGGATTGTAACTGGTTTTAAGAATACCGAGAAAGGTGAGTATGTTGACATGCCGCTTTGAAGCCCTAGACTAAACAAACACTTAGTGGGACTCCTCCTGCCTCATTCGTCGACTATTCTTGAGCTCACCCAGCGTTGCTTGGCTGACGACGAGAGAACCGAATCCACTTTAAAATTATGCTTTGGTCTCATCGGTGATCTCGCCGATTGCTTCCCGAATGGGGAACTTAAACAAATCTTACTTTCTGAATGGATTGCGCTGGAGTTACGCAGCAAGCGTGGCATGTCGCCGGAAACGAAAAAGACTATGCGTTGGGCCCGGGAGGTGAGTTACCTCGAATCTATTTGCTGTCGCCGTCTAACGTTGGATTTCGTATGCAGATGATCAAGCGTGCAACAACATAGAGCTGAGCACCGAGCCATGCTCTTAATCTATTCCATGTTTCAGATTTTGCCACTATGCCGAAGATCTAATGACTTTGGCACGGTACCCTCATGTCGCCATTACCCCATTCTTTCGTCAATTTGCCATCTCAAGGAGGCACAGCTTTATCACTACGTTTGGACATAAATGTAATAGAAGATGACATGATTTGTGGTAACCACAGGCTCTCACACTAGTACTTACTGCAATTGGTTCAAAACTTTCTGATTCCTGACAGTTTACATTTGTGGTGCAGATTGTACACCCTGTCTCTCTTGGTCATGTGTCTCAAATGAAGATAATGTTCCACAAGTAGTAAATATCCATTCATTTTGTTATGAGTGCAGTGGTACACTTGGGAAATGTGACCACCAGGTGGCATCTACCTTGATGTTGGAGACTGGTGGTTTTACATACCTTAGACTTGAACAGTGCATGGCCTTACATAATCATACTTGTACAGTCATTCACTGCCACTTGCACCAGCTAACTTCAAATGCCTCAAGCTTTATGAGATCACTGTAAAATTTAGATTGCCTTAGTACAGCAATGCTCTTATGTACTATCAATCACTCTGTAACTTTTTTTCAGACATCAGTTCCTTCATGAATGAGTTATGAGGAAAGTGAGGAATGCTCTGTTATCAGTGGTTCCTGCCACTTGCACCAGTACCAAATGTAGTAGATGGCTGAGTCATTACTTCATATCTTTGTATTAGTTGTCTTTGTTCATGCCATCTGATTCCATGGCCACATTGCTGCCTTCATCATTCTTGTTGCCTCCCTCATTAGCCTCCACTTTGTCACCTTCAGGATTCCTGTTCCCTTGCTTTGGAAGTTGTGCTTCCAACTTTCCCAGCTTTGGTTTTCCCCATTGAACTCTTCATCTCTTGTGCTTTGCCTGCTTCTTTTCACTAGTCCAAAGTGCAAGTTTTTGATGGTAATCTGCTTTTTTTTCTTTGTTCTGTTGCTTACAAGCTTCATCAGCCTCCTTCCATGCCACTAACAGATGTGATTGCTGCTCCTTCTGTTTGTGGCAATTTTCTTGGGCCAGTTTTTCTGCTGCAGTTGCCTTTTCATGGTCAACAACTCATTGGTAAAACTCATCACTAGTAAGTAACCTTGGAAGGCCATCCCCCACCAACTGACCTCTTTTTTTTTTTTTTCTTTCTTTGCTTCTTCTTGTGCTGTGGGCTGTTCTGACAGCCAATCATAGTATATCAAATGTAGGACAATAGTTGACTGCATGCTATGAAGGCTAGCTTTGTATTCCTCTTCATGGGAGTATGCCACATGTAAGGCATCTTGGTAAGCACATTCCTTCAGTGTCTGTGGTTCTTCATCTAATAGACTGTGTTGGTGCTTGCATGTTGGTGTAATCAGCACTGGTGTGTATGGAGGGAGGTGATCTCTGGAGGTAAGTGGTGATTTGTTGACTAAGAAGGAAGCTGACATCAATGCCAGTGCTTCTGCAACATTATTGGCAGCTGAATGCCACAGTGGTTCACTGGTATCCATAACAAAAGAGGTGGCCACTGTGGGTGTCCCAGGTAGGTTTGTATTTCCAGCATTGTTGTTCCTGGTATTGTGATACTGATGCATGAAACTTGCTATCACATGAATGGGGCTTGGCTGAGGGAGGGGAAGGTGGCCCTGTGAGGATGTTTCAAGACTTGGGGCCATCATCTCCTTCATTACTAGGTTGGAGTTGAATGGCCAAACACCAGTCTTCTTGAATGCTGTATGAACAAGTTCTTGTGTAAGAACATGCTGGTGGGCACATCCATAGATAGTAACAAAATTTTGCTTTGAAACCCATTGACATTTAGACCCTTTGAAAGCTCGATGCTCTTCAGACCAGCAGCATTTCAATGGACTGAAGATGACAATGTCAAGCCCCTGATACACATGAGTTGAGTGCAATGGATAGCAAAGGATTTGGATATTATGCTCTCATGCATTATTTAGGAAATCCATTGTGTAATGGGAGTTGTGGCCATCAACAAGAAGAAGGCAAGTACATCCATTTTCTTTGATGCATGTCTGCTTATCCAAATCTTCAATCCAGAGTCAGCCAATAACTCCATCTGTCCAGCCCTTCTTGGAGTGGGCTATGCTATGACAAGGTGAGATAAATATTGTGTCTCATACTTTGTTTACTTATGAAGTGCTCAGGGAGTCATTTTGGTGCCAGTTAGTTGAGAATGCCTGACCCTTGTAGATGATGAGTGGTGGGATTGTTTCACCATCAGCACATATAGTCATCATGATGGTAATGTTCTCCTGATTCCCATCTTGTTGCTGATATTGAGTTTTCTGCTTCATAGCTCCAATAATGTGCTGCTTTTGGCCTGTTCCAGGCTGGAAGCCTGATTCATCAGCTGCCCAAAGCATATCCTCCTGGATGTTATACTTGTTGAGGGTGTGCTCTAGCAACCTGCACCATGCTTTGTGAGTATTCTTGTTGACTGCCCATCCTCTGTTTGTATTGAGCAGAGAGCTCCAGTACTGCCCCAGCTGATCACTGTGATGATCTAGGAAGCGAGCTGTCCAGTGCTTCCCAACACCTGTATCAGGGAATGTATCTCCAAGTAAGGCCTGTAAGAGTGTGTCAACATGGTGCTTGAGTGTGTTGTGCATGAGCAGGAAGCCTCTCAGTGCAAGCTCAAGACAATATTTGATGGTGAGCTTGTCTTCTTCTGGCATGAGCCATCCATAGTTATCTTTGTTTGCCTGTTGACAGCTTCTTCCTCCATTTAGGTGCTGCATTAGTGTGGTGTGTGTAAGTGAGACATGTATTTTCTTCTGGAGCATGGCCTTCTCTGTCTCCCAGCAGAGGTCATGCAGACTCCTTTGCATGGCCTCTGGCTTTTGTTCATATTCCCTGTACAATTCTGTGGCAAATGTGAGTGCTTTTCCAAGGTCACTTGCACTCTGCTGTTGTCTTTTCCTGATAGACTTTGGATGCCTGACCATGGTGCTAGTAGACTACATACACACATAAAATGTTCTTTGTACTTGATGCATCACCTACCATGTTCATATCCATCGTGTTTTTCCATTTTTGGTACATCTGGGGTGTTACCAGACTGATAAGCTGCATTGTAACCTGTCCTCACTGGCATCATTCTGGCACATGTCATTCTCAATGTATTTCAGATCAGCATTAGAGGGATAATGCCAACATGATAGCCCTCTCACTCTATTTTTTAGACATTCTTTTAGTTGTATCCAGTTGTGCAATGTCCCAAATATGCTAATTTCATTTGAAGAAATGTTGCTTGCTTTTGTATGGGCTACATGATGACTCCAATATTTATTCATGATACAGCACCATGCAAACTCCAAAAGTTAGTGGCAAAGGATCAGGAAAGGAGGCTATGGATGATGTGCTAAAAATCAGTGGTGCAAGTGGCAGTGAATGAATGTACATAGGTTTAACCTTTTTCTGACACATGGGAGATTTCAACATTCTACCATGTTGTTAAACATGGTTCCTGAGTGCAGAGTAAGCTGGATGTTCCAAGCTTGACTCCTACCTTGTGATGATGGCACACTGGACTGGACATGAGTTGGGAAGTGCACTGCATTCTGGTCAGCTCACCATGAAGGCTGCATTGATCACTTTTCACTATCTCCCTACCTCACACATGGATGAGGAACTTGCAAAGACCATACTTCACCTCATCAATCATGCTGAAATTCAAGTGGACAAGGTTTATTTTTGACTTGTTTGGCATACTCTTACTAACCTTGGAGTAGATTGGTCATTTCACCATGGACAATGCTGCCAATAATGATACTGCCATGGTGGTGTTCATGCAGACCTTACAGGAAGAGCATGAGTTTGACTTAGATCCTGTTGCCCATTGCATCCACTACTTTCCTCATATCATCAACATTTGCATACAACACCTTATCAATGGCTACAAATGTGTAGATTTTTCCAGCCTTCTGAGGACCTGGGGCAATGCACCAAGGGTTTTGCAAAAAATGGAGTACAACACAGCAGTCCAAGAGGACCCTATCTGGTATGGATGGGTGACTGTTCAATGTGTCCACAATTCAGGTCAACATTGGCATAATTTCCAACAGACCATTGAATTTGGGAATGCCAAACAATCATTCATGAAAGGTGGTGTCCCATTCTCTCTCCCTGTTGTCTAGCTACTACATGACATTGCAACTCAATGGGACTCAACCTACTACATGATCAATCACCTTCATGCATTATACCAGGTTTGTGATCATCACAGTGTATTGACATCTAAATGCTTTGCTGCACATCAGCAAAACCCTGGGTTTGGTACAGAGGCACAGACCCACAGATGGTACAGATTTTCCACAGACCAAGTACAGACCCCTACAGACCCTACAGACTCTACAGACCCCACAGATCTAAACTTTGATTTGCCTATATCTCATCCAAAAATAGACATATTGATGATATAATCATACTGACATGATCATGACATCACACACTACAACTTTCATTATGACATCATAACTGTACAGCCACTTTTTTATTTTTGCAAACCAGGACTCCATGAGAACTTTGCAAATATCTCACCCAAAAAAGGAGATATTACTAAGGTAAAAATATTCCCATGGTCCTGTGATCATAGGCTACAACTTTGGTTATGGCATTGTGGCTGTACAATTACTCTGTATGGTAGAATTCTAGACTGGGCTGTGGTAGCTATTAGCAGCAGTCAAGTTTGAAGTCTGTGCATGATGTGTGGTGGAGTGTCAATCTGAGTTTGAAATTTGTAGAGGTGCACCACACAACCCACACAGCTGGCTTTGAAAGTTGCTGAGGTAAGCAGAAAAATATATTTAAACCCAGTTCACTCCAACACCACATCTCTTTCCACCACCACCACCACCACCACCATCCCTCTTCCTCATTGTCATCTTTGTTGTCATCCCTCCCTCACCACCCTCCTTTGCTACCACCACCCTTATGGTGAGCACCCTCTCCCTACTAATAGTAATAAGTGACCACTTAGTATACATAAATATGTATATCCCTGTACCTTGACATGTAATTTAGATAGCTTATGATAATATGATTCAATTATTGGTCAACTACAACATGTGTGAGTGGTTAGAATCTGTAGTACTGAAACAATCTAGGGTAGGTCTGTACAGATCTGTACAGGGGGGCACCTGTCTGTGGGTCTGTGGTCTGTACAGACCTGTATATGTAGAGAGGGGTGGTTTTGCTGATGCAGGCAGTTGACCTTTGGGTCAGAATGCCATGGAAGATAAATTTGGTACCAGAGAAGCTGGAACTGATGCACTGGGAAGTTTTACAAGACCTTGAGTTTGCCCTGCAAGTGAGTATCCAAGTTTTTGGTGCACATGGCTGATGCTAACACTTGTTTGCAGGCCCCTGCCACAGCCCACCATACTGTTAAGTTTGGGCCTACTCTGACAGTCTCTGACACTCACAGAGGCTGGGGGATGTGTATGGAGGTTGGCCAACATTGACTGATGACTGGCTGACAAGGGCCAATGAAGAGCAACAATGGCCAAAGGGTGGCTGATGGTCATGACAGAGGTTTGGGAGAGGGCATTGGGTTCAGCTCATGCACTGCCCCCTTGTATGAGCCTGGCCCTTGGGTTTTGGAGTACAGAGAAGGCTGGAGGTAATCTGACAGTAGATGGGGAGGCCAGTTGAAGACTGCAGAGGAGGAGAACTAAGTTGATATTTGTACTGAGGGATCACTGCTGAATGTGGCAGGCTTATATATGGTACATGTGCCATCAAGGCCATACAGTATTGGAGCATCAGAACTAACATATGGAGTACAGTAAAATTTCAAGGGGCAGAGGTGTCAGAAAACTTTGGGCAGAGTGTAAGTATGGACAGCAGAGGCAAGGGATGGGATAAAGACAGAGCATATAAAAGGGAAAGTATGGAATGGAGTTGCTTTGGAGTGCTTGCTGATAGCCAATCAACAGACAGGCTGAAAGCCTAAAGTGGAAGTGACCCTGTGCCATGCCATGCAGTGTGGTAGGTGCACTGTGCCTAGATTGGCCTGTTGACCCAAGAGGAGGTTGACCCCTAAGATGCAAGGGAGAGTCACCTGACCAAGAGGTACCAGTAGTGGTCATGTGGTGCTGCCAACAGATGCTGACAGGTACCAATGGGGTCTGACAGTGAATGGGACAGAAACACATCAGACAAGTGTTAGAGTGAGTGGATGGGGTCAGAGTGGAGCAGAGAAGGACTGGTAGCACAGGTGGACCTGGGCAGAAGCATGGTCATGACAGTATCCCCCCCTTAAGGCCATACATATAAGCCCACCACATTCAGTGGTGATCCCTCAGTATGAATATCAACTTAGTTCTCTTCCTCTGTGGTCTTCAACTGGCCTCCCCATCTACTGTCAGATTACCTCTGGCCTTCTCTGTACTCCAAAATCCAAGGGCTGGGCTCATACAAGGGGGAAGTGCATGAGCTGAACCTGATGCCCTCTCCTGAACCTCTGTCATGACTGTCAGCCACCCTTCAGCCATTGTCACTCTTTGTCAGCCCTTGTCAGCCAGTCATCAGCCAACCTCCATACACATCCCCTGGCCTCTGTGAGCATCAGAGACTGTTGGAGTAGGCCTGAACCTAACAATAGGTGCTACAGAGAACAGGGAGGGGTGATTGGAACAAACAAGGCAAGATGCATAGCAAGTAATGGTATTCAAAGCTGGCTTGGCTTGGGCTTAGCAGGCTAATTTCCAGTGTGAAATCTAACCAAGCTCATGGGCCATGCAGCAAAATTCAAGCAGAGTCTTAAATCATGCCTCCTCTGTGTCAAGACATATGATGCTCTGCCTGCCTTCAGCTGAAGTCAAAGACCATCATGCTCCCCTCTGGGAGCAGTAGGGGTTATCCCCAGTATCCTTTTATCCCTCAACCTGACCCACAGATGGCAATGTCCAAGCCCAAGATGGGGACTACTGCAGGCTCACTGGTGAAGCCTGTTGCTGGTCCCTCTCCAGTTAAATCTCAATCCAAGCCCACAAGATCTAAACACCATCAGGAGTCTCAAGAGGGACCTGGAAATGAGGCCATTCACTGGGAGCCATACCCTCAACTTATGAGGGACCTATTAGCATGGATCTTACACCATCTGGCAGACCATGCTGTGCTCTTCAATGGAATGATGGATCAAAGTGTTCAGGGAAAACCTCATTCCGAGAGGAAGAAAGATATCAGTGCAGTCATCACTGATGCTGTTCTTCACCAAGACAGGCAATATGGGGAATTGTATGTATGCTTCCCATTGTCATGGCCATGCCTTTGCCCAAGACTGTCCCAACCCTAATGGACCTTCCCCCTTTTCCACCAGTCCTTCTCTGCTCTGCTCCAACCCTGTCCACTCTCCCTAACACTCATCCAACATGTCCCTGACCTTGCCCACTGTTGGCCCCCATTGGCATTGGTTGGCATGTGTTGGCACCACCACATGACTACTACCAGTACCTCCTGGTCAGGTGACTCCCTCATGTCTTAGGGGTCGACTCCCTTTTGGGTCAATGGGCTGGTCTAGGCATGGTGCAGTTATTGTACCATATGGTGCACTGCAGGGCCACTTCCATGTTAGGCTTTCAGCCTACCATCTGATTGGCTATTGGTGAGCACTCCAAAGCAACTCTGTTCCATGCTTTCCCTTTTATATGCTTTGTATTTATCCTGTCCCTCACCTCCACTGTCTGTACTTACACTCCACCCAAGGTTTTTTGACATCTCTGTTCCTTGAAATTTTACTGTACTCTGTATGTTAGTTCCAATGTTCCAATACTGTACCACCTTGATGGCACATGTACCATATATAAGCCTGCCACACTCAGTGGTGGTCCATCAGTACAAATATCACCTTAGTTCTCCTCTGTGGTCTTTGACCAGCCCCTTTGTCTTCTGTTGGAAAACCTCTGACTCCTCTCACTTCCCAAAATCCAAGGGCTGGGCTCATACAAGGGGGCAGCACATGAGCTGAACCTGATGCCCTCTCACTAACCTTTGTTGCAACTGTCAGCCACCCTTTGGCCATCATTGCTCTTTTTCGGCCCTTGTTGGCCAACCTCCATACATGTCCCCCAGCCTTGGTGAGCATCAGAGATCATTGGAGTAGGCCTGAACTTAACAGTATATTTGTACTCACACTTGTATGAGTCCTCCTCTGTTCTTCCCTACTAAAAGTACATCATGCAGACTCAGGCACATACCCAGAGAGAGACTGCTGAAAGGCTAGCCCTAGCATTCACTAATCTGTGATGCATGCCCTCAGTGGTCAAACAGTTCCACTTGTTCTCCACCCAATATTGCAACCAACACAAAAGCAATTCTCAGGCTGGGCCCTCTGAGCCTCAGCAGTCAGTATTCCACATGCCACCACCACTTGGTGGCAACCCTTCTGATCCCAACCACCCTGACTTCCCTGATGGTGGATCTGATGGCTGGGGCAGTGGCAATGGGGGTATCCCTGAAGATCCCCTACTTGCCCTAACTAGGGCCATCCATGCACTCACCCACTCGAGTCAACACTCCAGAGACTCAACCCTGAAAACCAAGGTTTGCAAGCCTGACACCTTTGATAGCTCTGACCCAAAGAAGCTCCACAAGTTCCTCATGCAGTGTGAGCTCAACTTCCAAGACTGTCTGAAAGCCTTCCAAACTGACCACACCAAGGTCACCTTTGCCCAGTCCTACCTCAAGGCCATGGCACTGGCCTGGTTTGAGCCTGACCTCCTTAACCCTGACAATTACCTTGACCATCCACTATGGATGGACAACTACTGGGAGGTGGCTGATGCAGTACAGCAGCTGGAAAACCTAACCATGAAGGACTCTTCCCATATCACCAAATATGTTGTCAAATTCAATCATTGGGCCTCCCAGGTCAAAGATTATGGTGAAGGGGCACTCTGCCACCACTTCTACACCAGCCTCCCTGACTGCATCAAAGACAAGATCACCCATGTCAGCAAGCCTGCCACCCTCTCCAGGTTGCACAATCTTGCCCAGACACTAGATGCCTGGTATTGGGAATGCAAGGCCAAAATCTCCTGCTGCACCAAGCTCTCTGCTGACAGATCCTCCTCAAGATCTGCTGATGACAAGCCACAGTCGTCATCTTCACCCTCTGGGCCCAGGTCCAACACAAAGGGCAAGTCCAAACAGAAGGACAACCAGAAGCCCAATGTGCCCAAGTCTGACATCACACACCTCCTTGGCAAGGATGGCAAGCTTAGCACTGCTGAATGCCAGCACCACCTCACAAACAATCTCTGCCTCTTCTGTGGTGAGGCTGGCCACTCTGCCAAGGACTGCCCAAAGTCCACCTCCCATGCTGCCAAGGCTCACACTGCAGTGGCCAAAGCTCTGCCTACTCTGCCCACAGAGAAGGAAGAGCCAAAAAATTAGTCCACTCCTCCAGGGAGCCCACATGGCCTGGAGGAAGCATTGACCCCAACTGTGCACCCACCATCCAACTCAACATGTTTGCTCTCTCCAACCCCAATTCTCTTATGCTGTCTGTTTCTCTTCCAGACATTTCTGTAGATAATGTTTCTGTGTTAGTCAATTCCAGCTTGTCTCATTGTTCATAGACCCATCTTTAGTCAGTAAATATTCTGTACCTATGAAACCTGTCTCTCCACCCATCCCACTTTGCCTGTTTGATGGTAGCACAAATGCTGTAATCTCTCAGGAAGTAGATCTTTCTGTCTGCTTCTTTTCTGGCAATGTCACTTCCATTCCCTTTTATATTACTCCATTGGATTCTTCTTGTTCACTGGTTTTGGGACACAACTGGCTCACCTGCTACAATCCATTGATCGATTGGGTACTGGGCCATATCTCATTCTGACCACCACCACAGGGAATGTCAACACCCCTGGTGCCTCTGTCACCATCAACCACTGTTCCAGCACCAACACTGACACCTTCCATTCTGCCCTCAAACACTCTGCCACCTTCTCTGAAGGCTTCTGACTTGCTGTCCCCTCTGCACATCTCCCTCATCAGGGCTGCCACCTACCTCTATGCTTGTGCTCTCCCTGGCTCCATACAATTTAGTTTGCACCTGTACCCCAATGACATCAAACTCTGTGCATCCTCCATTTCCCCATCTCCTGATCTTTCTTCAGTCCCCCCTGACTACAATGAGTTTGCTGATGTCTTTAGCAAGGTGAAGGTGACTGAGCTGCCACTGCACTGCAGCTTTGACCTGAAGATCGACATTGAGGAGGGGGCCTCCCCACCCATTGACATGATCTACTCCCTCTCACTGCCTGAGTTTGAGGCTCTCTGCACCTTCATTGATGAGCACCTGAGCTATGGCTTCAGCAAACAGTCCACCTCTGCCCACAGTGCACCTGTCCTCTTCATCAAAAAGAAGGACAGCTCCCTCCACCTCTGTGTCAATTACTGAGGCCTCAACAAGATCATGAAAAAGGACCACTACCTGCTACTGCTCATCTCTGACCTTCTTGATTTGCTGAGCCATGCCAAAATATACACAAAGATTGACCTCCACCACACCTACCACCTTGTCCACATTGCCAACAGCAATGAATGGAAGACCACCTTCTGTGCCCACTATGGTTCCTATGAGTGGAGGGTAATGCCCTTTGGTCTTACTAACATGCCAGCCACCTTCCAGTGGTTTGTTAATAGCATCTTTGCAGACATGCTCGATGTCTGTGTCATGGTCTACCTTGATGACATCCTAATTTATTCCCATGACCTGGAGTTGCACCAACAACACATAAAAGAGGTACTTTGGTGCCTCTGCCATCATGGCCTGTATGCCAAACCTGAAAAATGTGAGTTCCACAAGGACTCCATTGAGTATCTCAGCTACATCCTCTCCCCAACTGGCCTGACAATGTCCACTGATAAGGTTCAGTCCATCCATGATTGGCCTGAACCCCACAAGATCAGGGATATTCAGTCTTTCCTAGGGTTTGTGAACTTCTATCGTTGGTTCATCCATAACTACTCTGAAATAGTCATTCTGCTCACCCACCTCACCCACAAAAACACTCCTTGGAACTTTTCTGAGGAGTGCTGCTCCACCTTCCTCTGCCTCAAGGATGCCTTTACCTCCACCCCTGTCCTTGCTCACTGGGTTCCCAATGTGCTGATCACTGTCAAGACTGATGCTTCCAGCTACACCATTGTGGGCATCCTCTCAATCACTTGTCCTGATGGTGAACTTTGTCTGGTTGCATTTTACTCCCACACCCTCACCACTCTGGAACTCAACTATGACACTCATGATAAGGAGTTGCTGGCAATCTACAAGGCCTTCCACCACTGGCAGCACTATCTTGAGGGCTCTGCTGCCCCTGTTGACATGGTCACCAACCACAAAAACCTCAAATATTTCTCCACCTTGAAGGTTCTGACCTGCTGACAGGCCCACTGGTCCAAGTACCTTTTGCAATTTAATCTCACAATCTGTTTCTGACCTGGCCACTTAGGTGCCAAGCCCAATGCTCTCACCTGCCAGTGGGACATCTACCCAAAAGGGGGGGATAGGGACTACACTCAAGTCAACCCACACAGCCTTCACCCTATGTTCACCCAAGAACAGTTCATGTTGTCCCTCCATACCACCCACCTCATGGCCCCTGTGCTCCATGCCACCATGGTCTTCAATGCCAAGAAGCTCTGCTCCAACATCATCTCTGCCCTACCCACTGACTCCATGTTGGCCACTCACCTCCCCTGCTCTGAGATGGTCTGTCAACCCCGATGGTCTCCTCCACCTTGACAGCTGCATCTTTGTCCCCAATGTTGATGACCTTCACCTCAGAGTGCTTCAGTTCAAACATGACCACCCCCTTGCCAGCCACTTTGGGCAGAACCACACCCTAGAGCTCATCTGCCACAACTATGTATGGCCCAACCTCTGCACTGACATCAAGAGGTATATCAGCTCCTGCACTGCCTGTGGCCACAGCAAAGCTCAGCAGCACCACCCTTATGGCCTCCTGAAGCAACTCCCCATCCCTGAAAGGCCATGGAACTCCATCTCAATGGACTTCATTGAGCACCTCCCTACACTGCAAGCATTTCACAATTTTTCTTCTGAAAACATGCTGAAAAAATGGAGGGAAGAGATACTCTTTTATTTCAGATGATTTGTCAGAAAAAATGCAAATATAACTTTATCTTCCCCGTGCAGAAACATAGATTAATGGTAATGTCCATTAGCTTCTACTCTAATTGGCATTAGCACCAATTCATACTTTTTGTAAGAAAATGAAACATTTTCTCTGCATTTTTTCTTTCCAAACATCCACAATAGAAGAGTATCTCTTCCCACCATTTTTTCAGCATGTTTTCTAAAGAAATATTGTGAAATGCTTGCAGTGCTACCTCTGATGGCTACTCTGCCATCCTTGTCATCATGGACCACCTGTCCAAGCAGGTGGTGTTCATCCTGACACACAACTCCATCACCTCTGCTGACCTTGCCAAGCTCTTCCTTGCCCATGTCTTCTCTAAGCATGGAGTACCCACTCACATCACCTTGGACTGAGGCCCCAAGTTTGTGTCTCACTTCTTCCACTCCCTAGGTAAGGCTCCTAGATATGTGCCTTCACCTCACTTTGGGTTACCACCCTGAAGGTGATGGCCAAACTGAGCACACAAACCAGACCCTTGAGCATTACCTCCATGTCTACTGCAACTACCAGGAAGATAACTGGGCCAAACTACTACTGCTGGCCAAGTTCACATTCAATAATGCACCTAGTGCAACTACCAGAGTATCACCCTTCTTCACTAATAACGGCTACCATCCTAACCTGTCAGTCACCACCAACCATGACTTCACCTCTGCAAAGGCCTGTGACTATGTTTTGGACCTCTCTGCCCTCCATAACTTCCTCCACTCTGAAATGGCCACAGCACAGTAGTGCTACCAGGGTCCTGCCAATGCAAGTGCCTACCTCTGCCCAAGTTCAATGTCAGTGACCAAGCCTTTGTCAAGGCAAAGTACTTCTGCTCCACTTGGCCATTGAACAAACTTGCCAAAAAGTACCTAGGCCCCTTTGACATCATCACCTGACCTGGTACACACTCTGTCACCCTAAAACTGCCTGAAAGCATGTGCTCAGTACACCCAGTGTTCCATGTATCTCAGTTAGAACCTTCCTCAGCCAACCTGTTCCCTTACCAGCACCAGCTGCCACCCCCACCTGTCAACATTTGATGGCAAGCTCGAGTACAAAATATCAGAGATACTTGACTCAAAGATAGACCACTGCCACCACTGCTGGCTAAGTTACAAGGTGTGCTGGGCTGGTTATGAAGGCACTGATGAAGAGACCTCATGGCTACTAGCCACCAAACTGGATCATGCCCCCAACCTCATTGCAGCCTTCCATGAGTGCTACCCCCACAAGCATGGTCCTTATACACCCCCAACTTGACTGTGCAGTACCACCAACCCTGCCTGCCACATTTCTGACCATCACCCCTCCTTGTCTGACACCTCTCTGACCTTCAGTCACTCCCACTGCTATGTTTCCAACTCAGCCTGACACCTTCTCTTTCATTTTGAAGTGTTCCTTTCCAAGTACTTACACCTTTTCTTCAAAACAAAAACAACATCTAAGGTTTTTTAATTACTGTACAAATACAACACAAAAAAAGAGGACTATTGTCCATCATCTCTTCATCCCCCTCTGCATCTTTGTCATTCTTTTCTCTGCTCCCCTCGGCCTCTCCAACCACCACTGACTCACTCCACTTGGCACCCAACCCACTCCCCTCAGCTCTGAACTAACCCACACCCTGAACTGCCCCTATCTGCCTCACCAGAGGCCACAGTGGGAACACTGGCTGGCTCTGCACATACACCTGCATGGCTGCCACCTGTGCCTCCATTGCTCCCACCATTCTCTCCATTGCCAGGGCCTGCCTCTCCATTGCCACTGCCTGCCTCCCTTGAATCTTGAGCATCCACTCATCATAGAGTCTCTCAGGTAACCCCTGACCCAACTCTGATGCCTCTCCAACAAGGCATGACCTTGTCACCTCAAACTGGGGCAAAGTTGGTGCTGATATCTCCTCTATCTTGTCATCTTCTTCCCCTTCATCTCCCTTGTCAGCCTGACCCTTCTTCCTCCTGCTCCCTTGGGAACCCCCTGTCCTGGCTCACTTCCTGGACCTGCCTGGTGTTGCCTTGCTTTCCTCTGCAGCAGCCCAACTACACTTCTTCTTCTGTTTCCTGCACAGGCCACATGACTGACCACCAGCCATTGCCTGACACTCTCTGGTCTCCCCTCACTGTCTGCACCCATTGCATAGGGCCTGTGTTGAGGTTGCCAGGGGCACCACCATCATCCCAATCCTGGCCCTGGTTGTTGAGCTACATATGGGCATCAGTTGAATGCTGAAAGGGCTGTCAGCCAGTTGGGTCCCAGGGTACAGACTACTCACCTGCCCACTGATGAAGCCCAACTCTGGGCCCATAGCTCACTGACCTGACTCTTGTCCTTTGGGACACTGTCACACAGCCTCCACCTCTGCAGTTGACACTCTCCATGCTGCCTCTAAGGTGTCTCACCTCTCCTGCTCTTCCCATTCCTCACATTCCTGCCTCTCCTGCTCCTCCCACTCTACTTGCTCTCTCTCCAAATAGGCCTCCTCTGCCCTCTGACAATGGATCTCAGCCTGTCTCTCCCTCCACACTGCTTCTTGCCTACTCTTTTTGGCCTCCTTGGCCTGCTCCATGGCCTCTGAGTCACTGGTGTGGACCTCTAGGTCCTCATCAGCCATCTGTGACCAGTCACATGAGGGAGCAGCAGTGGGTTGTCAGCTCATGTTTTGTTGTTGAGAGGACATGGCAGATAAGTAAAGACAAGATGGGAGGGGGGACTATGCAGCCAAGAGGCATTCTCTTATGTGACCCATTTTGGTCTCTGACATGACTCCATTGCAGCTGTCAGTCCCACCTCATGGCATGTTGCTGATTACAAAATTGAACCTCATGTCATTCTGGCCCCACCACCCTATGGCCTTCAGGGGTTCAGGCCTTAAGGGGGGGATATTGTCATGGCTGTGCCTTTGCCCAAGACTGTCCTGACCCTAATGGACCTTCCCCCCTTGTCACTGGTCCTTCTCCACTCTGCTCCAACCCCATCTGCTCTCCCTAACACTTGTCCAACACATCCCCAACCTCACCCACTGTTGGTTCCCATCAGCATCAGTCAGCATGTGTCAGCACCACCATGTGACCACTACCAGTACCTCCTGGTCAGGTGACTCTCCCTCATGTCTTAGGGGTTGACTCCCTTTCAGGTCAATGGGCCAGTCTAGGCATGGTGTAGTTACTGTACCATATGGTGCACTGCAGGGACACTTCCACATTAGGCTGTTGGCTGACCATTTGATTGGCTATTGGTGAGCACTCCAAAGCAACTCTGTTCCATGCTTTCCCTTTTATATGCTTTGTATTTATCCTGTCCCTCACCTCCACTGTCTGTACTTACACTCCACCCAAGGTTTTTTGACATCTCTGTTCCTTGAAATTTTACTGTACTCTGTATGTTAGTTCCAATGTTCCAATACTGTACCACCTTGATGGCACATGTACCATATATAAGCCTGCTGCACTCAGTGGTGGTCCCTCAGTATGAATATCACCTTAGTTCTCCTCCTCTGTGGTCTTCAACTGGCCCCTCTGTCTTCTGTTGGAAAACCTCTGACTCCTCTCACTTCCCAAAATCCAAGGGCTGGGCTTGTACAAGGGGGAAGTGCATGAGCTGAACCTGATGCCCTCTCCCAAACCTCTGTCATGACCATCAGCCACCCTTTGGCCATTGTCACTCTTCGTTGGCCCTTGTCAGCCAGCTGTTGGTCAATGTTGGCCAACCTCTGTACACATCCCCTGGCCTCAGTGAGTGTTGGAGATCATCAGAGTAGGCCTGAACTTAACACCCATCCTGCAAAGTTTGCCTCAGCAGTGGCCAGCTACCTCATAATGTATGGCTTCTCCCCCTCCCCCTCCCCCCTTCACAGTGATTCTTTACACTTGTTTTACAGATTGAAGAGGAAATATTGACAACATGCATCAAGGTTCAAGTCTACTGGAAAGGGCATTAATCCCAATAATGCAAACTACTGGAACCTCTGTGGTAAGCACTCTCCATCCCATTGTCATCACCCTGCTGACTCATAATGTTTATTGTAGAGCAAGTTCTCACAGAGTTTCCCTTCTGGGAGGAATGTGACCAGCTGTGGCATGGAAACCTTTCTTATGATGCCAGGGTATTCAATGCAAGTCCTGGGGCTCATTGGACAGGTGACTTTCTTACTCTTATCAAAAGTGGTGGGGCTACTGCACCACCTGCATGTGATGACTTCCAAGCTCAAGATCAAAGTGATGCAGTGGATTATCCTGGTTCCTCTGCAAATGCTAACTGGGACCCCAACACCAACAATTTGATGGATGCAGTTGAGCAAGAGGAGGAGGAAGGCAAAAAAGATGAAGGTTGGGAGGGAGATTGGAATATAGTGTCAGCCCTAGAGTACCATACTGATTTCATGTCAACTGATGAGCAACCACAGGCATTTCTATGTGAGGTATGTTCTAACAAATCATTCCTTCCCTACCTAACAAGATAATTGTACTGTAGCTTGGAAATTCTACTGGCATGGTTCTGCCCTTGGACAAGCCCCCAAGTGCAACAATTGTCATACTCCATCATTGGACAATTGATCTGCTTTCCACACAGCACCATATCCAAGGCCATCAGCCTCCACTATTTCCACAACCACTATGTCATCTACACCCAGCAATAGCACTCAGCATGCCAGTATCAATTCTGAGACTTCCCAAACCAGCTTCATAAAGGGAAAAAATGTCCTTGCCCAGATCAAATCTGACCACAATGAGCAGCTCACTGGGCTAAGTGAAACTTCCCAAGACCAGTGCCTTCTCAGGGCTACCCTCAAGTATGAATATAAGGTGGTGAAAATGCAGGCTTACATGTGAGAGAAGGAGATCACTCACCTGGAGATGGAGCATGAAAGGGAGCATGGTGAAGCAGAGAAGATCCATTCCCAACAATGTTGGGAGGAGAAGAAGTTGGATCTTCAAATGCTTAAGGAAGAATCTGAATTAGTCCATCTCAAGTTGGAACTGGCAAAGTTTCAAAGTCTCCAAGCAGGTAATGCATCTGGCCTCTCTGTTTCTACTGCTACCCCTGGTACCACCCATCCAGACAGCTTGTAATACTTCAGTGTCTGGTATTTTTTTTTACTACCAATTACATCCATATGACCTCATGTATCTTGCTATCACAAAATCTGTATTGCATTTTTCCTAAGAAATATTTGAACTACACATGGATACCATGCTGTTCAAACAGCCTTTCCATCAAATACCCACAGAAACATTGTCCTTGCATTCCTTCTCCCTGTTTGCCTCCACCATCATCTCCCCCTTCCTCATGCCAGCCTTCCACCTCACCTATCACCCACTGTGTGGTTTCTTGGCCTGGTTTTTCTTCAAAGTGGATAATCATATTGTGGAGGATTATACAGGCAGTGATCCACTAAATGGTGATGTGTGAGTTGTTGTTATTGCCCATATGCAACCTGATCTCCCACAGTGACTGGAAATGGCCTTTGAGGGTGGTGAATGCATTTGACTCCGACACAGACCTTCCATATGCTGAGAAGATAAACAAGAGCTTTTTTCTGGTGTGCACCTTTGATAGATAATGGTTATATGTGTTCTGCCTCTGTGTCAACTGACCCCTGCATGGCTTCTTGAATGGAACCACACACCATGTCTCAGTAGGATAAGCCAAATCTGCCCATATCCAGCACTGCTCTGGAATCAAGCTGGAATGCATATGCATCATGTACACTCCCAGGCTGGCCCAATGTATAGTCAACAATCATTAAGTTGTTGGGAATAATGATTGCCTCCAAGGAGAGGTGAGTTTTATTTTAGTGTCTGCTGTCTGTGCTTACCTGGCAATTCAACAAGAAATGTGCCTCTCAATCATAAAACCCATCCCCTGAACATTCCCAGCCTGGCATACAGATTAATTGTGGAACTATCTGCTGCAAACACTCCATTTTTCCAAGCACGGCAAGTTCAAGACTCAGTGAAGCCCATGCATTCCACATTTCTTCTGAGTGGGCACCTGGAATATACAGTGAGTGAAAAAACCCTTGCAATGTTTCACTATTTTTCACTAACTGCAGTGTAGCACTGGAGGGCATGGGAATCTTGCTTGGCCATAGTGGGATGGATGGTAGTACTGACTCTTGGCTACCAAGGGGTCACTGTATCATGTGATTATGTCCAGTGGTCATTGAGATATGTTGGTTTTAAAACAGGTACATCACTGCAAGGGTTTATTCACTTTTGGTCTGGGTAGTAGAATCTCACTCAAATGAAGGGATAATTGTGGTTGTTTGGTCATACAAACAAAGATACACATATCAACATTGTGTCTGAGTTCCAAAAATTTCACACACTTCTTTGTTTCCAACCTCTACCACCATGAGATCCATCTCTGCCACCCAAAGGAATACTATCCTGACTATGCTTGATGCTGGTCACTCTGCTTCCTCTATTGCCTCTAGTACTGGCCTGCATCTCTCTACCATCTCTAAGCTTCATTCCAAGGAGCATTCCACCCTGCAGAAGTCTGCTGGAGGTCATCCATCCAAGCTTTTCCCTGCCAATGTCCACCATGCCATCCATCTTATCTCCACTCAGAAGGCAGAAAATGCTGTCCAGGTGACCAAAACTCTCTCCAATATCATCAACCAGCCCCTCCACCCAAATACTGTTCAGCAGCACTTAAAGAAGACTGGTATGAAGGCTGTGGTCAAGCGTAAATGACCTATCCTCTCTGCCAAGCATCACAAGGCAAGACTTGACTTTGCCTATGCTCACAAGGATTGGACTCTGGAGGACTGGAAAAGGGTGGTATGGTCTGATGAGACTAAAATAAACTGCCTGGGGTCAGATGGTCACAAATGGGTGTGGAAAAAGCCAGGGGAGAAGCTGAATGATAGGCTAGTGGAGGGGACACTGAAGTTTGGAGGAGGGTCTTTCATGATGTGGGGCTGTATGACTTGGGAGGGTGTTGGTTATGCCACCAAGATTGATGGTAGGATGGATGGAGACCTTTACCTCCAAATTTTGAAGGATGAACTACAAGATTCCCTTCAGTACTATGGTCTTCATCCTTCTGACATCATCTTCCAGCAGGACAATGACTCCAAGCACACCTGCAAGCAGGTCAAGGAGTGGCTAGAGGAGCAGGATTTTAGGACTATGGTATGGCCTGCACAGTCTCCTGACCTCAACCCCATAGAACATGCCTGGGGTTACCTCAAGAGGAGGCTTTCAGAGTATGAGCACCCCCCCAAGGGAATACTGGAGTTGTGGGAGAGGACTCAGGTGGAGTGGAATGATATACCAGCTGAAGAGTGTCAGAAGTTGATTGAAAGCATGCCTAGGAGGGTTGAGGCAGTGCTTAAAGCAAAAGGAGGCTATACCAAGTACTGATATCCCCCATATACCCTTCCATTACCAAAAGTGAATAAACCCTTGCAATGGTGTACCTGTTTTAAAACCAACATATCTCAACAACCACTGGATGAAATCATGTGATACAGTGACCCCTTGGTAGCCAAGAGTCAGTATTACCATCCATCCCACTATGGCCAAGTGAGATTCCCACACCCTCTGGTGCTACACTGCAGTTAGTGAAAAATAGTGAAACATTGCAAGGGTTTTTTCACTCACTGTACATGAACTTGTTGTGTTGGTCTAAAAGGGCAGCAATCATGTGGTGAGTACAATTCACTACCATTCCAATGCTAACACCAGCCCATTGGCCTACATCTTCTGGTGAGCATGCATTCCCATAGTGGCCTGCACAGTAGAGGAAGATTGTGAGTTGTATTGAGACAGGTAATTGTTTGTTGTTTGACTGGTTTTGAAACATGGGATGACCACTGATTTGGTCCAGGATCTCATTGAATATCTTGGGATTAATGTGGAGTTTCTTCCAGAATAATGAAGGGTGGTGTTCTGCAAAATGACTGAGGAGAGGGAGTTGTGAAGCCTTGGGTATTGGTTCTTCCAGGCATTTGAGAACATGTGCAGCCTCACCTCATCATGTAGCACTTTGATTGTATCCAGTAGCTGGGTATACAGTGCACTAATCATTTCTGTTGTTGAGATCATGCCAGTTCATTTGGAATCAACTGACATACAGTGAGGATCAAAACTGTTGCATTGTTTGCAACAATTTGATTGTGTGGGATATAGCCTGGGATTGGTTGTGGCTGTGCCAATGTGGTAGGGGAGACATTTATAGCCCTTGGTCCTGGCTTTCCATTGATGGTCTTCATGAGTGCAGGGGTGCAGTGGCTGTGACATTATGGATCCATTACTGAGGCCTATGCATTGCAACAGTTTTGCACCTTTTGTCATGGTGGATGCAATCTACAGTGTGGAATATGTATTTTGGGCAGTAATGCTTGCTATTGCTTACATAATATATCACATGATCAATTTAGTGTTTTGTCAGCATGCAAACAATGCCAAACATTGAATATATGTCATTTATCCCCTGTTCTGCACTGCAACTCAAGAAATCACTTGTCTGGCTTATCAGGACTACTCTCTCACGGAAATATCAGCTAATTCATGTGTTTACAGAACCACCATGAGTAGGGTGTGTGCCTGGTACCATCAATCCATTAAAAAAGCTGCTGGGAGTCATCTCAGCACTGTTTCATCCACCAATGCCTGAGGGGTTCTGACACTAATCAGTACTGGAAAAGCTGAAAATGCCATGGAGGTCAGTCTGACACTTCATGACATGAATAGTAAACCAATCCCCTCTTATCCAATGTATTTCTGCCAAAAGGAAGTTCACATCAAGGTTAGGGTGAAGCAAAACCCTTCTTTACAGTACATCCTGGGGATATGGGTGGGGAAGCCTACTGGGCTGCCAGAGTGCAGATTTTTTCCTTTCTGTCAGTCCATGAATGTTGCCATTGGTCACTCATGACCAAATAATTTCTTTGCAGTCATCCCCAGTCCAGTGCAGGGCATCATCTGGCTGACCCTCCTGGACACCCCCAGTTCAAAGGGCAGTTATGCCTCCCTCCAACCTTGAGGGCAGCTTCCCTGTGGCAAAAATACAATCATTTTAATAGTCAAATAATGGATTGGATAACCTGGCATACATTTTACATCAGTAAACTACTGATTTGGGCCCAGACCTCCCAGACTACCCAGAGTCCCCAGAACTCCCCAGCACCACCAGTAACCCAGCCACCCAGGTTCCCCAGATACACAGCATGCCCAGAGTCACCAGATCCTATCTACTCCACTTTTTTGATTACATCAGCACATATTGCAGGGGGAGTGGCTGTGCAAAAAAAGAAAAGACTCATGAAAATTTTAGTATTTTGCATTTAACTCATCCAAAAATAAAGATCTTGCTGATGTAAGCATACTCCCACTCTCAACAGGGGATACAGCTTTGGTTTTCAGTGTGGCTGTGCAACACCCTTCACTGTGTGGCTGTGCTAGCTTCCAAAAAAATGTAGTGTTTATTAGGATTCAACTAGTGAAATGTTGTGTACACTTTTGATTACCAAAAGTGTAGTAAAGTCTGCTTTTTTGACTACCAAAAAAGTGTAGTGTTTATTAGCATTTGACTAGTGAAATGTTTTGTACATATTTGATTACCAAAAGTGTAGTAAAGTCTGCTGTTTGTTGCTACCAAGTAAGAGTAGTGTTTATTAGTATTTGACTAGTCAAGTGGTGTGTAAACTTTTCATTACCAAAAGTGTAGTAAAGTCTGCTTTTTTGACTACCAAATACTGTATTTGTAGTGTGACTGGGAAATGTACAGTAGTATTGATTAGCAAAAAAGCATAGTAATGATTAGCTTTGTTGTGTAGTGAACACAGCCACTAATGCCTCAAAAATTTTCCGAGTCCAAAAAATACCCCAAAATGTGATACAGTCATTCACTGCCACTTGCACCACTGATTTTTAGCATGTCATCCATAGCCTCCTTTCCTGATCCTTTGCCACTAACTTTTGGAGTTTGCATGGTGCTGTATCATGAATAAGTATCAGAGTCATCATGTAGCCCATACAAAAGCAAGCAACAGTTCTTTAAATGAAATTAGCATATTTAGGACATTGCACAACTGGATACAACTAAAAGAATGTCTAAAAAAATAGAGTGAGAGGGCTATCATGTTGGCATTATCCCTCTAATGCTGATCTGAAATACATTGAGAATGACATGTGCCAGAATGATGCCAGTGAGGACAGGTTACAATGCAGCTTATCAGTCTGGTAACACCCCAGATGTACCAAAAATGGAAAAACACGATGGATATGAACATGGTAGGTGATGCATCAAGTACACAGAACATGTTATGTGTGTATGTAGTCTACTAGCACCATGGTCAGGCATCCAAAGTCTATCAGGAAAAGACAACAGCAGAGTGCAAGTGACCTTGGAAAAGCACTCACATTTGCCACAGAATTGTACAGGGAATATGAACAAAAGCCAGAGGCCATGCAAAGGAGTCTGCATGACCTCTGCTGGGAGACAGAGAAGGCCATGCTCCAGAAGAAAATACATGTCTCACTTACACACACCACACTAATGCAGCACCTAAATGGAGGAAGAAGCTGTCAACAGGCAAACAAAGATAACTATGGATGGCTCACACCAGAAGAAGACAAGCTCACCATCAAATATTGTCTTGAGCTTGCACTGAGAGGCTTCCTGCTCATGCACAACACACTCAAGCACCATGTTGACACACTCTTACAGGCCTGACTTGGAGATACATTCCCTGATACAGGTGTTGGGAAGCACTGGACAGCTTGCTTCCTAGATCATCACAGTGATCAGCTGGGGCAGTACTGGAGCTCTCTGCTCAATACAAACAGAGGATGGGCAGTCAACGAGAATACTCACAAAGCATGATGCAGGTTGCTAGAGCACACCCTCAACAAGTATAACATCCAGGAGGATATGCTTTGGGCAGCTGATGAATCAGGCTTCCAGCCTGGAACAGGCCAAAAGCAGCACATTATTGGAGCTATGAAGCAGAAAACTCAATATCAGCAACAAGATGGGAATCAGGAGAACATTACCATCATGATGACCATATGTGCTGATGGTGAAACAATCCCACCACTCATCATCTACAAGGGTCAGGCATTCTCACCAAAATGACTCCCTGAACACTTCAGAAGTAAACAAAGTATGAGATACAATATTCATCTCACCTTGTCATAGCATAGCCCACTGCAAGAAGGGCTGGACAGATGGAGTTATTGGCTGACTCTGGATTGAAGATTTGGATAAGCAGACATGCATCAAAGCAAATGGATGTACTTGCCTTCTTCTTGTTGATGGCCACAACTCCCATTACACAATGGATTTCCTAAATAATGCATGAGAGCATAATATCCAAATCCTTTGCTATCCATTGCACTCAACTCATGTGTATCAGGGGCTTGACATTGTCATCTTCAGTCCATTGAAATGCTGCTGGTCTGAAGAGCATCAAGCTTTCAAAGGGTCTAAATGTCAATGGGTTTCAAAGCAAAGTTTTGTTACTATCTATGGATGTGCCCACCAGCATGTTCTTACACAAGAACTTGTTCATACAGCATTCAAGAAGACTGGTGTTTGGCCATTCAACTCCAACCTAGTAATGAAGGAGATGATGGCCCCAAGTCTTGAAACATCCTCACAGGGCCACCTTCCCCTCCCTCAGCCAAGCCCCATTCATGTGATAGCAAGTTTCATGCATCAGTATCACAATACCAGGAACAACAATGCTGGAAATACAAACCTGTTGAAACTGTTACTGGTTATCGTTGATAACATGTGATTGTTGTTCTAAGAATAGTTGTTCCATACTATTCTGATATGTTCTATTCTACCGGATTACTGGATAACACGTTCCTAGTAGAAAGACAGAGTCGTACCTATATGGAAGGTCCTCTTACTTACAAATATGGTAGTTCTTATCGTAGGTGCAGACACACCTGGTCCGTGCGCACCATAGAGGTATATATACCCTGTAGGATACACCACAGGATGTAACAAGCGGAATACAGAGCTCCCTCTCTATATCATCCTCACTCAGAAATACGTTCTTACCTACCAAGACCAACACCAACTGAAACACTAAAGGCAAGTGCTCTGCCATATTGCCCTTGACCCCACAATCCTCTGCGCAACAGGTTATGAGCCCCGAGTAAACGGGTGCTTGTCGTCTAACGGACAATAGATCATTGAGGAAGACGTTCATCATTGACTATGCCGTTGAACGGACCTGAAGCGCTAGGTTGGGTGTTGGCCACCTTGATGCTTTCGTTCATTCTAGGCGTTTGTCAGGCGGTCTACGTCGTTAATGCGGTTGGAGGTCCTTTTAATCTTGCGCTCGTACTATCTACTGTGATGTGGGGAACTTTTTTAGGCATCCCTATGTGGCATGGCATATATTCCTCCTATCAGGAATATCGTATTCTCTTGGGGCGTTATCGGCAAATTCGCATTCGTGTAGGTGTCCTTGTTGAGACCAGAACTCTGGAAACTCCTCGGATAACCCTGCCTTCTTACGAGGCACACGAGTTCCGGGACTTAGATTATCAAGCGGATCTTGACCCAGTCCCTCGGTATCCTTTATCACCTCCACCCTATATGCTTGACCTTCCCATAAATCAAAGGGAAATAAATGTTCATGAGCATTACGTGGACTGGCCCCAACAACTTATAGGGCCAAGTGCTTTTTATGAGAATCCGGTTGCTCCTGATTTGCTCGGAGGGCGTCCTAATGACCTCCTTGAGCTCCTTCCTACGACTCCTGATGGGGATGATGAGGATCCGAACCAGTTATCCGAGTTCGATCTCTTGTAGTCGCGTCCTTTTCATCATCTCCTCTCGAGTACATTATCTGACGCACATCCTGGTATCCAGATGTCCGCTGTCGTTATCAACCGGAACGCACTCATTACCAAGCCTGTGTTACCTTCCCGACCTTTCCCTATCGCGGTTGAGCGTGAGACCGCCATCGCCTTAGAGAAAGTGAGTACGACGGAAGAGTACTCACACGCTAGGTACATCAGGCATATAATAGGATATACCGAAGCCCTTTATCACGAAAAAGCCAACCACTGGAGGCGAGCAGCCTACGGAGATCACGAAAAACCCTTTTTCCTACGCACGCCATCTCAAAATTCTGTCGTCCCCGCTATCGCCATGGAATATTCTTGGTCGGTTCTAAAGAGACCGGACAACTTCGACTTCTCCTCACCTTTTTACGACCCGCGCATACACGTGTCTTTCCATTCTTATTTTGTCGATTGCCTCCCAAAACTGTCTCCCACGTCAACTCCTCATGCCATCGCTAACTTCAACGGTGTAGATATTCCATCGTTCACATATGAAGATCCGTCCATCCATACCGTTCCTGCTTTCACCCTCACAAACGACATCTTCTTCTACTTTAAAGGAAGAGCCCATCCGTCCTACAGCTTCCAAGAGTTTGCCGGATTCATCCCCTCTCTTTGGGTTTGGAACCGCCATTTGGAACGCACTTTCCGAGGATCTTGGAATTCCGATAAAACAACCCTCGAGTGCACTCCCGGATATCTCCGGAGTCGGATGAAGAACAGTGAACAGCGAAGAGATCCTAAAGTCGTATTATCCTTACAGGATCTCAAAAGTAGTATCAATTTGGAGCGAAAAGTATGGTATGACGAAGAATCTCAACAACTTAATTGGAAGTCTTATGGCAGAATTGCGTGCTGGATCTTATGGCCCAGCAAGTCGACAGTTTTATTGGACTTACAACGAGAAATGGACAAAGGTGATGGAAAAGATCTGTTCTCTCGGCCCTCCAGAGGACTCTATTCCAGACGTCGTCAGCGAGCACATGCGACTCATGCTGCCAAGAATTTATCCACTTCCAGGAAATTATCCTGAAGCATATGCTGGTTATGGACGAACAGGATATTATTTTAGCGATGTAACGAATATGCCCTTTATAAATGTCTTTCAGCTTATGTGTCATAAAAGCCAGCGATATAGCCAGTTCATTCTCCCATACTCCATTGGTATCCATGGAGGAGTCGTATTAAAAGATGAACGAACTACATATTCGCTTCATGAAATTGGCTATCCATATCTTTTGGCATACCATTACTTCGAAGAACTGGACTTCCAAAACTTCGAAAAGCTGAATTTAGACAAAAGGCACTATACTAGAAAGGGAAATTCGACTCCGGAAAAGAAATATAACCCACGGTCTTCTGGAAAACCGAAGAAGCGCAGAAAAAGACCTTCACAACGCCAACGACAGTCCTTCCGTCGCACAGCTCTGGAAACCACTGCTGGCGATCAGGTTCTTGACGACATACTAATTCTAGAATTCTTCTAGTTTTACTATGGCCAATCAAAAGGAAATCTCAGCCTCGAAGAACATCCCACGCCTTAATGGCTCGAACTATTCTTCTTGGAAAGCCATGATAAAAGGATACTTCTTAACTCTCGATGTCTGGAACGTCGTGAACGGACTGGAAACCTGTCCGGACCGAGCAATTGCTGCAAATGCTGCTGCCGTGAAACTTTGGGACACCAAAAACAGCTGAGGAATGGGCACAATCTTGTTATATTGTGACCCAGTTATATCCGTGTCTTTGGAAAATAAAGACACCGCCTATGAAATGTGGACCACCTTACAAGCCTCCTATGGAGCCCCTACTGCTGTATCAGCCTACATGGACTTTTTGAGACTTCTCAAAATTCGGATCAATCCTTCTGATGATTTGGGATCCAAACTCGCAGAAGTAAACATGATACTTGGGTCGCTTGCAACCCAAAATATAGTCTTATCCGAACCTGTCCAGTGTATGATGCTCTGCGGAGCATTCACCGAAAAATGGGGAGCTGGTCCCACCAATATCTTATCCTTGGTCAAAACCCAAGACCTTAAAATGGCAGACGTCGTTCCAAGACTAAAAGAATTAGCGTCACATCGTACTGGGCAATCTAATTTACCAAAACTAGAAACCAACAATGCCGAAGCCGGTTCATCCAGGATTTCTTCACAACCACTCATCAACCGTCTCTCGAAACCACCGCATTGCCGGAAATGCCGCGGAAATCATCCAACCGAACAACACATTGATAGGCAACAAAATATAAGAGGAAGAGGAAGTTTTAGAGGTCGAGGAGGTCTTCCACCACGGAGTGGAACACCATATCCTCCCCAAAATCAACAACAACAAACTCAAGGACAGTCAAAGGGAAAACAGCGTGCACGTCGATCTCGTGGTCGTGGTCACGGATGTGGCAGATTTGCTGCAGCCGACTATACAGACGAACCTGAGGAATCCCAGGATTTCGATCAATACGACCAGTACGACGGACAATATGATCAAGGCTACAAGTCTTATCATATAAATCTGCAAAATACAATCGACGATGCCTCCCACTTTGAAGAGTTTAACGATGAAATAACTCCTGTCCCAGTTCTTCAGAATGAAGAATCACATACAGTTGAGTATGTTGATGAAGCTCTTCCTGGAACTGTTGTTAATTTGCCTTGCCAATGTGAAATGTGCCTTCGAACAGTATCCCAATTACATCTACAGGTACTACCGGATCTGGCCACACAACGTGGTCTTCAAACTGTGGAGAGGAGGAGATGGACATCTGCTGACTTCGGAAACCGAGTCAATGAGTCCACCCACACCAATCCTAGTATTGATAGATCCGGAGGTGGAGTGGAAAATGCCTCCACACATGGCACTAGTAATGAGAGAGAGGAATGTGTACAGAGCGTTTGTAAAAAGGTTAAGGGATCTAGGCGTAACCGTCCTAGAGTAACGGTATCCTTACAAGACTTTCATGCTTCGGTAACCGAGCATAAGTATCCCAAACCTGTACGATATGTACGACTTCCTGATGACTACGAACCGGACCCTATGATAGAGGGTGCATCTGGTTTCTCTTATGGTATCAATGACGATGTTTTTGACGCTTATCCTTGTGATTTGGAAACCAATCACGTTATCAGGGAGCAATCCAAGAACTGTATGTGGATGTTAGATTCAGGATGCACAAATCATGTGACTCCTTCTCGAGCTGACTTTATGACCTATAAGTCTTTTCCTAAACCAGCTTTTGGACATACCGCTGGACATGAACCTGTCAAACTATATGGAAAGGGGACCATTTTGTTGAAATTGGAATCCAACAACTACCTGACGTTACGAGATGTAATTCATGGAGACTTCTCCAAACGCCTATGTTCACAAAACCAACTCTTAAAATCTGGATACAAGAGTTACGCAACGAAAACGCACGAGGTGATCCGTACTCCCGATGGTCGTGAAGTCCTCAAGGCGACATGCTTGTCTACTTCGTGGTTGCACTGGTTCTATGGAGTTCCTGTCCATTCCTCCAGCGCCCTTCAGACTGTAGACCTAGGGACAATCGAACTGGATCAATACATTCTTTGGCATAACCGCCTAGGACATCCAGGCATCTCTGTCATTAAAAACTGTTCTTGCCATGTTTCCGGATTTCCTGCTGAGCTAATCACGAAATCCTTACCTGTCTGTCGCGGATGCACTTCTGGCAAAATGTCCTCTGATCCTTTTCATGCCTCCTCTAAACGAGCTTCTGCTCCGTTAGAGTTAGTTCATGCCGATCTACTCGAGTTACCCATTGAGTCCTATTATCGAGCACGCTATGTCTTTACCCTCCTTGATGACTACTCCTCTTTTGGCTTTTGCCTCTACCTTCGGTTAAAATCCGACACTCTATCTCGTTTTCGCGATTGGCTATCCATCGTTGAATGCCAAACTGGATGTCTTTTGAAGACTTTCCGTTCGGATCGAGGGGGAGAGTTTATGGGTACTGAATTCAAATCGCTCCTCAACTCCAAGGGTATCGTTCATGAGTTGTCCATTGCGGACCAACCACAACAAAATGGTCGAGCTGAACGCTTCAATCAAACTATTCTTGAGAAGGCTGGATCAATCCATCATCATGCCTGTGTACCCAAACGGTACTGGAACTTTGCCTTCGACACTGCCTTACATGTTTACAATCACACTCCACTGAGGAGATCCCTTTGGAAAACACCATGCGAGTTGTTCTTAGGCAAAATCCCCGACATATCATACTTCCGAGTCTTTGGATGTTTAGCCTATGTTTGGATTCCCAAAGATCAATGGAAAGATAAATTGGAACCTCATGCCTTGGAAATGGTTTTCCTTGGCTATGAACTGAATACAAAGGGGTATCGGTTCCTACATGGCCAAAAGATTGTAATTGCTAGAACCGCAAAATTTGCCGAAGAAGTTTTTCCGTTTTGTAGTACGGATTTAGGAAAAGAACACAAATCCGATAACTCAGACCTTATCCCTGTGATGAACCAAAAACCAATACAAACTAACGCGCCTACCAACGATGATTGGATGGAAAATGGGCCTGATCAGCCAATGGACGAGAGACCCCAATCTCGACCACAAACTCCAAACGAAGAAAATGATCCACCACGGAATAATGGTGATGATGACCAGGATGCTGGAAATCCACATATACCACCAAGGGACTTCCCACCAAGGGCAAATCCACGTACCAATCGAAATGCACCACAAATAAGAGAAGAATGGGTGCAACATCCTCATAGACCTTTCAATATACCTGCTGAACCAAGAAGACCTCTCATTATTGCTCGTGAAAATCCGAGAGTTCCTCGAATTAGAATTCCTCCACGACGACCTGGAAATGTTTATGGAGAACGCAGAGATCCGGTCGAAATCGAAAAGGAGATTCGAGAGAAACGAGACGCTATTCACAAAATGGTTGATGATAGCATTCAGGCTATCAAGCAAAAACATCCTCAGCGGGATCCGCCTCAAGCAACAGAGGAGACACAACAACCTGAAGCAGGACCTTCGCGTTTTCCGGAAACACAAACCGATGAGACAACAGATACCTCATTCATGACATTACTAGCTGCGCGAGTTAAACAAGCTCCGGAACAGTTTAGGGATGTATTAAAACTCCCCAAAACTGAACAAACCCTTTGGTTTGACGCAATGAAGGATGAAATTAAATCGATCGAAGAGAGAAAAGTTTGGACGTTAGTGGATCCTCCTCCAGGACGTAAATTGGTTAAATCAAGATGGGTCTACGCTATCAAAAGCGATGGTCGCCACAAAGCCAGATTAGTAGCCAAAGGCTTTACTCAAGAGTATGGGATAGACTTCGAAGATACTTTTTCCCCGGTCGCACGCTTCGAGACAGTGCGAATCCTCCTAGCTCACGCAGTGCAGCACAATTGGGAAATGGAAGCATTAGACGTAAAAACTGCCTTCTTATATGGCAAGCTAGACGAGGAAATTTATATGGAACAACCGGAAGGATTTAAAGTCAAAGGTCAAGAGCACAAAGTTTATCGGTTGCTGCGAGCATTATATGGTCTAAAACAAGCAGCACTCTCGTGGAACAAAGAACTACATCAATCACTCCTTTGGATGGGTTTCCTCCGATTGAAAGTCGATGCCGGTGTCTATTATTATCAGTCAAAAGCCGGAACAGTAATATTCTTGGTGTATGTTGACGATGGCCTTTTCCTCGCCTCACACAAGAATCTACTCAAGAAAAAGAAAGACAAGTTTATGAAAACATGGGAGTCCAGAGATCTAGGCGAAGTAAAAGAATATCTTGGAATCCAAATAAAAAGAAATCGCCAAACCAATGAAATTTGGTTAGATCAAATCCCATATGTTCAAAAGGTCGTTAAACGATTCGGAATGGAGCATGCGACTTCTGTTCGCACGCCTTTACCTTCGGGATACATTCCTGAAAAAGCTCCTGAAAAATACCAGTCAAATTCTCAGCTTCGATCCCGTTTTCAATCGGTTATAGGATCGCTTTTATATATGGCTCTGGGAACCAGACCAGATATTGCTTTCTCGGTTATCCGAATGTCGCAATATATGTCAAATCCAACCGATCTTCACTTAAAACAGGCATTACACATAGTTCGTTATGTGGCATCCACACCGAACCTTTGCCTTCACTATTACGGAAAAGAAGCTAGAATTTATGGGTTCGCAGATTCCGATTGGGCCTCAAACAAAGATACTCGTCATTCAACTACTGGCTTTGCCATGTACTATGGCAACTCCCTTATATCGTGGAGATCCCGAAAACAAAAGACAATCGCTCTTTCTTCTACTGAAGCAGAATATATGGCGATGTGCGATTCTGCCAGGCAAATTAAATGGCTCGATATGCTCTTCAAAGAGTTGTCCTTCAAAATGGATAAAACTATCCTCTACTGTGACAATATGGGTGCACGCTTTATCGCTGAAAACCCAGTCTCAGATGGACGCTCAAAACACATCGATATCCAATGGCATTTTTGTCAGATAGTTACTTCCTCAGTAACACCAAGCTACTGTATTAATATGTACCTGTCAGATAGTTACTCTACAGGTTGTCAGTAAATGTAAAGCTAAATAGAAAGAATGACTTACTCCTCAGTAACACCAAGCTACTGAGGAGACTACAGGAAAATTTACTGTACTGTAGTCCGCTTTTCTGCTTATGTAAGCGACTAATCTTCGCACCTAAAGAATGACTACTCAGGGGGCAGTTTATATTCCAACAATTTTGTCCATGAATGTGTTGAAGAAGGGTTGTTCGCCATCGAATATGTTAATACTACTCGACAAAGGGCTGACGGCTTAACCAAGTCCTTAACCTGGCAAAAGTTTGAAGAAAAACGCTCGTCATTAGGATTGGTCAACCAACCTATCTAGAGCGAGGGGGAGTGTTGAAACTGTTACCGGTTATCGTTGATAACATGTGATTGTTGTTCTAAGAATAGTTGTTCCATACTATTCTGATATGTTCTATTCTACCGGATTACTGGATAACACGTTCCTAGTAGAAAGACAGAGTCGTACCTATATGGAAGGTCCTCTTACTTACAAATATGGTAGTTCTTATCGTAGGTGCAGACACACCTGGTCCATGCGCACCATAGAGGTATATATACCCTGTAGGATACACCACAGGATGTAACAAGCGGAATACAGAGCTCCCTCTCTATATCATCCTCACTCAGAAATACGTTCTTACCTACCAAGACCAACACCAACTGAAACACTAAAGGCAAGTGCTCTGCCATATTGCCCTTGACCCCACAATCCTCTGCACAATAAAACCTACCTGGGACACCCACAGTGGCCACCCCTTTTGTTATGGATACCAGTGAACCACTGTGGCATTCAGCTGCCAATAATGTTGCAGAAGCACTGGCATTGATGTCAGCCTCCTTCTTAGTCAACAAATCACCACTTACCTCCAGAGATCACCTCCCTCCATACACACCAGTGCTGATTACACCAACATGCAAGCACCAACACAGTCTATTAGATGAAGAACCACAGACACTGAAGGAATGTGCTTACCAAGATGCCTTACATGTGGCATACTCCCATGAAGAGGAATACAAAGCTAGCCTTCATAGCATGCAGTCAACTATTGTCCTACATTTGATATACTATGATTGGCTGTCAGAACAGCTCACAGCACAAGAAGAAGCAAAGAAAGAAAAAAAAAAAGAGGTCAGTTGGTGGGGGATGGCCTGCCAAGGTTACTTACTAGTGATGAGTTTTACCAATGAGTTGTTGACCATGAAAAGGCAACTGCAGCAGAAAAACTGGCCCAAGAAAATTGCCACAAACAGAAGGAGCAGAAATCACATCTGTTAGTGGCATGGAAGGAGGCTGATGAAGCTTGTAAGCAACAGAACAAAGAAAAAAAGGCAGATTACCATCAAAAACTTGCACTTTGGACTGGTGAAAAGGAGCAGGCAAAGCACGAGAGATGAAGAGTTCAATGGGGAAAACCAAAGCTGGGAAAGTTGGAAGCACAACTTCCAAAGCAAGGGAACAGGAATCCTGAAGGTGACAAAGTGGAGGCTAATGAGGGAGGCAACAAGAATGATGAAGGCAGCAATGTGGCCATGGAATCAGATGGCATGAACAAAGACAACTAATACAAAGATATGAAGTAATGACTCAGCCATCTACTACATTTGGTACTGGTGCAAGTGGCAGGAACCACTGATAACAGAGCATTCCTCACTTTCCTCATAACTCATTCATGAAGGAACTGATGTCTGAAAAAAAGTTACAGAGTGATTGATAGTACATAAGAGCATTGCTGTACTAAGGCAATCTAAATTTTACAGTGATCTCATAAAGCTTGAGGCATTTGAAGTTAGCTGGTGCAAGTGGCAGTGAATGACTGTACAGTGAGTGAAAAAACCTGTGTGTTAAGTCCAGGCCTACTCTGATGGTCTCTGATGCTCACAGAGGCCAGAGGACATGTCTGGAGGTTGGCTGACATTGACCAATGATTGGTCAATGTGGACTGACAAAGAGTGACAAGGGCTGAAGGGTGGCCAATGGTTGCAACAGAGGTTCAGGAGAGGGCATTGGGTTCAGCTCATGTGCTGCCCCCTTGTATGAGCCCACCCCTTGGATTTCAGAGATAGAGGCAGGTCGGTGGTAATCCAACAGAAGACAGAGGGGCCAGTCAAAGACCACAGAGGAGGAGAACTAAATTGATATTCATACTGAGGGGACACTGCTGAGTGTGGCAGGTGTATATATGGTACATGTGCCTTCAAGGCAGTACAGTCTTGGAACGTCAGAACTAACATACAGAGTACAGTAAATTTGCAAGATACAGAGATGTCAGAAAACTTTGGGCAGAGTGCAAGTATGGACAGTGGAGGTGAGGGATGGGATAAAGACAAAGCACATAAAAGGGAAAGTACAGAATGAGGTTGCAATTGGAGTGCTCACTGATAGCCAATCAAGAGACAAGCTGAAAGCCTAAAGTGGAAGTGACCCTGCACCATGACCAGAATGGACCATTGACCCAAAAGGAAGTTGACCCCTAAGACACAGGAGGGAGTCACCTGACCAGGAGGTAGTGATCATGTAGTGCTGCTGACAGATGCTGAGAGAGTCCAACAGTGGGCAAGGTTGGGAATGTGCTGGACAGGTGTTAGAGGGAGTGGACAGCATCAGAGCAGAGTGGAGATGGACTGGTGACACCAAGGGAAGGTCCATTAGGGACAGGATGGGCTTGGGCAGAGGCATGGTCATGACACTGTGCAATGTTTGGCTGTTTTGTACTAAGTCCAGTGTAGCACCATGAGGCATGGGAATCCTGCTTAGCCTTGGTGAGATGGGTGGTAGTATTCGCTCTTGGCTACCAAATGATCCCAGGGTCATGTGATGTGGTGCAGTGGTCATTGAGATATGTCATTTATAAAAAGCTACATCATTGCACAGGTTTATTCACTTTTGGGCTGGCAGTAGAATCTGAGTCAAATGAAGGGATAATTGTGGTTGTTTGGTCCTACAAACAAAGATACACACATAAACACTATGTCTGAGTTTGAATAAATTCACATGCTTCTTTATTCCCAACCTCTACCACTATGAGATCTATCTCCTCCACCCAGAGGAATACTATCCTGACTATGCTTGATTCTGGTCATTCTGCTTCCTCTATTGCCTCCAGTACTGGCATACATCACTCTACCATCTCTAGGCTTCATTCCAAGGAGTATTCCAGCCTGAAAAAGTCCACCAGAGGTCATCCATCCAAGCTTTCCCCTGCCAATGTCTGCCATGCCATCCACCTTATCTCAACTCAGAAGGCAGAAAATGCTGTCCAGGTGACCAAAACTCTCAGCAATATCATCAACCAGCCCCTCCACCCCAAATACTGTCTGCCAGCACTTGAAGAAGACTGGTATTAAGGCTGTGGTAAAGCAAAAACAACCTATCCTCTCTGCCAAGTATCACAAGGCCCTTGAAGGTTAGACTTTGCCTATGTTCACAAAGATTGGACTTTGGAGGACTGGAAGAGGTCTGATGAGACTAAAATAAACTGCCTGGGGTCAGATGGGCACAAATGGGTGTGGAAAAAGCCAGGGGAGAAGCTGAATGATAGGCTAGTAGAGGGGACACTGAAGTTTGGAGGAGGGTCTCTCATGATGTGGGGCTGTATGACTTGGGAGGGTGTTGGTTATGCCACCAAGATTGATGGTAGGATGGATGGAGACCTTTATGTCCAAATTTTGAAGGATGAACTACAAGATTCCCTTCAGTATTATTGTCTTCATCCTCCTGACATCATCTTCCAGCAGGACAATGACTCCAAGCACACCTGCAAGCAGGTCAAGGAGTGGCTAGAGGAGCAGGATTTTAGGACTATGGTATGGCCTGCACAGTCCCTTGACCTCAACCCCATAGAACATGCCTGGGGTTACCTCAAGAGGAGGCTTTCAGAGTATGAGCACCCCTCCAAGGGAATACTGGAGTTGTGGGAGAGGACTCAGGTGGAGTGGAAAAATGTACCAGCTGAAGAGTGTCAGAAGTTGATTGAAAGCATGCCTAGGAGGGTTGAAGCATTGCTTAAAGCAAAGGGAGGCTATACCAAGTACTGACATTCCCCAAATACCCCTCACTTTTCATTAGTGAATAAACCTTTGCAATGGTGTAGCTGTTTTATAATTGACATACCTCAATGACCACTGCCCCAAATCACATGACCCTGGGACCATTTGGTAGCCAGGAGCAAATACTACCACTTATCTCACCAAGGCTAAGCAGGATTCCCATGCCTCATGGTGCTACACTGGACTTAGTACAAAACAGCCAAACATTGCACAGGTTTTTTCACTCACTGTATAGTGGACACCAAAACTCATGCCTTTTGCACAAGCAGCCAAAGTCAACCAAACAAAGCCCTTTTCCTACCATGGGGGGATATATCTTTTGAGTTAGTGTACTACTACTACTCATTTGATTAGCAAAAAAGCATAGTACTATTAGCAAAAAAGCCTAATAGTATTAGGGAAATGGTATGGTAATGGTAGTAGTAGTTGAACTAGTAGTAGTGGTGGTAGTAGGGCAGGAGTGTGATGGTAGTACTAGTAGCCTACTGTGTAGTAGTACTTGACTTTGAATGAACTAAAGATTCTAGCTTTGATTTGGTTTTTGTGTGATGGAGTGCTACTAAGTTGGTTCTGGAGTAGTATTAGGATGATCCCTAATTATATTAGCTCAAACATGTATTACCCTGGCTGTGCTGGGAGTCTGGGGAGTCTGGGGGAGCTGTCCAGTGCTGGACAGCCTGGGCTGGCTGGACAGAGCTGGGCAGGTAGCTATGATCTGGGCTGGCTGGGGAACATCTGTCCAGCTCTGGGAAACCCCTAACCTTTCTGGAATGTCTGGGTGTCTGGACAGGTCTGGACAGATACTGTCCAGCACTGTCCAGGAGACCAGTACTTTACTGCTTGGTCAACTGCATATAGGCCTGACATAAGAACTACAAGACTGTTATCATCATGATATGGTGGTGACAAAAGTTGATATGACAGATATACATATAAGCCAGAGAATATGTACCTAGCAGGTATTATCCCTCGCCTGAAACAACCTTCACTCGAGAATCTCAACCACTACATTTGTCTTCTCATACTTGATTTGGTCACTTCATGGGAGAGGGGTGTCTGGTATTCACGAACTGCAAACCATCCTAATGGAAGGCTCACACACAGTGCCATTGCCCTTGCAGTTTGCAACCTCCCTGCTGCTTGCCATCTTGCTGCGCTGGCTGGCATTAGCAGCCATTTCTTCTGCAGTGTGTGTAACTGTTACCACAACATGTGAGCTCCATGCCTTTGCTGAGTAGTGGAGAGATGCCACAACCTCTGCCCTTCATGACAAGATTTTCAGGGAGCATGGTGTATGCTGGTTGGAGCTGTGGCAACTGCCATATTGGAACCTGGCCCAACAGCTCATTGTTGACTCTATGCATTGCATTCTCAAAGGCTTAGTTCAGCACCATGTCTGAAATCTCCTTGGCCTTACCACTGAGAGCACTTTGCCAAGTCAGACTCTGCGACCCACCTTCCAGCTTACTCTTCAGCCTCCCAATACCCATACTGCTAACAAGCTTGCCATGACTACCAAGGAGGTGTCTCAAGTGTCCACTATCCAAGCCCTGCTCATTGCCCAAGCACCATCCCCAGATGATCCAGCTCCAGTTTGCACATTCATGGAGAAACTCCAGGAGGCTCTTTACCACAAAAATCTGCACTCATTGCAGTACATGTGTAAGACCTTGGGCTGTATACTGGGGAAGCAAACAAGAGCATACAAGATTGATTATGTGAAGGCACTCATACAGTGGGTAAGGCAGACATCATATTCTACACTCTTGTTACTAAAAATCCACTAGCATTCTCAGAAGCCTTTCTGTGCTACTGCAGAACATCAACAAAACCTCAGCATGAATGATGTCCTTGCAAGAATATGAGGCATCATTTGCAATACATTGAAACCTTTGTGGTTTGGCTCAGTTCTGGTGAATTTCGGTGATGCATCTGCAGGTATGATTAAAGCTGATGAGTGGCAGTCACTCATCACACTTTACATACCAGTTGCTTTGATCAGTATCTGGGGGACCAGTGACACAAACTCAGACACTAAAGTTTCCCTTGACCACACAATGGACCTCATCTCATCAGTATACCTTGCCTGTGCACAAATGATGAGTAATGAAAGAGCATCTGCACACCACTCATGCATAGCCCATTACATTGGAAATTTGAAGCAGATCTACCCTACTTGTAACCTGCAACCAAATCATCACATGTTATTTCATATCTATGACTACCTCCTACTTTTCAAACCTGTTCATTCATGGTGGACATTCCCCTTTGAGTGGCTCATTGGAGTGCTTCAGCACCTTCCCACTAACAATAAACTTGGTGAGTCCAACCTTTCTTGATCATGCACTAGCACAAGGCTGAAATATATGGGGTTTTTAGGGGAATTAGAAAATACAATGCTCAAATTGTATCTCAAAGGTGCACAACTCTGTGCATGGTTATCCCATTCAGATTGCCCACCTGCCATCCGTGAATGCAAGATCCTACTTGATCGGGCATATCAATTAGAAGATGACACTCATGAGTTCAACATCAAGGGCCTCATTTCTCCCCAAGCAAATGAAGAAGTTGCTGGCAACCCAAGAACAACAAATGCACCTTGCAATCTGCAGAAGTTGATTGGGTGGCAAAGAGTTGTATTGTGTGCTCATTTAAAACATTGCATGGGGGTTTACTATAGCAGATCATCTTCTCATGCTGGGAACTCACTCATCCTTTTCTGCCCCACAGAAACTGAACTTTTTCCCCTGTTCCAGGAAGCATTAAGTACATTTATCAATCTGGCAACTCATTTCTTTTTGCAGTCCAAAGACAGCATTTGCTGACCGCAGGAATTGAGGAGAGCCCCAATCCATTTGCTTGGTACCCTCACTTCCCAGCCAAACTGTACTCCTCCACCCTTGAAGAGACTTTAGAGAGCATACTGTACAGTGCTCTTGGGTGTCTGGTCATTATGCTCACTGGGCCATCTCAACCAACACCACAGTCATAATTTCTCTTTGTTGGGTGAGATAATTGTGATGTTCTATTGTGTTTATGTTCACTCACCTTGCCTTGTTTAGGACTAGGCTGTATATACTATACCCCTAGATATGTGAAAATGTCACAATGTCACCTGCCCAGTGGGACAGTATACTTAGTATTGACCACTGCCTCTGCAACAGATGAGCAGTGACTGGGTGACTGTCCATCAGCAAAACCCTGGGTTTGGTACAGAGGCACAGACCCACAGATGGTACAGATTTTCCACAGACCAAGTACAGACCCCTACAGACCCTACAGACCCTACAGACTCTACAGACCCCACAGACCCACAGACACCACAGATCTAAACTTTGATTTGCCCATATCTCATCCAACAATAGATGTATTGATGAGATAATCATACTGACATGATCATGACATCACACACTACAACTTTTGTTGTGACATCATCACTGTACAGCCACTTTTTTATTTTTACAAACTGGGACTCAGCCATGAGAAATTTGCAAATATCTCACCCAAAAAAGAAGATATTACTAAGGTAAAAATATTCCCATGGTCCTGTGATCATAAGCTACAACTTTCATTATGACATCATGGCTGTACAATTACTCTGTATGGTAGAATCCTAGATTGGGTACATTTTATTACCAAAAGTGTAGTAAAGTCTGCATTTTTGACTACCAAATAAGTGTAGTGTTTATCAGTATTTGACTAGTCAAGTGTTGTGTATGCTTTTGATTAGCAAAAGTGTAGTAAACTCTGCTTTTTTGACTACCAAATAAGTGTAGTATTTGACTAGTCAAGTGTTGTGTACACTTTTGATTAGCAAAAGTGTAGTAAACTCCGCTTTTTTGACTACTAAGTAAGTGTAGTGTTTATTAGGGTTTGATTAGTTAAATGTTGTGTACACTTTTGATTACCAAAAGTGTAGTAAAAGTGATTAGCAAAAAAGCATAGTGATCATTAGGTTTGTTGTGTAGTAGGCACAGCCACTAATAGCTTGAAATTTTGCAAAGTCACAAAAATACCCCAAAATGTGATATAGTGGACACCAAAACTCATGCCTTTTGCACAAGTGGCCAAAGTCAACCAAACAAAGTCCAATTCCTACTATGGGGTAGTGTATGCTATTAGTCCACTACTACCACTTATTTAATTCATGGTAGTGGGTAGTAGTATTAGCAAAAATGTGTAGTAGTATTAGAAAAATATGTAGTTGGTAGTTGTATTAGCAAAAAGCATAGTAGTATTAGGAAAACAGGTGGTGGGTAGTAGTATTAGTGAAAAAGTGTAGCACTATTAGGAGAAAGGGTAGTAGATGGTAGTATTAAGGAAGTGTAGTACTATTAGGCTAACATGTGCTAGTACTTGAATTTGAATATATTACTACTTTTGATTTGATTTCTATGTGACAGAGTGGTAGTAAGTGTTAGCTTGAAAGTGTAGTGGCATTAGCAAAAAAGTGTAGTAGTTGTATTAGCAAAAAATGGTAATGGCATTAGCAAAAAAGTGTAGTAAAAGTATGGAGAGAGGTATGGTCTGTACAGATTGTTAGTTCTGTACAGATATGGATATGTGTACAGATCTGTACAGGGGGGGACCTGTCTGTGGGTCTGTGGTCTGTACAGGTCTGTACAGACCTGTATAGAGGGGGGTGGTTTTGCTGATGGAATTGGAGGCACAAATTCCACATCACATACCTGTCTCACAAGGTCCAGTAGATGTCAACTACAAAGCTCCAATATTTGATGGGCTGGTGATGGTTGACATGTGATGTAGAAACTCAGTATCAGCCACCAATGAAATGAATGGATGTAATTGCACAAGTTACAGTGGCTCAAAAAAGTGTCCCAATGTTGGGTCATTTTGCAAAGATCTCTTATTTGTGACTGGACTACTGAGAATCAGTTCATGGGCCTGCAGAGTGTCTGAACGTACTTGATCTTGGCATTCCAAAACTGTTTTTGTCATATAATTTGGTTTCTATGGTGACAAGATATGATCATTTCAAAATGACAGCTCATTGGGACACTTTTTTGAGCAGTGATTCTAAATTATAGTTTTAGTATTTAGTGTGTCCTCCCTTTGCCTTTATCACTCCTTCTAGTCTCCTAGGCATGCTTTCTATTAGTCCCTGACACTGCTCCACCCTCTATCTTGTTCCACTCCACTTCAATCCTCTCCCAAAGCTCCCAAACCCCCTTTGCTGGTGCTTTATAGCTATTGAGCTTCCTTTTCAGGATTTCCCATAGATGTTCAATGGGATTAAGGTCTGGAGACTGTGCTGGCCAGTCTAGTACCTTGATGTCTTGAGAGTCAAGCCAGTTCTGGACCCTTTTAGAGGAGTGCTTGGGGTCATTATCTTGTTGAAAGATAATGTTCTCCCTGGGAATACCAGAATACTCCATGCTGGGAAGCAGATTCCCCTCCAGAATAGAAACATACTGCTCACCATCCATCCTCCCCTCAACCTCTGCAAGTATCCCCACTCCATTCCAACTCATACAACCCCATACCATCAAGGAACCCCCTCCAAACTTCACTGTCCCTTGCACTTCTTTATCCTGCAAAGGCTCACCTGCCATTTTCCACACATACTTCCTTCCATCTGACCCAATCCTATTAATCTTGGTCTCATCTGACCAAATAACTCTTGTCCAGTCCTCCACAGTCCAGTTTTGATGCTTGAGTGCAAAGGCTACTCTCCTTCTTCTATGCTTGATAGACAAGAGTGGCTTCTTCTTGACTATGGCCTTCATAGATGCAGCCTTAAGGACATTCCAAACTGTTTGTGGAGAGATAGGATGGGAGAGAGCAGAGTTGATAAGATGAGTAGCTTGGACAGCATTTTCTGCTCTTCCAGTAGTAATACTTGATATAATCCTTCTTCTATCAGTAGAGGAGAGCTTGGAAGGATGTCCTAGTTTAGTGTTTTCCTTCACTGGTTGGACTTCTCTGATGACCCTGCCACAGTAGACTTCCCTAGACCAGTTTTAGAGGCTATTTTGCAACTAGAGAGACCAGATTCAGAGAGAGAAAGGATATTTGCTCTAACAGAGTCAGGAATAGGCTTCATGGTATGGTAGGGAAGCCAGATTGATGGGCATACTATTTATACTGATCAGAATGATGTAATTTACATAACTACACAGGGCTGAAGCACAGCATCCATCAGAAGCTGTCAAATTCCAGTGCTGTTACTAAATGATTATTTACAAAATCTAGGGTCAAAAAAGTGTCCCAATGAGCTGTCATTTTGAAATGATCATATCTTGTCACCATGGAAACCAAATCATATGACAAAAACAGTTTTGGAATACCAAGACCAAGTACCTTCAGACACTCTGCAGGCCCATGAACTGATTCTCAGTAGTCCAGTCACAAATAAGAGATCTTTGCAAAATGACCCAGCATTGGGACACATTTTTGAGCCACTGTATGTCTATTTTTGGATGAGATATGGGCAAATCAAAGTTTAGATCTGTGGTGTCTGTGGGTCTGTAGAGTCTGTAGGGTCTGTAGGGTCTGTAGGGGTCTGTAGGGTCTGTAGGGGTCTGTACCTGGTCTGTGGAAAATCTGTACCATCTGTGGGTCTGTGCCTCTGTACCAAACCCAGGGTTTTGCTGATGTTAGCACTTGTGTACAGCATTCCAGTTTTTCAGATATCTCAGTCATTTCTAAAGATATCAACATTGTTCCCACACTCACCAAAAGCCCTTGATCACACCATCCTTCCTTCCAAGTTTGGTAATGGTCCTTGCCCTCCACAGTTTTCTACAGCATTTCTGCCAACAGATGCTTATTTCACTAAATCCCATCATGATGGCCACCTCATTGATGATCTCTTTGCCTGCATCCTGTGCAAGGGAGTATAACTACTTATACCTCCCAGGAGTTCCCACCATCTTCCACCCTGAAGCATCATGGTTCATCCCTTCCTTGTCCACTCCCTCCCAATCTGTCTCTTTGGGACAGCATGTTCTCCTTGTCAGTATGGCATCCAGGAGGACATTCTTTGGTTGTCTCAAGTCTGTTGTCAGACTTAAAAGGTCTTATGTGGTTGTATTGGTCTTGTCAAGTTCAGTCCTACTCTGACAATCTCCAATGCTCACAGAGGCTGGGGGACATGTCCAGAGGAGGTTGGCTGATGTTGGCTGATGATTGGCTGATGTGTACTGACAAGGAGTGACGATGGCCAAAGGGTGGCTGATGGTTGTGACAGAGGTTCAGGAGAGGGTGTTGGGTTCAGCTCATGTGCTGCCCCCTTGTACAAGCCCAGCCCTCAGATTTCAGAGATAGAGTAGAGTTGGTATTAAGCTGACAATGGGGGAGAAGGCCAGTCAAAGACCACAGAGGAGGGAACTAAGTTGATATTCATACTGAAGAGACACCACTGAGTGCAGCGGGCTTATATACAGTGGTCATGCCATTGAGGTGGTACAGTATTGGAATGATGGAACTAACATACAGAGTACAGTAAAATTTCAAGGGACAGAAATGTCAGAAAACTTCAGTTGGGGTATGAGCACAGAAGACAGAGGTGAGGGATGCTGTAGGGAGTGGGTACTCCCTAGTAGGGAATTGGGTGATGGTAAAGAGTGGTTGAGGATTTTATTTTATTTTCCTAAGGGGCTTGATCCCCATTTTGTACTTGGGACTGGGACTTAGGTGCGAGGTGAGTGGCTGATTAGTAAGTGCAGTTCAGACTTGTTTTGACTTGTATTAGTTACAAAAAACAATCACCACCATTGAGACTGGAGAGCACAGGCTGGTGAGACCAGCCTGTGGCAGTCTTTTCTGTTACTGCCCTTGAGAGTGAGGTCAGGACAGCTCTAGGGGAGTCCTAGAGTGGTGGGATTGAGAAGTATTGTCAGGTTGTCCAGCTAAGTGTTTCAGTTTCTTTTTCTTTTCATTTTCACTACCAATTCTTCTCTTCAGCAGGGTCCCCTATAGGATCTAACTAGTCTTTAGATCATATTCCTATCATTATACTAACTTTTCTCTTCAACAGGACAAAGAAAAAGTATCTACAAGGAATAGTGCAGAACTGAGTGTCTTCAGAGCATCCACCAACAACTGATCAGATGATAGGCCAAAAGCCTAAACAAGAAGTGACCCTGTGCCATACCATGTGGTGCAGCAGCTGCACTGTACCTAGACCAGACCATTGACCCAAAAGGAAAGTGACCCCTAAGTCAAGGGAGGATGTCACCTGACCAAGAGAGACTAGTCATGTGGTAGTGCCAACAGAGGCCAACAGGGTCTGACAGAGGACAGGGCAGGGACATGCTGCACAAGTGCTAGAGCGAGCAGATAGGGGCAGAGCAGAGTGGAGGGGAACCAGTGACAACACAGGACAGGCCAGGACAGAGGCATGGGCATGACAGTATCCCCCCCTTAAGGCCTGAACCCCTGAAGGCCATAGGGTGGCATGGCCAGAGCGACATGAGGCCTGATTTTGTAATCAGCTGCAGGCCATGAGGTGGGGCTGATTGCCACAATGGGGTTGTATCAGAGACTGAATGGTCCACATATAAGGCACATCTTGACCACTAAAACCTCTTCCCCCATCTTTCCCTTACCCTTTTTTTTCATGTCTCAACAACAGAGTTCAAGCTGACAATCCACCAATGCACCAGCCTGGGACTGGGCTCAAGTCCCTGACACAGACCTCGAGGTCCACATGAGTGACTCAGAGGGGACTGAGCAGGCCAAGGAGGCTGAAAAGGGTAAGCAGGAGGCACTGAGAAAGGAGAAATGGGCCAAGGCCCATCGTCAAAAGGCGGAAGAGGCCTGCCTGGAGAGAGAAAGACAAGAGCAGGAGGAGAGGGAGAGGCAGGAGCACAAAGAGCATGTGGATCAAGAGAGACAGGAGGCAGTAGAGGCGGCATGGTGAGCAGTGGCAGCAGAGGCAGAGGCTGCATGACAAAGTGTTGCAAAGGACAGGGGTAGAGTGGGCAAATTGTGGGCCCAGAGTCAGGTCTCATCCACAGGCAGGTAAGTAGTCCTTGCCTTTGAGGACCAACCAACTGACAACCATCACAGGCCCCAGCTGACCCCAGTGTTCAGCACAATGACCAGGGCCCAAATCAGGACAATGGTGGCTCCCCCCATGTTCATGGCAAGGCCACTGTGTGACAGGTGCTGACAATGAAGCGAGGTAGGCAAGTGCCAAGTGGTGGTTAGTGGTCAGTTGTGTGGCCCATGCAGGAAAAGAAAAAAGAAGTGCAGTTGGGCCATGACAGAAGACAACAAGGGTATGGCAGGTGGGTCCAGGAAGCATGCCAGGATGGGAGGTTTGCAGGGTAGCAGGAAGAAGAAGGGCTGGACTGGCAACAATGACAATGATGACGATGATGAAATAGAGGAGGTACCAGCACCAGCAGTACCTCAATTCGAGGCAGCCCATTCATGCCTGGTCAGGGAAGCATCAGAGTCAGGTGGGTCAGGTCAGGGGGTGCTGGAGAGGTTGTATGACGAGTGGATGCTTGCAGTTCAAGGGAGACAGGTGGCAGCAATGGAGCAGATGGCAGTAGCAATGGAGCAGATGGCAGTGGCAATGGAGTGGATGGCAGCAGCAATGGAGCTACAAGCTCTCACCATGCAGGCCTACATGAGGCACATGATGGCAACCCTGCCATGGCCCCCAGTAGGTTGGGTTGGGGTGGTCACAGGTGGAGTTGAGACAGGTGCCAGCGGGAGTCAGTCAGGCATCGAATGGAGTGGGTCAGAAGTAGTGGAAGAGCCCAAGGAGAGTGGGAGCAAGGGTATCAAGGATGCAGAGGGTGAAGAGGATATGCAAGAGTAGGGTGTAGTAGAGAATTTTTTTTTTTGTTGTGTGTCTTGTCCTTGTAAATAGTGTACAGTAACTAAAACTTAGACATGTGTTCATTTTGGAAAAAAGTGAAACATAAGTACTGGGAGGAACTTTAGAGGAGAATGGGGAAGGTCAAAATGAGATGGACAAGTAGCAGTGGGCTTAGACAGTGATCGGGGAAAGTTCAGACAGGTCAGAAAGTGATCGGAGACATAGTGGAGGGAGTTGGTGCCATTGGGTGGTCATGTCGAGGGTGTATACAGGCCTGGCTTGTGTGGGTATCGGTCGTGGAAGGCAGTGATGAGTTCAGTGGCATTTTCCAGTTCAGTGGCTAACAGCCATGAAGTTTCTTCATCGGTACCTTCATACCCAGCCCAGCGGACATAGTAGCTTAGCCAACATTGGCAGTGGCAGTCTATCTTCAAGTCGAGTATTTCTGATATTTCATACTCCAGTTCACTGTCAATGTCAACTGGCAGAGGTGGTGGTTGGTGTTGATTAGAGAAGGGATTGACTGAGGCAGGTTCTAACTGTGATACATGGAACACCAGGTGTACCAAATGCATGCTGTCAGGGAGCTTTAAGGTGACTGAGTGCATACCAGGTCAGGCAATGATGTTGAAGGGGCCTAAGTACTTTTCAGCAAGTTTATTGGATGGCCAAGTGGAGCAGAAGTACTTGGCCTTGACAAAGGCTTGGTCACTGACATTGAATTTGGGTGGAGGTAGGCACTTGGTGTTCCTTGTGGTGATCTTCACCTCTTTTCTCAACTAATTTCCTTTTAAATGGGCTCTTACTTACTACCATTCGATTCCCCATCTCATTTGCTACTTGCTACTTCTTTTCCCAGCTTTCTAGGCTCATTTCTACAGTTGTGGCGCCTCAGCCACTCTTTGTTTACCTTTGTTTACCTAGAAGCGAACTTAGTGTAGCTGAGTCCAGTGCTGAGATCCCTTAGTCACTCACACTGGACTCTAGGTACTGTGTACCCTTATACCTCACTCAAATCCATAGTCACTCACACTGGACTCTAGTCTGGTATATTCCCTAGCTCCCTAGAGCTTTAGGAGTCAATTAGGTTCCCCTAGGAACCCCTTTTACCCCTCTGCTGCTAACAGGTTATGAGCCCCACGCTCTAAGCCCCATATCGCAACAACTGCTCCTCCAATCGATCCCAAACCTTCACCATCGAATTCTATGGCTTTGATAACCCTAGGTGGCCTATTTGCAAATTCAAAATCGGTCCACATCGTGACCAACAGCACTTGTCGCTTTTGCGCCCCTATTCCCCAACATCACCCTCTCCAGCCTCCCATACCAATCCTTCCACTGTCAAAACACATCGCTTCGACTCACAGGATCCTGGGCTACAGCCGTATCAACTTCCAGCTCGATTGGTGGGGTAGCAAGTGAGATATAACATTGGGAAGTTAAAGGGGGCATCAGTGCGCACATACCCATACTTGATCACTTCATATCTCATCATCAACTGCTCCGATCTTCGTGATCTTACCTTCGCCGGGTTCCCGACATCGAGGGCTTTCGGACAATACCTTTTAGAAAAATTTTCATCGTTGCGATCGGTCGCCATCGATGCATATTTGCACACAGGCCAACTGTGCCTCTCTTGACTTTGGCTCTATCAATCTCCCTCGAATCTTATATCATTCGACTCCTCCTGATCCCCTCTGATCATCTATACCATTGTCGAACCTATTCATTGCCATCCCAGCTCGCCATCATCGATCTTTGTCTCCCACACATCGACCATGTCCTCTGAACAAACCCCTCGCATCAAACCCCTCAATGGGACCAACTACTCGACCTGGAGTGAAGAGATGAAGGCCTTCCTTCGTTCCAAAGGCCTCTGGAGGCTCGTTGCTGGCACTGAGGCTCGCCCCAACACTCCTGGAGATGACCAAGACAAGTGGGATGCGAAGGCAGACAAGGCTGCAGGTGAAATCATGCTAGCTTTGGAAGCTGACCAGAGAGTGCACATTAGGACTGTCCAAGACGATCCTGTTGCTGCCTGGAATGCCCTGGCCACCCTTTATGTCCAACAGCGCCCTGGTGTGCGATTTGCAGCCTATGATGAGTTTTTCAGCATCAGAAAGTGAGAGGATGAGTCCCTGACCTCCTTGACAGCTAGGATCGAGCAAGCCATGCTCAAGATCCAGGAGTTGCGCCCTCAGCAGTTCACCCTGTCCTCCTTGGATGATGAACTCGTCTGCATGGCCATGGTTCGAGCTCTGCCCTCTGATTACTTGCATTTCACATCCTCCCTGCTCCTACTCTCATCTCTGGAAAAAGCCACCATCAAATCTGTGTTCATGGCCGAGGATATCAACAGAAAACCTCGTGCTGAGGTCTCGGGCATGTCTGGGGACTCGGCACTTGCTGCCAGCGCTCCCAGGAGCTGTGGATGTTCTCCTAACGAACCTTGCACCTTCTGTGAAAGGCCTGGGCACTGTGAACACATGTGCTTTGCCAGACAGCATGCCAAGGATGCCCACAAGGCCTCTAAGCGAAAAGGGAAAGGTAGGAATGCAAACAAGGCTCAGGAATCCCCCACTGGTTCGACTGCTTTGCCTCCACCTCCCACTACTCCAGATCCTGCCTCTGCATCTGCTAAGGCTGCTATAGCAAATCGCTCTGCACTAGAGGAAACCACAGAAGGCACTGGAAATGCAAGTCTTCGCCCCTCTGCCTCTCCTTGTCCCCCTACACTCGATGCTGATGACCACTGGACTGCAGACACTGGGGCCACTTCTCATATGACCCCCCATTGCCATTGGCCTCGAAATTATACCCCAAAACGAGTCCCAATCTGCCTGGCTGACAATACCATCGTCTATTCAGCTGGGGTCAGTTCTGTGGTCTTTCATCCAGTGATAGAGGGCAAGGAAGTGAGGGCAGTCGAGTTTAGATGCATCCTGCATGTCCCAGACCTTAAATCGAATCTCCTCTCAGTCCTGTATTTAACTCGCCACTCTGGCTTCATAGTAAACATCGATTCTGTGCGCATGGCCTTCTCTCACCCTCCTGGGGCTCCCCTATTCGTCGCAACCATCTCAGACAGCAACACTGCGCTCCTGGACAGCACCACCATTCCCTTCACCCATTCAGCTTTGCCTGCGACGACCCTACCTCTGGATCTGAGCCTGTGGCATCGTCGACTTGCGCATCACCATGTGGAGGGAGTGAAGGCCCTCATACAGCACAATCTAGTCACTGGGCTGAAGCTGGATGTCAAGACTCGTCCTGATCCTGTCTGTGAACCATGTCTGGCTGGCAAGATGCATGCCAATCCCTTCCCTAGCTCAGAATGGCCCGCCTCTCGTCCTCTAGAGCTTGTGCACACTGATCTACACTATGTGCCCTACAGGACCTTCTCTGGGTTTCGATATTGGGTCACATTCATCGATGACTACTCCAGATATCATATTGTCATCCCCCTGCATGCAAAATCTGATGTTTTCGATGCTTTCAAGCGCTTCAAAGCCTTTGCTGAGAACCAGACCGAGCGACACATCAAAACTCTTCAAGATGACAAGGGGGGCGAGTATATCAGCAATGTGATGCTCAAGTTCACTACCCAGGCTGGCATAGAGCGCCAGCACACTGTTAGGGCTCGACCTCAGCAAAATGGAGTTGCAGAACGTGCAAACAGGCTTCTGGCAGAGCGAATCACTGCCATGTTGGACGAGTCTGGCCTGGCAAAGTCTTTCTGGGGTGAGGCCCTTGCTGCTCTTGTCCATGTGTGGAACAGATGCCCTACTGACGCTGTGGATGGCGCTACACCCTATGAGCTGTGGCATGGGCGAAAACCTGATGTTTCCCACCTCAGGGTGTGGGGATGCACTGCCTATGTCCACCTGCAGAAGGACCAGCACCCTGCTCTCAGTTCTCACATGCAGAAATGCGTCTTTATAGGTTATCCTGATGGCTACAAGGGCTGGAAGTTCTATAATCCCCTCACCAAGCGCACCCTTTGTTCCTTGTGGTGATCTTCACCTCTTATCTTCGCTTTCTCTCTTTCACATGGTCACTTACTTACTACCATTTGATTCCCCTTCTCATTTGCTACTTGCTACTTCTTTTCCCAGCCTTCTAGGCCAATTCCTAGTGTTGTGGCGCATCAGCCACTCTTTGTTTACTGTTGTTTACTTTGAAGCGCACTTAGTGTAGCTGAGTCCAGTGTTGAGACCTTTGGTTGCTCACACTGGACTCTAGGTACTGTGTACCCTCATATCTCCATTTAATCTATGGTTGCTCACACTGGACTCTAGTCTGGTTATTCCCCTAGCTCCCTAGAGCTTTAGGAGTCGATTAGGATCCCCCTAGGGACCCCTTTACTTCTTTGCTGCTAACACGCCATGCCTACCACCTTGTCTGCATCACCAATGGTGATGAATGGAAGACCACCTTCTGCACCTGCTATGGCTCCTAGGAGTGGAGGGTAATGCCCTTCAGTCTTACTAATGCACTGGCTGCCTTCCAGTGGTTCATCAATAGCATCTTCGCAGACATGCTCGATGTCTGCATCATGGTCTACCCCAATGACATTCTTATTTATTCCCATGACCTGGAGTCACACTGAAAACATGTAAAAGAGGTACTCTGACACCTCTGCTGTCATGGCCTATATGCCAAACCTGAAAAGTGTGAGTTCCACAGGGACTCCATCAAGAACCTCAACTATATCCTCTCCCCATCTGGACTGACAATGTCTGCTTACAAGGTTCAGTCCATCTGTGATTGGCCTGAACCCCACAAGGTCAGGGATATTCAGTCATTTCTCAGGTTCACAAACTTCTATTGTCGGTTCATCCAAAACTACTCTGAAATAGTTGTTCTGCTCACCTGCCTCACCCGAAAAAACACTCCTTGGAACTTTTCTGAGGAGTGCCACTCTGCCTTCCTCCACCTCAAAGATGCCTTCACCTCTGCTCCCATCCTCACTCACTGGGTTCCCAATGTGCTGATCACCATCGAGACCAACACCTCCAACTATGCCATTGCTGGCATCCTCTCCATCACCTGCCCCAATGGTGAGCTCTGCCCAGTCATGTTCTACTCCTGCACCCTCACCACTCCAGAACTCAACTATGACACCCATGATAAGGAGGTGTTGGCTATCTATGAGGCTTTCCATCACTGGTGACACTATCTTGATGGGGGATAGGGACTATGTGCAAGTAAACCTGCACAACCTTCATCCCATGTTCACCCAGGAACAATTTGTGTCATCCCTCCATACCACCCACCTCATGGCCCCTGTCCTATGAGCCACTATGGCCTTCGATGTTGAGAAGCTTTGCTCTGACATCATCTCCACCCTACCCACTGATCCCACATTGGCCACTCACCTGCCATCTCTGTCTGCTCCGAGATGGTCCATCGACCCTGGTGGCCTCCTCCACCTGGACAGTCACATCTTCATCCCCAACATCAATGACCTTCGCCTCCAAGTACTTCAGTTTAAGCACGACCACCCCCTCACTGGCCACTTTGGGCAGAACCACACCCTCGAGCTCATCTGCTGCAACTACATATGGCCCAACCTCTGCACTGATGTCAAGAAGTACATCAGTTCTTGCATCACATGTGGTCACAGCAAGGCTCAGTGTCACCACCCATACAGCCTTCTGAAGCAACTCCCTGTCCCTGAAAGGCCATGGAACTCCATCTCAATGGACTTCACTGAGCATCTTCCCACCTCCGATGGCTACTCTGCCATCCTCATCATCATGCACTGCAAGCATTTGACAATTTTTCTTCAGAAAACATGCTGAAAAAATGGAGGGAAGAGATACTCTTTTATATTGGATAATTTGTCAGAAAAAATGCAAATATAATTTTCTCCTTTCTGTGGAGAAAAATGGATTGATGGTAATGTTGTGAATGGCAAAGAAGTAAAGGGGTCCCTAGGGGGATCCCAATCGACTCCTAAAGCTCTAGGGAGCTAGGGGAATAACCAGACTAGAGTCCAGTGTGAGCAACCAAAGATTAAATAGAGATATGAGGGTACACAGTACCTAGAGTCCAGTGTGAGCAACCAAAGGTCTCAACACTGGACTCAGCTACACTAAGTGCGCTTCAAAGTAAACAACAGTAAACAAAGAGTGGCTGATGCGCCACAACACTAGGAATTGGCCTAGAAGGCTGGGAAAAGAAGTAGCAAGTAGCAAATGAGAAGGGGAATCAAATGGTAGTAAGTAAGTGACCATGTGAAAGAGAGAAAGCGAAGATAAGAGGTGAAGATCACCACAAGGAACAAATGTCCACTAGCTTCTATTCTAATTGGCATTAGCATCAATTCATGTTTTCTGGAAGAAAATAAAACATTATTTTTGCATTTTTTCTTTCCAACCATCCAACATAAAAGAGTATCTCTTTCCTTCATTTTTTGGTAAAGAAAAATTGTGAAATGCTTGCAGTGATGGACCAACTGTCCAAGCAAGCGGTGTTCATCCCAACACATGACTCTGTCACCTCTGCTGACCTTGCCAAGCTCTTCCTTGCCCATGTCTTCTCCAAGCATGGAGTACCTCCTCATGTCACCTCCAACAGAGGTCCCAAGTTCATGTCCCACTTCTTCTGCTCCCTAGGTAAGGCCTTGAATATGTGCCTTCACTTCACCTCAGGCTACCACCCCGAAGGCAACGGCCAGACTGAGCACATGAACCAAACTCTCAAGCAATATCTCTGTGTCTACTGCAACTACCAGCAAGACAATTGGGCCAAACTACTACCCCTGGCTGAATTCACATTTAACAATGCACCTAGTGCCACTACTGGAGTCTCGCCCTTCTTTGCTAACAAGGGCTACCATCCCAACCTGTTGGTTACCACCAACCATGACTTCACCTCTGCCAGAGCCCATGACTATGTTATGGACCTCTCTGCCCTCCATGACTTCCTCCACTCCGAAATGGCCGCAGCACAGCAGCACTACCAGGGTCCCACCAACACTAAGCACCTACCTCCACCAGAGTTCAATGTCAGCGACCAAGCCTTTGTCAAGGCCAGGTACTTCCACTCTACTCAACCATCCAACAAACTCTGTGAGAAGTATCTAGGCCCCTTTGATATCATAGCCCAACCCAGTACACATTCTGTCACCCTAAAGTTACCTGATGGCATGCACTCAGTACACCCGGTGTTCCACATGTCACAATTGGAACCGGCCTCAGCCAACCCCTTCCCAAATTGGCATCAGCCACCACCTCCACCAGTTGATGTCAATAGTGAACTTGAGTATGAGATATCAGAAATCCTCAACTCCAAAATAGACCACCATCACCACTGCTGGCTAAGCTACAAGGTCTGCTGGGCTGGTTATGAAGGCACTGATGAAGAAACTTTGTGGCTTCTAGCCACTGAGTTGGAACACACCCCTGAACTCATCACTGCCTTCCATGAATGATACCCCCACAAGGCTGGTCTGTATACACCCCCAACATGACCACCTGATGGCCCTGACTCCCTCTGCCACATTTCTGTGTGAGCAGCAAAGAAGTAAAGGGGTCCCTAGGGGGATCCTAATTGACTCCTAAAGCTCTAGGGAGCTAGGGGAATAACCAGACTAGAGTCCAGTGTGAGCAACCAATAGATTAAATAGAGATATGAGGGTACACAGTACCTAGAGTCCAGTGTGAGCAACCAAAGGTCTCAACACTGGACTTGGCTACACTAAGTGCGCTTCAAAGTAAACAACAGTAAACAAAGAGTGGCTGATGCGCCACAACACTAGGAGTTGGCCTAGAAGGCTGGGAAAAGAAGTAGCAAGTAGCAAATAAGAGGGGGAATCAAATGGTAGTAAGTAAGTGACCATGTGAAAGAGAGAAAGCGAAGATAAGAGGTGAAGATCACCACAAGGAACATTCTGATCACTTCCTGATCGTCTCCCATACCCACCACTACTTGTCCACCTTACTCCGACTTTCCTTCTGCTTTTCCTCCAAGTTACCTTCAGGACTTACACTTCATTTCCTCCAACAATAAACACACATCTAGAATTCTAGTACTGTACACAATTTACACAAAAAAAAAATCCCTACTACACCCTACTCTTGCATATCCTCTTCACCCTCCACATCCTTGATACCCTCACTCCCACTCTCCCTGGGCTCTCCCACTACCCCCAACCCACCCCATCTGATGCCTGACTGACTCCCCCCAACACCAGACTCAACTCCACCTGGGACCACCCCAGCCCGTCCTACTAAGGGCCATGATGGGAATGCCATCATGTGCCTCACATAGGCCTGCACAGTGACAGCCTGGACCTCCATCACCACCACCATCCACTCCATTGCCACTGCCTGTCTCCCTTGAACCACAAGCATCTGCTCATCATACAACCTCTTGGGCACCCCCTGACCTGACCCACCCAACTCTGACACTTCCCCAATCAGGTGTGAATGGGTTGCTTTGAACTGAGGTGCTGCTGGTGCTGGCACCTCCTCTCTTTTGTCCTCATTGTCCTCATTGCTGGTCCAGCCCTTCTTCCTCCCACTACCCCATGAACCTCCCGTCCCAGCATGCTTCCTGGACCCACCTGCCATACCCTTGTTGTCTTCTGTCATGGCCCAACTGCACTTCTTTTTTCTTTTCCTGCATGGGCTGCATGACCAACCACCAGCCACTGCTCAGCACTCACCTACCTCACTTCATTGTTGGCACCCATCACACAGTGGCCTTGCCATGAACATGGGGGAAGCCACCATCATCCCAATTTGGGCCCTGGTCATTGGGCTGAACACTGAGGTCAGCTGGGGCCTGTGATGGTCATCAGTCAGTTGGTACTCAAAGGCAAGGACTACTTACCTGCCTGCCAATGAGGCCCAACTCTGGGCCCACAGTTCACCCACTCTACCTCTGTCCTTCATGACACTTTGTCATGCAGCCTCTGCCTCCACTGCTGCTGCTTGCTGTGCTGCCTCTATTGTTCCTTGTGGTGATCTTCACCTCTTATCTTCGCTTTCTCTCTTTCACATGGTCACTTACTTACTACCATTTGATTCCCCCTCTTATTTGCTACTTGCTACTTCTTTTCCAGCCTTCTAGGCCAACTCCTAGTGTTGTGGCGCATCAGCCACTCTTTGTTTACTGTTGTTTACTTTGAAGCGCACTTAGTGTAGCTGAGTCCAGTGTTGAGACCTTTGGTTGCTCACACTGGACTCTAGGTACTGTGTACCCTCATATCTCTATTTAATCTATTGGTTGCTCACACTGGACTCTAGTCTGGTTATTCCCCTAGCTCCCTAGAGCTTTAGGAGTCGATTAGGATCCCCCTAGGGACCCCTTTACTTCTTTGCTGCTCACAGGTTATGAGCCCCGTGCTCTAAGCCCCATATCGCAACACCCGCTACTCCAATCGACTCCAAACTTTCACCATCGATTTCTACGGCCCTGATAACCCTAGGCGGCCTATTTTCAAATTCGGAATCCATCCACATCGTGACCAACAGCAGCTGTCGCTTTTCCACCCCTAATCCCCAACATCGGCTTCTCCAGCCTCTCCCATCAGTCCTTCGACTGTCAAATCACCTCGCTTCGACTCACAAGGTTCAGAGCTCGTGCCACACCAAGTTTCAGCTCGATCTGTTGGGTAGAAAGCGAGATATAACACTGGAAAGGTAAAGGGGGCTATCAGTGCGCACATACTCATACTCGAACCCTTCATATCTCATCATCCACTGCTCCGATCTTCGCGATTCGACTTTTGCCAAGTTCTGCACATCGAAAGCTTTCGCCCGATATCCTTTAAAAAAATTTTCACGGACGCGATCGGTCGCCATCAACACATATTTGTGCACGGACCAAGGTGTCCCTCTCTCGACTCCTGGCCTATCAATCTGCCCTAAATCCTATATCATTCGACTCCTCTTGATCTCCTCTGTTCATATATACCACCCTCGAAGTCATCTATCGCTATCTTCGCTCGCCATCATCGATCTTTGTTTCCCACACATCGACCATGTCCTCTGAACAAACCCCTCGCATTAAACCCCTGAATGGGACCAACTACTCGACCTGGAGCGAAGAGATGAAGGCCTTCCTTCGTTCCAAAGGCCTCTGGAGGCTCGTTGCTGGCACTGAGGCTCGCCCCAACACTCCTGGAGACGACCAAGACAAGTGGGATGCGAAGGCAGACAAGGCTGCAGGTGAAATCATGCTAGCTTTGGAAGCTGACCAGAGAGTGCACATTAGGACTGTCCAAGACGATCCTGTTGCTGCCTGGAATGCCCTGGCCACCCTCTATGTCCAACAGCGCCCTGGTACTCGGTTTGCTGCCTATGACGAGTTCTTCAGCATCAGAAAGCGAGAGGACGAGTCCCTGACCTCCCTGACAGCTAGGATCGAGCAAGCCATGCTCAAGATCCAAGAGTTGCGCCCTCAGCAGTTCACACTGTCCTCCTTGGACGATGAACTCGTCTGTATGGCCATGGTTCGTGCTCTACCCTCGGAATACTCGCATTTTACCTCTTCCCTGCTCCTACTCTCGTCCTTGGACAAGTCTACTATCAAGTCTGCGTTTATGGCCGAAGATCTCAACAGGAAACCTCGTGCTGAAGTGGCTGGCATGTCTGGGGACTCCGCACTCGCTGCCAGCGGTGCTAGGACCTGTGGATGTGCCCAAAGCGACCCCTGCTCCTTCTGCGAGAGACCTGGGCACTGTGAACACATGTGCTTCGCCAGACAGCCAGCCAAGGATGCCCACAAGGCCTCTAAGCGCAAAGGGAAAGGTAGGAAGGCGAACCAGGCTCAGGAATCGCCCTCTAGTTCCACAACTTCCCCTGCCACCCCTAACAACTCAGATCCTGCCTCAGCGACTGCCAAGGCTGCCATTGCACACGGCTATGCGCTCGATGACCACCCTGAAGGAGCTGGAAATGCAAGTCTTCGCCTCTCTGCGTCCCCTTGCCCCTCCAAACTCGATGCTGATGATCACTGGACTGCAGACACTGGGGCCACTTCTCATATGACCCCACATCGCCACTGGCTGCGAAATTATACCCCCAAATGCGTCCCAATCCGCCTAGCTGACAATACCATCGTCTACTCAGCTGGGATCGGTTCTGTGGTCTTTCATCCAGTGATAGAGGGCAAGGGAGCGAGGGCAGTCGAGTTTAGATGCGTCCTGCATGTCCCAGACCTTAAATCAAATCTCCTCTCAGTCCTGTATTTAACTCGCCACTCTGGCTTCGTAGTAAACATCGATTCTGTGCGCATGGCCTTCTCTCGCCCTCCTGGGGATCCCCTATTCGTCGCCAGCATCTCAGACAGCAACACTGCGCTCCTGGATGGCTCCACCATTCCTTTCAGTCACTCAGCCTCGCCTGCAACTACCCTGCCTCTCGATCTGAGCCTGTGGCATCGTCGACTGGCCCACCACCATGTGGAGGGAGTTCAGGCCCTCATACAGCGCAACCTGGTTACTGGACTGAAGCTAGATGTCAAGACTCGCCCTGATCCCATCTGTGAACCATGCTTGGCTGGAAAGATGCATGCCAATCCCTTTCCTAGTTCTGAATGGCGCGCCTCTCGTCCCCTAGAGCTTGTGCACACTGATCTGCACTATGTGCCCTACAGGACCTTCTCTGGCTTTCGCTACTGGGTCACTTTCATCGATGATTACTCCAGATATCGATTTGTGATTCCCTTGCAAGCCAAATCTGATGTCTTCGATGCCTTCAAGCGATTCAAAGCCTTTGCAGAGAATCAGACGGAGCGACGCATCAAAACCCTTCGAGATGACAAGGGAGGGGAGTATATGAGCAATGCGATGCTCGATTTCACTACCCAGGCTGGCATAGAGCGCCAACACACTGTTAGAGCTCATCCTCAGCAAAATGGAGTTGCAGAACGCGCAAATAGGCTCCTGGCAGAGCGGATCACTGCCATGTTGGACGAGTCTGGCCTGGCAAAGTCTTTCTGGGGTGAGGCCCTCGCTGCTCTTGTCCATGTGTGGAACAGATGCCCTACTGATGCTGTGGACGGTGCTACGCCTTATGAGCTATGGCATGGTCGAAAACCCGATGTTTCCCACCTCAGGGTGTGGGGATGCACTGCCTATGTTCACCTGCAGAAGGATCAGCGCCCTGCACTTGGTTCTCATATGCAGAAATGCGTCTTTATAGGCTATCCTGATGGTTACAAGGGCTGGAAGTTCTACAATCCCCTGACCAAGCGCACCATCATCTCTGAGCGAGCTGATTTCGATGAGTGCCATTTTCTGGCCTCCAAGCGACCTCCCATGACATCTGGTGCGCCCCAGCTCACTTCCTCTGACTCCACTGGTGCTCCTACTTCTACTGGCATTTATCTCGACTCTGATAATGATTCTGTGAGCAGCAAAGGAGTAAAGGGGTCCCTAGGGGGATCCTAATCGACTCCTAAAGCTCTAGTGAGCTAGGGGGATAACCAGACTAGAGTCCAGTGTGAGCAACCATAGATTAAGTAGAGATATGAGGGTACACAGTACCTAGAGTCCAGTGTGAGCAACCAAGGGTGTCAACACTGGACTCAGCTACACTAAGTGCGCTTCCAAGTAAACAACAGTAAACAAAGAGTGGCTGATGCGCCACAACACTAGGAATTGGCCTAGAAGGCTGGGAAAAGAAGTGGTGAGTAGCAAATGAGAAGGGGAATGAAATGGTAGTAAGTAAGAGACCATGTAAAAGAGAGAAAGCGAAGATAAGAGGTGAAGATCACCACAAGGAACACTCCCCCCTGATTGCACACCTCTGCCAGCTCAGCTCCCCCCTACTGGTGCAAGTCCCATCATCTTGCAGAACTGCTGCACCTTGACTCGAGCCAGAGGCTTGGTCAGCAGATCAGCAGGCATCTGGTCAGTGGGCACAAACTGGGGTGAAATCACCTCCCTGTCCACCATATCTCGCAGCCAGAACCACCGCAAATCCAGTTGCTTCATCCTCCCATGATGCTCAGGGTGTTTGGCAACTTGGATCGCAGATTGGTTGTCGATGCGCAGTACAGAGGGCTGGGAGACAGCAAAGCCCATCTCCTGAAGCAGTTTTCGCAGCCAGACCACCTCCTTGCCAGCCTCCACAGCAGCGATGTACTCTGCCTCAGTTGAGGACAATGCAACGATGCCCTGCAGCTTTGAACTCCAAGAAATCGCGCCAGTACCAATTTTGATGAGGTATGCGCCAGTAGAACGACCAGTATCCTTGCAACCACCATGATCTGCGTCAGAATAGGTCGAGAATAGCTCAGATGTCGAGGGATCAGGAGAATAGGTAAGGGAGAGGCTTGCAGTGCCCTTCAGATAGCGCAGGAGGTGTTTGACTGCAGCCCAGTGAGCTAGACCTGGGTTGGAGTTAAATCGAGCGAGTACACCGACAGTGTATGCGATATCTGGCCTAGTGGTGGTGGCAAGGTACATCAGTGCGCCAACAGCTCCCTGATAATCAAAGGAACGCATCTGGGAAGCTTCCTCTCGCGTCTCAGGGCAGTGATCACGAGAAAGGCGCAATCCTGGGTCCATGGGAGTCGAAACTGGCTTGCAATCAGCCATCCCAAAGCGATCGAGGATGTCGAGACAGTACTGCTGCTGGGAAAGGGTGATGGATCGACGAGGGCGGTCTCGATCGATTTTAATGCCCAGGAGTTGAGTGGTAGGTCCTAAATCGCGCAATTTGAAGTGTTTGCGCAGGGCAGAGATCATCTCCTCGATGGCAGAGAGAGATTTCGATGCAAAGGTCATGTCATCGACAAAGACTGGTAGTATGATGCGCACATCACCTTTGCGCAGGATATAGATGGCTGCATCAGAGTAGGTCTGCTGGAAACCAAGGGACTCAAGTACAGAGCGCATTTTGCGATTCCAGCGATTACCACCTTGCTTTGTCCCATACAGCGCCTTCTGGAGCAGACAGACATATTTTCTGGGGTCCTTCTGGGCAAAACCCTCAGGCTGCTCCATGTAAACATCACAGTCCATCTCCCCATTGAGATAGGCATTGGAGACATCGACAGAGCGAAGGTGGAGGTCGTGGAGAGCTGCTAGAGCCAGGACGACTCGAATGGTGGGCATACGAACAGTAGGAGCGAAGATCTCCAGGAAGTCAAAGCCAGGTCGCTGGTTGTAGCCCTTGGCCACCAATCGAGCCTTATACCGGTCGATGGAGCCATCTGCATTGCGCTTCAGCTTAAACACCCATTTAGAACCAATCACCTTGCGATCCACAGGCCTTTCAACCAAAGACCATGTCCCATTATTCTCATGGGCAGCTAACTCGTCCAAGGCAGCTTGATGCCACTGCTGGGCATCAGGGCGGCGAGTAGACTCGGCATAGGTCCTAGGTTCTGCAGTAGAAGTCGATAGGGCGAGATCTGCGTCCTCTTCTTCATCATCTACTTCGTCCTCCAATTGCTGGGGGCTAAGCTGCCACCAACTGCGAGGAGGTCGTCGATTTCGAGCAGGGAGTCGAGCACCGATGCCTACAGGGGTTACAGGGCGAGGTGGAGGTGGAGGAGAAGCTGGAGGAGTGTGGAAGTCGTCTGCAGCAGGTGCAGGGGCATGATCAGGACCATCAGGAGCGAGTGCTGGAGGATCTGGAGGGGCATATGCGACTGGAGGGGCCACAGCTCCCCCTTGACCCTGTACCGGTGCAGGGGGATCGTCCTCGTCATCAGAATCATTATCAGAGTCAAGATAAATGCCAGTAGAGGTAGGAGCACCAGTGGAGTCAGAGGAAGTGAGCTGGGGCGCACCAGGTGTCATGGGAGGTCGCTTGGAGGCCAGAAAATGGCGCTCATCGAAATCAGCTCGCTCAGAGATGATGGTGCGCTTGGTCAAGGGATTGTAGAACTTCCAGCCCTTGTAACCATCAGGATAACCTATAAAGACGCATTTCTGCATATGAGAACCAAGTGCAGGCCGCTGATCCTTCTGTAGGTGAACATAGGCAGTGCATCCCCACACCCTGAGGTGGGAAACATCGGGTTTTCGCCCATGCCACAGCTCATAGGGCGTAGCACCATCCACAGCATCAGTAGGGCATCTGTTCCACACATGGACAAGAGCAGCGAGGGCCTCACCCCAAAATGACTTTGCCAGGCCAGACTCGTCCAACATGGCAGTGATCCGCTCTGCCAGGAGCCTATTTGCGCGTTCTGCAACTCCATTTTGCTGAGGACGAGCTCTAACAGTGTGCTGGCGCTCTATGCCAGCCTGGGTAGTGAAATCGAGCATCGCAGTGCTCATATACTCCCCTCCCTTGTCATCTCGAAGAGTTTTGATGCGTCGCTCTGTCTGGTTCTCTGCAAAGGCTTTGAATCGCTTGAAGGCATCGAAGACATCAGATTTGGCTCGCAGGGGAATCACAAATCGATATCTGGAGTAATCATCGATGAAAGTGACCCAGTAGCGAAAGCCAGAGAAGGTCCTGTAGGGCACATAGTGCAGATCAGTGTGCACAAGCTCTAGAGGACGAGAGGCACGCCATTCAGAACTAGGAAAGGGATTGGCATGCATCTTGCCAGCCAAGCATGGTTCACAGATGGGATCAGGGCGAGTCTTGACATCTAGCTTCAGTCCAGTGACCAGGTTGCGCTGTATGAGGGCCTGAACTCCCTCCACATGGTGGTGGGCCAGTCGACGATGCCACAGGCTCAAATCGAGAGGCAGGGTAGTTGCAGGCGAGGCCGAGTGACTGAATGGAATGGTGGAGCCATCCAGGAGCGCAGTGTTGCTGTCTGAGATGCTGGCAACGAATAGGGGAGCCCCAGGAGGGCGAGAGAAGGCCATGCGCACAGAATCGATGTTTACTACGAAGCCAGAGTAGCGAGTTAAATACAGGACTGAGAGGAGATTGGATTTAAGGTCTGGGACATGCAGGACGCCTCTAAACTCGACTGCCCTCGCTCCCTTGCCCTCTATCACTGGATGAAAGACCACAGAACCGATCCCAGCTGAGTAGACGATGGTATTGTCAGCCAGGCGGATTGGGACGCGTTTTGGGGTATAATTTCGCAGCCAGTGGCGATGTGGGGTCATATGAGAAGTGGCCCCAGTGTCTGCAGTCCAGTGATCATCAGCATCGAGTTTGGAGGGGCAAGGGGAGGCAGAGAGGCGAAGACTTGCATTTCCAGCTCCTTCATGGTGGTCATCGAGCGCAGAGCTGTGCGCAATGGCAGCCTTGGCAGCTGCTGAGGCAGGATCTGGAGTATTAGGTGTGGCAGGCGAAGTTGTAGAACCAGAGGGCGATTCCTGAGCCTGGTTCGCCTTCCTACCTTTCCCTTTGCGCTTAGAGGCCTTGTGGGCATCCTTGGCTCGCTGTCTGGCGAAGCACATGTGTTCACAGTGCCCAGGTCTCTCGCAGAAGGAGCAGGGGTCGCTTTGGGCACATCCACAGGTCCTAGCACCGCTGGCAGCGAGTGCAGAGTCCCCAGACGTGCCAGCCACTTCAGCACGAGGTTTTCTGTTGATATCTTCGGCCATAAACGCAGACTTGATAGTAGACTTGTCCAAGGACGAGAGTAGGAGCAGGGAAGAGGTGAAATGCGAGTAGTCCGAGGGTAGAGCACGAACCATGGCCATACAGACGAGTTCATCGTCCAAGGAGGACAGTGTGAACTGCTGAGGGCGCAACTCTTGGATCTTGAGCATGGCTTGCTCGATCCTAGCCGTCAGGGAGGTCAGGGACTCGTCCTCTCGCTTTCTGATGCTGAAGAACTCGTCATAGGCTGCAAACCGAGCACCAGGGCGCTGTTGGACATAGAGGGTGGCCAGGGCATTCCAGGCAGCAACAGGATCGTCTTGGACTGTCCTAATGTGCACTCTCTGGTCAGCTTCCAAAGCTAGCATGATTTCACCTGCAGCCTTGTCTGCCTTCGCATCCCACTTGTCTTGGTCGTCTCCAGGAGCATTGGGGCGAGCCTCAGTGCCAGCAACAAGCCTCCAGAGGCCTTTGGAACGAAGGAAGGCCTTCATCTCTTCGCTCCAGGTCGAGTAGTTGGTCCCATTGAGGGGTTTGATGCGAGGGGTTTGTTCAGAGGACATGGTCGATGTGTGTGAGACAAAGATCGACGATGGCGAGCGAAGATGGCGATAGATGACTTCGAGGGTGGTATATATGAACAGAGGAGATCAAGAGGAGTCGAATGATATAAGATTTAGAGAAGATTGATAGGCCAGAAGTCGAGAGAGGGACAGCTTGGTCCGTGCGCAAATATGTGGCGATGGCGACCGATCGCGTCGGTGAAAATTTTTCTAAAGGGTATCGGCGGAAAGCCCTCGATGTGGAGAACCCGGCAAAAGTCGAATCGCAAAGATCGGAGCAGTGGATGATGAGATATGAAGGGTTCGAGTATGAGTATGTGCGCACTGATAGCCCCCTTTAACTTTCCAGTGTTATATCTCGCTTTCTACCCAACAGATCGAGCTGAAATTTGGTGTGGCACGAGCGCTGAACCTTGTGAGTCGAAGCGAGGTGTTTTGACAGTCAAAGAACTGATGGGAGAGGCTGGAGAAGCCGATGTTGGGGATTAGGGGTGGAAAAGCGACAGGTGCTGTTGGTCGAGATGTGGATGGATTCCGAATTTGAAAATAGGCCGCCTAGGGTTATTAGGGCCGTAGAAATCGATGGTGAAAGTTTGGAGTCGATTGGAGCAGCAGGTGTTGCGATATGGGGCTTAGAGCGCGGGGCTCATAACCTGTGAGCAGCAAAGGAGTAAAGGGGTCCCTAGGGGGATCCTAATCGACTCCTAAAGCTCTAGTGAGCTAGGGGGATAACCAGACTAGAGTCCAGTGTGAGCAACCATAGATTAAGGAAGGCTGGGAAAAGAAGTGGTGAGTAGCAAATGAGAAGGGGAATGAAATGGTAGTAAGTAAGAGACCATGTAAAAGAGAGAAAGCGAAGATAAGAGGTGAAGATCACCACAAGGAACACTTTTCCCAGCCTTCTAGGCCAATTCCTAGTGTTGTGGCGCATCAGCCACTCTTTGTTTACTGTTGTTTACTTGGAAGCGCACTTAGTGTAGCTGAGTCCAGTGTTGACACCCTTGGTTGCTCACACTGGACTCTAGGTACTGTGTACCCTCATATCTCTACTTAATCTATGGTTGCTCACACTGGACTCTAGTCTGGTTATCCCCCTAGCTCACTAGAGCTTTAGGAGTCGATTAGGATCCCCCTAGGGACCCCTTTACTCCTTTGCTGCTCACACGGTCCCCCCCAAGTCACTTGTGTGGACCTCGAGGTCCATGTTGGGGACTTGAGCCCAGTCACAGGCTGGCACATTGGTGGGTTGTTGGCTCGAACTCTGTTGTTGAGACAAAAAAAAGGGGGGTAAAGGAAAGATGGGGGAAGAGGTTTTAGCAGTCAAGGTGCACCTTATATGCAGACCATTCAGTCTCCAATACAACCCCATTGTGGCAATCAGCCCCACCTTGTGGCCTGCAGCCGATTACAAAATCAGGCCTCATGTTGCTCTAGCCACACTGCCCTATGGCCTTCGGGGGTTCAGGCCTTAAGGGGGGATACTGTCATCCCTGTGCCTCTGTCCTGGCCCATCCTGCGTTATCACTGGTTCTCCTCTGCTCCACTCCACCCCTATCTACTTGCTCTGGCACTCATGTGGCATGTTCCCACCCTGTTCTCTGTTGGACCCTGTTGGCCTCTGTTGGCAATACCACATGACTAGTGTCTCTTGGTCAGGTGACATCTTCCCTCGACTTAGGGGTCACTTTCCTTTTGGGTCAATGGTCCAGTCTAGGTATGGTGCAGCTGCCACACTGCATGGTACAGCACAGGGTCACTTCCTGTTTAGGCTTTCAGCCTATTGTCTGATTGGTTGTTGGTGGGTGTTCCGAAGACACTCCATTCCACACTATTCCTGTTAGATACTTATTCTTTGTCCCATCCCTCACCTCCATCTTCTGTGCTCATACCCCAACTGAAGTTTTCTGACATTTCTGTCCCTTGAAACTTTACTGTACCCTGTATGTTAAGTTTCATCATTCCAATACTGTACCACCTCGATGGCGCAACCACTGTATATAAGCCCACCACACTCAGTGGTGTCTCTTCAGTACAAATATGTAGGGTAATGTTCCTTGTGGTGATCTTCACCTCTTTTCTCAACTAATTTCCTTTTAAATGGGCTCTTACTTACTACCATTTGATTCCCCATCTCATTTGCTACTTGCTACTTCTTTTCCCAGCTTTCTAGGCTCATTTCTACAGTTGTGGTGCATCAGCCACTCTTTGTTTACCTTTGTTTACCTAGAAGTGAACTTAGTGTAGCTGAGTCCAGTGCTGAGATCCCTTAGTCACTCACACTGGACTCTAGGTACTGTGTACCCTTATACCTCACTCAAATCCATAGTCACTCACACTGGACTCTAGTCTGGTATATTCCCTAGCTCCCTAGAGCTTTAGGAGTCGATTAGGTTCCCCTAGGAACCCCTTTTACCCCTCTGCTACTAACAGGTAATAGTTCTGAGGGAGAATAATGTAAAAGATGTATATGTGAAATTTGCTGCTGTCCTGGTACCATCCAAGGACCTTTATATACATGTAGGCTGTGCACAGACCAGATGTGCTATCAGCATAAGTTTAACTACCATATATGTAAGTAGGAGGACCTTCTATATAGGTACAACTCTGTCTTTCTACTAGGAACATGTATCCAGTATCCAGTATAAGAGAACACTGTAGAATAGTATGTTCCTCATGGTGATCTTCACCTCTTATCTTCGCTTTCTCTCTTTCACACGGTCACTTACTTACTACCATTTGATTCCCCTTCTTATTTGCTACTTGCTACTTCTTTTCCCAGCCTTCTAGGCCAATTCCTAGTGTTGTGGCGCATCAGCCACTCCTTGTTTACTGTTGTTTACTTTGAAGTGCACTTAGTGTAGCTGAGTCCAGTGTTGACACCTTTGGTTGCTCACACTGGACTCTAGTCTGGTTATTCCCCTAGCTCACTAGAGCTTTAGGAGTCGATTAGGATCCCCCTAGGGACCCCTTTACTTCTTTGCTGCTCACATAGTATGGAATGTACTATTCGTAGAGTAACAATCACATGTAAGTGATAGTAACTGGTAAATGTTTCAACATGCTGTTCCATAGCCACCATATTACATAAGTGCTTAGCACACACTTACAATTTTCATATTACTGTAGTTCTACTTAGTAACTACTAAGTATTCTACAGATTGTATCAGGTTATGAGCCCCACCTAGCAGTGGAATCTGGAGATATGAAATGGCCAATTCAATGGTGCCAACACTCACACTTGATGGAAGTAATTGGAAGGTTTTCCAGGAAAACTTACTCACCATAGCAACTATGAAGGGCTCTCTGGGTATTCTCTCAGGCCAGGCCTGAACCAAGCGATGAAAACTTACAATGGGAGGGAAAAGATGCACAACTAAAATTACTGTTCTACCAGGCAGTGCCAGTGCCACTCATTCTCAAGGTTTGAAAGCTAAGGATATCACACAAAATGTTTGACTACCTAACAATGAAATATCAAGACCCTATCCCAATTTCCCTACCTAATGAGAAGCCTATTGAGGCATTGAACAACAATGAGATGTGAAATGGACTGAAAGAGTCATGTGCAAAGCCTAGTGAGTTGTCAGTGGAGCCACCAATTAAGGAGAGGTCGAGAATGGACTTACTGAGGCAAGAAGCAAAGACAAAGCTGAGGCAGCAGTTCATTGCAAAACCCTGGGTTTGGTACAGAGGCACAGACCCACAGATGGTACAGATTTTCCACAGACCAAGTACAGACCCCTACAGACCCTACAGACCAGACCCTACAGACTCTACAGACTCCACAGACCTATAGACACCACAGATGTAAACTTTGATTTGCCCATATCTCATCCAAAAATAGACATATTGATGAGATAATCATACTGACATGATCATGACATCATACACTACAAAATTCCATTATGACATCATAACTGTACAGCCACTTTTTTTATTTTTGCAAACCAGGACTCCACAAGAACTTTGCAAATATCTCACCCAAAAAAGGAGATATTACTAAAGTAAAAATATTACCATAGTCCTGTGATCATAGGCTACAACTTACATTTTTGGGCAGAGTTTGAATCTGAGTTTGAAATTTGTAGAGGTGTGCCACATAACCCACACAGCTGCCTTCAAAAGTTGCTGAGATAAGCAGAAAAGGATATTTAAACCCAGCTCACTCCCACACCGCATCTCTTTCCACTACCACCACCATCCCTCTTCCTCAGCATCATCTCCATCATCTCCATCATCGTCCCTCCCTCACCACCCTCCTTTCCTACCACCACCCTTATGGTGGGTACCCTCTCCCTACTAATAGTAATAAGTGACCACGTAGTATAGATATGTATATCCTTGTACCTTGACATGTAATTTAGGTAGCTTATGATAATATGATTCAATTATTGGTCAACTACAACATATGTGAGTGGTGAGAATCTGTCATACTGAAACAATCTGGGATAGGTCTGCACAGATATGGATATGTGTACAGACCTGTATAGAGGGGAGTGGTTTTGCTGATGTACCCTATCTCCTTTTACCCAAGACCAAAGCTTCAACTGAAACTAAGGCAAGTGCTCTGCTCTTTGCCCTTTGCTCTGACCCCTCTTCACAATAACTACTAAGTATTCTACAGGTACAGTAGCTTTGCTACTAATATAAAGTGACTATTAAGTATTCTACAGATTCTATCACCCAGGTTGCACCTGGTTTCCTTGTTGGGGAGGATGATTGGCATGTTCCTTGTGGTGATCTTCACCTCTTTTCTCGACTAATTTCCTTTTACATGGGCTCTTACTTACTACCATTTGATTCCCCATCTCATTTGCTACTTGCTACTTCTTTTCCCAGCTTTCTAGGCTTATTTCTACAGTTGTGGCACATCAGCCACCCTTTGTTTACCTTTGTTTACCTAGAAGTGAACTTAGTGTAGCTGAGTCCAGTGCTGAGATCCCTTAGTCACTCACACTGGACTCTAGGTACTGTGTACCCTTATACCTCACTCAAATTCATAGTCACTCACACTGGACTCTAGTCTGGTATATTCCCTAGCTCCCTAGAGCTTTAGGAGTCAATTAGGTTCCCCTAGGAACCCCTTTTACCCCTCTGCTGCTAACAGGTTATGAGCCCCGCGCTCTAAGCCCCAATATCGCAACAACTGCTCCTCCAATCGATCCCAAACCTTCACCATCGAATTCTACGGCCTTGATAACCCTAGGCAGCCCATTTGCAAATTCAAAATCGGTCCACATCGCGACCAACAGCACTTGTCGCTTTTTGCGCCCCTATTCCCCAACATCGCCCTCTCCAGCCTCCCATACCAATCCTTCCACTGTCAAAACACATCGCTTCGACTCACAGGATCCTGGGCTACTGCTGTATCAACTTCCAGCTCGATTGGTGGGGTAGCAAGTGAGATATAACATTGGGAAGTTAAAGGGGGCATCAGTGCGCACATACCCATACTTGATCACTTCATATCTCATCATCAACTGCTCCGATCTTCGTGATCTTACCTTCGCCGGGTTCCCGACATCGAGGGCCTTCGGACAATACCTTTTAGAAAAATTTTCATCATCGCGATCGGTCGCCATCGACGCATATTTGCGCACAGGCCAACTGTGCCTCTCTCGACTTTGGCTCTATCAATCTCCCTCGAATCTTATATCATTCGACTCCTCCTGATCCCCTCTGATCATCTATACCATTGTCGAACCTATTCATCGCCATCCCAGCTTGCCATCATCGATCTTTGTCTCCCACACATCGACCATGTCCTCTGAACAAACCCCTCGCATCAAACCCCTCAATGGGACCAACTACTCCACCTGGAGTGAAGAGATGAAGGCCTTCCTTCGTTCCAAAGGTCTCTGGAGGCTCGTTGCTGGCACTGAAGCTCGCCCCAACACCCCAGGAGACGACCAGGACAAGTGGGATGCGAAGGCAGACAAGGCTGCAGGTGAAATCATGCTAGCCTTGGAGGCTGACCAGAGAGTCCACATTAGGACTGTCCAAGATGATCCTGTCGCTGCCTGGAATGCCTTGGCTGCACTCTATGTCCAACAGCGCCCTGGTGTGCGATTTGCAGCCTATGACGAGTTTTTCAGCATCAGAAAGCGAGAGGATGAGTCCCTGACCTCCTTGACAGCTAGGATCGAGCAAGTCATGCTTAAGATCCAGGAGTTGCACCCTCAGCAGTTCACCCTGTCCTCCTTGGACGATGAACTCGTCTGCATGGCCATGGTTCGAGCTCTGCCCTCTGATTACTCACATTTCACATCCTCCCTGCTCCTACTCTCATCTCTGGACAAAGCCACCATCAAATCTGTGTTCATGGCCAAGGATATCAACAGAAAACCTCGTGCTGAGGTCTCGGGCATGTCTGGGGACTCGGCACTTGCTGCCGGTGCTCCCAGGAGCTGTGGATGTTCTCCTAACGAACCTTGCACCTTCTGCGAATGGCCTGGGCACTGTGAACACATGTGCTTTGCCAGACAGCATGCCAAGGATGCCCACAAGGCCTCTAAGCGAAAAGGGAAAGGTAGGAATGTGAACAAGGCTCAGGAATCCCCCACTGGTTCCACTGCTTCGCCTCCACCTCCTACTACTCCAGATCCTGCCTCTGCATCTGCTAAGGCTGCTACAGCGAATCGCTCTGCACTAGAGGAAACCACAGAAGGCGCTGGAAATGCAAGTCTTTGCCCCTCTGCCTCTCCTTGTCCCCCTACACTCGATGCTGATGACCACTGGACTGCAGACACTGGGGCCACTTCTCATATGACCCCCCATTGCCATTGGCTTCGAAATTATACCCCAAAACGAGTCCCAATCCGCCTGGCTGACAATACCATCGTCTATTCAGCTGGGGTCAGTTCTGTGGTCTTTCATCCAGTGATAGAGGGCAAGGGAGTGAGGGCAGTCGAGTTTAGATGTGTCCTGCATGTCCCAGACCTTAAATCGAATCTCCTCTCAGTCCTGTACTTAACTCGCCACTCTGGCTTCGTAGTAAACATCGATTCTGTTCGTATGGCCTTCTCTCGCCCTCCTGGGTCTCCCCTGTTCATCGCAACCATATCTCAGACAGCAACACTGCGCTCCTGGACAGCACCACCATTCCCTTCACCCATTCAGCTTCACCTGCAACGACCCTACCTCTGGATCTGAGCCTGTGGCATCGTCGACTTGCGCATCACCATGTGGAGGGAGTGAAGGCCCTCATACAGCACAATCTAGTCACTGGGCTGAAGCTGGATGTCAAGACTCGTCCTGATCCTGTCTGTGAACCATGTCTGGCTGGCAAGATGCATGCCAATCCCTTCCCTAGCTCAGAATGGCACACCTCTCGTCCTCTAGAGCTCGTGCACACTGATCTACACTATGTGCCCTACAGGACCTTCTCTGGGTTTCGATATTGGGTCACATTCATCGATGACTACTCCAGATATCGTTTTGTCATTCCCCTGCGCGCAAAATCTGATGTTTTCGATGCTTTCAAGCGCTTCAAAGCCTTTGCTGAGAACCAGACCGAGCGACGCATCAAAACTCTTTGAGATGACAAGGGGGGCGAGTATATGAGCAATGTGATGCTCAAGTTCACTACCCAGGCTGGCATAGAGCGCCAGCACACTGTTAGGGCTCGACCTCAGCAAAATGGAGTTGCAGAACGTGCAAACAGGCTTCTGGCAGAGCGAATCACTGCCATGTTGGACGAGTCTGGCCTGGCAAAGTCTTTCTGGGGTGAGGCCCTCGCTGCTCTTGTCCATGTGTGGAACAGATGCCCTACTGACGCTGTGGATGGCGCTACACCCTATGAGCTGTGGCATGGGCGAAAACCTGATGTTTTGCACCTCAGAGTGTGGGGATGCACTGCCTATGTCCACCTGCAGAAGGACCAGCACCCTGCTCTCGGTTCTCACATGCAGAAATGCGTCTTTATAGGTTATCCTGATGGCTACAAGGGCTGGAAGTTCTATAATCCCCTCACCAAGCGCACCCTTATCTCAGAACGAGCTGATTTCGATGAGCGACACTTCCTGGCCTCCAAGCGACCTCTCATCGCCCCTGGTGCGCCCCACATCACCCTGTCTGACTCTACTGATGTCCCCAGTTCTACTGGCATCGATTTCGAGTCTGACAGTGATTCCGATGATGAAGAGCATTCCCCTGCACCGGTACAGGGTCAGGGGGGAGCCATTGCACCCCCAGTCGCTTATCCCCCTCCAAACCAACCAGCACATGCTCTTGAAGGTTCTGCTCATGCCCCTGCACCTGCTGCAGACGATTTTCACACCCCTCCAGCTTCCCCTGAGCCTCAGCATGTCGTCCCCCGTCCAGCAACACCTGTAGGCATCGGCGCTCGACTCCCTGCTCGAAATCGACGCCCCCCTCGCAGTTGGTGGCAGCTCAGCCCTCAGCAATTGGAGGATGAGGTGGACGATGAAGAGGAGGATGCAGATCTCGCCCTATCGACCTGTACTGCAGAGCCCAGGACCTATGCTGAATCTACTCGTTGCCCTGATGCCCAGCACTGGCACCAAGCTGCCTTGGACGAGTTAGCTGCCCATGAGAGTAATGGGACCTGGTCTTTGGTCGAAAGGCCTGTGGATCGCAAGGTGATTGGTTCTAAGTGGGTGTTTAAGCTGAAGCACCATGCAGATGGCTCCATCGACCGGTACAAGGCTCGACTTGTGGCCAAGGGCTATAATCAGCGACCTGGCTTCGATTTCCTCGAGATCTCCGCTCCCACCGTTCGCATGCCTACCATTCGAGTCGTCCTCGCTTTAGCAGCTCTCCACGATCTCCACCTGCGATCTGTTGATGTCTCCAATGCCTACCTGAATGGGGAGATGGACTGTGACGTCTACATGGAGCAGCCTGAGGGTTTTGCCCAGAAAGACTCCAGGAAGTATGTCTGTCTGCTCCAGAAGGCGCTGTATGGCACCAAGCAGGGTGGTAATCGCTGGAATCGAAAAATGCGGTCTGTGCTCGAGTCCCTTGGCTTCCAGCAGACCTACTCCGATGCAGCCATCTATATCCTGTGCAAAGGTGATGTGCACATCATTTTACCAGTCTTCGTCGATGATATGACCTTTGCATCGAAATCTCTCTCTGCCATCGAGGAGATGATCTCAGCACTGCGCAAGCACTTCAAATTGCGTGACCTAGGCCCTACTGCTCAGCTCCTAGGCATCAAAATCGACCGAGACCGTGCCAATCGCTCCATCACCCTTTCCCAGCGCCAGTACTGCCTCGATATCCTCGATCGCTTTGGTATGGCTGACTGCAAACCAGTTTCAACTCCCATGGACCCAGGATTGCGCCTAACTCGTGACCACTGTCCCCAGACTCGAGAGGAAGCTGCCCAGATGCGTTCTTTTGATTATCAGGGAGCTGTTGGCGCACTGATGTACCTTGCCACCACCACTAGACCTGATATCGCATATACTGTGGGTGTATTGGCTCGCTTCAATTCCAACCCTGGCCTGGCCCACTGGGCAGCTGTCAAGCACCTCCTACGATATCTCAAGGGCACTGCGAGCCTCTCCCTCACCTACTCTCCTGATCCCTCGACATCTGAGCTGTTCACAACCTATTCTGATGCAGATCATGGTGGTTGCAAGGATACTGGTCGGTCTACTGGTGCATATCTCATCAAGATGGGCACTGGCGCCATTTCATGGAGCTCCAAGCTGCAGGGCATCATCGCATTGTCCTCAACTGAGGCAGAGTATATCGCTGCAGTGGAGGCTGGCAAGGAGGTGGTCTGGCTTCGCAAACTGCTTCAGGAGATGGGCTTCGCTGTCTCCAAGCCGTCTGTACTGCGAATTGACAACCAATCTGCGATCCAAGTGGCAAAACACCCAGAGCATCATGGGAGGATGAAGCAGTTGGATTTGCGGTGGTTCTGGCTGTGAGATATGGTGGATAGGGAGGTGATTTCACCCCAGTTTGTGCCAACTGATCAGATGCCTGCTGATCTGCTCACCAAGCCTTTGGCTCGAGTCAAGGTGCAGCAATTTTGTGAGATGATGGGACTGGCTCCATTGGGGGAGAGCTGAGCTATGAGAGGTGTGCAATCAGGGGGGAGTGTTCCTTGTGGTGATCTTCACCTCTTTTCTTGACTAATTTCCTTTTACATGGGCTCTTACTTACTACCATTTGATTCCCCATCTCATTTGCTACTTGCTACTTCTTTTCCCAGCTTTCTAGGCTTATTTCTACAGTTGTGGCACATCAGCCACCCTTTGTTTACCTTTGTTTACCTAGAAGCAAACTTAGTGTAGCTGAGTCCAGTGCTGAGATCCCTTAGTCACTCACACTGGACTCTAGGTACTGTGTACCCTTATACCTCACTCAAATCCATAGTCACTCACACTGGACTCTAGTCTGGTATATTCCCTAGCTCCCTAGAGCTTTAGGAGTCGATTAGGTTCCCCTAGGAACCCCTTTTACCCCTCTGCTGCTAACAGAAGCAACTTGAAACCCTTCAGTTGCTGTTCAAGTTGGAGCTTCAAGTGTCTACATCAGGATTATGGCCCTTTGTTATGGTAAGTGGCATCTTACACTGGGAAAACACTCTTCAAAGTATGTGCTTGGTTTTCAGGTGAATATCAGTGAACTGATCTGCTGTCAATGAATGTGTGGCTTACAGGCTGTCAAGTTTTGGACCACTGTTTGTGAAGAGGAAATTGAGCTTATGGGGCATGCAAGGTACATAGCTGGGATTGGTTGATCCTGTTGTTGGGATAAGGGCTAACTATCTTGTCATTCATGGAGCAAACCTCCCCAAAGCCAAATCTGAGTTCTTTGCCAAAATTGCATTGCTCAAGGTCATACCCATCCCTACACTCCTAGTCCTCATGCATCAAGAAGAAGTTGGCAATGAAGACAAATGGAATATATCTTGTCTACTGGCACATGCCTCAGCTTCAGGCTCCAGACCATTTCTGACTCAATAGTTGATGCTGTCATGCCTTTCATTGAAGCCCACTCAAGTCACCTGACAGCTGGCTGTCCTCAGTGAGAAGTGACATGCCAATTTTTCATACCAAGAGTCCTATGATGGCAGAGGCTGACTGGTGGTTGGAAGTGTTCAGCAATTCAATAAGCAGCACATGAGGAGAAGCTGCCCTCATCAAGTATCAGGAGGGGGAACTGGCAGAAACTCACCAGCTTGTAGTCCACAGTCAAAGGCCAAACTTGGTGTCAGTACAGGTAGCATCAAAATCTTGATTTGAGGAGGTCTCATTGGATGCAGAGAGTGAGCTGCCACTGTCCAGAATGGGGAACAGCCAGCTTGGACTGGGACCCAGGCAGTCAGTCAAGTGGCTCAATCAAGCCCACAAGACAGTGTTTGCAGGGGGGATGCCACAAGAGGACCTTGACCAGGCAAAGTGAAGCTGAGGCTTCCAACAATATGGCCACACTAAAAGGGAATCATCTTGATGAGGACAGACCAGGTAAAATTAAATCAGACCCAAGTTTTTACTTGTTTAAGTTGTGTTGTGAGAAACAGAGTATATTTTGCACTGATGGAGTGTTACAGGTATTGTATATACCAAAGCTGTGAAGCCTCGAGGACAAGCACACAGTGGAATACCTCTATGCTATGCAGTGTAGCCATGGACAAGATTACTTGATCCTGAGTTCAGGCTCCCTACCTTTGATATGTAAGGGTGTGAAGACTTTAGTACATGTGCTAGCTCCTCATGGAAGGCAACAATAGTAAGAGCAGGGAGATTGAGATGTGGTGGGCAGGATGGAGTCCTCAGAGTGCCATAAACCTTTCTTTCAGTTTTACTACATTACACAAAGAGCTAACTACACCACCCAGATACACAAAGGGCCGAGGACATGTCAAGCAAGCTGTTCAAAGCTCAGCCAGTCCAGGGAGTACATTCAAGGGCATACACCATGTAGAGCTCCCTTTCCAGCTTTCCACATCAGGTTCAGAACTCTCATGACCCCACAAAAAGGCTTCAAATGCATTGAGGGTCATTTGCAGCTTCTGACTTCAAGACAAGGTGCAGGACAATGACCAAGGATGGGTGTGATCTGAAATCCCCATTGGATGTAGGCCCAGTTACACCTCAACTAGGAGAGAAAGGGGAGGTGAGGTGTTGAGGGCTGAAAGGAGTGAATGAGGGGTGAGGAAGGGTCAATGAAAGGATAGCCTAGGGGTTGTTTGGGAATTTAGAGGTGTGGCAGATGAGGGGCTGAGTCAAGCATGTGCATGGAGCCCAGACACATGTGGTGGCCACCCCAAAAAAAAAACAAACTACATACCACTATGATTTGAGTTTGTAGAGTGTGTGCATGGAGTTCAGATGTGCACAGCAGCCACCCCCCAAAAAAAAACCATACTACCACTACAATATGAGTTTGTAGAGTCCAAGTCTAAGTCCAGAGGTCAAACCAAGCCAATACTAGCACTTGGACCTGTTGTAGACTGCTGGCAACTGTAACAACTAACCAGCCTTGTATTTGTAACCTATTTACACTCATAATTTTTGGTTGGCCTGAACTGGTTTTGAAGCCAAGCCAAGCTGAAGCTGCAGCTTGAAGACCAGCTTGGTTGCAAACCAAACCAAACAGTATTCTAAACTGGAAAAAGCTGAACCAAACCAAGCCAAACTGAACTGTGGCAACACTACAAGTTGGTACCATCAATGTCTAGAACCAAGACAGGTTTTCTCAGACAGAGAAAAGGAACCTTGTTTTCCTTAGCCCATTGCTTGTCAAGGAGTGTATCATTGGCTCCAGAGTCCACCAGTGCCCTAACAGGCTACTCCTTAGTCCTTCCTTCCAAAACCTCTTCTAACTCCAACTCATGTCTTCCTCCAACACTCCTGCACTTCACTCCTTTCAGAATTTCAGGGTTCTGGTTTTGGGCATTTTTTTTGTGTTTTCATAGCAAGAGTGATTAAGCACCATTCATTTTACATCTGCAGCCAAGCTATTTCCAGACTCCTCTTCAGATGGTGTATCTGACATATTAAATATATCCTGTATGTCATAAGTGTCCAAAACAGAAAACCAATTTGAAACATGACCAGTAGGTACCTGAACAACTACTGGCCAAACTCTTTTCCCTGGGCCTTCATCTCACTAACCTGCTTATCATACAAGAAGGCCTTCATTTCTTTGAACAGCATGCCCTGTATCTGGGCAAGGGTGGGATCTTGGTCAGGGGCAACCTGACAAATGGTAGGGTGAGGATGGGAAGATGAGGACTAATGAGGGCAGTCTTGTCTGAAATGATTACCTCCACATGTATAACACTTGATGTGGGAGGGGAAAGGACGAGAGGAAGTTGTTGTGCCTATCTCCATGGGGATGCCAGCACTGGGCTGAGTGCCAATGTTGGTGAAGCCACATTGAAATGGGCAAGACAGGCAAGACAAAGAAGGTGTGGTAGAGGTGCCAAATATTAGATGATGTCATTCTAGAGCCAGTGCAGCTGCTTTGAAATGAGAGAGCATCTCATTCCAATTTCCATCCTGGTATCCAGTAAGCATGGTATTTCATACAATGGAGGGGTTAGTTGCTTGTTCAAGGAGGATACAGGCATAGGCATCAGGGGTATCCAACTGTAGACAGAGAGCATCAAACTTGGCAAAAAAGTCTTTGAAATGGGAGGCCTTGCTTAAACTCCCAAAGCTGCTTTCAAGCCCACTCTACCTCTAACTGTGGAGCAAAGTACAACTTGATATCCATTTTCAGCTTGTTCCATGTTGGCCAGGTACCTGAGTTTATACAGTGGGTAAAACAGGCTTGGACATAGCAGCCTGCTGTTGGGCCTTTTGTACTGTATGTGACCACACTGCAGTGACCTTACCTTGCAAGGTTGGTAGGGCATTGTCATTCTGCATAACCCACACTCTCATATTGACCCACCATTTGGAAAACTGGGCCTTATTTCCATCCAAGGCTCTGGGATCAGCTGATCAGCCATAACCTCTATCCTTCTTTGGATTACATTGGCAGGGAGGGCATTCCATTGCTGCCTTTGCACCTCAATGATGGTGATGGCAGCTTGTTGCTGGTGCAGGTTTGTAAGCAGATGCTGATTTTCATGCTGCAGGTCTGTGAGCTGTTGGGTGACATTTGCCATAGCAATGTTCAGCTATATGAGTGACAATGGGGATGGGGCAACAAAGAGGGTGAAGGGTCTGGCAGTTGTGAAGGTTATAGGGAACATTGAGAATGAAGCCTAAAAGGTTGGGGTCAGGAGAAGGGGAATATGCAGGGGATCTGAAGATGTCTTCAAAGAGCCATTGCCTTATAGGGGTGTAAGGCCATTTGGGTTCAGGTGTAGGGTAAAAGAGCTCAAGGGAAAGTTCATGCTTCAAGTGCTATATGTTCAGCAGGCAAGGTTGAATAGACAAAGGTTGGGATGTGAGGGGAGAGGGAGAGTACAGTGACTCCAAAAACCCTTTCCATAATTGACCACACAGCAGTGTATGAAGTATACTGCCAGACACATGGAAAATCACACCAGGCTTTGGTGAAGTCATAAATAGTACATACTATTGGCTATGGGATTGCCCTATAAGTCATGTGATTTCATTCACACAGTCTGGAGATATGGGCATTTTAAAACAGCAAGTCCATGGAAAGGGTTTTTTCACTTTTGAATTTACAAGGGTATTAGGATATTATCAGTACTTGGTATAGCCACCTTTTGCTCTAATCACTGCTTGAACCTTTCAAGGCATACTTTCAATTAGTTTCTGACACTCCTCCACTGGTATCCCCTCCCACTCCACCTGAACTCTCTCCCATAGCTCATGAATCCCATTAGGGAAGTTTTCATGCAAGCCTTCTTTTCAGGCAACCCCAGAGATGTTCAATGGGGTTATTAAGGTCAGGAGATTGTGCAGGCAATACCATGGTCCCAAAATCCTGCTCTTCTAGCCAATCTCTAACCTTTTTGCAAGTTGCTTGGGATCATTATCTTGCTGGAAGATTGTATCAGATGGATTGAGACCATAATACTGTAGAAAAGGGCTTTAGGCAGCCTCAGTAGTGACTCAACTACTAGTATATTAGATGTACCTGTAGGCAGCTACAGGATATCAGTAAGTAGTAAACTGGTAAAGATATGTAGGCTTACCCTCAGTAGTGACTCAACTACTGAGGGAACAGTACCAAATTGTACTCTAAAGTGTATGCTCTGAGTGCTTATGTAATCAATAAAAAAGCATACCAAAATAGATATCACACAGGGGTGATTCAATCTCCAACACACCCCTGAAGCTCCACTATGTGATAAGTAGATGTGCAGAAAAATATAACCCAAAATGAATGTATACTCAATAATTCAATAAATGGGTGTGTATTCTGCTGCTAGTGAGCTTTGAGTCTGTGTGTGTAACAAGTGTAGTGTGGCTGTGTTGATGCATCATTGACTTGTGGCAACTTCCTGTTTCAGAATATGCATGGTGTGCATGCATCATCTTGCCTTGTACCATTGTCACCAGGCTACTGTATCTGATAACAATGGATTTTCAACATTTCACAACTGTCCAGGGGGTATCCCATGTCACCAGTAAGTGTTTGCAACATTCCAGAGGAGTTTCATGAGGTGGTGAGGTGGCAAAAAGGAAGTGGTAAGTCTGGAGGCCTTGCTGCCTCTCATATTGACTGTACTGACATTCAGAGATATCATCTTGATCCTACCACATCAGCATGAGTCCCTGAGGGTCCCAGGAGTGTGAGTGAGGTCATCAGGAGACCATTTAGATGGGGCAGGTGAGTATATGCCAGTGCACATGTCATCTCTCCTCCTACTACTGCTGTGAGGCAGCTGTTTCATCAGCAAAACCCCCCCTCTATACAGGTCTGTACAGACCACAGACCCATAGACAGGTCCCCCCCTGTACAGACCTGTACAGAGATTGTTTCAGTACTACAGATTCTCACCACTCACATATGTTGTAGTTGACCAATAATTGAATCATATTATCATAAGCTACCTAAATTACATGTCAAGGTACAAGGATATACATACAGTGAGTGAAAAAACATGTGCAATGTTTGGCTGTTTTGTACTAAGTCCAGTGTAGCGCCATGAGGCGTGGGAATCCTGCTTAGCCTTGGTGAGGTGGGTGGTAGTACTCGCTCTTGGCTACAAAATGGTCCCAGGGTCATGTGATTTGGTGCAGTAGTCATTGAGATATGTCCATTATAAAACAGCTACACCATTGCACACGTTTATTCACTTTTGAAAAGTGAGGGGTATTTGGGGAATATCAGTACTTGGTATAGCCTCCTTTTGCTTTAATCACTGCCTCCACCCTCCTAGGCATGCTTTCAATCAACTTCTGACACTCTTCAGCTGGTATATTGTTCCACTCCACCTGAGTCCTCTCCCACAACTCCAGTATTCCCTTGGGAGGATGCTCATACTCTGCAAGCCTCCTCTTGAGGTAACCCCAGGCATGTTCTATGGGGTTGAGGTCAGGGGACTGTGCAGGCCATACCATAGTCCTAAAATCCTGCTCCTCTAGCCATTCCTTGACCTGTTTGCAGGTGTGCTTGGGGTCATTGTCCTGCTGGAAGATGATGTCAGGAGGATGGAGACCATAATACTCAAGGGAATCTTGTAGTTCATCCTTCAAAATTTGGAGGTAGAGGTCTCTGTCCATCCTACCATCAATCTTGGTGCCATACCCAACACCCTCCCAGGTCATACAGCCCCACATCATGAGAGACCCTCCTCCAAACTTCAGTGTCCCCTCTACTAGCCTATCATTCAGCTTCTCCCCTGGCTTTTTCCATGCCCATTTGTGCCCATCTGACCCCAGGCGATTAATTTTAGTCTCATCAGACCATACCACCCTCTTCCAGTCCTCCAAAGTCCAATCTTTATGGGCATAGGCAAAGTCCAACCTTGCCTTGCGATGCTTGGCAGAGAGGATAGGTCGTTTTCGCTTTACCACAGCCTTCATACCAGTCTTCTTCAGGTGCTGGCAAACAGTATTTGGGTGGAGGGGCTGGTTGATGACATTGGTGAGAGTTTTGGTCACCTGCACAGCATTGTCTGCCTTCTGAGTTGAGATGAGGTGGATGGCATGGCAGACATTAGCAGGGGAAAGCTTGGATGGATGACCTCCAGTGGACTTCTGCAGGCTGGAACGCTCCTTGGAACGAAGTCTAGAGATGGTAGAGTGATGTAGGCCAGTACTGGAGGCAATAGAGGAAGGAGAATGACCAGAATCAAGCATAGTGAGGATAGTATTCCTTTGGGTGGAGGAGATGGATCTCATGGTGGTAAAGGTTGGAAATAAAGAAGCGTGTGAACTTGTTCAAACTCAGACACAATGTTTATATGTGTATCTTTGTTTGTAGGACCAAACAACCACAATTATCTCTTCACTTGACTCAGATTTTACTTCCAGCCCAAAAGTGAATAAACGTGTGCAATGGTGTAGCTGTTTTATAATGGACATATCTCAAGGACTACTGCACCAAATCACATGACCCTGGGACCATTTTGTAGCCAAGAGCGAGTACTACCACCCACCTCACCAAGGCTAAGCATGATTCCCACGCCTCATGGCGCTACACTGGACTTAGTACAAAACAGCCAAACATTGCACACATTTTTTCACTCACTGTATTTGTCATGCCATGTTTGACCTGTAGTCCCCACCTCAAACATGGGTAGGACATTCACCACCTGCCACATGTCTACAACCTCATTCCCAGGCTTCCTGTGCCCAGCCTGGGTCTTTGCACATTCACTTGTAGTGTCTGGTAGGTCCCCTTGAGGTTTGAGAGCCTCAGAGCTCATCGTTGGTAAGTCCTGCCTGTCCTCAACCTCATTGCTTGCACTCTGACTACCCTCATCAGGTGCTTCAGGTGTGTCTGCACCTTTGTCTGGCTTTTTCAAGTCCATAGCCCCAACCTCAACTGCCAGTAAGTGAGGTTCTGCATGCTGCACCTCTGTGACCTTGGTCTCAGGTGTCAGGTACCCAGATTTGGTCTCAGCACAGTCATTCAGGCTGTTGACAGGTTCATTTTGACTACCAGGTGTAGACAAGGGCTGTAGGCAGCCTCAGTAGTGAGTCATCAGCAAAACACCCTTTTTGGGACAGTGTGACAGTGGCTACAGTGTCACACAGCAGCACAGGGCAAACTTACAGACTACACAGCACTTCAATTAGAGCCTATACTGCTGTACTAATTATATAGACTTATTGTTTAGCCCATGTACATCCTGATTGAAATAAATTTGTACTCTAATTCATGGTATTTTACAGTTTTTTGGTCACTCTACAGTTGGGGACCTATCTGTGGCACTGTGACAACTGTGGGTGGCTGTGGGTGGCTGTACAACCCTGCACAGTAAATCAGTGATTTGCTGATGGACTCAACTACTTATATATTATATATACCTGTAGGCAGCTACAGGGGATCAGTAAGTAGTTTACTGTAAAGAATATATGAACTTACCCTCAGTAGTGACTCAACTACTGAGGGAATGGTACTGACAGTGTAGTACTATGTGCACTCTAAGTGCTTATGTAAGCAAGTAAAAACTCGCACCAATATATGTATCACACAGGGGTGATTCAAACTCCAACACCAGATAGGCATCTTGACTCATCATCACTACTGTGAGTGTCCTGACCAATTTGTGCAGCCATGTTTGAGTTGCTCCATCACATGGCTTCCTCAGCGACTAGCCAACTCTGTGGTCTCAGAATCAAACCAAAGCACTTCTCAAGGTAGTCCCACTCTTCGAGTGGTGATTTTAGGTGTAGCATGAAGCCAAAAATGGTATCTGGAATACCACAAACAATGGTGTAGTCCACCATTGCATTTCTTTGAGTCCATGACTGGTCCATGCTTTTCCATGCTGTGACCTTGTCTCGTTTGTTGTCAGTCTGGGGTGTCCAACTCTCACCACAACCTTGAAGCTCCACTGGATGTGTAGGTCATCTTTCAGACCTGACCAGGAACCCCATCAAGCCTTCATCTGAAATGGTGCATATGACTGAACTTGTGTAAGTCATCCAGTTTTGACTCAACTACTAGTATATTAGATGTACCTGTAGGCAGCTACAGGATATCAGTAAGTAGTAAACTGGTAAAGATATGTAGGCTTACCCTCAGTAGTGACTCAACTACTGAGGGAACAGTACCAAATTGTACTCTAAAGTGTATGCTCTAAGTGCTTATGTAATCAATAAAAAAGTGTACCAAAATAGATATCACACAGGGGTGATTCAATCTCCAACAAATACTCCAATGTTTGCTGAAGCTCATCCTTCAAAATCTGAAGGTAAAGGTCCCCCCCCATCCATCCTACCATCAATCTTTGCAGCATAGCCAACACCCTCCCAAGTCATACAACCCCACATCATCCTGGAACCCCCTCCAAACTTCCCCATACCAGCCTATCACCAAGCCCCTCACCTGCCTTTTTCCAAGCCCACTTGTGTCCATCTGACCCTAGGTGGTTGATTTTGGTCTCATCAGACCATACAACTGTCTGCCAGTCCTTTATAGTCCAGTCCTTGTGAGTATATGCAAAATCCAAGCAAGCCTTGCAATGTTTAGCACAGAGAATAGGGCATTTGGTCTTGACTACAGCCTTCATGCTAGACTTCTTCAAGTGAAGATGAACAGTATTGGCAGAGAGAGGCTGGTTAATGATATTGGAAAGGGATTTGGTGACTTGAACTGCATTTTCAGCCTTGCCAGAGGTGATAAGATGTTGAGCATGGCAAACATTGGCAGGGGAAAACTTGGAAGGATGCCCTCCAATGGCCTTAGGAAGTGTAGAATGCCTCTTAGAATGAAGTTTGGATACAACAGAGGGGCTAACACCAATTTGCTTGGCAATAGCTTCACCTGAATGGCCAGAATCAAGCAAGGAGAGAATGGTTTCATGTGGCATTGATCACAGTTCCTTGTTCAAGGGAACAACTGACATGCACTGCTGGCCTTCTGACCAGGTAAACCAATACAGAGGGAATAGGTGGTGGTGTGGCCTCTTCCAAATATGTCAGACAGTGATATGGAGATATAACTGATAGTGACACCATTGACTACCCATGAGCTGATGTTGAGGATAAGTCTTACTGAGATTTAGGCAGCCTGTGATGATGTCAATAGACAGACAGCAGGCAGTCACAACAGCAGAGCAACACTCAGATCAACAAGGGAGAAGCAAGAGATTTAGAGGATAGATTCCAACTTGCTGTAGGTAGCTTGGTAGCAAAAGTACAAGGGAATCTGAGTCGCATCTGAGGGGCTTATATACCCCACAGGTGATCAGATGAGTAATGTACTAATGCCCATATATGCAGTGAGACAAAGGAGACTGTACTGTACAAACAAGAACAGGGGCCAGCTCAATGTGTTGAGTCAGGATGACTCTCAGCAGAGATGAACTGTTTGCAACAGCAAACAGGGGCTCTCTGTAGCACAATGTGATGGGTCATGTGCATGAGAAACAAAAGAAGTAAGTAACAAAGAAGCACAGATCCCATCAGGGGATCTGGCAATCAAAAGCAACAACAAAGACAAAAAGGGAAACATACATAAGTGTGGCCACATCATAAATGTAGAGTCCACACACTTGCCCCTAAGGCAGGCAGAGGTGTATAACGAGACATCACAAGGATGCAGGAATGGGGATGATGGGCATGTATGGTGGGGAATGTGTACTGTATGAGGCAAAAAAGGAAAAGAGATAAATGGCACATGACAAGTGGTGTTTTGTTGAGTAAGAGAGAGGGATCTGACCATAATGGTGGTTGAAAGCAAAGAAGCATGTGAACCTTTTTAAACTCAGACATATTGTTTACATGTGTGTCTTTGTTTGTATCAATGAATAATAGCAATTATAGCATGTTTTTCATGAGATCCTAGTCACCAATTCAAAAGTGAAAAAACCCTTTCCATGGACTTGCTATTTTAAAATGCCCATATCTCAGGACTGTGTGAATGGAATCACATGATTAAGGGGCAATATTGTAGCCAAGAGCATGTACTATTTATGACTCCACCAAAGCCTAGTGTGATTTTCCATGTGTCTGGCAGTATACTTCAAACACTGCTGTGAGGTCAATTATGGGAAGGGTTTTTGGAGTCACTGTAGATGGTGGTGCAATCTCAAATGAAGTGGGGAATGGTGGAAGTTGTCTTGTTAACCCTTGAGTCCAGGTGTAAGGTGAAGGTATGACAGAAAGAGAAGCTAGTTCAAGTGTGATGAAACCTAAGTGATAATGGTTGCAGGTTCACCAACAGGAAACTAGGCAAGTGGAATGAGAGAAGAGAGGAGAAACACTGGGAAGCAGGTGCTTTAGGTGTCAAAACCCAAATGAACTAGCTTAGGGAAGCTGGTTTGGGAGATTCAAGGCATCCTATATACCAGAGTACATGAGGTGTAGCACAAGTTAGAGGGGGGGCATGACATCACTGTGGAGTGGAACAGTCTAGAAGGAGAACATGTGCTAGCCATGAGGTCAAGAGTCCATAAGGGTCCAAAGATAAAGAGATTAGACAAGGAGAAGATAATATAAAAGATTAGATAAGAAGGAAAAGAAAAGAATGTATGTATCATAACAGTCACCTGAATCCTAATGCAGATTTAGATATCAGCCAAGAGAGACAATGAAGTTGAAGACCTTCATACCCTTTGCATGTTACAGCTTGCTCATGCAAGTCATGAGGCCTTCACTGTGTAAGTCAGGTTACACCTGACATGTATTCATGAGCTCAACATTATGCACACAATAGCATATGATGAGTACAAAGAGGCCCTAGAACTTCTCAGGCAGGCAGATCACCAAATTGGTAAGGTGCAAGAAGCTATCAGCAGCAGAGGGACAACTATTGCCATGCTTTCATCTCTGAGGCTCTCCCCCACTCCTATATGTACCAATGACAGCAATAATTGTGAGTACAATAGGAAGCAGGTTATGGCCAAATGACCAGCAAGATTGACTACATATCAAAGCCGACCCTCCATCAACATTACCTCCCTCTTCCATCCTAATACACCCTTACCGAATGCAGCTTCAAGTGCCTCGTCAATAGTTTGCACGAAATAGAACTGCATCTGTTGCTGAACTTCAAGTGCAACTTCACGTTCAACATCCCTTTTGTTTGCCCATGGTAAAACGATCTTATAAACCTTGGCCCGATGTGCACCAAGTACTTTCATTCTTACCCCGCCAACTGGTGTGACTCGTCCACGAAGCGTTATCTGACCTATCAAATAGAGTCACACTGATATAAACGGAGAACTTACCTCGCCAGTCATTGCCATATCCTTCGATGCCGTAACACCCGTCAACAATGACACCAAAGCACACGTCTGCAAGGTGCCAGGATGAACTAGATGCAATTACTAGCCGGAGAGGGCCTCACCATTGCGACTCCTGCACTTGGACCATCCTTTTTCTGTGCACCAGAAGGAAGGTGGAGGTGAATATCAATGAGATCTGGCACCTTCAAGGGATCAATTCCCTTGCTAGCTGTAATGCCAAGGTCAAATGCATGTGCCTTGACCCAGCTCAATGCTATCTCCCCGCTCTCCTTGATGACGTCGCCAAGACTACCGGTTAACTTCAAGAGGCCAGTGCCAGGTACTGCTGTGCTCTCCACAGGCATGATTCCCCCTTCTCCCATACCAGTCACGACAAGCCCATATACAACGCCGATTTTCTCTTCTCGTTCCCGTTCTTCACCATCCCAACGAGGGACACCAAGCATTCTCTCTATGTCCTCTTCTTCGACCCTACTTTGCCACTCCTTGGGCACGGTATCGCTTCGCTCTGTGCCAGCTAGACTGTCGAGATGGTTGACCCATTCCACGGCTTTGAAACGTGCAACGGTGCTAAGAGCACGTTCGAGACCTCGCACCCCTGCTTCGCGTGTATAGAGCGTGGCAATACGGAGAAGAGCATCATCGGTCAAAACTAGTAATGATTCCGACAAACCGTTAGCCGTGAGCTGCTTTGGCAGGAGATACCGTCGAGCAATATGTATTTTCTCGTCATATGTATAGCCTGGTGAAGGTTTTGTAGTTTTTTGGTGGGGGCAACAACACCCCTCATTTTCTCACCTGATAACTCGACGACTTCACACCTGTCAAGGAGTGGTGCAGAGATTGAATCGAGTGTATTGGACGTGCAGATAAAGAGAACCCGACTGAGGTCGACTGGAACATTGATATAGTGGTCCTGCATAAAACGATATGAATATATCTACAGAACGATTAGACGCGCCCTCACATTGAATGCATGGTTCTGTTCTGGATCCAAGACTTCCAGCAAGGCGGCGGCTGGGTCACCGTGAAAGTTACTTTGGCCAACTTTGTCAATCTCATCCCTGCATGATCACCTGTTAGCCCTCGAGAAATAAAAAGTACGAGCAAACGGTAAACTTGCAGGAGAATCACCGGGTCAATGCGGCCCGCTTTCCTCAGTGCTTGAACAATCATTCCGGGGCCAGAAGCGACGTAAGTTCTCCGATGACCTCTACAGAAGGAGGTTAGGCTACACAGCTATCGCGCGCGTGTGCGGTAGATTACCTTATCTCCGCCTCGTCTCTCACTCCACCCAGAGATATACGCTGGAATGGTCTTCCTAACGCCTTAGCGATTGACTGTCCAAGGGAAGTCTTTCCAGTCCCTGGCGGACCAACGAACCTGACAAGAGACGCGTAATTACTTTCCACAAAACGAGCACACCTTCCAACCTACAGCAAAACGGGCCCCTTTACACCTTTCCTGGCACGATTTTGATCGAGGCACTGGGCCGACTTCGCAGCCAGCTGCAACATCGGTTGTTGAGACACTGATGCTTGCGACGCGGCCTCTACCATCGAACGCAGTCGAAGTACCGCAAGATATTCAATGAGTCGGCGCTTGATTTGATCCAGACCGAAATGGTCAGCATCGAGTTGGGCACTAATGACGTCAACACAAGCGTTAGGCATTTAAGTACCATGAAGAAGAATAAGTAGGACCCACCGAGCCTTGGCGAGAAATCCACGGTCTTTGATTATCTCCTGATTGGCAGACGGTGACAATGTCGCGGAAGGCCAAGGTAGGCTTGTTAACCACTCAAGCTGCGCCGAAGGGTCAGCAAGTTCGCCCCATGAACCAACGATAATAACTCACGTATGTTCTAATCACTCCGTTCTCAACACTTCCTTGTGGAATACGCTTCAGTCTCCTCCATTCTCTGATACTAACCCTGCGTTCCTCGCTACCTGCTTCAAGGGCTTCGATCTTCTTTTTCAAGTCGGCAAGGTCATCTGCATCTGCTTGTTCGTCGTCATCCGGTTCGCTACCCGAACCTCCAATCTTGAGTCCAGGGCTTCCAGACGGGCTGCCCGGGCTTGCATTACCGGTGGTGTACAGACTTTGAAGCTCTCGCTGGATGGCCGCCAGTTGCTGTCGTAAGAAATATTCCTTCTGCTGACGAGATAGCGAGTCGTCGACCGCGTTCGCAATCTTTTGTGACACTTCCGATATGGAGGCTTGCTTGACAAATAGTTCGGTGGCACGGCGGAGACGATCCTCGACGGTAGCAGTTGCCAGAAAAGCTTAGAGTCCATGAGCCGACCCTAATGAATGGGTGAATGATCAACACGCACTGAGCTTATCAGTATAGTCACAGTTGATAGCTGCGACTAACACGTCAGCCATCCATGCTGAACGATGGTCTGGAACATCCTCTAATATTACGGAGACTCTGAGCCAATCGTCCTTGCGCTGAGAGTGCACGGAATCCTTTGCGAAACGGTCGAGCAGCCGCAAGGCAGCATCTTTAAAGGCTTCCGCTGCCTCATGGGATGGTACTTGGTCAGCTGGTGGATAATGGACGGTACGCTCAGACAGAGAGTCGGCCATCTGCGAATCTAGATCAAGAGGTTGTGCGAGACGGATGCGAGTCAAGCCATGGAGTGAAAGGATATACGGCTGACGGGGAGAAACAGATGCAGAGAGCGCGCGGACTGGTACCAGACGCACGACGCGTGCAGCAGTACCATGAACTGGACCAGTCGTATGTGTGCTGAGGGGTGGAGTGAAATTGGTAGTGCTCGAAGGATCGATGGGAGGTGGAATTGGAATAGTGGCCACAATTGGCGGACTGGAGTCGGAATCATGTAGGACCGCCTGCAACTTTTCTGCCAGCTCACGACTGACAGGAATGGTCAGCCTGGCTGTCGGTAAGAGAACTAGCGGGAAAGGGAGCGGAAGGACAGGCAACCGCGGGGTGGACGACAGCGCCATGGTAATTGAAAGAAGATGATTTGGGACTGAGCACAGCACCAAGGAGGTCTAGCAGGAGCGAGTAATTACCCGGAGCGTTCTAAACCTAACTAACAGCACCGGATCTCCGTAGGATACATACACTATAGCATGCTCTGATAACAATATCCTCCCAAACATTTCACCACCAGCGTATCTCCGACCAAAGGAGCGGCCCGAACACGACACACGCAGTCCAAAACTAACATCATCGACGCGTCATGTCCAGGGAAACACTTATTAGAGTAGAGTTTACACCAAGGTATCCCACTCACAACTTTTATACCTCTGACCGCCAAGCCAGGGTAGTCCCACAATTGTGGGGACACCATGAGCGGCTTATCGGGGTTCGACTCGCTGACCACCGGTCGTGGGTGGAAAAACATGACCCAGATAGAGTAGAATGCAACAGCGAAGAAGTGGTAGGCAAGGAGGGAAGGTGAAGGAGAGATTCTGGATGGAGGTCAGTTGAACGGGAAGAACAAATGCAGTACGTAGATAATACCCTGCAAGGAGGGAGACGGGCCCGCGCACACATTCACCACCGCGCTCAAGATACTTGAAGCAACCCCTCTGTAGGACTGCAAGGTGTTCACCTGTAAGTTACGGCCGCGTCAGCAAATCGAAGTAATTCTCTTAACGGAAGTAAATGACCGTCGGCACCAAATAGGTCGTACAGCGCGAAGCTGAGTATATTGATCGTGGAGGCAAGCGGTTTGCGCGACCAGTACCAGCTCCTGAGCAAATTCGACATTTCATCCCAGTTACGAAAGTCGACCTTGGCAAGTAACTTGGATAAAATGACGACGTCATGCAGTGCGACGGTCATGCCACCGCCAGTGAGAGGATGGCGCATATTCCACGCGTCACCGAGGAGGATTGCACCTTCTTTAGTGTACCTACCGCCTTGCTCGACCGCAGGGAGGAGGGAGTTGGGCATGCGTCTAATGCGATCCTTACCCAGTGCTTCGTGAACGGCTACGTGGAGCGACGCCGGGAGCTGTGGGACGACGTCCCTAACGATATGACCCTTGTGTCCGAATGTCAGCATGACCCCGATTATGCGAGAACATACAGAGTATACCTTGAGGTCATGTGGGACGGGATGTTTGACGGCTACGAGCATACGGGTATCGTGTTCCGAAATTTGATACAGTAGCACCGGTCCATGACCTTGCACGAGGGCGACGGTACCGTGTTGGGGAATTGGTAACTGGGTATCCTTGAGGATGACACCACAAAAATGACTCTTCGTCGAAGACTCCCTTGAAGCTTTTCCCATGACTGCATTCCTGAAATTAGAGAAACATCCGTCCGCAATGATGACGAGATCTGCGAAAAAGGACTCCCTCTCAGTGGAATTCGGCCGTGTTGCACGAACGCCAAGGACCCGCTTGGTATGTTGGCACTCAATGAGCTCGTTCACAGTTGCTTCAACGACGTCCACTCCCCGCGCCCGCTTGGCATGCTCTCGAAGCGCCATGACAAACCGGCCATGATGAAAGCTACGGCCTTGTCTGCCGTCCGGGTATGGTATGTGCACGATCTGGCCGGACTGAGTGACGCAGTAACCATGCTCGGGTATGGCATCTATGCCTTCGAGACACGATTCGAGCCCGAGCTTCTGGAGCGATGCTACGCCCGCAGGTTGCAGGAGTTCGCCCACGATGCGGTCTGGCTCGGCGAGTGAGCGCTCGAGCAATGCGACGCGAAGGGGCGAGGCTCGCAGCTTTGAGGTGATGGTAGACAAAGCGTGGGCAAGTGCAGAGCCTGCAATGCCTGCGCCGACGATGAGGACGTCGTATTGCCCGCTCATCTTTTGCTGTCGGGTGGTCGTCGTACTGACGAAGCGAACGAGTTCAGGCAAACGCCCCTTCTGACGTAAATCACACAGCCGACTACATCGTACCACAACCTCTGAGCTACTACAATTTTTCCTTATTTTACGCGTCTTTTTCGAGATTTTACCGTCGTAATTAGGAACACTACCGAGATGCTCGAGATAGATCGCTGTCGACGGACGGGGTCATGAGGAATCACCTCTGCACCGATACAGCGGAGACAAACCTGAAAGCCGACTCAATACACGCCTTCACCTCCTTGTAAGATACCACAAGACAACTCTGCTCATCCCGAGATACGAGCATTACACGCTCGTCGGACCCACAATCTAGCTGGAACCCACGCTGTAGCTCGGAAGCCCACGACACAAGTCCTCGAACACCTACCTTATTTAAACAGGTTAACACGTGAGACAAGTTCACCACCGGATTTCCATTCTCGTCCACTTGGTGGAAGACGTAGTCGCGGAAGAGCTTTATTATGTACCGGTCACCCGTCTCCGACCAGCGAGGCTCTCGAGCGAACCTAGGACAAGATCAATCCTATCTGCGAGAACGATTGCTCGAGGGGCACCTACTCTGGCCTTTCATTAATGAACCCGAACTTGCACAGCAACCGAACGAGTCTGCCGTTCTCCAGCTCGCTCATAAGCTCCGTTTCGAGTCGGTCGTTCGCACTGGGGAAATATGAGCACATACCGCGCACTATATCTGGGACTTACATTTGCATCTCATCCATCTCGCGCGCTACGCGATTGGTGCCGATCAACTCCATTATCTGCGCAATGGTCTGCAACGCCAGTTATAAACGGCACACTCCCCAAGAACTGTAAATTTAACCTTGTGAGGACCTGGCTTCGAAATCAAATACAAGGCTAGAGTTTTGATCTCAGCCGAATATATTCTGCTCATGACCTCCAGCGCCTTCGGCAGCGCATTCAGAGCTGTAATACTGCCGCAACACAATGCGATCACTAGCCGACCAAACATGACGAGATCCTCTTGTTGAGCGAGCCCAGCATCTTGTCGTGTATCGTACAGCAACACGTCGACGATGCCGCAGGCATTGATACGTAGCCTAAACAGTGGGTTGGCAGTCAGGCAGTTATTCCGAACGGTTCATACAACACGCACCTGTTCTTTCCGGTTAGCAATATTTTCGTTGGGTCAATCATGCGAACCGCCAAACCCGCATCGTGCGCTGCTCGAATAGCATTCGCAATCTGTATAATATACGTCCAGAGAGTGGCTTCCGGTATGCGACCCAATGAGGCTGAGAATTGGCCGTGTAAAACGCTTGGTGACATGGATCGAAAGTACAACTCCATAAGACTTTGCGAGTCCGGATGATAGTCATAGCACACGACGAGAGCTGCAATGGAGCGTGAACTGACGAAAATCCCAAACTGGACGATGAAACCGACAGCTATCGTTGAATGCACGCGTTGTGAAGGCCTCTCTGACACGAACGATGTTCGGATGTCGTATACGCGACCAGGACTCGATCATACCGAACGCAGCGTGATGTGTCAGCCTGAAATCTATATACGTCAACAGATCTTTTTTCGAGACGAGACTACGAGGGGCACACTTTCGATACGACGGAGGGCGTAGGTGGCACCGTCGTTTAAACTCGTCGCTCGATATACACTTGAAAACCAGCTGACAATTTTTCGCCTTTCGGGTGTTATGGGCTCGAGAGGGACAAGGGAGTGATACCCCTGGAGCTCTTCAGGAACGTGGTACGGCATGGAAGGGATGGTGTGAGCTGATTCAGAACGTTTTTGCAGTTCTTCCCGAAGATTGTCGGAGATGAAATGGGAAGGTGCAAACGTCTCAGGGATTGGATTGGTGTACAAATGATAGTCGAGCTGAGGGGAAAATAATTGGGACAAGTCATCAACAGGGGCCGGATAAACTCACTGGCTGTCGCATAAAGGCTGGTTGAGCAGTCCCATAATACGTACCCAGGGAAGTACCTTCGTACTCGACCTCCTGGGAGGCGTAATAAGGGGTGGGCGAATCACTGGATGCGGTCAACTCAGTAGCGGCACGCAGAGACAAATAGCGGCATTTACGAAGGAGCGAATTGCAACGATTGAGTGGAAGGAGCAGACGGAACTACATCGAGAGACGTTCTAGGCACGAATACAGGTGCATTGACAGCGTGAGCGGACAAGGAAGGGGGAAATGGTGCGTCCGGCGATGCTCTACGGAGCGCGTCAGATAACACGGATGGATCGGGGCTACAACCTACACATCAGTTGAAGTGCTACTGGGCTGCAGGGTGTAGTCTACATCAGGCCGATGACAGATGAAGTTATCAAGAATTTCACACCGGTGGATGATAATAGATACAGCCTTTATCTTGAAATCGACATGAACTGAGAACAATGGATGAGCGCTAGATATAATCGGTCACAAGGATATACACACCCATAAATCAGTATATTCCTGCACTGTCGTTGGGGGGAATCTGCGTAAATGAGAATAGAAGACACGTGGGCAGCTCTGACACCGCTACACACCCTTCTTTGGTGAGAACTTTGCCTTGTCGTCGTCCTCAGTTGGCTGTGCGATCTTCACAGCTGAACTTGACTGAGGCCTCGAAAAATAGGCCATCGTTCAGTGTGGGTCAAGTGTCTCCGCTTGGAGAGTCGGACACAGGAGAACAGTGAAATCTGCTTAGTCAGCCATAGAGTGCTCTCCTCCTACCAACACCATGTCTGCTGCGAAACCCCCCAAGAAAAGTCGGGCGGTCGTGTTGTCGCGCTAGAACACTGACTGACACGAGTTTAGATGTCGTATACTCTCAGCCAGCCGACACAGGAACGGGCACCAATATCAACACGCAACTCGTTTACGCCTTGGACTATCTTAAAGTAACGTCTGGAGTCTTTTGTTCGCTATCTGCGTTGCAATGCAGTTGACACACAGTCTACGTCGAATCCCATGCGTATACAAGATATCGCCATTGTAACGAACACTCCTCTCGATACGGACACGGTTCTTCTCGAAAAGTTCAAGTCGCATGACCGTGTCCAGTATGACCCAAAGACAGGTCTTTATTCGTATCGAGTATGCATCATCACCTGCTTCACGTCACAGTTTCTCTTCAATTTCTTCAAAGCACGACTTCAATTTTCGCGATAAAGCTACCCTGTTGACTGAGATCCAACGCCAGACGCGCAGGGGTGGCGGTATTTCAGTTCGCATTCTGAAGGAACCCTGGAAAGAAGCGCCACAAGCGATAGAGGAACTCGAGAAGGAAGGCGAGGTTCTTGTGACTCGTACTGTCAAGGACGGGCAGCTTCGGATGGTATTCTGGAATGAGATCAAAGCCGATGAGGAGAGCGGTGGAAAGCAGGTAGAAAAAGGTGGACCAAACCGTGCATGCATCACTCGTGGCTTATCACGCTACCCGGTAGAATTCCTGGACCTATGGCATCAACTCAAAGTGCCCAACGATGTGGACTTGTTGAAAGCATTGACCTCAGGTATGTTCTTCATCTATCTCCGCATATCTGTGCTACGGGACCTCTTGCAGAGGGTCTTCAGGCCACCGCATCAGAAGCGCCTGCCCCCAAGGCACCCTCTAACACTAAGAAAAAGGGGAAACGTTCTGCCCCCCGGCAGAGGCAGGTAAGGATCACGAATACCCATCTGAAGGAAGAAATAGACCTCTCGCGGGATTACCATGCGACTGGGAATTGAATTTACTGTCGTATTGTACTTCTACGCCCGAAATACAGCAGATTTGAGTGATGCTCATGATAAACCAGGGCCAAAACCTCAACCCCGCTTTTGCTTCTTCCGTGGTGCAACATCTTCGACCTCCGATTGGTCCGAGCTGGTATTCGAGCCTTCGTCCTCCTCGCTGGACTGCCCTTTCAGTCCTTTCATCTTTCGTGTCTGCAGTTTGTCGAGATCCTGTTTTGCAACGTGGATCCGTCCCCTTAAATCGCCCATGTCGTCGACCTCTAAGTTCTTTTTCTTTTTCCCCAGTCCTTTTTCGATATCTTGTTTCTTCAGCTTGGGTTTCTTCGTGGCCGCTTTCAACATATCCTGATCTGCTTCTTGATGTCGACGGAGCGAGAAATCGACGAAAGGGCCCATCTCTGTAAGCTGGACCCGGGGTATCCGCACTCCAGAGGGCGTGAGTTTCACGGTATACGTCCGCAGATGTACGTCTGGTAAATTTTTAGGATCTTCGTGCCTTGTGTCATCAGGGAGTGCGGAGCTCGTCTGTGATGCGTCTGAAGGTGCGACGGTAAGGCTGATGACATGTTCCAGCCCGGGAAGACATATCGAATCGATAACTTCGCCGTTGAAAAGATTCATAAGAAGAGATTTCAGCTGCATATACCGCGGGTGGGTATCGAATAACTCAGACGCAAAATGGAGCATTGGTTTGTGTCCCGGGGATGATTTTGGTGTCTACAACAAACGTGGCGCGTCATAGCATGCCAGAAAATACGGAGCAGGAAACAAACCTTGAATTCCGATAAACTCACGAACCTTTCTATGCCGAGTTCGCACATGTCCAATAATTTCGAGTCGAACGTCCGCGCGATAACAATGCCAGATGGTCTCTTTTTCGTAGACTGACCAATCACAAACATTGATGCATCGTTTTTGTTGGCCCAGAACTCGAGTGAAGAGGGGTCCTCGAACGGTCGAATGGCGTTCTTTTGTGAAAATGAGATCGCATGGGGTTGCTTCAGCGCCATCTAGCATGGCCACTCAGACGAGATCCTCGGTAACTGATATGTAAAAAAGCGTACCATTTCTTTCATCACTCTGTCTACTACTTCTCCTGTCTTCGTGCCATGGACGAATATCGCCTTGCGTTGGTCCTCCACTTCCTTGGGCTCACGGGCCTCGAGTGCTCTCTTTGAGCGCACATTTTTCGGCTTTCTGTGAGTTGAAAATAGAGGAATGATCAGGACGTGTATTGAGGTAACCCATGATTACTTACACTGTCTGTAGCATTGTGACCGTTGATGCTCAGTATTCACGAGGCCGACACTCGCCGTCCAATGTAAATAAATTTCCTAGTAACCCTATTGATTACATAATATGGCAGCTCTTCCATTTCCAAGTCTGGAATCGGACCGCACACTGAGCCTGCTCACAGTACTTGTAGAGTTCTTGCCCTCGAGCACCTCCTAGCAAACTATTTTTTCAAACACTGCAAATATGCACCGGTCGCCGTTGGTTAGTGTAGTGTGCACCCGCATGATATGTGCTCCCTCTCGCCGGCTTGCAACTATTACCTACTGCACTGTCTTCGCTGATCCACCTCGTTGATCGATGAGAGTGGAATTTCCGTCCCTACCAAGGGCACTTTCCTGAGGAACTGTATACAATAAGTTTATTGATCGACTTCCCTGGTGATTGTGTCACTCAGTGTATGTAGTATATAGTCCATGGATGCGGTGAGTGGGTGGGAAGAGGTACGGGCCAAGTCGACTTGACCTACGACGACGATCATGTCCGTAGACCTGCTCAAGACTTGGGTGGCACTCGCCGTTGCTCTCGTCCTTGGTGCAGTCTTCCACGGTCCACCCCGGTCCTCCATCCAAGATCACGCCGTGTGTTCGCCCACAAGCGAGGGCATCTACACGGTCGACCCGACCCACCCCACCGTACAATGCATCCTCGTACGGGACACTCGCATCGCAGACACGGGCAGTCTCGGTGTGTCGTCTGTCTCGCATAGGAACACAGCCAGCTAATCCAGCACAGCGGACATCACGGCCCGCTCACGAAGGCTTCTCGACTTTTGGAGGCCATCCCTCAAGGTGTCCTTCATCGACCCCAAGAGCATAATCATCCCTGGACTGGCTGGTATGCCTCCACCCCACCTGATGACGACGACCAAATCCATCTTCCTAGATGCACATGCCCACATTCTGTCCTACGGCTCCGTAAAACTCAACGTCGATCTGTCTGGTTGTGCCTCGAAACAAGGTTGGTTCGTCTGCACCACGATACAGTACTTCAATCACTGACACTCCCCGCCCAGAGGTACTCCAGAGACTCGTCGACTTTGTTAAAGCACGACCCGATATCCTCAATGATCCCTCCAAGTGGATACAAGGGATGGGCTGGGACCAGAACATCTGGGCGATTCCAAAGTATCCCCATGCGGTAGGTGTCTGGCATTAGTCGACTGCACGGCGACATATACACTTTTACTCTCTAGGACGATTTCGATGCTGAACCCCTTCTCCGAGGCAGACGCATATACCTGGACCGCATAGACGGCCATGCGGCGTGGGTATCTAGACGCGTGCTACAACTTATGGGAGAGCTTCCAAATACCGTAGATGGCGGGGAAATCATTCGCGATGGTTCTGCAAACCCAACTGGTATCTACGTTCACGTATTCTTATGTACATCACAGTTCTTATGTGCATCAGGCATCTTCGTGGACAGTGCAATGTCTCTGATCCCAGTACCACCCCCTTCCAAAGCAGACATGCTACGCTATTTTGATAGGACCGTCAACGATGCTCTCGCAGTTGGACTGACCAGCATCCACGATGCGGCCACTGAGCCTGATGCTGTCGAGTTCTACAGGCAGTAAGTACTCGGATCAAACCATAAAGCTTACTCATCCCTCGAAGATATGCAGAATCCGAGAGACTCCCGGTATTTTCTCTTTATCTTGTGCATGCCCTTTTTCTCCATCCTTACTATTCATGATATAGCTTCGCCTTTATCTCATGGGCCATTTGGATTCAGTCGAGTACTGGGGTGATAAACTACCTCGCCTGGTTGACTACGGCGTCGACGAACGTCTCAACCTCCGTAGTGTCAAACTTTTCACGGACGGTTTGCCAAATCATCACTGAAACGAGGCTAGGGTTGACACGAGCTGTAGGTGCGCTTGGCTCTTCTGGTGCAGCTCTGCTAGAACCAGTATGTGTTTGTTTTGCTTATATTTTCTTGGTTGGTCACGCAAGCCTACGTAGTATAGCGACAATCCATCCACTAGTGGAATCATGCGAATCCAGGAAGGTGTTCTCTCTGACCTCGTCAAGAGATTCCACGCCGACGGTTGGCAGGTGGTGAGCACCAACGCTTTCCGGCTGTGCCTTTGAGGATTCCATGTCCAGTATACGTAGAACATCCACTGCATAGGGGATCGCGCCAACCGTGTCGTCCTCGATATTTTCGAAGACGTTTTCGCCGGCGCGAATATGTCGGAAACAAGGCCGCGTATCGAGCACGCACAGATCATGACATTTGAGGATCTCGAGAGAATGGGGCGGCTCGGTGGTATGTGTACCTCAGATTTGGACTTCCTTGGTCTTCAAGACGTTTTCGATAGTGATACCTAGTGTTCAGCCTACGCATGCGTAAGTGTATGCGGAGAACGTTGAGGACTCTGCTGAGGATTTTGTTTGTTCAGGACTAGCGATATGTGGTATGCGGAACAGCGTCTGGTAATGTCTTTCCTCGCAGAGTGAGCAGAGGATGTGACCTGCTTTAGGGTCCAGAACGTGTCCGTGGGGCATATGCATACCGCACAATGATTCAGTATATTTTTGTTTCTTGAGACATGAAGGCTTACCTGAGCGCGCGCTCTAGAATGTCTCGAAACCAAATCCTCCCCCTTGGCTCAGATTTTCCCGTAGAAGGTATTAACCCCCTATTGGGCTTTTATTCTGCGGTCACTCGGCTCTCGGTCTCTGGACAATCTCCGCATGGCCTTCAAGGGTGGTGCGTTGCTAGCTCGTCCAGCCAAGTTCCTCCGCTTTACTGATGGCAGGTACCCTGAACAACGTTTGACGCGCTTCCAGGCCCTCAAGGGCATGACGTTGGATGCGGCTTACGCTTCGTTTTCCGAGTCTGTCACCGGGTCGCTCGCCGCGGGTAAGAAAGCTGACTTCGTGGTCCTGGATCGGGACATTATGACCGTACAAGAGTCAGAGATTCTAGGGACTAAGGTACTGGCGACCGTTATCGATGGAGAGGTAGTGTATGGAGGCCTATGAGGTTGACATCCTATGTACTTTCTGTAGATTTTGTAAGAGAATTTTCGTCTCAACTATGAGTACCGCACACAAGCCAGACCGTTCATTCAGTAAAAAGCGAAAGCAAGAGATCCAAAATTTTTTGTTGGGACAGTCTCATATCTTCACCCTGTCACTGGCTATTGCGGCGTTCTCTAACCCAGCCTCACTTACGTGACGCACAGATTGTATGATAGCTTGGTCAACGGGCGCAAGGCGGAGGTGATGCCGTTGTTGCATCCCTGAATTAGGTCTTTGGATGATATGTTTTCTGTAGCGTAGAATGGCAACTCGGAATCTCGACGCACGCACTGCATATCGTATAGGCATCGAGTCTGATGATGTAAAGAACTGAATATATGTCCCATAAGGAAATGTCGAAGGACGGCGGGAGACGAATGTCGATGTGGACTTGGCAACGCGGTGGAGAAGGGGGAATCTGAGCTTGGGCTCGAGGAGCTGTTTGATGTACGGGCGACGGACGTCGTCCGCTTTCTTGAGCTCGCCGACGTGCGGAAGCCGTGTGTATGCGAGAGATCGCGTAAGTGATCCAGTCACGTCGTGTTTGGGGGGGAGAAAAGACGTACTGTACGAGGATAATCTTGGAGTCTCATCTATGAAAAACGCCATATAAAGCAGGGTCAGCACGCCGTATTATCAGCACGTTTCTCATCCGAGCTCTATTCTCAGCATTCAATATACACGTCCGTGCGACGTGGTCAAAATTGCACGACAGTGTCGTTAACGCTTTAAATGAGTTGTACCGGTGCACTCACTTTTGGAAAAGAAGAATGTCTAGAAGTTTGTCGTGGACACCATCGAGCACGATACAAGCTTCACATAAACTGACGCATAGCGTAACAATATAGCCTGAGGCACCATATCATATTGTGGCTACCCCGTATTCGCGTTACTACTCGCTTGTTCCTAACGCCACTTAGCCTATGTCTATCAGTTCTACATACTTCTGTGGGTGTCTTACCTTCTCGTCTCCTCCTCATTTTTTTTTCTTTGTTGTCAATGCTAGTCATCCAGGTAATGATGCGTCGTAGACCAGATGAACTCGAACTCGAACGCATGAGCCCCCGAAATAACTTGGCGATCACTGGATCGTCCTTTAATTTCACCCCTCGTGTCGCAGCTGCCCTGTGATCACTGTGGTAATCTGTTCCAAACTAGGCATGGTCTTATCCGCACTGCACGCCGTGTGTTTGCCATGCGTCTGAGACTATTGCTCCTATACTGGACTGGGGAACTGCAACGTAATCCAGGGGGACTATAAAATCCTCGTTGTCGGACAAGAGCCTCCAGATTCCTGCCCAGCATGACTTCGTACGCGCTTGTTGCTGCGCAAATTTCTACTATCATTGTCTGGGTCGGGTTCATGTTCATCACTCATGCGATGTCCAGGAAAGAATCTGTCTACCCCCCTAAGGTGTCAAGTCTTTTGCCATGGATCGGTTCTGCTATCGGCTTTGTCTCTGGACCGCAGAGGTTTTTGGCCCTCTGCCGGTAGGTGTTTGTCATCGTCTAGACGTATCCTCTGTAATCGGCTTGCAGTATGCGATATGGTCCCGTATTCAAGTTTCTGATTGGAGGGCGTAGTGTCGTAGTCGTGGGGACAGCCGAGTCTATCCAAAGGTGCCCTCTTTACTGATCATCGGGTCCTCGCAAGCCGCGTCGGGCACCAAGATAATTTCCGTACATTTTGCGGCGATACTTCCCTTTATCCCATGATTTATGATGCACTCAGCCACATGTTCTCTATACTTGACCGGCGTCTGTCCAGACGGGCCGTGGACGGTGTCACTGCAGGCTTCGCAGAAACTGTCTTCCAGCGGTTAAAGCTTTACTCGGGGGGCGACCGAGTGTCGCTGAAGCGGTCCCTCGTAGAACCGCTGTATTGCGCCGCAACTGCAGTTTTCCTGGGCAGTAAATGCTCTCCGGACACCTATGACGACTGAGCTACCTTCTTGCACAGCTTCCCCTATACCACTCCTTCGGCGTCCGTTCTGGTCTCTGCCGTCCACCCAGGCCCGAGCGCGCGTGCTTCAGCACATTACCACGTGTCTTCGGGGTGCAGACCCTGATAACGACAACGACAAGCTGGCGAGTAACTTCGCTGAAGTTATTCGGGAAAAAAAGATACCTCTCGAGGTGGCATCGCCCGCAGTTTTTGCATTGGTGCTAGCACTTCATGCAAACCAGTCCAACGTCATATTCTGGCTCTTTTCGTGGTTGATGGCCCATCCTCGTGCCTTTTCCTCTCTGCGTGATGATATCGACAGAGCTGTCAGAGAAGAATTTGGAAGCATTGAAACATTCATCGCAGAGGCGAACCCGCAGAGATTGGATTCTCCGGCTTTTGCGCTCCTTAACTCTGCCATTCTGGAAGCTGCAAGGCTTACGACGGTACGGATTGCGCTACGTCGTGCAGAATGTGATCTGCAATTGAAAGATGGAGAAGGCACGATTCCGATACGAAAGGGCGAATACGTTTTGCTCTACCCACGTGCTGCTCAGCAGAATGAAGCTTCCTACCCCGGCGGCCACAACTTCGTTTTGGATCGGTTTGTCCAAAGCCAGTATGAGGGCGAGTTATCGCCTACGTCGGGAATACCCTTTTTTGCTTTTGGAGCAGGGAAACATCTCGTGAGTCCTCTAAGCTATACATGCCAGACTGCTAGAGATAAATGCATTTCCTAGTGCAAGGGCAGGTTCATTGCTATATTCGGAATGAAGGTACTAACCATCCTATACCTTTCTCTCTTCGATGTTACACCGGTTCCTCTCAAGCGTCGGTCGTCAGAGTGGGAACCTCCGCACTCTAGTGCAAGGAGCGTTGGTACTACACACTCTGACGATGATATTTACGTCAGGTTGCGACCCCGTACTGCCTTGTAGACCTGAGACTGTTGGGCAGGGTCGAACTTGTCAAATAAGGCCGAACAGTGTACTATCACTAGTGTTTTTCATCTCGTCTTGACGCTTGGCTCTCTTCTGTCTATGGTCTCGCCTACAGTATTCTAGTTCCTTCATGTGCAGCTTCGGCGTTCTTGCTTTTTGGACTCCTTTCTGTAGTTGTACCTTTTCTCGTCGTAGCGCTGCCCTCGCACCTCCGCTCCCGTATCTATCAGCTCTGCTATCGCTATACACGCCTCATTGAGGGCCTATTTGCGTCCGCATGCTTTCCCTGGCACGAGTGCCTTGGCCCATTAGAGCAGATATGTAAGTTCAGCTTTTTTTTGTCGCTCTTTGGCCCTCCGCGAGTGTGATCGGTGATCGCTATTATAAAGTCTGTCTTTCAAACTTCATAGCATTTCTTAGATGTTATTTGGTCTGATTCGACGACTCCACAGCTGTTTTCTAAAGTATGTGTGCGGACGGAGAGTAGGCGAAAACGGGCTGCGACACCTGCAGCCCACCTGAAAGTTGGCAGAAATCATCGTGGGCAAGAAAACCGACTTCATGGTCCTGGACCGGGACATTATGATCGTGCCGGAGTCAGAGGATTCTAGGGTTGCCGATGGGGAGGTAGTGTATGAGGCTTGTCAGTGATTATGACATACAGTTGACTTTCTCATAACATATAGCGGTTGCATAGCCATTTTTCTATACAGTATGAGATTCATATGATAAGAAATGAGTGACAATGTGACATGTGACACATTACTTCCTAATTAGGTACTGATCCAGCGATGTTTGCGTCATGTTCTTTGTCGCCTCTCGTTGTAGCATACCACGGAACTTACGGAGTGACCTTGCCAAGTCTAGTGTAGAATCCTCATCACCTGCTGCCACACAGGCCACCTCCAGTGTTTTGCACATCTGAATGAGGTCAGTGGTGCTTGGTGTCACAAGTATTTCCTCATCTTCATCATCAGACTGTATTTCCACAATCTCTCCCTGCTTGACAGCAAGCTCATGCTGCACCATGGCAACAATCTCTGCATCCCCACCCTCAAACTGATACTGTGACTCTCCAATTTCCTGCTCCTCCTTGGGATCGAGGATTTCATCAAGTGTTGGCAGTGGTCTGAGGATCCTTTTTTGTGATTTCAAGATCTGGATGGACTCTGTGAGTGCCTCTTCAAGAACTGTGAATTGTGGCAGGCAGCTGTGTGTGGGAAGTTTGATGGTAAGTCCTGTATGGTGCAGAGTAGCAGTTGCAAGTCTCTCAACTGCTGCTATAGCTTCTGTGACATCCCCCTCTGCATCCATGACTGTGTTGAGTGCTCCCTGCCAGTGTTCATACACAAACTGATCCTTGAGCAGCTCCTGACATTTCGTTTCAGCTGTTGGAAGTGTCATGTCTGGATCCTGGGCAAACTGGTGTATAATACTCCAAGCTTCTAGGTTTGCATGGGTTGGATGAGAGGTAGGTGCCATTTCTCCCTGGATTCTGCAGTGATCCCAGCAGTGTTGAATCATTACTGATGTAACTGCATCCCAGGCCTCAATTGCCATTATCATAGCTTCCTGCAGTGTTATCTTGTAGATGTCTCATTTGTCAGCTTGATCAAGATCAATTGCTTGTCGGCAGAAAGCTTGTCAATAATGTGCCTTGAAACAGTGAATGACTCCAGCATCATTGAGTTGCACAAGTGATGTGAGGTTTGCAGTAAAGAATTCAAGCTGGATGTGTTGAGAATATCTAGTTGGGTCTCAGGGAAGCTCAGCAGGGTCGCTAGAGACAGGCTAGGATCAGGGATAATCTTGATAGAGATTACTCTCTATCGTCCCTGCCTACTTATACATATTCCTTATCTGCTATCTACAACACATATGACATACATCCAATAGGCTATACTACTACTCATTATCTGCCAGGCATGCCTGCTCTGACTAATTCTGACACTCCCCTAAGAAGTGAGCAGCGCTCTAGCTTCCAGGGTCAGGCAGGGCGGTGTGATGCTTCTTCCTATTGTGGGCAGACTGGGGGCGTCTCCTATGTAGCTCCTCGGCATCTGCTGCCAACACAGCGTCTGATAGGGGGGGTGGTAGGGAGTGGATGGGGATGGCTTACTTGCATTCTTCTTCCTCCTCTGGTTGCCAGCTACCCTGTTCCTCATTGCTGCGGTGTTCAGGGTCAGGCACATTTCCATGCTATGCCAATGGGCATGGCACTTGGCACACTGCACCTGCCTAACAGGGTGGGCAGCAGCTCTTTGGTGCAACTGGCCCTCACGAGCTTCTGCTGTGAGTCAAAGTTGGGATCAATGGCAAAAACAACCAAAAACCCAACACAAAGACAAAAAAAATGTGAGTGGTGGTTTTCCTAAGTGGTATCCTGCTTGAAGGACCTGTAAAATTGAAAGGGGAGGGGTTCTGTGCAGCTAGTGCAGAGGGAGGGGGACAGTCTGGACAGGGAGGAAGCTGGGAGACAAAGGGAGATGAAGATAATAGGCTCCTGTGAGCCTGAGGATGACTGGGAGCAAAGGAAGATCAGTGGATAGACCCTTAAGGGGGCCTCAACCACTGGAAGACTGAAGATGATGATGGAGGGGCTTCAAAAGTGATGGGAGATGAAGATATATTGCAGGAGGATAGTCTCCTGGAAGTAAGTATGAAAGTGATGTATATTCTCTCTAGGCTATCTCTCTGATATCTGGAACTGCAGGGTTTATATACAAGACCAGAGCATAGCCTCCAACAAATGTGAAGCAACACTCTGTCAGCGATTGGTAAAGGGGCTGGTAAGGGATTGGTGATGATCAGTAAGGCTTGGTAAGGACAGGTAAGCGATTGGTAACAAAGTGGTAAGCATGACAAAGAATGTCAGTAAGCAATGTCAAATAAGTATGAGTCATGGAAGGAACGGATGATTAACATGCCAAGAGAATGAGTCAGGGTATTGGTCATGGCTGAGTAAGGGGTATGACTGAGCAAATCTCGATGTGACAGGTCAAGGCACAGTGATTCCAAATGAAGAATGGTGGGGGATCCTGCCAGGGGCTGAATGTTGGGGGTCTCCACAGGTGTCAGGGCATTGGATTTCGCATTTTTCCCCCTCTTCCTCCTCTAAAAAAGGGTGCTACATTGACAGCTAGTCTTCAGCAGGGTCTGAGGAAGATGGGGGACTGTCCTCTACCATGAGAGCAGGGAGAAGTGCCTCAAAATCATCATGAATGCAATCAGATAGCCTAGATGACAGTAACTGGTACTGAATCTGTTGCAACCTTGGAAGAACAAATGATGAGAGTGAGAAGTAGACATTGCAGGGGGTGGGAATGAAGGATCCATATGCTTCTTCAACTGGAGAGACTGATACAACCACATAAGACCTTTCAAGTCTGACAACAGACTCGAGATGACCAAAGAATGTCCTCCTGGATGTCATACTGACAAGGAGAACATGCTGTCCCAAAGAGATGGCTTGGGAGGGAGTGGACGAGGAAGGGATGAACCAGGATGCTTCAGGGTGGAAGCTAGTGGGAAGTCCTGGGAGATATAAGTAGTTATGCTCCCTAGCACAGGACATGAGCGAAGAGATTGTTGATGAGGCAGCCATTATGATGAGATTTAGCAAAATGGGCATCTGTTGGCAGAAATGCTGTAGAAAATCATGGAGGGTGAGGATTGTTACCAAATTTGGAAGGAAGGATGGCATGATCAAGGGCTATGTGTGAGCGTGGGAATGATGTCGATATCTTTAGAAATGCCTGAGATATTTGAAAAACTGGAATGCTGTATGTGAGCACTAGAAAGGTTTGATTGGCACTTGAACAGTTTCTTCCCTAGTGTTAAGAATTGTTCTTGTGTGAAGGATGACTGCTAGATGTACCAGTCATCTTTTTGCATTAGGCCATGTTCCTCAATCTCCCTTATTCAGCAAGACTCCATGCTCACATTGCCAAACACCTTTGGTGCATGACACTGCAGCAACCTTGGGTGCTACCCTAGAAGTGGGGGCATCCTCAACAACGTCTATGTTGGTCACGATTTCCCCAAACATTCCATCCAGGAACAACAGTAGGAGCTGGAACAAGGTGAGCACCCACCCAACAATCACTCGTGGTGCAGCGTTGTTGAAGGTAGGTCTATCAAGCATCACTTGCTCTAACTGGCAGCAGGGTTCGTTGACAGCATCAGCGCAGGCCTTCTGGCAGAGTTGCTGGTATGACGACATGGGTGTCATCAAGATTATGTTGAGAATATCTAGTTGGGTCTCAGGGAAGCTCAGTGGGGTCGCTAGAGATGGGCTAGGATCAGGGATAATCTTGATAGAGATTACTCTCTATCATCCCTGCCTACTTATATGTATTCCTTATCTGCTATCTACAACACATATGATGTACATCTGATAGGCTATACTACTACCTGTTATCTGCCAGGCATGCCCACTCTGACTAATTCCGACAGGATGTGATGTGGCTCATAGGAGACTGAATGACCACTGAAGTTGTCCACATAGAGGCATACATAGCACTTCTCCTTGCCCATCTTCAGGTCAAATATCTGCAGCCACCTGCAGTGAAGCTCAGTGTAAGCTTTAAGGGTTCAGTATATTATCCTTACTCTTCAAACAGCTCTGCTGTCATCCAAGCCTTCTTATTGTTACAGTAATAAAACCCATGTTGCTGTGGTGTCTTGTTTCTGAAGCACCTAGGCTTTTTTGACTGTCCAATATAGAAAAGCAGCATCTTCTCACTGCCATCCACATTTGTGGCAAGTCCAATGGTGATCTGAAATTTCTCTTTTTTCTTTCCACTCATCTGCCAGGTTGCAAGTCCACAGTCAGGTGGGGCATGTCATGACCATGCTCCTGTTCTAACCCAACCCGCACCACCACCAACCATCTGGCCCTTGTCTACTCTGCCCCTGTCTGCTTGCTCTAGCACTTGTACAGCACGTTCCCACCCTGTTCTCTGTTGGACCCTGTTGGACTCTGTCAGCACTACCATGTGACTAATGTCTCTCTGTCAGGTGATGACCTCCCTTGACTTAGGGGTCACCTTCCTTTTGGGTCAACAGTCCAGTTCAGGCACAGCACAGCTGCCACACTGTGTGGGACAGCGCAGGGCTGCTTCTTCTTTAGGCTTTCAGCCTATCACCTGATTGGCTGTCAGTGAGTGCTCCGAAGCTACTCCATTCTGTACTATTCCTTTTAGATACTTTCTCCTTATCCTATCCCTCACCTCTGCCATCTGCACTTGTACTCCAACTGAAGTTTTCTGACATTTCTGTCCCTTGAAATTTTACTGTACTCCATATGTTAGTTCTGTCATTCCAATACTGTACCACCTTGATGGCGCACCTACTGTATATAAGCCTGCTGCATTCAGCCATGTCTCTTCAGTATGAATATCAACTTAGTTCCTGTTGAAAAAGGCTGTAGGCAGCCTCAGTAGTGACTCAACTACTTATATATTAGATATACCTGTAGGCAGCTACAGGGGATCAGTAAGTAGTTTACTGTAAAGAATATATGAACTTACCCTCAGTAGTGACTCAACTACTGAGGGAACAGTACCAAAAGTGTAGTGCTATGTGTGCTCTAAGTGCTTATGTAAGCAAGTAAAAACTCGCACCAATATATGTATCACACAGGGGTGATTCAAACTCTAACAGTTCCCTCCTCTGCAGTCTTTGACCAGCCTCCTCCTCTGTTGTCGGCTTAATACCAACTCTTTTCTATCTCTGAAATCCAAGGGCTGGGCTTGTACAAGGGGACAGCACATGAGCTGAACCCAATGCCCTCTCCCGAACCTCTGTCACAACCATCAGCCACCCTTCGGCCATCATCACTCTTCGTTGGTACACATCGGCCAGTCATTGGCCAACATCAGCCAACCTCTGGACACATCCCCCAGCCTCTGTGAGCATCAGAGATCGTCAGAGAAGGACCAAACTTGACAGTATATTTGTACTCACACTTGTATGAGTCCTCTTCCATTTTTTATACTAAAACTATGTCATGCAGACCCAGGCATGCACCCAGAGAGAAACTGCTGAGAGGCTTGCACTCGTGTTCGCAAATCCATGATGCACGCCCTTGGTTGTCAAACAGTTTCACTCCTTCTCTGCCCGACATCGCAGTCAACACAAAAGTGCCTCCCAAGCTGGGCCCTCCGAAACCCAGCGATCCGCATTCCACACACTGCAAGCATTTCACAATTTTTCTTGCCAAAATATGTTGAAAAAATGGAAAGAAGAGATACTCTTTTATTTGGGCTGTGTTCACATAAAAAATGCAAATATAATATTTTGTTTTCTTTGTCTTTTCTGTGCAAAAAAATGAATTGATGGTAGTGCTGATTAGCTTCTATGCTAATGGGTATTACCATCAATCAATGTTTTGTGGAAAGTCATGCAAAGAAAAGAAAATATTATTTTTGCCTTTTCTCTTTGAAAACAGCTGTCAAAAAAGAGTATCACTTTCTTCAATTTTTTCAGCATGTTTTCTGAAGAATAATTGTGAAATGCTTGCAGTGACACCCCGCCACCACTCAGTGGCGACCCTTCTGATCCTGACCACCCCAACATCCTTGATGGTGGCTCCAACAGTGGGGGCAGTGGCAATGGGGGTATCCCCAAAGATCTGGCTGAGCCACCTGAAGACCCCCTTCTTGCCCTGACTAGGGCTATTCACATGCTTGCCCACTCAAGCCAGCACTCCAGAGACGCGACTCCGAAAACCAAGGTCCAAGAGCCTGACACCTTCACACTGCAAGCATTTCACAATGTTTCTTTAGAAAATATTCTGAAAAAATGGAGGAAAGAGATACTCTTTTATTTTTGATGTTTGGAAAGAAAAAATGGAGAAATAATGTTTTATTTCCTTCCAAAAAACATGAATTGATGCTAATACCACTTAGAGTAGAAGCTAATGGGCACTACCATTAATCCATGTTTCTGCACAGAAAAGAGAAAATTATATTTGCATTTTTTCCAACAAATTATCCAACATAAAAGAGTATCTCTTCTCTCCATTTTTTCAGTATATTTTCTGAAGAAAAATTGGGAAATGCTTGCAGTGTCAATGGCTCCGACCTGAAGAAGCTCCATGAGTTTCTGGTGCAGTGCGAACTCAACTTCCAAGACTGTCCGAAGGCCTTCCGAACTGACTGCACCAAGGTTACCTTCGCCCAGTCCTACCTCAAGGGCATGGTGCTGGCCTGGTTTGAGCCTGACCTCCTCAACCCTGACAACTACCTCAACTGTCCACTATGGATGGACAACTATTGCAAGTTCCTTCATGAGTTAACCATCAACTTCAGCCTGCATGATGTGGTGGCCGATGCAGTCCAAAACCTTGAAAACCTCTCGATGAAGGACACCTCTCACATCACCAAGTACGTTGTGGAGTTCAATCATTGGGCTTCACAGGTCAAGGACTACAGCAAGGGCGCCCTCCGTCATCGCTTCTACACCAGCCTCCCCAACTGCATCAAGGATGAAATTGCCCATGTTGGCAAGCCTGCCACCCTCTCTGGGTTGCATGACCTTGCCCAAACAATAGATGCCTGGTATTGGGAATGCAAGGCCAAGGTATCCCACTCTGCCAAGCCCTCCGCCAAAAAATTGTCTGTGGGAAAACCCTTGGATGATAAGAAATCTTCATCAGCATCCTTGTCCACTCTGCACTCTGACAATAAAGGCAAGTCCAAGTAGAAGGACAGTCAGAAGTTGGATGCACCCAAATACGACATTGCGCACCTCCTTGGCAAAGATGGTGTAGGCATGGAGATGCCCCTACTAGGAGAAATGAGAAGAGTGGAGAGGTTAAGGCGAGGTAGGAGGTTGGAGGGAGCTTCGAGGACTGGAGGAGCAGATAGGGGGAGGTGGTTTGGACTTGCAGATGTGGCGGGCGAGGAGCTGACTAAGCACATGGAGGGGGTTTGGTGTCGGGAGTAGTCACAAAAAAGAATCAACTACGACAATACAAGTTTAGAGGAGCCAGAGCCCAAGTCTGGGGCTAGAGCTTCTCAGTTCATCTTCGGGGCTACATATATATATCTCTGTGGCTATTTTCTGTGCCTAAGACTAAGGCCAGTTCTCTGCTTTTGATATCAGAAGAGTACCTTGTGCTGTTGAGGTTTCAAGGACCTCCTTTAGGGATGTATCAAGACTCACACTATCATCACCATCCTTAGCCCATCCCTGGGCTTTCATTTCTTCTTCTCTTCAACAGTAAACTCAACACTGCCAAATGGCAGTGCCACCTCAAAAACAACCTCTGTCTCTTCTGTGGTGAGGCCAGCCACTCTGCCAAGGACTGCCTGAAGTCCACCTCCCATGCCACAAAAGCCTGTGCTGCTGTGGCCAATGCTCCTCCTACTCCACCCATGGAGAAGGAAGAGCCAAAAAATTAGTCCACTCCTCCAGTGAGCCCACACAGCCTGGAGGAAGTGTTGACCCTGACCGTGTGCCCACCATCTGACTCAACATGTCTGCTCTTTCTGATCCCAACTTGCTTATGCCCTCTGTCTCCCTTCTGGACCTTCCATTAGATAATGTCTCTGCATTAGTCGATTCCGGCTCTTCTCATTGTTTCATAGACCTGTCCTTAGTTAAAAAATATTCTGTACCTATGAAGCCTGTTTCTCTGCCCATTCCACTTCGCCTGTTTGATGGTAGCACAAATGCTGTAATCTCGCAGGAAGTAGATCTTTCCATCTGCTTTTCTTCTGGAAATGTCACCTCCATTCCCTTTTATGTTACTCCATTGGATTCCTCATGCTTGCTGGTATTAGGACACAACTGGCTCACCCGCTACAATCTGTTGATTGATTGGGTACTGGGCCATATCTTGTTCCAACCACCATTGCAGGGAATGCCTACATCCCTGGCACCTCTGTCACCATCAACCACTACTCCAGCACTGACACTGACACCCTCTGCTCCATCTCCAGACACTCCACTGCCTTTGCCAAAGGCTTCCAACTTGCTGTCTCCTCTGCACATCTCCCTCATTGGGGCCACCGCCTACCTCCGCACTTGTGCTCTCCCTGGCTCCGTGCAGTTCAGTCTGCACTTGCACCCTGATGACATCTTGCTCCATGCATCCTCTGCTTCACCTTCTCCTCCCAACCTTTCTTTGGTCCCCTCCGAATACCATGAGTTCACCGACATCTTTAGCAAAGTGAAAGCAACCGAGCTGCCACCGCACTGCAGCTTCAACCTGAAGATCAACATCAAGGAGGGGGCCTCTCCACCCATTAGCACAATCTACTCCCTCTCCCCGCCTGAGCTCGAGGCTCTCTGCACCTTCATTGATGAGCACCTCAGCTATGGCTTCATCAAACAGTCCACCTCTGCCCATGGTGCACCCATCCTCTTTGTCAAGAAGAAGGATGGCTCCCTCCACCTTTGTGTTGATTACTGAGGCCTCAACAAGATCACGAAAAAGGATTGCTATCCACTCCTGCTCATCTCCAATCTTCTCAATTCGCCGAGCCACGCCAAGGTCTACAGTAAGATTGACCTCCACCATGCCTACCACCTCATCCGCATCACCAATGGCAATGAATGGAAGACCACCTTCCACACCCACTATGGCTCCTACGAGTGGAGGGTAATGCCCTTTGGTCTTACTAATGCGCTGGCTGCCTTCCAGCAGTTCATCAATAGCATCTTTGCAGACATACTTGATGTCTGCATCATGGTCTACCTTGATGACATTCTTATTTATTCTCACGACCTGGAGTCACACCGAAAACACGTAAAAGAGGTACTCCGATGCCTCCGCCGTCACAGCCTATATGCCAAACCCGAAAAGTGCGAGTTCCACAGGGACTCTGTCGAGTACCTCAGCTACATCCTCTCCCCATCTGGACTGACAATGTCCACTGACAAGGTTCAGTCCATCCATGATTGGCCTGAACCCTGCAAGGTCAGGGATATTCAGTCATTTCTCGGGTTCATGAACTTCTATTGTCAGTTCATCCAAAACTACTCCAAAATAGTTGTTCTGCTCACCCACCTCACCTGAAAAAACACTCCTTGGAACTTTTCCGAGGAGTGCTGCTCCGCCTTCCTCTGCCTCAAAGATGCCTTCACCTCCACTCCTGTCCTCACTCACTGGGTTCCCGATGTGCCAATCACCATCGAGACTGATGCCTCCGACTATGCCATTGCTGGCATCCTCTCCATCACCTGCCCTGACAGTGAGCTCCACCTGGTTGCGTCTTACTCCCACACCCTCACCACTCTGGAACTCAACTATGACACCCATGACAAGGAACTGTTGGCCATCTACAAGGCCTTCTGCCACTGGCAACACTACCTTGAGGGCTCCGCTGCCCCTGTCAATGTGGTCACCAACCACAAAAATCTCAAATATTTCTCCACATCTAAGGTTCTGACCCATTGACAGGCTCACTGGTCTGAGTACCTCTCTCAGTTCAACCTCGCCATCTGTTTCCAGCCTGGCCACTTGGGGGCCAAACCTGACACACTCACCCACTGGTGGGATGTCTACCCAAAAGGGGGGGATAGGGACTACATGCAAGTAAACCTGCACAACCTTTGTCCTATGTTCACCCAAGAACAGTTTGCATCGTCCCTCTGTACCACCCACCTCATGGCCCCCATCCTACAAGCTGCTATGGCTTTTGATGTTGAGAAGCTTTGCTCTGACATCATCTCCACCCTACCTGCTGATCCTGCATCAGCCACTCACCTCCCATCTCCATCTGCTCCAAGATGGTCCATCAACCCTGACAGCCTCCTCCACCTTGACAGTCACATCTTCATCCCCAATGTCAATGACCTTCGCCTCCAAGTACTTCAGTTTAAGCATGACCACCCCCTCACCAGCCACTTCAGGCAGAACCATACCCTCGAGCTCATCTGCCATGACTATGTATGGCCCAACCTCTGCACTGATGTCAAGAAGTACATCAGTTCTTGCGCTGCCTGTGGTCGCAGCAAGGCTCAGCATCACCACCCATACAGCCTTCTGAAGCAACTCCCCATCCCTGAAAGGCCATGGAACTCCATCTCAATGGACTCCATTGAACATCTTCCCACCTCCGATGGCTACTCTGCCATCCTCGTCATCATGGACCAACTGTCCAAACAAGTGGTGTTCATCCTGACACACAACTCTGTCACCTCCACCAACCTTGCCAAGCTCTTCCTCACCCATGTCTTCTCCAAACATGGAGTACCTGCCCATGTCACCTCCAATTGAGGCCCCAAGTTCATGTCACACTTCATCCACTCCCTTGGTAAGGCCTTAGATATGCACCTCCACTTCACCTTGGGTTACCACCCTGAGGGCAACAGCCAAACCGAGTGCATGAACCAGACACTCGAGCAGTACCTCCACGTCTACTGCAACTACCAGCAAGACAACTGGGCCGAACTACTCCTGCTGGCCAAGTTCGCATTTAACAATGCACCTAGTGCAACCACCAGAGTCTCGCCCTTCTTTGCTAATAAGGGCTACCACCCCAACCTGTCAGTCACTGCTGACCAGGACTTCACCTCCGCAAAAGCCCATGACTACATTACAGACCTCTCTGCCCTCCACAACTTCCTCCACTCCAAAATGGCCACAGCACAGCAGCACTACCAGGGTCCTGCTGATGCCAAGTGCCTACCTCTGCCCAAATTCAATGTCAGTGACCAAGCCTTTGTCAAGGCCAAGTACTTCCACTCTACTCAGCCATCCAATAAACTCACCGAAAAGTACTTAGGTCCCTTCGACATCATTGCCCAACCTGGTATCCACTTGGTCACCTTAAGGCTCCCTGACAGCATGCATTCAGTACACCCAGTGTTCCACATATCACAGTTAGAACCTGCCTTGGTCAATCCCTTCCCTAACCGACACCAACTGCCACCTCTGCCAGTTGACATTGATGGTGAACTGGAGTATGAAATATTGGAAATACTTGACTCAAAGATAGACTGCCACTGCTGATGCTGGCTAAGCTACTATGTCTGCTGGGCTGGGTATGAAGGTACCAACAAAGAAACCTCATGGCTGTTAGCCACTGAACTGGAAAATGCCACCAAACTTGTCACTGCCTTCCATGACCGATACCCACACAAGCCAGGCCCATATACACCCTCAACATGACCCCCCAATGGCACCAACTCCCTCTGCTACATCTCCGATCACTTTCCGACCTGTCCGAACTTTCCCCAATCGCTGTCTAAGCCCACCGCTACTTGTCCACCTCACTCTGACTTTCCCTCCGCTTTTCCTCCAACAATGAACACACATCTGAGTTTCTAGTACTGTACATGGTTTATACAAAAAAAAAAATCTCTACTACATCCTACTCTTGCATATCCTCTTCACCCTCCATATCCTTGTTACCTTTGCTCCCACTCTCCTCTGGCTCTTCTGCTACTTCTGACTCACTTTGTTCGACATCCAACCGACTCCCCTGGCACCTGTCTCAACTCCACCCGTGACTGCCCCAACCCGACCTACTGGGGGCCACGGTGGGGTTGCCATCATGTGCCTCATGTAGGCCTGCACTGTGAGAGCTTGTAGCTCCATCACCACTGTCTGTCTCCCTTGAACCATGAGCATCTGCTCATCATACAACCTCTCTGGCACCCCCTGACCTGACCCACCTGACTCTGATGCCTCCCCAACCAGGCACAAATGGGCCACCTTGAATTGAGGTACCACTGGTGCTGGTACCTCCTCTATTTTGTTGTTGTTGTTGTCGTCTTCATTGCTGGTCCAGCCCTTCTTCTTCCCACTACCCCATGAACCTCCTGTCCCAGCCTGCTTCCTGGACCCACCTGTCGCCCCCTTGTTATCCTCTGCTGCAGCCCAGCTACATTTCTTCTTCCTCTTCCTACATGGGCCACATGACTGACCACCAGCCATCACTCAACAGTTGCCTGCCTCACTTCACTGTCAGCATCCAACACATGGCAGCCTGGTCATGATCGTGGGGGTTGCCACCATCATCCCAATCCAGGCCCCAGTCATCAAACTGAACACTGGGGTCAGCTGAGGTCTGTGAGGGTCATCAGTTGGCCAGTCTTCAGGAGCAGGTACTACTCACCTGCCCACTGATGAGGTCTGACTCTGGGCTCGCAACTCACCCACTCGACCCTTGTCCTTTGCAACACCCTGCCATGTAGCCTCTGCCTCTGCAGCTGCCACCTGTCGTGCTGCTTCTACCTTTTTGTGCTCCTCACACTCCTCACAATCCCACTTTTCTTGCTCCTTGCGCTCTTGATGCTCCCTTTCCAACCAGGCCTCCTCTGCCCTCTGCCTACAAGCCTTGGCCCATCTCTCCTTCCATACATCCTCCCACCTACCCTTTTCAGCCTCTTTGGCCTGTTCGGTTCCCTCTGAATCACTCATGTGGACCTCGAGTTCCTCATCGGGGACTTGAGCCCAGTCCTGGATGGGCACATTGGCATCTTGTCAGCTTGTACTTTCTCGCTGGCTGGACATGTTGAGAGAGCGAAGGAAAGATAGAGGAAAAAACTTTAACAGTTGAGAGGTGTCCTTTATGCGGCCCATTCATTCTCCGACACAACCCCATGCGGCAGTCATTTCTGCCTCATGGCCTGTAACCGATTACAAAATCAAACCTCATGTCATTCTGGCCCCACCACCTTATGGCCTTCAGGGGTTCAGGCCTTAAGGGGGGGATACTGTCATGACCATGCTCCTGTTCTAACCTGACCCACGCCACCACTGACCATCTGGCCCTTGTCCACTCCACTCCACCCCTGTCTGCTCACTCTAGCACTCATACGGTGTGTTCCTGCCCCATTCTCTGTCAGACCCTGTCAGACTCTGTCAGCACTACCACATGACTAATGTCTCTCTGTCAGGTGATGACCTCCCTTGACTTAGGGGTCACCTTCCTTTTGGGTCAATGGTCTGGTTCAGGCATGGCACAGCTGCCACACCATGTGGGATGGTGCAGGGCTGCTTCTTCTTTAGGCTTTTGGCCTATTGCCTGATTGGCTGTCAGTGAGCACTCCGAAGCTACTCCATTCTGTACTATTCCTTTTAGATACTTTCTCCTTATCCTGTCCCTCACCTCTGCCGTCTGCACTTGTACTCCAACTGAAGTTTTCTGACATTTCTGTCCCTTGAAATTTTACTGTACTCTGTATGTTAGTTCCATCATTCTGATACTGTACCACCTCGATGGCATGCCTACTGTATATAAACCCGCCACATTCAGCAGTGTCTCTTCAGTACAAATATCAACTTAGTTCCCTCCTCTGCAGTCTTTGACCAGCCTCCTCCTCCGTTGTCAGCTTAATACTGACTCTTTTCTATCTCTGAAATCTGAGGGCTGGGCTCGTACAAGGGGGCAGTGCACGAGCTGAACCCAACACCCTCTCCCAAACCTCTGTCACAACCATTGGCCACCCTTCGGCCATCATTGCTCTTCATTGGTATGTGTCAGCCAGTCATCAGCCAACATTGGCCAACCTCTGGACACATCCCCTGGCCTCTGTGAGTGTCAGAGATCATCAGAGAAGGACCGAACTTGACAGGGCACTATCAAATGTCCATGTGAGTTTTTTGTGAGAAAATATGTTGTGAAATGCTCACAATGCAAACAGACTTGTCTCATCAAAGTTCCACCAGTCCCTTGGTGGAAATGTTGCCAGAATCTTTTGGACATGAGCCCTCTCAGTCTTGACAAGATTTGGATCAACTGATCCTGCTTCACCATGCCAGCGATACTCTTTAAGCTTATAGGCTTTACAGAAAGGTGCAATCCACCCTTCACCCTTTAGACACCTTTCAGTGGGAACATGAAAGTCCTCTTCAAACTGCTTTCATTTTTCTTGCAACATTGGCCCATTGACTACCTCCCCTTTCTCCTCCATGTGCTGGACCCATAGGATAAGTGCCCATTCAACCTCTGGACATGTTACTGCCCAAGATCACTTTCTTGAAAGAGCATCTGGATGACTTTGCACTCATGCCTCCAACTTCTCTCTCTCCTTTAGTTTCCGAGAGAGGGTAGCCTGTGTGAACTTCAGTATGCCCTCTGGTCATGAGTTAAAGTGAGCAACAACCTGCTCCTGGGGTAAGTCTGGGTGCTCATCAACGTATGTGAACACAGTGAGCCAATCATGAAGTGTGAGATTGTGACATTTAGTGGGCTGCATGAGGGCTGATGTTGCAGGAGCATCTTTCTCCTGGTGTGTCCTTGGGTTCCAACTGTATGGTGCTGGCTTAGGCTGTGGCTTATGCACCCCAATCTCACCCACTGGCATACTACCGTCAAGGATGCCCTTGCAGTTGGGTTGACCAGCATTCACGAAGCATCTACTGATCTTGATGCTGTCGAGTTCTACAAGCAGTAGGTCGCTCCGACGTTACCGCACAGTCTCCTCATGCCTTGAAGATACGCAGAGTCAAGTATTTGTCTCATGAATACCTATCCCTTCATTCTCGGTATTCATGCTGTAGCTTCGCCTTTATCTCATGGGCCATTTGAGTCCCACCGGGTATTGGGGTAATAAACTACCCCGCCTGGTTCACTACGGCATTGGCGGACGCCTCAATCTTCGTAGTATAAAGCTTTTCGTCGACGGTGTGTCGACTCGTTGCTCAGTTAAGAGTTGAGCTAACACAGACCGTAGGCTCGCTTTGCTCTTCTGGTGCAGCCCTGCTGGAAACAGTGTGTATTTATTTTGCCTGTATTTTCTTTACTGGTCACGTATGCCTACATATTTACAGCGACGATCCGGCCACGAGCGGAATCATGCGAATCCGGGAAGACGTTCCCTCTGACCTCGTCAAAAGATTCCACGCCGATGACTGGCAGGTGGCGAGTACCAACGCTTGCCGGCTGTATGTACCTTTGAGGACTCCATGTCTGATATACATCCACTGCACAGGCGATCGAACCAGCCGTGCTGTTCTCGATATCTTAGAAGACGTCTTCGCTGGTACAAATTTGTGGGAAGCAAGGCCTCGCATTGAGCACGCCCAAGTCATGACATCCGAAGATCTCGAGAGAATGGGATGGCTGGGTGGTATGTTCACCCCGCGTTCAGATTTCTGCGGTCTTCAAGACGTTTTCCGATAGCGATACCTAATGTTCAGCCTACGCATGCGTAAGTGTATACGGAGAACGCTGAGGACTCTGTTGAGGATTTTGTTTGTTCAGGACTAGCGATATGTGGTATGCGGAATAGCGCCTGGTAATGTCTTTCCTCGTAGAGTGAGCGGAGGATGTGACCTGCTTTGGGGTCCGGAACGTATCCGTGGGGCATATGCATACCGCACAATGATTCAGTATGCCTTTATTCGCTTGAGACATGAAGGCTTGTTTGAGCATGTTCTCCAGAACGTCTCGAAACCAAATCCTCCCTCTTGGGTCAGATTTTCCCGTGGAGGGCATTAACCCCCTATTGGGCTTCTATGCTGCAGTCACTCGGCTCTCGGCCTCTGGACAATTTCCGCACGGCCCTCAAGGGTGGTGCGTTGCTAGCTCATCCAAGCAAATCTCTTCTCTTTACTGGTCACAGCTACCTCGAGCAACGTTCGACGCGCTTCCATGCCCTCCAGGGCATGACATTGGGTGCGGCTTACGCTTCGTTTTCCGAGTCTGTCACCGGGTCGCTCGCCATGGGTAAGAGAGCCGACTTCGTGGTCCTGGATCGGGACATTACGACCGTGCCAGAGCCAGAGATTCTGGTGACTAAGGTACTGGCGACATTTATCGATGGGGAGGTAGTTTATAAAAGCCTTTGAGTGATTCTGACATACTAAATAAGAATGGAATTTCCGTCCCAACAAAGAGTACATGTGGAACTGCACACAACCGTTGACACAAGCCTCTAGAAAAACACAAACCATTCATCCAGTAAAAAGCGAAAAAAAAAGAGAGATCCAAAGGTTTTAGTTAAGAATTAGTAGGGACAGTTTCGTATCTTCAACCTGTCACTGGCTCATCATTGACAGAGAGTATCGCAGTGCTCTCTAAGCCAGCCTTGCTCACGCGACGCATAGGTTGCAAGGTAGTTTCGTCAACAGGTGCACGGCGGACGTGACGCCATCGGCCCTCTGCATCCTTGACTTCCATGTCTTGCCCAACGCCTAGCCCTCCGTCGGCATCATCCTCAATTTCCTGGGAAGACAACATGGGAGGAAGGCTCTCACGAGCGTGCGGTAACCTGCGTCCCTGTCCGTTTTGCTCGTCGTCTTCTGTGCCGCCGGAAGGACCGGTAGGTCTTCCGCCGAGCTCGCGGGCTTCGAATGCCATCAACTCGGAAACGAATCCAATGTTGGGAGACACACCGCGACGGCGATCTACGACGAACGCGTATGCTCGCGAGAGTGGCCAACGGTGAGCGTGGATGAGGTATGCCATTACTGCTGCGACGCTTCGTGAACGACCAGCTTTGCAGTGCACGAATGTCGGAGCGTTATAGAGTGCTGCTTCGTCTGTTTTTATTTTATTTTCATTTTATATGGAAGGCGGGACTTCAGTATTTTCTTCTCCAATACACGTGAGAGAGGTGAAGAAGGACGTACCCAAAGTCTCACATACGACGCGTAAACAACCGCGGACTTTTGCTTCGTCTACTGTGTCGCGCATGGGTATGCGTACGTACCGCTCGAATTCGCGGTGTAGGTCCAGCCCGTAGTCATCAGCGTCGCACTCGGCGGCGATGTTTAGGATACGGCGAATGCCAAGTTCTTTAAGTTCGGCAACATGATCGGGGAGTGTGAGTTCTGGTCCGAGGTAAAGGAAGCCTGGAAGGATTGTGGAAACGCTGAAAGAGGGCAGTTCCTCTGGAGCATCGGATCCCGTGGAGGGTGCCGCAGGCGGAGAGGGTCGTGAGGTACCGGGCGAGCGTAATGGTAGAAGAGGCATTGGAGTGTCTGGAGTGCGAGGGGTGCGGGGAGGAGTAAATGTGTACGCGGACTGCGTGAACACGGAGGTGGGTGGGGGAAGGAAATCTGCGGGGCTCGTGGTCCACCGTGGGGACAAGGCAGGTGGTGTGTGGTTCGAGTGCAGGAGGGTGAGATGTGACGGCGACTGTGGAGGCACAGAGACATGTGGGCTCATGCAAGCACTCGACTGGGTAGACGCGATAGGCATCGTGGCAGAGCGAGTCGGCTGGACGCGAATTTGGAGACGGGGGAGTGTTAGGTGCTGCTCGCTTGGGTACGAAAGGTTCGGTGCGCTGGGACGTCTTGCAGGTAGTCTGGGGCAGTGGTCGTATACGCATCGAGAAGGAGACGAGGTGGGCTCGTCAGCACTGCGCGACTCGACAAACATAGTGGAGGAAGGAGTGGCCGTGTTGATTTGGAAAACCCCCTTTCCCTTTGAACTTTTTGATGGTCCATCAGGGATGTGGTTGTCAGGGGGAGGTGACTGGAGGTCGATATGGGCGGAGAGTTTAGGATGTTGCTGGGCTGTTGTCATTCCGCCTCTGAGGTAGTGAACGTGACCTGGGCCAAGAAGAGAGGACAGAAGGGGCAGTAGTGCCCATGCGGTGACCTGTAAATTGTCCTTTTCCGATTCGTCAGTTTCGTCGCCGTGAACGACGACAATGTCACCGTCCCAGTGGTCAGAGAACGTGTCCCACAATTTTTTGTCGTCTTCAGAGGTGATGAATTGCCGGAGCGAATCGAAGGAGTGGAAGCCACTACCTGGTTTCCTGAAGCGCTTGAGTATGAGAGAAGGGATTGCGACATTGACGCTGCCAGCTATTCGACGTGCTTGATACACGGCGTAAGGTCGCGTATCGACGAGAATGGGCGTCTTTGAGGCGGATAGACGTTCAGCCAGGATGGCCGGGTCCCACGCAGCAGCAGCCAACACAGAAGGGGGAGGAGAATGGGACCGCTCTGGGCTGGGAGAGTCTGAAGCAGGAGAAGCGCCCCGGCCTGGTTCTACCGGTGTGTAATACACGCTCGACGTTGCACTGGACGAGCTGGGCGACCGCAGACTGCGAGCCGAGCGGCCTCTGCCGTTGGCTGGTGGTGTTTTGCCAGACGGTCGAGACTGAGGGAGTGTGCTGAATGATCGAATTGGCCGCAGACGGAGATTCTGTTGCACAGTCTTACGCAGTCTGGCAAGATCTGCAAGGTCCTTTGAGAGGTCGTCCGTCTCTGGTGACCGTGACGAGTCGGACGAGCTCGAGGACGGCGACAATTGCAGGACATCACAGTCGGCGTCGGCGTCGGCCCCGTCGTCGTCAGTGTCCTCCAGCGTGATCACCGGGTAAAACGCCCTCGCCGTGTCCGGCTTCAGCGTCAGATTGGCAGGCCGTCCCCGTCTCATCCCTTCTTCTCCTCGTCGTTGCCGTCGTGGTCGTCGTGGTCGGTGCGTGGGAGGGGCTTGGCCGGCCCGGTCCGGCGAAGAGACACGGGGGGTTGCACCGGCGTCTCCGTGAGGAAGGGGGGTCGTCTTGTTATTTTCGTTATTTTCGAGCTCCACTTCGTTTTGTGCGTTACACCTTTCGTGCCCGACGCTCGCCATGTCTTACAAGTCCTCCGCTTTTCGAAACCAAACGACCACTTCAGCGCCAACAGAAGCCAAGTATCGAACTCAAGTAACGCAGCTTCAGGAGTTTTTCCCCGACTACTCTTCAGATGGTTCATAGGTTTCCCCCTGAACATTCGGAACGCTCACTGTTGACACACTTTTTTTTTGCTCTTTTTCTCCGTCCCAATAGATATCCAATCCATTTTGGCAGAAGCCGGCGGCGATGTACAACTTGCTGCTGCCCGTATCAGCGAAGGTAGGTGCTTCCATCTGCATCACTCGCAGCCCTTTTCTCTTTCTTTTTTTCTTTTCTTTACGCAAACATTCCTTACAGGTCATGCTGCACAATGGGGCTCTGTGAAAAGCAAAAAGGACAAAAAGACGCCCACTGTTGCTCACTCAAAGGAGTCTTCCATTTCTCGCGACCGCACAGATTCTCGTGGAGGTCGCGGCAGTCGTGGTGGCCGTGGTGGTGCAACTCGAGGTTCGTCTTCGCGTGGAGGTCGTGGATCAGCGAGAGGTGGGCCTGGGCCCAACGGTCATTCACGCACACCACGTCCACACACGCCTAAATCTTCCTCGCCAGCTCCCGACACCACCGATAAGGAGCCTCTTTTTGGGACCTCTACTGATGTAGATCTTGCTGCACAAAGCGTGGAGACCGTTGTTGTGCCCATTGAGGAGCCTTCCATCTCTGGCCAGGGTTGGGCCACTGGCATTCAGACCTCTTGGAGTGTTCCGCAAGATACAGCCAATGCAACAGCGAAACCTGCAGCTTCTGGCCCCCCAAAAGTCTCCAAGGTACCGGGCGCTTCTAAGTTGTCTTGGGCTCAAGTAGCAAGGTAAGTCAATGCGACCGTCCATACCCACTTCCGTCTCATGAAATTGGACGGTTGTCTCAGACAACAAGAGAAACCCCCAGTTCAGCCACCTCCACCCGCTCCGGCTCCCTCCATAGTTGAGATTGCGGAAACTATACTGGCACCTCCACCGGACATTCCTGAACTCCCACACGACGGATGGGAAGATCCCACCACTGTTCAGCCTCCAGTTTGGGACGATGAACCGCAGGTCAAGCCACCGTCGGATGACGCTTGGACATCGTCGTTACACTCGCAGCCAGAATCTCAAGAAGAGCTGTCTGTTCCAGCACCTGAACCGGAACTCGTACAACCAACCATAACACCTTGCGAAACCCCTCAGCTATCAGAACCACCTGTTGTCGTCCCATCTCCCTCGAAATCTCCACCGCCCGCTCCGCTCCGATCGTCGGTCTCTTCCCACCGCAATACCAGCAAGTACAAGACAACCGACCAAGCCGTCGTCATGCCTACGTCGAGTCTCGCATCCGGGCTCGACAAGCTTGGCATGCAGTTCGGTAGTCTGAGCATTGGGGGTGATATCATCGAGTCTTCTCCGTACGTTAATTATATGGTTACGTTGACCCATGAACCTGATGGAGTGTTCGATAGTATCGAACCTCCTGTAGAACTCGCTCCACCTAAACCAAAAGAGTCACCTCAACAACCCATCTCAGTTTTACCTTCTATCCCACAATCGCCATACGACATTGCCCCAAGCACACCTCCGACTCAAACGACAACAACGGTTTCACCAAGTCAACCGTCAGTGAGCCAACAGGCTCCCGTTCCTCCCCCAGCTCCCGCTCCCGCGCCTGCACCCGCGCCTGCCTCCGTGCCAGTTGCCTCGTCCGCTTCGGTACAACCTTCTCAATCCCCTCTCACGACCTCTGTATCCCACGCGTCAATATCGACCTCCGTGGGTCAGACAGCGGCAAACGCCAATCATACCTTGCCGCAACACCAACCTCAGCCACCTGCTCAATCACAGCCGCAGCCACCTCAGCCACCCTTGCATTCACTGGCCGTTTCACATCAGCCGCAACCCTCGGGACCACTGTCACAACCGCTGCAGCAAGTTCCGACGCAACATCAATTCTCGCACCATGGCTTCCCAGCGCATCTATCTGACCCTGCTGTACAATCAGCCCAGACGGCCACGCAAGTCCAGAGTACACAGCAACAACCTCAGCAACAGGTGTCTACGACGTACTTCCGACAGGCTGAGGCACCCTACTTCCACACTCCCACGCCCCCTGCCAGTGGACAAGAGTATGCAGTAGGTGTCTTCGGTGGCCAGGTTGGGCAGCAACACCCTAGCCAAGCTTCACACCTCGGCAATTTCGGAAGTGGTGATTACGGTTATGAGGGTGCAAGGGTAACGTAGCTTAACTGCACCATCTGCATTCCGCTCAAATATCTCACAGGGATTTTATGAATCGTATGCTCAGTCACCCGGCTTTAGCGGGGGCCGTAATGTCCTTGGCCATGATGATGTCAAGGGCTTGGCGGGCACCAACCAGCTCCCCTCCGCTGGAGTCGGCGTACTCCCACCTTCCTCCCAATCGACTCAATTGCCACCACAAGGCTCCGGTGTGCCCCAGCCCTCGGCTGCTCAAGGTCCTCAACAGTCTTACCCACCACCTGCGATGACGCCCTATTACTACCCATATCCTCAGAACCAATACTACGGGTCCCCCTACAATTCGGGCTACGGCGTGCCACAACCGTTTGTCAAATATCCTGCCATGTACCAGCCACCTCCTACTCAAGGCACCGGCGCGGGCAAGCAAACAGGGGTACAGCAAGACCACTATGGCCGTGGGGTTTACGGGAATCAGCATCAACAACATCAACAACATCAACAACCATATGACGAGCTGTACCAGCATCAGCAACATCACGCCCAGGGCCTGACTGGGGATTACAAACACCCACAATTGTACGGCAATCAAGGTATCCAAGGTTTTATGGGGCTCGGCCAAGGTAGCAATGCCACGTCTGCGCCGACGCTTGGGCAACGCGCAGGCGGTGGTTCTCCGGAAGCGCCATACAAGCCGTATTCGCAAAACGTGGGGACAAAGGACGGCACACCGGGCGTTGGCGTCAGTGGTGTCGGTCAAGGCCAAAGCGGACGTAGTGGTGTTCAGCCGAGTCACGGGCAAGGCTTCTATGGCGCTAACCGATTCGGGTCGTCTGCTGGTGCTAGTGCCCCTCATGGCCAACACCAGCCAGGCGGACAGCAAGGTAATGGCCCACAAGGACATATGAACGTTGGCTACCCGCAAGGTAATTCAGATGGCAACTTTTATCAGTACCGCCAGCAGGGGGGTTACTGGCAGTGATAAGTGTTTTATACTATGTCGTATTTCCATGCATTGGGCCCTCTCGACGCGCACTCGTACTCTCTACTCATCTGCTTTAGTTGTCTATTCATACCTGTAATGCAACGATTTACATTGCATTGTACCCTTAACATTCAGTCCGGTTCGTCTTCCACAGGAGAGGTGTTCGGTGAGATGGAAATATAAAGAATTAAGTAAGGTCTACGTTGGAGAGCCACTGGTCATAATCATAGACACTTGAGAGTGTGCTATCCTTTACAGAGTTGGACTCCATGGTAGCAGATCTGGCATGGGCTATGTATGATTCCATGTCTCCGTCAGCCACCGTCAAATCACCCTTTCCTGAGCTCTTCTCGACAAATCTCATGTACTGCAATTGATCCATATACTCCGCTCCGTCATGCATTGCATCTAGCATCAGCTGACGGTGGTCAATACATCTAAGCAGTGTCAATTAGTTGTTTCCCTGCCATATATATGTTGGCGCACCTGTGGTATTCCGAAAGCTCTTCCGAGGGAACTTTAGGATTGAGAAGATGGGATGCAAGGACTCCGCTGGACTGAGTTGGGTCGCTCTGGTGCATTAACTGAGATTTGTCCGCTATATCTGCAGGTAGTGGTTTTCTTCGTAGCTTCTCATTGTGCAACGACGAATGTGTGCCCTTCCAACGGCGTTTGACACCAGTTACGAGCCTATGTACGTTGAGTTATAACGAACGTCACCATTACATGAATGAGCCACAGAACCTAGGTTGATGCACCACATGCATACTACTCGGCAGGAAAGGACTGTAGGACACTCCCTTGATAAATTTCCTTTGTTGCACATGTGAGATTCGTTGGGTGCGTGTCAGCGAAACTGGACTTACCCCGGCGGCGTACTCATGCAGAACGCAAAATGCTTTTCGAGCGAAGTGAACAACAAAGGTCGATAGTACTCGGACCAAAAGTCGCCTCGCCGTCCTACGAAGTCGCTCAGGGATTGAGTAGATTCAGCCAGGGGAAACAGGGTCCTCAGGTTTTCAGTGTCGAACCATTCTTGATATTTCCCCCTCGCTTGAACTACTTGACCGTGGCGTTCGCCTTGAACACCAAGGAAAAGGTTAATCGCCATTTGTTTATCAGCATCTAAACGCGTTGCAGTTAGTGCACCTGGGATATGCGCACCAGAACGCATCTTACCGAGTAGAGAGTTCGCATAGAAACGCCGAATATTTTCAATGATGTCACGGGAATGACTGTTCCAATGTGGCAGATGCCGGTACGTTTCGACCCTATTAACAAGTGCGCTGCCCGTGTACTGCAAGGCAATCGCTTCATGGACATGTTAGTCAAAGTATGCAACAAATTGTTCACTCACTATCTCCATGGTCATGATACATCTCTGTCAGCATATTGACGGCGACGGAGTCGAATGGAAGGTTTGGGTTTCTGACCACGCCAAGGGCATATAGCTGGTGACCGAAAGCTCGCTTTCCAAATACGAACTGCGCAGCGTTCGTGCGATCTAGGCAGTCAACACAATTGATACGACATATGCCATTTTGGAGCCGAACATTTTTGCGCCAAGCCGGACGATACTGCTCATCCTCCCTGAGTAATAAGACGAGAGTGTTAGCGGCCGACAGGGAAGACTGAATTAATAGAAAAAGCCTTACGACCAACAGCTCTGAAGATGGTGAGAGTATGGTTCAGAACCCGTGTGGAAGAAACCTGTCATTTGTATCGATTCTTCAGCTAGGTCTTCTAGGTAGCTGATGACGTCTTGCGTCTTCCTGTGATGGCATCAATACCGGCAAATACACACTTGATGAAGAACGAACTCCTTATAAGCACGGGACATGTCCCAAGCATGATATACCATTTTCTTGCCTTCGGGAAGGAACTGGTTCAGGTAACGCACGCATTGTGTGTACTCCTCTAACAACTTAGACTCTCTTGGGACTGGTTCTCGTCTCTTTATTAGGTTGAGGATGATCATTGGGGTACCGTAACGAGCAAAAAGGTTGTTGAAGTGGCGGGATGCGGCGGTGTAGTAGGGGTCAACAACGCTGACTGGTGTATATCAGTAGCAGGTCCGCAAACACTTAACAGTGCATTCACTCTCTATGGGCGGCCGAGGGCTCATGCTAGTGGTGTCTTGCGTCCAGGATATAGGAATGCTCCCGCGATACTGCGGCAGCAGTGACGAAGCAATACAAAACAAGGAGAGGATTTGCCTACCTGTACATAACTTGTGTAGTGCGGACTAGGTTGCCGTCCTGACTGGTGTTCAGATGACGGGACGTAAAATGGTGTTGTAAGTGCCTCCGAAACTATCTGCTCCGTTTCAACTTCGTTCGCGACGTTGCCCTGTTTCAGGATGTCAGAATGTGGGGAAACGTAAATGCGTGAAGTATACCTCTTCATTGACACCTCGAGTCAGGTACCGGGCACCGGCATAGTGGCGAGACCGCCGGGCGATCAGAGTCACAAAGACGACACGGCTAAGTACGTTGAGTTCTAATGTCGGGATGCATCGTTATCTCGCGTTTAAGGCCCGCTCCGCAGACATGTAGCTTACTCGCTTGATCCACATGACCATGGATGAGGGGGATGAGCCATGCTTGGCCGCCCCGAGGAGACTGATCATTGAAGGGAGAGCATAACATGTGGAAATTCCATACGTAGCGGTCGTTGAACCACCACTTCGTTTTCTCGAAGCGGTTTGGTTTCGTGAGGTTCAGCTGAAGTGTAGAAGTGATATCATACGAATAGCTTCCGAACAGATGAGCACATAAGAGGGAGAAGGAGGATATGTTATACCTAAAGTAAAAGTTTTTAGACATATCCACTTGCTTGAAAATATTGAGTAGACGCTGTTCTTCCGCCGGTTTGTCAACTTTGTTGTTGAAACACACGGGTATAATTTCTGTGCTCTCGCAGTGGTAGAGATAATGTCCGCCAAGTAGAGCAACGGAGGAACGTTTGGATATGACGATCATATACCAACCGGCTGTAAACCTGACGAACCCTAGCCGTCATAAATGTGAGGTATTTCACAATGGTACGAGGAGGGTAGTCATACCCGCAACACCAAAGATTATCCTGGCCTTGCCAATGCCACCTGACGTCTTGTTTCCGTCGTCCAGCATCTTGATCATAGCACTCATTTGCCTTCCACTGTAGTCAGTTTCGTCTTCGATGACATTCAAGTCGTTCTGGGAAGTCCTATCAATTTTTACGATACGGTGCCTCGAATCCGACGCATTGGATATGATGACGTAGAAGCGCAACTTATTCTCGTAGAGAATGAACTTGTTGAACGCAGAATGCCTTGGCGGGGTGCTACAGCGGGTCGCATGTTGGGCGAGCTTATCCGTAATAGACGCAGACTCAAAGGCGACGTCTTGGTTGGTTGAAGACAATCGAGTCTGTGAACAGTCCTGGACGGTGGCTGTCTGGCTCTTCTCCGCCAGTGCCATGTATCATCCAGAGGAAGTAGCATAGAACACAACCCATGACGCACCGTCCGCTTATGTCATCAATGAGCCTATGCGGTGACGGTGTATTGGTCAAGCGTTCAGCGCTTCCTGCGTATCTCACTGCCCGCAGAGGGCCAGCTCACCGTCGTGAGGACGAGATTCAGTGTCATTACCGTACAGCAACTAAAATTTTTTTTTCTCTACACTATGTACCAAGTAGCACATACGTATGTACATATGTAGTACTTAGTGACCTAGTTACTTTGTAGTTGATCCTCACATACGGCAGACGGGATCGATCTCGAGAGCAGACTCACTCATGGCGGCTTGGAATATTGTAACGCACAGTTTAAGTCAATGTATGTCCTCATTCCTTGCATCCAGACTCTACGGACAGGCTGTACCAGTACTCAGACCACTTCAAGTCCACCAGTGGTAAACAAGATGACAACTGATTTACTGAAACGATTGGTATGGTAGTGACGTGCAGCGTTGAACGAGACACCCTGGAGGCGATGGCCGTTCCTTGCCTGATATTTGCACGCTCATGACATGCACTTAGTTGTCAACATAAGCAAAAAAGCGCCGTTTACATAGAATTGGATAGTGGTAACGACATCACACAGCCACGTTCCCATTTTGGACCCATTTGGACCCACAAGTCTGCATAAATAGGATTGATCGACGGGATACAACACCGATGCCTGCCAGTGGGCTATTGTTCGATTTTTTGAGCAACAAGGGGCCTCAAGATCATGGTGCCATTGTGGGCCGAAACGAGGTTGGTCAGTTCACTTGTCTCTTTGCAGGAGAATGTAATAACGCTAGCGTTGGTATGATACGCTGACTGGATGACTAGGATAGTATTGAGGGGAATCGGTGACCCTCAGGCTTCCATCTGGACTGCCATTGTCAGGATGAAAACAGACACTACGAGCTTTTACCAACTCCGACATCCGTAGTCCCGCAACACTCTACATATACTGGCCGTCGATTTTTTTTTTCGCGCCCACGTTCAGATCTCCCCGGGTACAGTCTTCCTTTACGAGTTCATCATATCATCATATCTTACTAGCGTCTAAAGACATCTCAATCGCATTTTTGTTTGCATCGCATTGCTGTCGCCTAACGCTGTTTTTTTTATACTTCTTCGTTCGCTTTCATTCGTCCCAGCAGAAATTTAGCTTGTTTTCCACTTGTCGATTTTCGTATCTTTCTGAGCCCCTCCAAGCCATTTGATTTTCACAGCAAGGAGCCCTATTCATTCACCCTTTAAACTCGCTCTCCTTTACCCCCCTCTTTCCCACCTTTGACTACCTGATGTCTCGCTTCAACTCTCATGACATCCATCCACCACCCGGCCTTCTGATCAACCGCTCTGCAATGGACTACGATGTTCGTCGAGCGTACTCCTCGCCCACATCCGCCAATCATTCAGCGGCGTCATTGGATCGGCAGAGCTCCCAGGTCTACAATACGGACGCCAGTCGTGACGCTTCAACAGTCCCCCGCAAGTATGGGATCCACGACAAAGAATACGCGGGTCTCTCCCCCGTGATTGATGGTTGGTCAGCTGCGGTAAATAGGCACGCAGGAGCTTTGACCAGTTCACAAGTTCAACCTTTCTTTCCCCCCAATCACACTCGCCCGCCCTCCCTTCCATCTGGTTCAGCGCCTCCTTCTGGCCACACACCATCTTCAGCCTGTTACAGTAACCCCTCCGAAGCTGAGCGAGATAATTCTTTACCTCCCCCATACATCCAGCCCGCCCTACCCATCCCGCTCTCCCGTACAGCTTCCACTACAGGAGTTTCCAACGTTCGCATAGATTCACTTCGCTCTACCCTTTGGTGGGGAGGTCTCGAACCTTGGATGGACGAAGAATATGCAAAGCAGGTTTGCGGTTTGATGGGTTGGAATCCCGTCAGCGTCAAGGTGCCTAGCGCTAGTGGAGACCCCTCCGGCCAGCAAGCCAACAATCCTGGGTACTGCTTTTTGGCATTTGCGTCTCCTGCTTGTGCAGCCTCTGCCCTCGATCAAGTCAGCGGTGGCGGTAGTTCAAAAGCCGCCCTGATGCCCAACTCAAACAAGCCCTTCCTGCTGAACTGGTTGTCTTCTGTTCCGGGTGCTCTGATGGTCGCTCCCCTCCCACCATCAAGCATCTTTCCACCCGGGCCTCAACAGCAGTACCAGAAGGAATACAGCATCTTCGTCGGCGACCTGGCTCCAGAAACATCCAACTCGGATTTGGTCGCTGTCTTCCGCAATCCCCTACTTGGCTTACGGAACGACCGCGAACCCAAATTCATTTGCCCCTTCCTTAGTTGTAAAAGCGCCAAAATCATGCTCGATCCTGTTACAGGCGTTTCGAGGGGATACGGATTCGTCCGGTAAGCAATGTCGATCACCATTGATTGGCGTGACTGACACTGGACTGATTTGTGTCGCAGATTCACTGACGAAGCAGACCAACAGAGAGCGCTGGTCGAAATGCATGGCCTTTATTGCCTCTCTCGCCCCAGTAAGTTGAACTTAATGCTAAATGAATAGCTCTGTTCTGACTTGAATCTCGTAGTGCGGATATCGCCCGCAACCGCCAAATACAAGCCACCCCAACCGCAGATTCCATCGAACCTTCCGCCCATGCCATACCCATTGCTACCCCAGGCTGGCGATCAGAGGTCGATCTCATCGGCATCCATATCACCATCCTCTACGAACCAAGTTAGAAGTGTCTCCTCTCCTATTGCTGCGTCTGTCAGTAGCAGGCCGTCGTCGTCCACTGGTACACCAGTTGGTGTTTCTGGCCCTGGTACGGCACTGAGGAACTCACCCTCCCTGCCATCCGCTGGCTCTGGGTCGAGTAACGGCGTTTCACCTGGCGTCATGTCTCCAGCATCGTCAGAAGATGTTCTAGGCGTAGCTTCACCCACCGCAGTTCTCTACGGGGCGGTGCCTATGAAGGGACACGTTGCCGCAGGCACTTTTCCACTGCCTTCCAATTATCCCCAAGATTCTCACGAACAGAATACTCTTCCGCGGTATATTTTCTCCGAGGAATCGTGGAAACACCACGCTCAAGCACGCGCCATCCTCGGGAACTTGATCGGGCCGAACGGCGAGCAACTCACTTCCACAGACCCGTACAATACAACTGTCTTCGTCGGTGGATTGTCTCCTTTGATATCAGAAGACACCCTGCGAACCTTCTTCGCTCCGTTCGGCGATATTCATTACGTGAGTGCAAGCGTTCTATGCTCGGGTACTTGCTTATGTCTGTTTCAGGTTAAGGTCCCCGCTGGGAAGCACTGCGGATTCGTTCAGTTCGTACGCAAAGCCGACGCAGAAAGGGCTATCGAGAAGATGCAAGGATTTCCGATAGGTGGAAGCAGAATACGATTAAGTTGGGGAAGGAGTCAATGTAAGCTTCGCTAACCGCGTTCTGAGGATGTCGTGGCTAACGCCTGAGCAGATAAAGCCGCGCAGGCTGCTGCACAGGCTGCACAAGCGGCCGCCCTTCAGGCACACGTTCAAGCGCAGACGGTCGTAAATCCGGCCACACCACTCTCTTCCGAGCAGACCCTTCAACTTTTACAGAAGCTGGGCACTTCCAGTTTTGGCGGTCAGACCGGGGCTAACGGCCAAAGTATGGACAATGCTGGCTACATCATCCCAAAGGGTGCAAATGGCACCAATGAGGAAAAGATGACCTCTTTCTCTGCGAACCAGGACAACGTGATTTCCACCCCCTTCCATGATATGTTTTCCAACCCCTACGTGCCACGTTCTATGGCCACGGATGCATTGGATTATCAGCGTCCTATGCGGTCACATTTCTCCTCGTCGCTCTCCACTTTCTCCCCGTTTTCACCTGATCCCGGTTCTCTGCCGTTTGAAACGCGGAGAAACCAATCTAAAGAACCCTCTGCATTGGATTCAATTGCTCATGCGGAGCGTGCCAGAAGATTTGATTCGATTGCTCCAGACAGCGATAACGTTGCAGAATTTCTAGGAGGTTGCGTTCGGATGCCAAATGGTTCTCAGAAGTTCGGAACGTACCTTGATCGTTCGTCTCCTCGTCAGGAGCCCATCTCTCGGCCAAACTCCGGTCAAACTTCATCCCAAGGTCGCTCAAGCCAATTTGATACAAAGGAGGAGCGTGATCCTATACGGGATCTTAATGGCACTCTCGCAAGTCTGAGCTTGGATCATAGTAACCCATGGAAGTCCTCTGAAGAAGGTTCAGACATGCAAGTACCGGGTTCCTGAATGAAGCTTTTTCTCCTCCTTCAAGGCCATATCTTTTCTGCCTTTCCTTTTCGTGCGTTAATCCCGATTTTTCGTTTTATGTTATCTGCCTTCAAGCTACCTCATTTTCTACAAACTACACCTGGAAGTTTGGGGGGGTTTCTCTGTTACCCAATTCCGCTCTCGATCGATGTGTGCACCCGCTTCCCGTGATATTGTCAGATCCTCTGAACGCGCCTATTTTTTGTCTATGTCGTTGTTTTGTGTTTTGCGTCGAGTAAATGAAAGGCAGTATGTACCTAACGTTCGTAGTCTCGTCGCCTTGTAGTATCCCCAACCGATCTTATGATACGACTCAAATAGTACCCATATCTCTGTTTACATTAATCCTTTGTGTATGGTCTCGGTGAGTGACGGTGTACTGGTGCCATGGTACACGATGGTCATCCACGACCAAGCCAAGGAGTGAGAGGGTTACTATCTGGTCCATCGACACCAAGCAAATCGGTAGTAGTGCAAGTGCCAGTCCCTGACTCCCTCTGATTCATTAGTATACAATGCATCACAGGTTACAGTTTTTTTGGACAGAGATTGACTGCAACAAGACTCAGCTCCGAGCCTCGGGCCTGGTCACCTACTGGGCCGGCGACTCAATCCGGCCTTTCCATGCCTAGTCTCTACCGTATGAAAGGGTCAATTAGCGTACTATGTACGGAGACGCTTTTTACTACCTCGAAAATACAGACCGTATCATCTGGAAGTCTGAGTAGTTCCAAGATTCTTATCGTTGTGCTGCTGTCGCGAGTTCTCTAACTTCGCTTTGGCGTAACACCCTTCTTCCTCTTGATGTCGACCGGCCTGGGAAACAAACACAATTTGGGCCCTCTCCACCGGTTGTACATAGCTGCACCGTTGGGTTCTTCGTCGTCGTTCGAGTCAGCTTCTTCGACAACAGTATCCGCGTCTATGTTCCGGACATTGACGCCGTGCACCAATCCCCCGCTTTGGTACCTTTCAAGTACCGCTTGCACCATCCGACTATGCCCTCGAAACTTGGATGAGCGCAGGTCGCTGCGTGCTTCATGGACAGTACCTCCACTGGTATTATCCTCAACCTGAGAAAGGCGAGCGAGACGTGGAGTACCCCCATTACGATTCGCAGGACAAGAGGAGCATTCTCTGAACCACCTCCGCTCGTGGAGGGGCAGTGGACGGAACGCGATTGTAGATGGAGAGGCGCAGAGCGTGAGTTGGATGCCGAGTTTCTGCGTGAGGGTGGGTAACATTGTGCGCTCTATCCTTACATGAGCCTGGGGGCGATTCTATTTAACCAGTCTCGTCGCTCAGCTCGCTGCGATCTGGGCAGGATTTCTGTTGGATTGGATTGGACTTTCCTCCCTCGTGAACGATGCCGGTACAGCGTTGGAAATGATGCTGCGACTCGGAGCCACTCATGACACTGGGCGGAACGCATAGACGTAGGCCGGTTTGTTTACGGCTCGACGAGATGAAGAACTGTAAGATGCTATCATAAGAGTTTGTGTTCAATAAATCGTGTGTCTCTCCTGGGCATTAGATGTACAATGGAGCGCTTCGTAATTGATATCATTCGACAGTGAGCCTCGAGCAATTGGTCCCTTGGACTATACTCTCGAGTCACTACCGAACTTCGTCGAAAACCTACTGAGGGCTTGATTCTTGCTACGAGATCTGATGACCAAATAGTCGATCCGCCAGTGTAAGCTCGAATAGCTCCCTCCCTTCGCTAGTTCCCCAAACCCTGGAGTTTGACAGATCAGAGCCGTCGCCAACAGCATCGTCATAGTCTTCGTACGTCCATGCCGGTTCGCCTGCGCCTTTCATATGCATGAGCAGACCTTGCATAAAGTGATCGGTAAGCAGCTCGTCGAGAGGATGAAGTGTTGGATCTTTAATATGATTTAGTTGGAGACGTAGGCCGTTAATGTCCGCATTGCCGTTAGTAAACGCGGTAATCCGGTAACCGTTCTGCGTAGAGTGTCGTTCCTGAGGAGTAATATGTTTACTGGGATAGAACACACTTTGGGGTTTACTCCAAACTCGTAATTGTCCCAGGCATCGTGTAAATCACTTCGCAGTGTAATGAGGTTCTGTACAGAGTCAATTTTGGTCCTGCCACCTATATGAGCTTCATCTGTCGTGTCGGTAATCTTGCTCGGGTAACCCCTCCGTACCCACTGTGAAGGTGTTGCCATGAGTTTAATAAGTGTGTGATAGAATATAAATGACCCACTTCAGTATCATGTACCTGCGGAAATATGTGCGCGACTTTAAGACGACTATATGTCTGCGTTTGCAAGCCCGTGATGAGGCATTTACCATCTCTAATGCGACCACGGATGCAGTAGCGAGAATCCTGTAAAAGACAAAAACAATGAGCCAATTCTCCGCTAAAAAAGGTTTGAACAATCACTGACGTGGGAAGGGGGATTAAAATAAGCAGGAATGCTCGGAGGGCGAGGGCGTGGGCGAGTTGCTACGAGTCCAACACGAATAGGCTCACCAGCTACTCGTTAGATTAGAACTCTGATGCTTCAAGGAGTCCATGCGCTACTGCTACTGACTGGTGGAGAGCAATACGTAATGTCCGGGTTGCACGAGCTGAGCACCGGACGGACATGGTGTACCGGGTTTTTGCTGTGCTAGATCATACCGGAAAATGGACCAGGCTGCCTCAGTCACGGTGAGTGCGATTATGTATCTGTAAAACTCGTCCCATTGGAGAGTGCCATATTGCCAGAATCCTGACTGCGATGTCAACGTCGCAAGCAAGGTGAACGATGGCAAGGACATGTACCAGCGATCACAGCACCTTCAGAATCAAATACTTCCACGTTGCGTCTCTGCAGTCGGGACGGTCCACTGGAGCCCATCTTTTCAAGGATCCCTACAAAAGCAACGTTAGTTAGGACGAGAAAGTGGCAAAGCTGGTTTCTGTTTGCCTATGCTTGCATGGTGAATGCACGGCTGGCGACATCACAACCAGAAGAGGCACATACAAGATCAACGGCAAGAAGACGAAAATTTCACTCACAAATGCTCTGAAGAGGATACTACTGCACCAATGACGTGTAGGATAACAAGTTAGCTGCTCACAAGCGATGTATATATGCGGCATTTTGTCCGAAGCTCATCGGCATATAGTTCCTGCAGGTGTCTTAGACCATCCGTTCAAGTCTGATTCACCGTTTGAAGACAACAAACTTTCATCTCACTTACACGCAAGAACTCCTCAAAGAACGATTGCTGAAACAAGATCCAGACCTCAACATCTTCCGAGCCTTCACCGGCAACGACAACAAAAATGCCTACGAACTGGAGGTCGGTTTACGTTCTCGGCGATGGGAGTGAGCCCCATTTCCAACGCGTGTTCATGCCTCACCATCTCCCTTTTGGTATGTATCTTTTAAACTGAAGGTAGTACTCAGACATCCAGGCCCTTAAACGTGCAGTAGAAGGTCCCGAGTCTCTAGAGCAATGATTCCGGAAACTTGGGGAGAACGATACATTGGTGGAGATGTGAGGTGTCCATGAGGTTACTCCCGGGTTAGTGGCTTCTATTGCCACTGCAGTATGAGGAAAGAGGGAAAACGAGTGCAGTCGTTCTAAAGCTTCATCTGCCAGGTTCGATATATTTGGTCTAAGGACAAAAAGTTCAACCTGAAAGGAAAAATCACCGGCCTGGACTACTACCAACGTTCTGTCGTCTCGGTGATATCGCCGCTCGGAGCTGGAACTTTGACTGGTTCCAGACAACGATCGCTACGTCGAACACATCAATCCTTGGAAGTGAACACCAGGGTAAGTAAGTTCATTTCACTATTTACGGCTCCATTAGTACTCTGTGTTACTATGCTCTAGCTAACCGACTTCCCACTCACTCGAGACTCATCCTCCCTATCTTTACCACCGAGAAGGACAAATCCCGTCTTCCAATGGAAATGAATACGCGCTCACAAGGATCACCAACGTTGACCGTTTTAAACACCGCCAGTGCTCAGGGCGTTCAGGTTACCGGCAATGACACACTCGGCAGTTTCGCTCTGTTGTTCGTGGTTCTATTGGTGTTATCGATTATTGTCATGCCCAGTGACGAGAATGGTAGGATAAATTAAGGGCGCTAGTAGCGCAGTAGGCTGCACGGCGGTCAACGCTTAGGAGGGCGAACTTAGGTCTCGAGCGGACGTGCGGGGGCGACGAGCAGACTTCTCGTCTCATAGAGATCTGGTATTCTGGTAGCTACCCTCTTATACGTCGCTAGCATTTCATATCCTTTGTGTTGGGGGCGGGTGAGTATCTACACCCGTCCCCATACCCGCAATGCACGTCATCTCCCGTCTATGGGGATTTATCCTGCTTGCGCTACGTGCGGCCGCATGTGGTTACACGATAGCTGTACTCTCTAGGTGTGATTCGTAGCTTAGAGTTTCGTATGGATCTGGCTTGTCGAGACCGCTGTCTCAACACCCAGAATCGACTCGGACGCCTTCGCACAACGACTCACTTGCAAACGAGCACATTTCTTCCCTTCTGGTCCTCTGTTCGCGCTCAGCTTTCAATAGCACTGTATCATAGCTTCATTTGCAAAGTATCTTTGGCTTTGAAACGTTAATAAATGACCGTTGTTGTTCTCTACGAGTGAGTAGCCGACTCGGCGCATTGGCCGGCATACCGGGAACCACGCCTGCTCTGGTCGAAGCTGCACGCGAGTAAGTTAGCTACAAGTTCGTATGGGCGTACTCTTCAAATAGAGTTGGAAATTTTTGTATGAGCGCTACCCAGTCGTCTACGCTAGTTCAGCACTATTACCAGAACAAAGTCGTCATAGCAGGGCGGTACTCAGGTTTAATCATCACTCCGATCCGGCTGACTGTCAAACTTCCAAGTTGTAGCGGGGGGAATCAGAAACAACATCTCCGGCCAACGATCGCTACGAACTCAACTGCAGGACCTCAAAATTATATGTAGTGTCACGGTGTCACCATCCTCGCATTTGTTTGAAGCCGTCACCACTTGCAACTCGTACGTATTCTTGCAACGCGTTTATGTTTCCGTACCTCCTCAAATGTAAGTTGCTGCAATGGATCTTGAATGTGCACCCGTCTATCGAGAATTTGAGTGGTAGAACTTGTAGCCCCTAGGCTAGCACTTGGCGTCACACGGCATGGACATCATTCCGCCACCAATACCAAACACTGCCAAATACCCACACCAACTGCAAGAATCTAACACATTATACTCGATAGCGTCCACGCCCCAACATCCAGACGTTCTTTTTCCAAAGTGAGTACGCCCATACAACCCACCTCAGCCGTCAACGACGCTGCCGTGCGATTGTGATCGCGTCGCACGGACGTATATATTGGATGTTGAGCGTAGAGTTCGGATGACGGGGGGGGGGGGATGCTGACGATACGGCGTGCTGACCCTGCTTAAAATCGCGTTTTGTAGAGATGGGACTCCAAGAATACCAGGTCGTCGGGCGTCATTTGCCCACCGAGTCAGATCCCACCCCAAAAATCTACCGCATGCGCATCTTTGCGCCCAACGAAGTCGTCGCCAAGTCGCGTTTCTGGTATTTCTTGAGGTGCGACGACTCGTCCATGCACTACTCGTCCATCTCTTGGAATTGACATGCTTGTTGTGCTTCGATAGGCAACTCAAGAAAGTGAAGAAGGCGAGCGGTGAGATTCTTGACGTCAGCGTGGTATGTATTCCAGTTGAACTATCCTCAAAGTGCTCTGGCTCAGCTCTCTCCTTTTTTTCTATTCTCGTACGTTATAGATATACGAGAAGAAGCCTTTGAAGGTCAAGAACTTCGGTATTTGGCTCCGTTACGACTCCCGGTCGGGCACGCACAACATGTACAAGGAGTTCCGCGAGCTGAGCCGTGCCGATGCCGTGAAATCGCTTTACCAAGACATGGCAGCAAGACATCGTGCCCGATTCCGGTCTATCCATGTACGTCTTTTCTCCCGTCCAAACACGACAAGACTCGGTTACTTACGCAATCTCGCACATATAGATTCTCCGCGTCGTCGAGCTCAAGAAAGCAGACGACGTCCGTCGCCCATACATCAAGCAGCTCCTCGAGCCCAAGCTCAGATTCCCCCTTCCCCACCGCGTTGCCAAGTCTACATCGACATTCGTCTCTCGCCGTCCTTCGACGTTCTAAGTCGGATAGCGGCGAAGATGTATTCCTCATGTCACGAAATAATGGTATTCCTTATGGGACATGTATTTGGTTCTTTACATCCTCAGACTTGATGCCTATGCGATATGCAGTGCATGTGTCCAAATATTGAATTGCGATTTTACACGACAGAAAACTATTCAAAGACCTTCAAGGATGCAACAATGGCATCCCGTCTTCCTTGTACCCGTTGACGAAGTTACCCTATAATTTGTGCGTCGCGTGAGCAAGGCTGGGTTAGAGAGCACCTCAACACTCCTCCAGCGAAGGCTAATGGTACTACGATAGCGTACGCGAATTCATATGCAGTCCGAGCCTCCCCTTCGTCGCCGTAGGAGCATGTAGTATACCAAGCGTCCTAATGATCGAGTCCCGTTATAGGCATCGTGGTCGAGAGGCTCATCGGGCAATGGGGGTGTGACGATGTGGCGTGCCGAACGTGAGGCATATGCCATCTGCACCTGTCTCGCTGCCTATACACGGGTAGACACCGTAGATAACTGTAAATGGTTGGCTGGCCCCCAGCAGGGTGCGGCCAGCCCGTTTCGTGCAGGAGGGGCCACCGCCACCTGCAAATTTCCGGCACTGAAAGTCGTCGATCAATCCCACCCGCCACTGATCAAATAACATCAAAGAAATGCTGTTGAAGTCAGACCACCGATCACACCCCGTGACGGAGGGCTAAATAGCGACAAAAAAGCCAAACATCGACTTACATGATACACTAGTACATAATAGCACACCGTGTGGTCTATGTACATAGATGCGCCCTCGGTTCCAACCCTGCCCAACAGTCGAGTTTACAAGGCAGTACGGGGTCGTAACCAGACGTAAACGTCATCGACAGGGTGTATAGTAAGGATGCTCCTCGCACTAGATTGCGGAGGTTCCCACACTGACGACCGACGATCGAGGGGCACCGGCGTAACGTCGAAGAGAGAAAGGTATAGGATGGTTAGTACCTTGAGTTGGAACATAGCAAGGAACCTGCCCTTGCACTAGGAAATGCGTTTATCTCTAGCGGTCTGACGTGTTATGGCTCAGAGGACTCACTACATGTTTCCCTGCCCCGAAAGCAAAATAGGGTTTTCCCGACGTAGGCGCTAAGTCGCCCTCATACTGGCTTTGGACAAACCGATCCAAAACGAATCTGTGGCAATCGGGGTAGGAAGCTTCATTCTGCTGAGCAGCACGCGGGTAAAGCAAAACGTATTCCCCCTTTCGTATCGGGATCGTGCCCTCTCCATCTTTCAGTTGGAGATCACATTCTGCAAGACGTATTGCACTCTGTATTGTCGTAAGCCTTGTAGTTTCCAGAATTGCAGAGTTGAGGAGTGCAAAAGCTGGAGAATCCAATCTCCGCGGGCTCGCTTCCGCGACGAACGTTTCAATGCTTCCAAATTCTTCTCTGACAGCTCTGTCGATATCATCGCGCAGAGATGAGAAGGCGCGAGGATCGGCCATCAGCCACGAAAAGAGCCAGAACACGACGTTTGACTGGTTGGCATGAAATGCTATCAGCAATGAAAGAACTGCAGGCGATGCCACCTCGAAAGAGATATTTTTTTCCCGAATAACTTTAGCAAAGTTGCCCGCCAACTTATCTTTGTCGTTATCAGGATTCGCACCCTGTAGACAGGTGGTAATGTGCTGGAGCAGGCGCCCTCGAGCCCAGGTGGACGGCAAAGACCAGAACGGACGCTGAACGAGTCGTTTAGTGAAACTGTGCAAGAAGGTAACCCAGTCGTCATATGTGTCCGGAGAGAATTTGCTGCCCAGTAAAATTGGAGTCGCGGCGCAATACATCGGTTCTGTGAGGGACCGCCTCAGCGACACTCGGTCGCCACCCGAGTAAAGCTTTAACCGCTGGAAGGCAGTTTGCGCAAAGTCTGTAGTGAGACCATCCATAACTCGTTTGGACATACGCCGGTCAAGTATAGGGAACAGGTTGCGGTTGAGTGTATCAAAAATCATGGGATAAAGGGAAGTGTCGCCGCAAAGTGCACGGAAATGAGAGTAGTGCTCGACGCGGTTTGCAAGGACCCGGTGATCAGTAAAGAGGGCATTGCGGATAGAGTCGGCTGTCCCCACAACTATGACACTACGCCCTCCAAGCAGAAACTTGAACACGGGACCATATTGCGCACTGCAAGCCGGCTACAGGGGATACATCTAGATGATGACAGACACTTACCAGCAGAGGGCCAAAAACCTGTGCGGTCCGAAGGCAAAGCTAATAGCAGAACCGAACCATGGCAAAAGACTCGAAACCTTAGGGGGATAGGCAGATTCTTTCTTGGACATCGCATGAGTGATTAACATGAATCCGACCCAGATAATCATAGTAGAAATTTGCGCAGCAGCCAGTGCGTACGAGGTCATGCTGGGCAGGAATCTGGAGGTTCTCATTCGACAACGAGCGTAAGGGGGATTTTATAGTCTCCCTGGATTACGTTCCAGTTCCCCAGCAACGATATTCTCAGACGCATGATGAACGCACGGCGTATTATGCGGATAAGACCATGCCTAGTTTAGAACGAATCACCACAATGAGCTGCGACACGAGGGGTGAAATTGAAAGACGAAGCAGCGATTGACAAGTTGTTGGGCTCGTTCGAGTTCATTTGGTCGTCTACGAGGCATCGTTGCCTCGGTGACTAGCGCTGACAACAAAGCGGAAGAAGCAAATGCGGAGGAAACGAGAAGGTAAGACCTACATATGTGGGACTGAGATATATGCGAAGCCAGTGGCGTTTGCTGCAGACGAGTAGTGACGCGAATACGAATATAGGGTAGCCACGATGATCCGGTGCCTTTGCTTCTTGGCGTCAGGCTGTGTTATATATTACAGAACATCGACTCACATAATACCCTACACCGTGTGGTCTTACATAACTACCTACGTACATAGATGTGCCCTCGCTTCCAATCCTGCCCAACAGTCGAGTTTACACGGCAGTACGGGGTCGTAACCTGACGTAGACTTCATCGACAGGGTGTATAGTATTGATGCTCGTTGTACTAGGCTGTGGAGGTTTCCACTCTGACGACCGACACTCGAGAGGGACCGGTGTAACGTCGAAGAGAGAAAGGTATAGGATGGTTAATACCTTGAGTTCGAACATAGCAAGGAACCTTGCACTAGGGAATGCGTTTATCTCTAGCAGTCGGACGTATATGGTTCAGAGGACTCACGAGATGTTTCTCTGCTCCAAAAGCAAAATAGGGTTTTCCCGACGTAGGCGCTAAGTCGCCCTCATACTGGCTTTGGACAAACCGATCCAAAACGAATCTGTGGCCATCGGGGTAGGAAGCCTCAGTCCGTTGAACAGGACGAGGGTAGAGTAAAACGTATTCGCCCTTTCGTATCGGGATCGTGCCTTCTCCATCTTTCAGTTCATAATCACATTCTGCAAGACGTAGTGCATTCTGTACTGTCGTAAGCCTTGTAGTTTCCAGAATTGCAGAGTTGAGGAGTGCAAAAGCTGGAGAATCCAATCTCCGCGGACTCGTTTCCGCGACGAACGTTTCAATGCTTCCAAATTCTTCTCTGACAGCTCTGTCGATGTCATCGCGCAGAGATGAGAAGGCGCGAGGATCGGCCATCAGCCACGAAAAGAACCAGAATATGACGTTGAACTGGTTTGCATGAAGTGCTAGCAGCAATGAAAGAACTGCTGGCGATGCCGCCTCGAAAGAGATATCGTTTTGCCGAATAACTTCAGCGAAGTTGCCCGCTAGCTTATCGTTGTCGTTATCAGGACTTGCACCCTGAAGACATGTGGTAATGTGCTGAACCAGGCGCCCTCGGGCCCGGGTGGACGGCAAAGACCAGAATGGACGCTGAACAAGTCGTTTAGTGAAACTGTTCAAGAAGGCAACCCAATTATCATAGGTGTCCGAAGAGAATTTGCTGCCCAGAAAAATTGGAGTTGCGGCGCAATACAGCGGTTCTGTGAGGGACCGCCTCAGCGACACTCGATCGCCCCTCGAGTTAAGCTTTAACCGCTGGAAGACAGTTTCCGCAAAGCCTGTGGTGAGATCATCCACAGCTCGTTTGGACAGACGCCGGTCAAGTATAGGGAACAGGTTGCGGTTGAGTACATCATAAATCATGGGAAAAAGGGAAGTGTTGTTGCAAAGTGCACGGAAATGATAGTAGTGCTCGATGCGGTTTGCAAGGACCCGATGGTCAGTAAAGTGGGCATTGTGGATGGAGTCGGGTGTCCCAACGACTATGACATTACGCCCTCCAAGCAGAAACTTGAACACGGGACCATATTGCACACTGCAAGGCAGTTATAGAGGATACATCTAGATGACGACAGACACCTACTGGCAGAGAGCCAAAAACCTTTGCGGGTCCGAAGGTAAAGCTGAAAGCAGAACCGATCCATGGCAAAATACTTGGAACCTTAGGGGGGTAGGCAGATTCTTTCTTGGACATCGCATGAGTGATGAACATGAACCCGGCCCAGACAATCATAGCAGAAATTTGCGCAGCAATCAGTGCGTACGAAGTCATGATGGGCAGGAATCTGGAGGCTGTCGTTAGACAACGAGCGTAAGGGGGATTTTATAGTCCCCCTGGATTACGTTCCAGTTCCCCAGTCCAGTATAGCAGCGATATTCTCAGACGCACGGTAAACGCACGTCGTATTATGCAGATAAGGCCATGCCTAGTTTGGAACGAATCTCCACAATGAGCTGCGAAACGAGGGGTGAAATTGAAAGACGAACCAGCAATCGACAAGTTGTTTCAGGGGCTCGCACGTGTGAGTTCGAGTTCATATGGTCGTCTCCGAGGCATCGTTGCCTCGATGACTAGCACTGAAAAGAAAGCAGAAAAACCCAAATGCAGAGGAAACGAGGAGGTAAGACCTACATATGTGGGACTGACATATATGTGAGGCCAGTGGCGTTTGCCGCAGACGAGTAGTGACGCGCATTAGTACGAATACGGGGTAGCCACAATGATCTAGTGCGTTTGCTTCTTGGCGTCAGGCTGTGTTATTACAAAGGGGTCGGTTTATGTAAATCTTGTATGGCCTCGGCGTTATCGATACCAAACACCCACACCGAAATCTAACACGTGCTCGATAGCGTCCGCGCCCCATTCTTTTTTTTTTCCAAATCGAGTACAATCCGTGTCAGGCGTTAACGGCACTGCGTGAGATTTTGATAGTGTTGCACGGATGTGTGTATTGGAAGCTGAGAATAGAGTTCGAATGGGGGGGGATATCGCTGATCAATGATGCGCCGTGCTGACCCTACTTGGAAACGCGTTTTTGCATAGATCGGACTCCAAGAATATCGACGTACGTCTTTTCTCCTGGCCTAACACGATGACCCTGTCCACTGACGAGACTCTGGCCACTCATGCGATCTCTCGCATATTTATAGATTCTCCGCGTCGTCGAGCTCAAGAACGCAGACGGCGTCCGTCGCCCATACATCAAACAGCTCCTCGAGCCCAAGTTCGGATCCCCCCCTTCCCCACCGCGTTGCCAAGTCCACATCGACATTTGTCTCTCGCCGTCGTTCGGCGGGCAGCGGGCAAGATGTATTTCTTTGGAACATGTATTCGGTTCTTTACATGCTCGAACTTGATGCCTATGCAGTGCATGTCTCCAGATTTTGAATTACCATCCTGTGTGGTAGAACACCTGGCATATCATCCGAAGGTGCTCAGGGATGCAGTGATGGCATCCCGTTCGCCTTGCACCCGCTGACGAAGCTACCCTATGACCTGTGCGTCGCGCGAGCAAGGCTGGGTTAGAGAGCACCGCAACACTGCCAGTGATGCATGATAAGCCAGTGACAAGGTGAAGATGGGAATGTCCCAACAAGAATCCTTGGATCTCGCTTTTTGCTGAATGAATGGTTTGGCTTGTGTGCGAACGGTTATGTGCGGTTCCACGTGTACGCATAGTCAGGGCGGAAATTGTCTTACAGTTTACAGTACATAATATGTCAAAATCACTCACAGGCCTCCATAAACTACCTCTCCATCGATAACGGTCGCCAGTACCTCAGTCCCTAAAATCTCCGACTCTGGCACGGTCATAATGTCCCGATCCAGGACCACGAAGTCGGCTTTCTTACCCATGGTGAGCGACCCGATGACGGACTCGGAAAACGAAGCGTAAGCCGCATCCAATGTCATGCCCTTGAGGGCCTGGAAGCGCGTCAAACGTTGCTCGGGGTACCTGTGATCAGTAAAGCGGAGAGATTTGTTCGGACGAACCAACAACGTACCACCCTTGAGGGCCATGCGGGGATTGTCCAGAGACCGAGAGCCGAGTGACTGCAGCATAGAAGCCCAATAGGGGGTTAATGCCCTCCACGGGAAAATCTGACCCAAGAGGGAGTATTTGGTTTCGAGACGTTCTGGAGAACATGCTCAAACAAGCCTTCATGTCTCAAGCAAATAAAAGCATACTGAATCATTGTACGGTATGCATATGCCCCACGGATACGTTCCGGACCCTACAGCAGGTCACCTCCTCTGCTCATTCTAAGAGAAAAGACATTACCAGACGCTGTTTAGCATACCACATATCGCTAGTCCTGAAAAACAAAATCCTCAGCACAGTCCTCAATGTGCGCCGCAGACACTTACGCATGCGCGGGCTGAACACTAGGTATCACTATCGAAAAACGTCTTGAAGACCGCAGAAATCTGAATGCGGGGTGACCATACCACCCAGCCGTCCCATTCTCTCGAGGTCTTCGTGTGTCATGATTTGGGCGTGCTCAATACGGGGCCTTGCTTCCGACATATTTGTACCCGCGAAGACATCTTCAAAGATATCGAGGACAGCACGGTTGGCTCGATCGCCTGTGCAATGGATGTTCTACGTATGTCGGACAGGGAACCCTCGAAGGCACAAGCGGTAACGACCAGCACTCACTACCTGCCAGCCGTTGGCGTGGAATCTCTTGACGAGGTCAGAGAGAACGTCTTCCTGGATTCGCATGATTCCGCTCGTGGCTGGATTGTCGCTGTACTATGTAGGGATACATGACCAGTAAAGAAAATACAGGCAAAATAAATACACACTGGTTCCAGAAGAGCTGCCCCAGAAGAACCAAGCGAGCCTACAGCCTGTGTTAGCCGGACTCTTAATCGAGCGACGAGTCGACGTACCGTCGACGAAAAGCTTGATACTGCGGAGGTTGAGGCGTCCGCCAACGCCGTAGTCAACCAGGCGGGGTAGTTTATCACCCCAATACTCGGCGGGACTCAAATGGCCCATGAGATAGAGGCGAAGCTACGGCATGAATACCGAGAATGAACGAATAAGCATTCATGAGACAAATACCGGGAGTTTCTCGGACTCTGCGTATCTTCAAGGCATGAGCAGGCCATGCGGTGACATCAGAGTAACCTACTGCTTGTAGAACTCGATAGCGTCAGGATCAGTAGATGCTTCGTGGATGCTGGTCAACCCAACTGCAAGGGCATCCTTGACGGTTTTATCGAAATAGCGTAGCATGTCCGCCTCGGAAGGAGATGGTACTGGAATCAGAGACTTTGCCTTGTCCACGAAAATGCCTGACGCGCATAAGAACTATGGTATCCATAAAGTACAGGAATGTCAGTACCGGTTGGATTGGCGGAACCATCGCGAACGATTTGCCCGCCATTTACTGTGTTTGGAAGTTCTCCCATAAGCTGTAGCACGCGTCTAGATACCCACGCGACATGGCAATCTATGCGCTCTAGGTATATACGTCTGCCTCTGAGAAGTGGTTCAGCGTCGAGATCATCCTAAGAGAATGCAAAGTGCGTATGCGTTGCTGTGCAATCAACAAATGCTAGACGCTTACTGCATGAGGGTACTCTGGTACTGCCCAAATGTTGTGGTCCCAGCCCATCCCTTCTATCCACGTGGAGGGATCGCTGAGGATATCGGGTCGTGCTGTGACAAAGTCGACGAGTCTCTCGAGTACCTCTGCGCAGAAAGCATCAGTGATTGAGGTGGTGGAGCAGATATATCACCTTGTTTCGAGGTGCAACCGGACAGATCGACGTTGAGTTTTACGGAGCCGTAGGACAGTACGTGGGCATGCGCATCTACAGAGATGGGATTCGTCGTGGTCATCAGATGGAGTGTGGGCGTACCAGCCAGTCCAGGGACGATTATGCTCTTGGGGTCGATGAAGGACACCTTGAGAGACGGCCTCCAAAAGTCGAGAAACCCTCGTGAGCAGGCCGTGATGTCCGCTGTGCTGGAATTAGTTGACTGTGTTCCTGTGCGAGAACAGACGGCCCACCGAGACTGCCCGTGTCTGCGATGTGAGTGTCCCGTACGAGGATGCACTGTACGGTGGGGTGGGCCGGGTCTACAGTGTAGACGCCCTCGCTTGTGGGTGAGCACACGGCGTATTCTCGCGTGGAGATCTGAGATGGGCCGTATAAGACGGCGCTGAGGACGAGTACGACGGCGAGTGCGATCCAAGTCTGGGGCGGGTCCACGGACATGATCGTCATCGTAGACTCCAGCTGGCACGTAGCGCGCGCCTCTTCCCACCCGCTCACTCATGCTCAGTGGACGATCTGCTGCACACATACCGAAAGACGTAGCCACTGAAGAAGTCGATCGGGAAGCATCCTCACCCGACCGACTCGCCCACTTACGACGCGCAAGTCTCTCTTTCTTGAGCTTGGTTCGATTTGATCGGCTCACACTGTAATATCAGATCTGAAGAGGACAATGACCCGCTCACAGACGACGGCGGGTCTGCCATGTCGATGCCCGTCTCAGCCCGCTCGACTCGCCCCCAACTGCACGGAAACAGGTCTACAGCAAGAGCCGGCCGGCCGGCACCAGCTCGCGTCGAGCATGCTGTCCGACGACTGCACCGACTCACAGATGTAAGACGGCGATGTCAAATTGAGCATCGCCGCCAAGGCCAGCCAAAGTCATCTGGGATTCCCCAGTCTGCACTATTCGTCCTCGACAAGTACTGCACGGGAAACTCATTGTATTACAGGAATAGTCCTAACACTCTAAGTCCTAGGGTATCAAATACATGGTGCTGCATGAGGCACATAAAGTAAGAAGCTTCTGCATTCTGTTTTTCATATGGACTGCTATCCTGTTGCCCAAGGGTCAGCCACAGAGTCTGAGAACTGAAAGAAACCTCTGGGTACCTTTTCCCCATTCTCCACAGTTGGTACTCAGTGCACTTTAAGAGAGACATCCAGACTAGGAAATTGGCTGATAACATTTATGCCACTTATCCCCATGAACCATTTGACTCAAGTCCAATTCCATACAGCAACCTTTTGGGATGACTGCTATGGTCCACATTGAGTACAGTGGGTGCCTTGCTGATACAGGTATCCAAAGCAGCAACCTGCCCTTTGGACCTCTGATCCAACCATCATGGTGGAGCTTGACTGGTTGAGTCTGTAGTTCCCCACCCCCCCAAGAGAATCCATGAAGAAGTTGTTTGCCATCATACAGTGCATGTGAGGAGATGGAGGAAAAGCCAATGTGATGTGGTTTAATGACTGGAATTGCTTTTAATAAGCTTAGGTACTCATCACAAGTTTTTAATGCTCACCATCTGCCATGTCAAGTGGAATAAGTGCATTGCTTAGATTGGATGCAGACAACTCCAACTGTTCCTGGGCATTGATAATAACCTCATGAACATTAGTATCCCAGATCCTCACAGTCTTGTCCAAAGAGCCTGACACAATCCTCTTGCCATTAGGGGAGAATGCAACTGAATTGACTCCACCTGTATGCCCCTCAAGATGGCTGCCAATCTGGACTCCTCTTTCAGCATCCCAGACCCTCACAGTACTGTCCCAAGAGCCTGACACAATTCTCTTGCCATCAGGGGAGAATGCAACTGAAAAGACTGCATCTGTATGCCCATAGCTGCCAATCTGGACTCCTCTTTCAGCATCCCAGACCCTCACAATGTTGTCCAAAGAGCCAGACACAATCTTCTTGCCATTAGGGGAGAATGCAACTGAAAAGACTGCATCTGTATGCCCCTCAAGATGGCTGCCAATCTGGACTCCTCTTTCAGCATCCCAGACCCTCACAGTGTTGTCCCAAGAGCCTGACACAATTCTCTTGCCATCAGGGGAGAAGGCAACTGAATTGACTTGATATATATACTCCTCAAGATTGCTACCAATCTGTCTTCCTCTTTCAGCATCCCAGACCCTCACAGTATTGTCCAAAGAGCCTGACACAATCCTCTTGCCATCAGGGGAGAATGCAACTGAACTGACACCATGTGTATGGCCCTCAAGATGGCTGCCAATCTGCCCTCCTCTTTCAGCATCCCAGACCCTCACAGTCTTGTCCAAAGAGCCTGACACAATCCTCTTGCTATCAGGGGAGAATGCAACTGAAAAGACTGCATTTGTATGCCCTTCAAGATGGCTGCCAATCTGGACTCCTCTTTCAGCATCCCAGACCCTCACAGTCTTGTCCTCTGAGCCTGACACAATCCTCTTGCCATTAGGGGAGAATGCAACTGAACTGACACTACCTGTATGGCCCTCAAGATGGCCACCAATCTGGGCTCCTCTTTCAGCATCCCAGACCCTCACAGTTTTGTCCCCTGAGCCTGACATAATCCTCTTGCCATCAGGGGAGAATGCTACTGAATTGACTTCATCTGTATGGCCCTCAAGATGGCTGCCAATCTGGACTCCTCTTTCAGCATCCCAGACCCTCACAGTCTTGTCCAAAGAGCCTGATGCAATCCTCTTGCCATCAGGAGAGAATGCAACTGAATGGACTCCATATGCATGCCCCTCAAGATGGCTGCCAATCTGGACTCCTCTTTCAGCATCCCAGACCCTCACAGTGTTATCCCAAGAGCCTGACACAATCCTCTTGCCATCAGGAGAGAATGCAACTGAAAAGACATCATCTGTATGCCCTTCAAGACAGCTGTCAATCTGGACTCCTCTTTCAGTGTCCCAGACCCTCACAGTGTTGTCTGTAGAGCCTGACACAATCCTCTTTCCATCAGGGGAGAATGCAACTGAATAGACTGAACCTGTATGCCCCTCAAGATGGCTGCCAATCTGGGCTCCTCTTTCAGCATCCCAGACCCTCACAGTCTTGTCCAAAGAGCCTGACACAATCCTCTTGCCATCAGGGGAGAATGCTACTGAATTGACTCTATCTGCATGGCCCTCAAGATGGCTGCCAATCTGGACTCCTCTTTCAGCATCCCAGACCCTCACTGTCTTGTCCTGTGAGCCTGACACAACCCTCTTGCCATCAGGGGAGAAGGCAACTGAATAGACATAATCTGTATGCCCTTCAAGATGGCTGCCAATCTGGACTCCTCTTTCAGCATCCCAGACCCTCACAGTCTTGTCCTGTGAGCCTGATACAATCCTCTTGCTATCAGGGGAGACTGCAACAGACTCAACCCCACCTGTGTGCCCCTCCAGACCAAGTAATTGGGCAGCTTTCCAGTACTCCTGACTTCCTATGACTCCAGCAAGGGAAGAAAACTTTGGCATGACCATCCTTGATAACATGGTTTTCACAGGGAGAAATGCCAGTGCAGAAACATACACATGTGGTGCACTGTGAGAGATTGTACCATTGAAGATGTCAATAAACCTGATTCCATCTTCTACCAGTCCTGATGTGTCCCTGAAGTCCTCTTGGTTCTTTGATGTTTAAGTTAGACCACATTAATTGCACATAATAACAAACTCACCAAAAGCCACTTTGCAAGAGACACAAGGGCAGTGGCAGCATTTCCAACTCTGCCCAGAAGACTCATTGCCTCCAGCCAAAATAGAATTCTTTCACTTCCCACAAACTCCTCTACCAACTGTGCATGCAGTACATCAAATGTGGTCTTCTCTAGATGTTGGGACCAAAATTGACAGGAGTAGGATAAACAAGGAGAAATGCTCCTGTTAATCCTGCCTGGTAAATCAGCAACCTCTGCATTGCTCAAGTAGGAACTTTCCAGTCCACAAATGTTGAACTGAAGTTCAGCATGAAGGATCTTCAAGGTAGCAACAGCTAGGTCATCCGGGCCAGAGGTGTCAATGAAGTAGATCCCACTCCGTGAATGGTCAGTTAGGAAGTCATAGAAAGACGCATGGAGAGGTCGGACAGGAGAGGCGCGGTCAAGAATGCCCCCTAGTACTGGGGACATGAACTCGAGGATGAGACCAACATCATAGTGATCCTGCTTGTTGGGGAAGCATTTACGCATGCAATTCAAGTCCGCCACAGGCAGAGGCACAAACATCATCAAGACTTGATGCATTACGGAGCAGTATCGTTCAAGAGCCCTCCTAGATTTCGGGACAGCATTCTCCAGGATCGCCAAGTAAGTTGCATCCAGGAGTGATCTTCCCTCTTCGGACTGCAGACTGACCACGTCATCATAGCGTTCCTTCACGGTTGCTCCCGCTGTGTTGGGTTGGATGTAATCGCATGCTAGACGAGCCCATTCAAATAGGCAGTCAGCCTTCTGGGAAATCTTTTGGACTTCGGCATCCCCAATGTCTGGCAAATGTCCAAGTTGTTCGTCAACATAGAGCCGGATATCGCGTTCTGTCGACTCCCTAGAAACATCATCCAGAGAAGTTGGCTTTACATGTGGAGGGCCGCTCAACACACGTTGAATATCAGGCAAAGGGCGGGATGTTATAAAGATTCGGGCGTTACGGGGAAGATTCCTAGCCTGAGATGCAAGCACCGACAAGATGTGCCTCCGCGATCTTTCCGGACCGCTCTCGTCCAGCGCGTCGACCACCACGACCACGGTCCCAATCATAGCGCTCGACACCTTCAGCAACGGTTCCAAAATGAGCTTTTTCCACTGCTCCGTGACATCAGAAGTTGTCTTGAGGGAATGGTCCCTCGCAAGCACGTCAGCCAGTGCCCGCCGGAATGCAGGGTCATAGTCCGCCAGATCACGTGCAATGGTAGTAAATATCTTTTCCTCGCGATGCTCGGCCTGCCTATCTCGGGCAAAGCAAAAGCACGACCCAAACCATCCGGTTTCCTTGAGCCACAAAGAGATGGTATGTGCGATAGCAGACTTGCCCCTACCAGCTTGCCCATGCATCCAGAGAATGCGCGAAACATTTTCATCGGTATCTTTGATCCAGCTGACGATCTCCGCGAGGATCTCGATTCTGGTGCCGTCTAGACACTTCTTCGTCGTATTGACACCTGCACCCCCTGCGTAGGCCATGCCTTCCAGGCTCCGATCCTCACGTATGAAGCCCAAATCCCCACGTATGAGGCCCAAATCCCCGTGTATGAGGTCCAGTTTCCCGCGAGCGAGGCTCAAATCTTCAACGACGTGGTGCACGTTGGTGTGAATATCCTGGACCGCACGATCCCGGTACTGTTGCATCAAGTCATTCAGCATCTTGGTATAACCATCCGTCCTGGTCCGTGTCTCAGACCTGATATCCATTATATTCTTTCCAAATCTCTTCCCTGAGAATAATTTCAATCAGCCATTCAATGAAAGGTGCAACTGACATACAGAAGCTTGTCGTCTCCGAGTAATTCTTGATGAACCGGGCCACATCGCCTATCACTTGTGCAATCTTCCCCAAAGTTGCTTTCATAATATTAATGTTCTGGATGGTATCGTCTTCCAGAAGAAATTCATAAACTGTTCTGACTGTATCAAGGAGGTCGGACATGTCATGGTCTAGGTTAGCTTGATTGATAAACGACTAAAGAGGGCTGTGTGAGGTGAGCCGCATATATAGCTGGAGCATGAACTTACCTGAGCAGCAGCGGTTAAAATCCCCAGTGCAAGCGTGGCATAGGGATGAACCTGGACGCTTACATCAGCGCTGTCGGGTGACAGGAGGACGGAGCCCCTACCTGGGCGATAGTAGCAACGGCGGAACTAAAGGTCATGAAAGGCTGAAGGTATGTGTCGCTCAAGTTTTGGATGACTGTTTGGCCGACGCGTGGCATGACCGTCATGCGCTCCAGGCCCTGTTGAGCAGCATCGAGTTCACTACCTACCAATGCTGGGACCGGAGTGAGTGTAGCACTAGCGCCGCTGTTGGGATCGGCCGCATCGTTGCTGGTGTCGCCGATTGGCCCGACTGTAGCATTGGCATTGCTGTCAGGTGCAGCTGGTACGGCTCCTGTTTCCGTGTTGTCAGTTGGTCCTTGAGTCTTCCCAACACGGTTACTAAACGTCGTCGCAATAATAGGGTAAGGCAGATCACACACATCCCGGGTAAGAACCACCTGAACTCCTTGCTCTTGTGCACCCCTAGCGGTGCCCGTGACAGAACCCTGGTTCGACCGGTGAAAGAAGTGCCTCATCCGTGCAAATGCCCCCTGGGAGGCATCACCCGATGATCCAGCAATCGAAGCTACATCATCAGCGGGAACATGAGACGGCTCTTCTGACTGTTCCTGTGTGAATCAGTAACTGTGATCGCTTGTAATCGAGGAAACTGCTTACAGTGGCAGAGTTGGACGTACGCAGGCCGGACTGGTTTCTAAATCCAAAGAGACGGTGTTTCTTTGACTGCTTGCGAGCCATTGAGAAGTCAGTATCTCGTTCAAAGTTTCAGTGTAAGGTCTACGTTGAAGATGTCGACGTTGATACAGGAAAAGGTTGAATTTGCACTAAGCGCCCAGTTGCCGTAAAAACGTTGCAAGTGTCGCTGACGCACGGGCGACCCGCACGCTCGTAGAACATATATATGAAGCCCGTAGCTCTGATGCACGTCAACATGTACATTACACTGGTGTTAGCGACTAGTTGGAGCCGGGATCGCTTTGGGACTTGAAGGCAAACGGTAACGAGACTCCTGCCGACACTGGCACCGCCCAAATGGCGTGTTCCCAACCCATCCCTCGTATCCAGTTGGAGGGATCGTTGAGGATATCGGGTAGTGCTTTGACAAAGTCGACGAGTCTCTCGAGTACCTCTGGGCAGAAAGCATCAGTGATTAAGATAGTGGAGCACCTTGTTTCGAGGTGAAACCGGACAGATCGAGAGTTTTACGGAACCGTAGGACAGAATGTGGGCATGTGCATCTACGAAGATATGGAGTGGGGACGTACCAGCCAGTCCAAGGCGGATTATGCTCTTGGGGTCGATGAAGGACACGTTGAGAGACGGCCTCCAGAAGTCGAGAAGCCTTCGAGAGCGGCTCGTGATGTCCGCTACATTGGATCAACTGGCTGGGTCCTTTTGCGAGACAAACGACGCACCAAGACTGCCCGTGTCTGCGATGTGAGTGTCCCGTACGGGGATGCACCGTACGGCGGGGTGAACTGGGTCTGCCGTGTAGATGCCCTCGCTTGTAGGCGAGCACACACCATAGTAGTCTCGGGTGGAGGGCCAGGGACGAGTGCGATCCAAGTCTTGGGCAGGTCCACGGACATGATCGTCGTCGTCGTAAATAGGTCCGTCTCAGTTGTGGCCCGCGCCTCTTCCCACCCGCTCACTCAATGGACGATCCGCTGCACACACACCGAAAGACGCAGCCGTTGAAGAAGTCGATCGGGAAGCATCCTCACCCGACCGACTCGCCCACTTACGACGCGCAAGTCTTTCTCTTTCTTGAACTTGGTTCGATTCTGATCGGCTCACACTGTAAATATCAGATCTGAAGAGGACAATGACCCGCTCACAGACGACGGCGGGTCTGCCATGTCGATGCCCGTCTCAGCCCGCTCGACTCGTCCTCAACTGCACGGAAACAGGTCTACAGCAAGAGCAGGCCGGCACCAGCTGGCGTCGAGCATGTTGTCCGACGACGGCACCGACTCACAGACTTATGACGGCGATGTCGAATCGAGCATCACCGCCAAGGCCAGCCACGGTCATCTTGGATTCCCCACTCTGCGTTATTCGTCCTCGACGTCAACGCTGACATCCCAGATCGACGACTCGAGGAGCCAACCTGCCCCAGTCGACATCGCATTCAACCCCGCCTCGCTCACTCCCAACGACATCCAGTCGTTCGTGAAGAGAGCCATCGATGGGGAATCTGGTCGATCCTACCGCATCAACCCACCACCGACGGACAGACCAGTCCGCATTTACGCAGATGGTACGCAATCTCGTTCCGATCACGACATGTTTAACCCGTTGCACCACAGGCGTTTACGATCTGTTTCACTTTGGGTGAGGACAGCTTTGCTGTCTAACTTGCCAAGTACTGATCGGACCGAGTTAGCCATGCCCTGCAGCTCAGACAGGCAAAACTCTCATTCCCAAACGTCTACTTGCTCGTCGGCGTCAACAGCGACGAAGACGTCCAACGCCACAAAGCTCGCTGTGTCATGAATCACGTCGAGCGGTTCGTCATTCCCTACCCTCTAATTACCAGGTCTCACTGGGGCTAACCCTAGATGCGAGGCCGTTCGTCATTGCCGATGGGTAAACGAAGTCATTCCTGATTGCCCGTGGATACTCGACGCCGCATTCCTCGACAAGTGGAGAATCGATTACGTCGCACACGATGAGCAGCCATACAGTGCAGACGGCCACGACGACGTGTATGCATTCGTGAAGCAACAAGGTAACAGCTCTTGGCGTTACATGTGGAGCAAACATTCACCCTCATTCCACACAGGAAAATTCCTCCCCACCCGTCGCACACCCGGCGTATCGACATCCGATCTGCTAGAGCGCATCGTGTCAGGCTACCGCAATCGAGATTTCGACAAGAAACTCGAAAAGATGGGCCATGCAGAGCTGAAGGCAGCGGGATCTGACTTTGACGACAAGGAACGCTGCGGCCCCAGTCGCAGCCGCATCCCAGGTAACTAATGATCCACGTGCAAAGAGCATATGTTAGATACAATATACAATAGGGAGGTCACGAATAGACTTGGTAATGCTTCACTTCACTCGGCGTATCTTGCAGCCCCCATTTCATGATTCACGTTTTACCTTCTTCTCTTCAGTCTGGATCTCGTCGCTTTTGCCAGGCACAGGCGACGACGGTTCGCGCTTGCGTTTTGCCGTCGCTTCCTGCTTGGTCCTCTGTTTCGCAAACATGGCTTGAATACCATCCTTACGAGTTGATAGAGGTTGAATGAACGTGGGTGACTCTGCCCCGACCTTTCCAACTTCCTTTGGCACTTGGTAGCTAGTGGGCAACTTAGGCGGGTCATCGAACAAATGCGAGCAGCTTGATTGCTTACCACTCAAGAGGTGCTTTTACGTCCTCCCATGGGTGGAGTAGATTTGCAAGTTCAGCTGACCACGTCTGAGATGACGTATCTAACCAGCGCATGACGTCCTCCACCGAGGACAGAATGACCGGTTGGCGATCGTGTAACCAGCTCAGCCCCTTGCTGGCATCTGTGGTGACGATCGCAAACGTGTACGTAGGTTCAGAACTGTCTGTCAGAGGGACGTTTCTGCGTTCGTTTCGTCGAGCATTCGAGGGAAGAGAGACCACGTCACCTTTCTCGATGGTAGACTCGTAGAGACCAGCCATCAGCATGATCTTATCGGGGCTGGAGTGTCTGATGAAGTGCGGAAGCTTTGTCTTGCCTTTGGTCTGCCACTCGTAGTATCTGCAGTAAAGTCATACATGGGGTGTGAAAGAGAAAGAAGCCGGGTACGTACCCTTGGCAAACGACGATGCAGCGGTTCCTGCCTCGGAATTTATTCCACATCCCTACACCCTCGACCAAGTTCTCCGAACGCGCATTGATGGCCTGGGCCCCCCTCTCCTTTCCATACTTTATGCCCCACCGCATCGTATGCATAACTAGTGGGCCAGAGCTGGCAGGCTCCAAAGCAACCTCCTCGGACTTCACTGTCCCGGTGTCTCCGCGACGAATGACAGGCGCTTGGGTATTGGGTGCTATGTTATAACGTGGCTTCAAAAATCATGAGACGAGGACGGAAAGACGCAGAAGATGAAAGGGATGCAGACTATGAAGTTGTCTTGTCCAACCCAATCTTGGACGTTTAACTGGGGATAACCAGGCAACGCGCGGATTTCAGCTCGCTATGACGAAACGTGCATTAGTCTTATAATAACCCATGTTCTGAACGAAAACCCTGCCTGCGTTGCCAGTGCAAACCTGCCGCACATAATCGTTTGAGAGATGTCTGATCAACAGGGGTTACTGCAAGCGTTGTTGTACAGCCACCGTCCCAAGTCGAATTCACCATCGCACAAGCCAACGACAAAGGAGCAATGTCGACGTCGACCTCCCAAGTTGCAGCGTCTGCCGTCGTCGATTCCGTCGTGATCAAGATTCTACATGCCCACAGTTTTGCACGCACGTCGTCTCAAGCACTCTCAGTCCTTTCCAACATACTCGCTCGATACTTGGTACTCGTTGCATCGGCATGTGGACAATATGCAGAGTTGGCAGGTCGATCGAGACTGTCTGCGTCCGACGTCGTCGCTTGCCTGAACGAACTTGGCACCGACGTTGACGAGCTGAGTGGATATTGCAGCAATGAAGGCATCGACCTATCGCGGTACGCTGCCAGCAGTGCCAAGAGACTCGACGACCTTGCAGAATTCAAAAGTACTTTGGGAGAGATTTGATTCTTTCAATCTTATGCGTGTTTACACCGCCTCGCAGGTTATCTTCTGGAGGGCATACCTCCTCCACAAGAATATCCGCCTCTTTCCCCGCGACCATCTCGTCCGCCGTCGCCTTCGAGTAGCGTAGAATACGGCGATGAAGAAGACGGCAACTACGAAAACGAGCCTGTTCCACCGAGGAGTATGTTTGTCTACTTTCCCCTGCGTTCGTCTCACCATCCTCCTCCCCAGGTCCATCACCAGAAGCATTCGGATATGGCCTCGATTTCCTGCCACCCCTTCCTGGCACATCTGAACCACGGCCAGCTTCACCACCCCCCATTCCCGAACAAGTCAAGATGGAGAGACCCCCATCGCCTTTACCTCAACACATAGCTTCCACAGCCGGGGCAGACTACACTACACAAGTACCCTATGCCGATTCCGTCCTTGCCACCGCACCCCCATGGCACTTACCCAATCCGCCTCCGTCCTTCTTGTCTTCGTCATCTTCAAAGTCACAGGCGGCAGCAGCAGCACGCTTCCCTACTCCCTCGCCTCAACAAGCCCTCTTATCCGCGTACCACCACATATTAACTCACCCGGTCACCCAAGTCGCACCTCCCAATCCCGCCAAGCACAAAGTTGCCATGTCCCTCCTCGCACAGATCCAATCCAACACCCGATGGGATGCGCCGACTACTCTATACGGGAACATCGTTCCCTGCCCTCCACGCGTCACGTCCATCGGTCCAACCTATCCCGTCGCATTGTCCACCCTAGAAGACATCCGAGCTGGCAAGGAAATCGACGAGAAAAAATCGTTGCTTCCTCCTGCTCCTGCTAGACCTGTATTCTCATGCGAGAGACCAGTGTACCTCGCGTCCCAGCAAGCTTCACGTCTTCCCGAGCTTGCTCGTCAAGTTTTACCTGTGCGTAGTTTCTCTTGCTCACTCGCGGTAACAGCTCACTTTCTTCTTGCGAATTCCAGGGATCTGTTCAAGCACGTACCACCCGCCTCACACATCCTCCTGTTTTACAACGCGGTTCGCAAAAACTTATATATGGCCCAGGCATCAGTGCACCTTGGAACTCGTCCTTAGCAAGTGGAGGACCCGCCGGCCAGCAGCAATCACAACCGCAACCGCAACCATCTAAGAGCGGCGAAGACTCACTGACAAATGGTCGAGAGACACCATCGTTTACACTACCAGACGCGCAGATGTTCGCTACGTGGGACTATGAGGTGAAACGCTACCAGGACCCTTTGAGCAGAAGAGGAAGGGTCGTTGGCGTCCCTTTCCCACAGAAACGGGCGTCTGGCATGACGTCTGGCTAGAGTCATCACTTAAAAGTTTCCCAGAACAACCTCATACCATTTTTTCGTACGTGCGGCATCGTTGGCATCCCAAGTGTAATACATATATATGCACCGCGTGTAACAGTGCAAAAACTCAATCTCATCGTATTGCAAAATTCTAATATATTCAGTAACATAGCGCGGAAGGGAGAACGTAAACAGGTTGCAAAGTATCCAACGACAACCGCAGTGAAATAACAGGTTTCTCCAGTAATCATACGAGTGTCAAACACGTAAAAGATGCGAATACAGAACGATAAATACGACAGCGGCGGGGACGAAAAATGCAAAAGACAAATATCACTGACATACGACAGGAGGAAAAAAAAAAGGGGGAGGACATATAGTATGGCATACACAACATAGGAGAACATGAAAATGTACCTAGGATTGGGAGGGCTCACCCAAGGACGCCCTCTTCAAAGTTCCTGCTCGACGAAATTTGCTTTCTGCATATGCTCGAGGGGCCAGGGCAATAGCCTCGGCGAATGCAAGCGCGGCAAGAACTGAAGCTTCCAAAAGACGCCACCGGGACCCGAGGATGTCGACACACTCCACTTGAGACTTCAATGCGTCGTAAGGATAAATATAATGCACAGCCACTCGTGTAACTGACGCCGTGAGGGCATCGAAGTACAGGGAGCGAGGGGCACGTGCGGTCGGTGAGTTCACAGGATTGAAAGAGATGAGGGAGCCAACGAGAGCTGGGACGATGATGGTAGGGATCGCCCAATGGACGAGAATCGTCCATAAGGTAGGAGAAGCTACGGTTGCAAGAGGCGCGTAGCGGATGGAGACATGAAAGCTGTGGCCCCAAACGCTCTGCGGCGGTAGGAGCTAGGACGTCCCCATCAACTAGCAAGCCTACATAAACGGGAAGCGACACTCACCTCGAATGCTTTCCAAGGGATGATGATATATAGGATGTGCAACAACTCCATGAACAGAGATATCAACCATATGTTCGTCGTACTGGAAAGCACCTGTGGAACTATGAGCGCTTATACCGCAAGTGATGGGAGACAAACAAACCAGTCTAGAGGAGAACAGAAACTGTATCGCAGCTTGGTTCGCATCAGCTTGTACCCCCTTCAGAGAACTGACAGCACGCTCCACTGATGGCGTCGGGATACTGCGTAGGATGCTCTTAGGAGCGGACGGGACGACCTCGCCGGTACCCCTAGTCGCAGGAGTCGGCACGATCTCGATCGGTAGCACTCTAGCTTCGGGAGAAAGGGGTGGCTTCTTCAGCATCATCGACACCTCACGGACATCCGGGGCGGGGGTGCTTTCGCGGACGATGTCAGGCACATTGAAACGGCGGGTGGAACGTGTATGTTTGGGACTTTCGATCTGTTGGACGAGTACTACACCCGGCGATTCGGAAGCCGACGACGGAGCGGAACGACTGGTGGACATATCACGGAGTGCGCGTTAGTTTGCTAACTCTACGACAGTGAGGGGAACAAATAATACGCACGATGCGGTCGCGGATTGCGGCTGAACGCTCCTTTTCAGCTTAGAAAACAGCCCCACGAATACGGGGTCGTTTTCGAGTTGTTGGTTCTCCTCGAGATGTTTTCTGATGCGCAACAGGAGGTCGTCCCTCGTGCCCTTGTCGCTGATATGAAGCGCGACTGCGATTTCACGCAGCTCGGATTTCTTCTTAACTTGAAGTGAGCCTGTGTAGACGATCTGTGCCATGATGAAAGACGTGGCGTAGTGTGGCAGCCAGCGGCACTCTGACGATGTGGGGAGGGTGTTCGGATGAGGAGTATGTAGTAATGTCACTCGAAAACCCAAATCAAACATCAACGAAAAGGCGTGTTGACAATCATGTGCACGTGACTCGCGACGTATGCGTGTGGACCCCAGGCACCCGGCCCCACGTATCCCGTTCCGGGGTCCAATGCCTCCTTCATTCCGATATTTTATCTTACCGAGCCCGGCGTTGACCGTCCTTAATAAAGAGTCCTCCGGAAGGACCGCACCCGACATGTTTATTATTCCCCTACTATCGCTCTTTGCGCTTGCTGGGCAAGGCTAGTCTCGTCAACACACGGTGCAATTCTGACAATTTGCTCAACTTTTCCGATTGCAGCATACACTCTGACCATCGATGTCGGTGGCTCCGTCGGCAACATCTCTGCAGCAGACTTTCTCGACGTTCCAGACACATATCTGTTAGCTGCTGTGGGTACCTCATTTGATCTTCTCTTTCTTCCCTTCGATCCGACGATATGTAGTGCCAGGGCCCGTGCATCAACGCTACCACTCTGATAGAGGTGCGTTCACCACCAATCTACTCAACTCACACTACCACGTCAACATACATAGAATTGCGGTACCGACGACGTCTGTCTCTGCGGACCACTGACCGTCACCACAATAACCGCCTGTCAACAGTGTATGTTCGATGACCTGATCGAGAGGTTCGCAGAGAGCACGGATCCCCGCGCTGGCTCAGCCTCAGCACTAACTGGTCTGTATTCCGGATTATTCGAAACCGTACCGGCCGCGACGTATTGACCAATCAACGTACGACAGCTTATGGCACTGCATGCTCGTCCTCAGTGAATGTGACTATCCCATCCCAGCTCATCACCTTACAACTTCCCTCCAACTGGGACGGTCCCTATCTCGTCGTTCTCAGTCCACCTGCCACTGCTGTAGTAGTTGCAGCGGGTGCTCTACTGGGAGGAAGTGCTCTCCTGCTGTTGTCCAACATGTAGTCCTTTGTCGGTGTGGGATCTAAACGAGCGTTGTAATTGTCGTACAGAATGTGTCTTGGTGTATAGTTGAGTGTATCCACCTGGTTCCTTGGGCGGGTTGGGGGAAATGTACGTGTATCTTCGGAGTGATCAGCCGTAAACAATTTCAGGGTTATCCAGGTCCCAGCGGAGTTAGACGTCATTGTGATTCGTACTTCGCGAATTCGTGACGTGGCTGATGGGAAAGAGGAACGTGAAAACAGCATCGAGTCCGAATAAATTGACCTCTTCGTTGAACACTCTAACGTGCCCGTCACAACCACAAATTGACTCTGTGACGGTGTAGCTCTGGGGAAGAGGAATAATGGATGTATGTTCAGAAAGGAGCTGAAATGCTTGGGTTCTCGCACTGTTTTTGGCGATCTTGATTGGTAAGTTGTAACTGTATCATATCATGCCAATCGCAAGGGAAGTCGTCCTCAATCTCAATTATTAGCTTCTTCTATAGGAGACGGACGTCGTGATAGAAATTTTGACGAGGCCGTCAATCTTTAGTACAGATTTCACCGCAGAGCCCTCAGTGCAGGGTCAGACCAAGTTGCAAGCTGTTCCAGATAACATATGGCCAAGTCGTGCAAATTCATGCCATTGCTGTAAGCATGTCGCTGCCATCTTACTCGCGAAAAATGCCTTCCGCACTCGGAGTGCTCGTGCCAGCCTGCAAGTCGCACTCCCCTGCAACACGTGTCCCAAGTTGCATGTTACCTATAACCGGTGCCCAGTGCCCAGTGCCCCATTGCCCAGAGGCCCAAGCTCTTCGGACAAGGTTAAGTTGTAGCTCACCCTCACTGCTCACCTTTCATTGACCAGGTTCACTGCCTCGAAACATTATGAACGTACGGAACGTCGTGGTGCTGGGCGAATGCGGCGTGGGCAAGTCTTCCATCATCAATATGATCTCGGGAGCCCAGACTACGAAGACATCCAACAACGTCCTTGGAGAGGGATTAAAAGTGGCATGCTATGTCGTTGTAATGGAGTCTGGTCTGAGAGTCAATTTCTGGGAGATGAAGGGTTTCCCAGGGGATGTAGGCACGGTACCCACCCGGTTGTTGCGAGATTTGAAGACCATCGTTCGGCGGTTGCTGGTCCTTCGCAACGTTGACCTCCTTATCTTCTGCATGCGTGCAGGAAGCATCACGAATGCCGTCGTACAGGGTTACCAAGCCATATACGTGGATGTATGTGCGCGGAAAGTGCCAATAGCACTCGTCGTAAACGGACTGGAAGGAAGCTCTGGATCGGACATGCACGGATGGTGGGCGAAAAACAAGGACGGCATCTTCAATCGTGGGCTCGCATTTGATATCCATGCATGTGTCACCACTTTATCTTTCGACGAAGACCCTTCCGTTGGAAAGCAAATCGAGACGTCGCAACGTAGGCTGCGAGAACTGGTCAATCTTCCTGATTACTTTGGGCTGCCTAACGACAGGGTGTGCCCTGTAAGCCTTTTCGACAGCCCGTTATAATACCCAACTCACATTGAACAACATCACAAAGGGTTCAGAGAGTTCCCAAATTTCTCCCATATCTCCCCGTGAGATTGGTAGGCCGCGCGAACCCATCCAACCTGCATCCCCTGACAAAGTCACGGCGGGTCTTACCTCGGCATGTCTACATCTTCATCTGCGTGTTACCTCCCTCACATTTCGAATAGAACGAGTTGGAGAGTTTAAGTTCGAGACCTCCACCATCCGGCGCTTCCACCTCGTTTTATGAACTCACTCCCGATGACGTCGTCGTGTTGTGAGTTTATTTCCTATGGCTTTGACATATGCATGGACCATACATTCAACGGTGTATTCTCTTGGCGCAGTCTCGTGGGGCGCACCGGATGCGGCAAAAGTTCGGTAAAGTGGTTTTATGGTTTTATGCAGTGTACCGATACTCACGCGTTAGTCCAGTTTATCAGCAGATTGACGGGAATATCAGAACACGAAGCAGGGGTTTCGCACGAGCTGGACCCGAAGCCCAAGCACATCAATACCTTCAAATATCAACATCCTGATGACGGCCGTCGCATCGTCCTCGTCGACACGCCGGGTTTCACCGATCCCGATCGCGACTTAGCGGACGATACGATACGCGCAGAGATAACCGGGTGGCTTCAAGAAGCGTAAGTGAAGTGATTTCGTAAGACCAATGAAGTTCCTCATTTCCCCGCCGTAGTTGCAAACGAGACGTCGTCGTCCGTCACGTTCTTTACTTGTACACTCCAGTGTACGGCCCGAAAACCCTCCTCCTCCGTCCGTTCTGGTGCGTTTATGGGGGTACCATGTATCCTCAACTCACACTGGTTGAGACCATGGCGGGTTGCGCCGATAATCAATCTCAGCCGAGCAGCATTGAGGCTGTCAACAACGCTATGATCCGTGGAGGAGCGAGAGCCGTCGTCTACGGGGACACGAGAGAGTCGGCTCGCAGCATCTTGCAACAGGTTACTAATGACCCCCGTGTCATGGCGAGGATGCAACTCAGAAAAGTTGTTTCTGATATTGTTGGAGGGTTTTGGAAATTTGGCACTAGAAGGAAAGCCGGTAATCGCCTGCAAAACCTCGTAGAGGAACACCTAAAGCTCCTCGAGACAATCCGAGACGAATCAACGGACAACCCAGAATTCTTCTTTGTCCAAGAGCAGCTGCAGCGCCAGCGGAGCGACATGGAACAAATCATGGTCCAGATCGGTCTGAAACCATCACTAGTGACGCGTATCAATCGCTGGCTCGATCGCTGTTCGTGAGGATTGGAACTATCCCTGTTCGTGTTCTCTTGGGCAGGCACGAAGATAAACTTCCCGAATGTCGAGGAGGTCGATGTACCTCACTCATATATATATAGTACAGTGACTCGTGTCCATTTAACGTTCTGCGTACTGGTGATGCGTTATCAGCCGGGCTGTACTTTTCCAGGATTGTAAGTGATGTTTGCCAGCTGCCTCTCAACGGAGTTTTCGGGTTTGTGAGCTTCCCTCTTACTACGCTATCATTTCCGTCTTCGGCACACTCAGTGATAATTGATGAACGTTGCATTCTCGGCGACGAAACCTAGGATAAGACGTTGGCACGGTACCGTACGAAATATTTACAAGCCTTCCACATCTCACGAGCATCTTCAGAACGGGTATGCATGAGCAGAGACCCTTGCCGTTGTTCAACGCATAGGACCAGGCTCTTCTCTATCACCGCAGAATCTAATGAGCGTTGCACTGCGCAGACGGACTCTTCGTGTATGGTTAAGACATACTCATTTGGCTCTTTGGGTGGGTTAGGAAATGTGAGAGTATCTTCAGGGTGGCTGCAATCAATTTTAGAGTTTATCTGGGCCCAACGGAGTATTAGACATCAATACTGATGCGAGTTTTTTGCATGAAGGTGGAGCTTGCCCGTCTTCATGTTGAAATTTGCATCACGCTTCATCTAACGCCAACTCTCTTCCATGGTCTCGTGCAGGATGATTGCAGGTATGGCCGCCAAGTAGCCTTCGTCAAGTTCAGTGCTAGTCTCGGTAGTGACGGTACTAGGTTGACCCAACGTGATTTTATGGCCATTTGGGAAATCTAGCGTTCTACGATCGTACTAGAAAACCTTGGCGAGATGCGTACAATGGGTGAGCTCCACAGAGCGAACATAGAAGACGAGATTTTGGAAGAAAAAAAGAGTTCTATCGCGATATTCAAAAGTTGGGTCGGTTTCATCCCTTGTCTCTTTTCTCCGCCAACTCGTCCTCCAGATATACTTCAAACCCCTAGATCGTTGACCGCGGAACATTCTTGTTATTTCTGTTGTACGTCCGTTAGCATTCCCAACCATCGTCCCCTAGCACGTCAGCCGGCCGGAACGAATAAAGTGTTGCAATGCTACGGTTTGTGCCTCCTCATTCGTGTAACGAGCAGGCTGTGGATGCCTGGAGTAAAACGACGAAGAATTCCGTGGTTCGTGTCAAGGTAGGCGAGATTGGGATTTTGGCGCCCAAATCCTTGGTATTGGTTTGTTCGTGTTATAACCAAGAAATCGGATCGGTGCATTCACACCGACGTATGCGTATGGCGGGTGCTACCGGGGCCTTCATGTTAGTGCCAGGAAGCATTTCCGTAATGAAATGATTTGTTGGACGAGGTCCCCGTCGTCGGGCGTAGAGTGAAATTTGTGACATGACTTCAATAGAGTTTCAAGCGTACATATAAGCCTAACCCGACGCCCGTCGTTTTTTTTTCTCAATCAATATCAAGGCAAACTTGCCGCTTGGTTCGGTCAGGCGACTTGCTTGGAGAGACTGCGCCCATGCAGTCCTCCGCGCGCAATGCGACGTATCTCGGTATCCGGGCTTTCTTCAAGCGGCTAGCCAAGCAACATCCAGCACGACTGTCTACGGCCATCCAGAGACAGTCGGAACGCGAGCTACCCCTAGAAGCTTACTTTTCTGAAGATTCCCCCCTCACGCCGTCCATTCGATTTGACTGGAGGTTACGAGCACCGTCCAGAACTAATGGACAACTCCTCGGACAAACATCTCACCAGCCTCAGGGGACACACAAAGGCTACGTCAAGCGCATTGTGTCTCCACACGTTCGTGCGCAACTGGGAGACGCGTACTTTGAAGCAATCCAGGCTTACGAGGCACGGTACGTCCTTACATGAACGTGAGGCGTGTGTTGTAACTCATGACGACGCGTACAGGTTTGTACCCTTGTTGGAAGCAGAACGACGCGAGGGCGAATCCGTGCTGAAAGAGCGTCTAGCGACGTGGTCGCTTCCGCGGTTACGAGAAGAGGGATACTGTCTCACCGGCCTATCAGCGTTCTGGCTGGATACCCCACACTTTGGTCGTCCCGTCGCGTGTTTTACACACGGACCTGGTTTAGTTTTCCCCGAACACCGATTCCAGTGAGTGTGTGTTGTACTCTGGTGATTTGTTTTTCCTACAGTGCACTGCAGAAACGGTACGCAGGTGCTCGTGTCCCGGCTGGACCCTCTTCGAGAGGTTCCCTACCGCGGCAGTGTGATGTGTTCCACGTCATCTCAGATAAGAATCGCGTTCGAAGACCGATTCGATCTCGACGACGGGCTTTGGAGGATCGACGTGGGAATATCCAACGTCGTCTTTGACCGGATGAGCAAGGCCATCGCCCACCTCCACCAAGACCCCGCCGCGCAAGAAGCCGACTCTGCGCCAGACGAGCAGTTCGTGCTGCAAGGCACGTATCTGCGTGACGTGTTACTGCGTAGCTTTTCGCGTGGATCCGCGTCGCTGCACCAGCCCCTACAAGCTCCGGACGAGGTCGAGTACGTCCCTCGTGAGACACTCGAGCACGCAAGCCGAGAAGCACGCGATGGTCACGGCGGCGACGGCGGTGCTTTCAGGGACGACATGCGGATCCAAAGTTGGGCTAGCAGATATGCCCGACGGGACCCAATTCAGATCGACGGAGATCCGCCGTTGCAAGATTTAAATCCGACGCAAATCCGCGCGGCCGCGATGATGCTCGGCGAAAGAATTTGCCTGGTTCAAGGCGTAAGCTGCTCGTCTCCATCCACTCGCGATACGCCAACTTACCGGTCCATTTTCAGCCACCCGGGACAGGCAAAACCAAAACCATCATCGAGGCGGCTAAGTTGCTCAAGGTATTATGCCAGTCGTTTCTCGTAGTGACGGCTACTTTTCGTTTCCTAGGTCCATTTCCAAGTCCATCATCCCGTACTCGTCTGCACGTACACCAACGTTGCAGTGGACAACCTCGTGGAAGGGTTCGCCACCGCCGGACTCAAACCCTTGCGCGTCGGCTTCGGGGCCAAAGTCAAATCGAGTCTGAGCGAATACACCCTCGACCACCAGATCGGGAAGCATCCGCTGAAACCCAAGGTCGACAAAATAACGGAGGAAGAGACGTCGATCGAGAAACGGCGGTCACAGCTCGAGAAGAAGATTAGGGATGTGCAAAAAGAGGGGAGGGCAGGCACTTCGGATCGTCTGCAGCGTATGACGTCGACTCTGACAATGCTGGGAAGGCAGTTGATGTCTGTCAAATCCAAGTTGTATGCAATGCACCAGGAGATGCTCCGAGACATCACCTCGGCAGCGGACGTGGTAAGTCTCCATTACCAGGCATCTTCTCGTGTCTGACTTGCAAAGATATGCACGACTTGTGTTACATCGGCGAGTGTAGCGCTGAACGTGCTCGACTTCCCCATCGTATTCCTGGACGAGGCATCCATGTCGACTGAGCCTGCGTCGTTGATTCCACTGATGAGAGGAGTAAGTCCACCGCCCGTTATTTATGCTTTCATTGAACACCCCAAAGTCTCGACATGTCAGTCTGATTGGAGACCACAAGCAATTACCACCCGTCATTGCGAGCCGTGAGGCAAAGATGAAGGGATTTGGCACGAGTTTATTCGAGAGGTTGACTGAAGAAGGTGGTAAGTGCGTGTCCTGACAGTGTCGACGTCATTCTAGACGCTCTTTTGCAGTGGTACCGTCTATCATGCTCGACGTGCAGTACAGGATGCATCCAACCATCTCTCATTTTCCTTCCCTGGAATTCTACAACATGTCGTTGCAGGATGGCACCGTCGACGCAGCTGGCAACGTATCGCCTGACCTCTATCCTCCCCTGTCGAGCCATTTGGAAGTAGACACGCTGACTGGACGCCGACCGTCCGTCGTATTTCTAGACCACGGCGGTTCCGAGGCGGCCAAGGATCGCAGTAGGGTCAACTGGAATGAAGCACATATCGTATGTAGCGTCATCGAGGACCTTTTACTCCGCAACGAGGTATGTAATCGTTCTGTGCCGGCATACATAATTCACCCTTGTTGATTCGAATCCGAGAAGCACCTTCGAGGAAAGAATATCGGCGTTATTGCGCCATATGCAGCTCAGATATCGTTGCTCACGCGTCTGCTGACAACCGACGCCAAATATCGGAAACGATTTCTGGCCACTCTTGGGGATCACCGGGCCATGCAGTTGTCGGATATCGAGGTGAAGACCGTGGACGGGTTCGAGGGTCGGGAGAAAGACGTGATCATATTTTCTACGGTGCGAAATAACAACACTGGCTACATCGGCTTCTTGGCGGACAGAAGGCGGCTCAATGTTGGGTTGACACGAGCGAAGCGCGGTTTGTTTATCATTGGAAGCATCAACACGCTCAGGAGCGGAAAGATGGCCAAGGGACACGGCGGGGAGAGCTCAGTTCGCGTCGGAAGGGGAGCCGAGACATGGAAGCGGTATGCAGAATATTTGGTCGAGCAACGCATGGTATTACAGCTCACTGGGGAGCGGCTACACAAAGTGTTGTACGGAACCTCGCCAAGCATGAGCCGTCCGAGCGACCATATATACACTGCCTTCTGACGACACGCTCCCCCCATGACTCGCGACTCGCGACGCCCGGGTGACACGATGTGTTCATACGTACCGTTCGTTTGGTTTCTGACGTGTGAAGCATCCGTTCAGGGGCGGGAGCGGACAGGAACGCCCACCCTCTATGCCGACTCGGAATTCGGTCTTGAAGCCAGACCGGAGTATTGCTTACTATATCCTGTTACACCGTTTCCGCGACGTTCGCGACGTCGCGTACTACTAGTACAGCGAGGATGGCTCATTTCCTCGGATGAAGCTTACAGGTAGTCGGTAGTGACGTCGCTCGGAAGAAAATTAAGCAAACGTCAAGTAGTAAGTAATATTCTACATACTGTAAGTCATTTGGGGGGGCCCGATCGTCCGAACTCGACATTTCCCTCGCTCATACTCGTTAGAATGAAGTGTACTTACATATACGAGTCAGAAATAACGAGGTGGAGTCGGACGAAGTAGGAGGGAATCTCCTTATGAGCAAAAGGAACCGGATTTTGATTTTATATGTCCGTCCGCTCTAATCCCCGAGATGGGCTGCAGATAGTGGGCACGTACCAGCACTAGTATACCATGCGTTCGTTGGGGGTGAATCGACGCTGATGGTCAAGAAAACGTGTATATGTACATACATACGATGGCTGTGAGCCAGGGCCAGCCAACCTGTTGGGGAGAGGGGGAGAGATGTTCGGGTGCGAGCGACGGTCGGTGATTTGGTGGGAAGAAGTTCCCCCCCCCACCACCATCAACTGAGGATCCCAAAGAGAAACAGCGACCAACGTCGACATTTCGGCAGAACGTATTTGAGAATACTTGAAAAGTTATACTCCTGAGAAGTTGATCCAGTTTTTTTTTGTTGTTGGTTCCCTTTCGCCGAGGGAATGCCACGTGGAGATCGGCCGCTTGACAACAACATATCCACAGGGCTGACAGTGTGAATTGGTTGTCAGACCGCACCGGCGCTGTTGTAATCGGTGACGAAAGGAAATGTGTCCAACCCTAATATCGATATGCGGTTGGGCCAGATTCAAAAGCAATGCCCCGGGGGTGTAACTTGCCCCCCCCAAGTTGTCCGTCATAGAGAACTCCACCACGGGACAGAGTACGTAGCAGGCACGTCGTCGAGCGATTTTTGAGGACCCTAACGCACACACAACGCGGTAGTTCAGGCAACCTTCCCTCTATTTCCGTGTTTACGCAGTGCTTCTATATTCTCAGAAGAACTGCCGGGTTCGAATTGGGTCTGTCGACGATCTAGCATCACGGGCTGGTGCAAATCTGAGCGTCTCTAAGAACTTCAGTTCTTTTCCCTCATCTCTTGACGACCAGCTCAACAACTTGCCCGCCTCCTCGGCGTCACTCCGACCCCACCATTCAAATAAGGGCTACCTTTGATCCCAGTCCGGGGGACCAACCCATCCTTTACTCGCGATACCACTTGCCATGTCTGTTCCTTCCGCAGCTATTGGTTTCCGTCCGTATGACCTGCTCCGACGGCATCACGAATTCTCGTCCTATACCAATAATACGCCCCTCGTGACCCGGGACGAACTCGCCACCACCATGCGGTCTCTCCCGGTTCCTATCATCTCCGTGTCTTCGTTTTCGAACGAGGGGACCACCACCTTTGCACCCGGCGCTGGAAACGACTTTGACATCGTGGCCTCGTCGTCGTCGTCGTCTTCACCAAGCGTTCAGTCTCCTCTAAGCCCGTCCGGTATTCCCGTTCCGTCTGTTCGATATCGAGCACTGTGCGAGTCTTTCGTGTCGACTCGATCGCGTGTCGTGCAGGTGAGAGAGGGCGTCTAGGTTGTTGGCCGAGCTGGCTAATCACGCGAGATAATAATAAAAAAAGATACGCAAAGCAGCCCATGTGTCGATTCTGTCCCTCGTCTCGTTTCTGGAGTCCCTACGCGAAGAGGTAAGTCTGCGTCACGAAAGACCGTCGCTCGACGCTTATCGTTTTTTTTTTCTGCCACCACAGCATCTCGGTGGTTTCATGCCCAGAGCACAGCCTTTGTCGATGTGGACCACCAAGGAACAGGCTGATCCAGACGATAGCTGGGTCGTGTTCAGGACTCACGATGAGGTAAGCAGCCCGGTACCCCCTTTGGTAGTTAGCGGCCACGTGGCCGGGATATCTTATTTCCTTTGTGGGGAGGGTCAGCGAAGTCTCAGGGGAGCTGTCACCGCTGTCGAGTCTCATATGAGTGGGGGGGGGGGCTGTTGCTGCAGAACTTGGCAGCGGCAGGCTTTAATTTTTACCTTGTGGCTCTCATATATGTATATGATTTAATGCTTCTGCTCACAGGCTCGTGCGTTTCTATCGCTCTCTTATCCTTCGATCGTCATTCTGCCTGCACTCGAGTCCGACTTGGAACTGCTAGAAAGGTTTTGGCGCACAGACATCGATCACAAGGTTGTTATTGTATAGCGTATACGTGCGAGACTCGGGGACTGACGTTATCACACCACCTAGCTCGACAGCTACCGTGATCACCAACTTCGCATGTCCCTATCTACCCCCGACCTCCACAGACGCGCCACCCTAGCGCAGCCCGCCTCCCCCGCGTTCAGCCTTCCCGTAACTCATGCAGAGGACTTTACCCTGTCCAGCAACCCACCGAATCCAAGGACGACGTTCAGGTCTGGAGATTGGATGTCAGTGAGATTTCTCTTTTCCATTTCTTTCTTTGTTACTCCGGGGGTGGCCGCTACGTGATCCAATTTCAATTGATGACCGATCATATCTCAGCGGCGAGTATCGTCACCCTTGGGGTCCCCATTTGAAATTCTAGACGGTGTCCCTGACCCAGCCCCGTTCTTCCCCACAACAGATGCAGTTCGCTCAGCTGTGCCGCTCACAACTTTGGGTGAGTGTCCGCGTCGCTTGCACCCAACTTTGCGAGAAGTTTTGTTGTTTATTGACTGGTGTGACGGCGTCGATTATGGCATGGATGATATGGGTCACCGTCAGCGTCATCACCGTCATACATTCGGTTTAATTTTGAAATTACTCCACCCCCTCCTATGTCCACTTATCTTTGAGTGATCATTTGCAGTTCGCAACCGTGTTGTTGTTTCGTTTCTTCCCATCGTTTCTTCTCAGCAGTCTCTGGACACATGGTTCTGACGGACTCGTTTCCTTGCATGATTCTGCACAGGCGTAATCTGGCATGCAGAGGATGCGGATGCCCACGCTCGGAAAATCAGGTTACCTCCATGCATCGCCAAGGGTCTGCAGCATTGCCCTCCACGCGCATGCCTTCCTCCCCTCGGTTCATCGGGTCCGTTAATGCGGCGACGTCTCCTTGCATTCAACCGTCGATACCTAATACCACTTCTGGACCACCACATTACCCCAGCGTTTCGCAAGGTGTCAGGCATTTGTCTCCTTCGCTTCCCGGTTTGATCAACGTCAAGTCACCCTCGCCATCCCATCCTCTACTTACACCGTCCGGGCGTGCTTTTGCAGTCGGCGGGAAAGTACAGAATGTGTCTAGCGAACCACTCGTCCCTTGTGTCATTTTTTGGCCGGATAACGAACCTTTCCCCGAACAGGGACAGATACGACCTAGCCATCTCACGGGCATGCCGGTATGCAGCTTTTTTATTTATTAAGAAAACTTGCTTGACGCTACAGCTGACATTTTGCCACCAGCAGCCACCCATCCTCAACACTGGTAACCGGGGACCAATCGAACATCAACCGGGCGATTGGATTTGCTTGAAGTGCAATTATCTGAATTGGCGCAGACGCAAAGTATGCCAGACCTGCTTCCCCTGTAAGTTCATGATGCAATGCAATGCAAAAAAAAAAAAAATCCGTTCTCATGCACGCGAAACAGATGCGGAAGGCAATGGGGACTCCATCTCGGCCGCGGTGCAGGCGGAGCGAATTCATCTCTTAACGTCCCTCCTCGCCCGAAATCAACTTTCAGTTAATCCACAATCCTCTCCGGAAGTACTCCCGCAAACGGTGGTATCCATCCAGCCTCAGCGTTCTCCTGTGGATCTGTCCCAGTCGCTACAGGTTCCCCCTCGCCCCCGTTCCCAGCTTGATCTCGGTGCACGATATCCTGATTCCCAGTTCATATACGAAACTTCCGGTCCCCGCTCTTCCTCTTCGTCGTCCTCGTTTCCTAGCGTGAAAGATCTCGAAGATGATCTGCCATCCCTATCTGACGCACCGAATCTTTTACCCTCTTTCTTGCAAGATATCGTGCAGTCGCCCACTTTGTCCCCCACCTCGACTTCCTCTGCAGAGTTGTCGATCGAAGAATACGAAGATAATAATTCCCCTTCTTCGCAGCGGTCTTCCCTCGGACGCGATCGCTTGGTGTTGAACGACGACTCCATCTCTCATTCGCCGCTCGGCAATATATGGAAGTTTAACGATGAAGAAACGAAAGGCGGGGCCGCTGTGGCCTTGCCGACTCACGAAGATCTGGTTGGAAGTAGGAACAGCAGTCGGGAGTTTTGACCGTCATTCTCAAAGGAAGGTAAAACTGGATATGGGACTTGGTATTATTTTCTTCTTTGTTCTCACTTACTTTTTCTCTGTTGTCGGTGTACGGTCTCTCTCTGTCTTATATGTGTAGGGCTTTTTGTTTCGACGACTGCGCTCACTCCAGTGCTTGTTTTCGTCGTTTTTGGCCAGACTAGCATTATACATATGTCCCATAGCTCGGGTAAATTATTCATTAGGTGCTTCATCTTTCACGGGTTGCAACCACGTCGTCAGGTATCCATGTACACCTTTTTGTTACATAGAATCCTGGTGTGGGTTTTTTCCGTGTACTATGTAGCTAGCGTGCTACTAGTGCCAACTCAATATCCCCCCCTTTTTTTCTCTCGATCGATTCGTCTCCCACATGAAGTCAGAGATCGTCGTCCATGTACGACCCCAGCCACGATCGGCTGCTGTCAATCTCCTGTCTCGACAGATCCCGCAAGACCAACCTCGAGGCTCAGATCTTCTCAGATCCATCCGCGCTGCACTCAATGGCTCTGCACCTGACACCGTCGCCTCGACTTACGCGCCTACGTGCTTCACGGAGGTCGTCGGGTCCGATTCGTGGGTGGAACAAGAACTCTCATGGAACCGCCGTTGTGTGGTATTGAGTCACGGAGGCGTGATACGTCGCAAGTGGGATTTCTTGGAGGAAGGACAGAGCGTTCAATACGCGTGTTTGGGACGTTTCGCGCACAGTACCGAGGCCACCGGGCCCGTGCATGGAAGCGCTCATTACACGTCGCCCTCCAACAAAGAGGAGGAGGAGGAGTACGCCCACCCAGCAGGAGATATCACGCAGTTCGGACCATTCCACGCCGCGAGCCACGGGGATAAACCCAAGAATGAACTCGCTCAAGAAGTCGTCCCGGCGGCGTTCGTGTTCCTTCGGAGCATAGGCAAGGTCTTCTTGTCCAATGGCGTGGACTACACGTTCTCTCTGCCATTTCTCGTTCGGAAGGCGTGGCCGCTGTATCCTCATGGCGTCCTCATACAGAGGGTTCTTGAGCCGGCAGAGGTCGAAGAAGCTCGTTTCACTGGGGACACGCTCCTTCCGACCATCTTCTCGATTACGAATCCTTTCGCGGAACCTGCTGCTATCGGAATCACGGCAGGTATTGTTGGAGGGCACGGTGACACCCCGGCCTCGCTTTCTGATGAGGACGAACAGTGCTCTAAGCCCCTCGCAGCTCTTTCTGCCGCTGAAGAGGTTGTGTGGGTGTCGACACATAATTCTGATGTCGACGTCTTGATAACGTTCAACGAGGAGATAAGACAGCTCGCGGTCTGGCGATACACTTATGTGAAACCGAAGGGCGTATTCGATCCCATCGAGCACGGCAGGACGAAGGCCTCCTTCTGGGTACAGAGGCTGACTGAACGCCCTCTTACGAACCTCCCGTAAGTTCTCTTCGTGCACATTCCTTGGGAGTGTAATCATCCAATAGTATCAGGGACCGGTGGATGGAGGGGTTTTCTGCTGCTCTGTTTGACCAACGGCACGATGGTTCGGAGCTCCGCACTCTCCTGGCTATCTGCATTCCCGGTACACAAGCGCTTATATATGCCTTACCGGTCGACGAGGCCGGACAATGTCCTCATGCAAACTACTTGACAACCATCGACGCCACTTCTGTTGTGCCCATACGTTCCACTCGAGCGGAAATCTGGGACGTGTTGGTCATCAAACCGGAGGGAACTGTCTCTATTCTGACGCATGGCCTCTACGATTTACCTATTCAACTGCGTTTACCTGTGTCTCGCAACGTACAAACGCAAGATGCAGACGATTCATCCAACCCCGAGGTCAAAAATATAGTAGCAGCCAAATGGGAATGCGTATCTTCGGTCACTCTAACATGTTCTGGCGGAGAAAACTACCGCGGGAGATTCGATGTGCTTCCTCAGGATTCTCTGGTATCTCAGGCTTTGCGGGTCCTTGCTCTAGTCCTTCCGAAACAAGAAGCATTCGACGTGCATCGCAAATTCTTGGAGGCATGGACTCTGCATTACTTTTGGACTTCTTCGAACGCGGAATTTCACGCACTATCGCTTGCGATTGCTTTCGTGTTGGAGCTCAAACCGGTGTACCCATTCAAGGACGGCAAACCGCCCTCCTCGCCTTGGGACAAGTTCTGTCACCTTACCGCTAACTCCCGATCCTTTGCTGATGATCCCGCTCTTCAACGATTGAAGTTACCCGTTCCTCCAACTTCTCGCCAGTACTTCTTTTTCACGTTAAAGCCGAACCCACTGTTGGCTCCCGTCCTGTATGCGTTGCATATGCTTGCAGAAGACCTTCGCTTGACAGTCCAGCGCTATGATTCTCTTCTACTCCTCGTACCATTGGTCTGTCAGATCGCTCACATCACGCGACCCGAGTGGGTTGATTACTGGAAACGCCTGTGTCCCAACATCATGCCAGCTTGGCCTTCCCCATCTACGATTCGTGAGTGATGGTGGTTCTGCGAGCTTTGAATTTCCGCTGACGTTCTTTGGTAGGCGCTGACACGCTGGACGATCGTATACCGGTTTGGCCACCTGACATGACGGCCGTGTTGTATGGGAGGCTCAGCAACCCTGATTGGAAGTTCTTGCCATACGAGAGCCCTCGATTAGCATCACTCTTTGATATCCAGCCGTCGTTTGCTTTTGGGAACGCTGAACCCTTACTGACTCTACAGCGTGTCACTACCGCGTACTTATGTCTCGCAGGCGATTCGGTAGCATCCACGCAAAGACGAGCAGAGTTGACGGTGGAGACGTTGATCCAGACGTGGGGAACAGCAAAGAAAGGGCTTCTTTTCTTGGATAGCTTACCTCTAGGTATCGCAGCACCTCTTCGCGAGGCTATTCGAACTTGCCAGCTCTCGCCACCTGGTAACTGGCGATCGGAACACTATGAATTGGTCGGCCGTCGGGACTTGGCCTTCAGCGTTGCCAAGGTGCAACCGGTGCACTTCCAGCAAGGACTGTATCAGTCTCCCGAAACTTACGTGGTAAGCCTGGTTCGCGTAACGTGTCACTCGTAATCTCACTCGCTTGCAGAATTCACATCACCGGGTCACCATAAGTAGCCTTGTCGACCAAGCCAAATCCGCAAGTATCGGTGAAGTTGACGCAGTTTCCGGTGTGGAGTTGGACTTGAATGGCTTTTCGAAAATTCGGTTCGGCCAAGACAGACGGTTAGAGGAAGTTGCTCGTATGCTCTGCTCATCATCTGTAGCATCTGCTAGGCTCGTGGAGCGACCAGAACTCAAGTGGGTTGATACCTTGTATACAGGGGGGTTATTCGCTAATCCGCTCTTTTGCAGTGAGCATGACCAAGCGAAGGAACAGCAGCACCAGGTGGTGCGACTTGCAGAACGGACGCTAGCTCTGCCTTATGGTAGAGCTATGTTCACCTTTGGCACAGTGCAGACAGTCACTCGCGAAGCCTATGTGATCCCCAAGATGGAGTTTTCAGTCCGAATTCAGCCGGCTAATGTGATTGCAACACCAGAACCCGGCAAGATACCTCAGGAGTGCACTAATTGGGGAGAGTTTCATAATGGTGTTGCTGCCGGTCTACGAATCAGCCCCGGTGCTCATGGTGTCGAGAGCTCGTGGATCGCTTTCAATAAACCTTCCGAGTTAACACCGCAACACGCAGGGTTCCTGTTCGGCCTTGGACTCACGGGCCACTTAAAAGAGATGCTAACATGGCATACGTTCGGCTATCTGACACCAAAACATGACTTCACGTCCATCGGCGTTCTCCTTGGTCTCTCCGCTGCTAACGTCGGGAGCGGAAACAAGCATGTTACAAAGTTGCTCGCTGTCCACACACCGGCACTCCTCCCGACCCCTACCATTGACCTCAACGTTTCCCTCATGACCCAAGCTGCTGGCCTGGCCGGAGTCGGTATTCTTTATCTCGGCACCAAGAACAGGCGTATGGCGGAAGTTTGTTTGCATCAGATAAGCCGCAAGGATCTCGTTCAGCCTGATCTTAGTAACGAACACCGCGAAGCATACACCTATGCAGCAGCTATCGCACTCGGGATGATCATGCTTGGTCAGGGCTCGTCCACGCCGGCTGATACAGCTTGCCTTCATCGACTGCGCGTGTTGGTGCATGGTGAAGTCAAATCCTTAGCAGGCACAGGTTCTCGTCCTACTTTCGACACTAATATCACCTCACCGGCAGCGACGGTGGCGTTGGGCCTCATGTACTTGAAGACCGGGAGAAAAGACGTGGCGGACATACTTGAAATCCCCAGTACGATTATAGAGTTGAACCGCATCCAACCAAGTTTCTTGCTGATGCGTACTATCGCGAGGTCCCTGATTATGTGGGATGCGATCGGTTCGACGGAGGAATGGGTACTGACGCAAGTTCCGCGTCCGATAATGGAGGCAATGCAAGAGCACATGCTCACCAAGAAGGTAGCCGACGATGCCATTCAACTCGCCTACTACAACATTCTGGCTGGTTGTTGTTTCGTCGTGGGGCTCAAGTACGCCGGCACCGCGCGCCACGAAGCGTACATGATGTTGTCGCACTTCTTTGATAGCTTCAGTAGGTTTGTTACCGCTAACGGTAGGCTCATCCTTCTTTCGTGTATGCTCTGTTCTGATGAGTATCCAGGTGTAGCCTTCGATCATAAAATTAAGCGCTCTGCCGTTCGTGAAGGTCTGAACTTGGTCTCCATAGCGTTGTGCATGGTTATGGCTGGCACGGGTGAAATCTCTTGCCTGCGACGACTGAGGTATGCCTACGGAATGTATCATCAAGCCTTCAGGTACGGCGTCCATGTCGCAACTCACCTCTCTCTCGGCCTACTCTTTCTCGGGGCCGGTCGATTCACACTGGGTACATCCAACGCTGCTATAGCGTGCCTGGTTACTGCGTTCTTCCCTCGGTTCCACCACGTCTCGTCGGATAACAAGAGTTACCTCCAAGCTCTCAGACACCTCTGGGTCCTTGCAGTCGAGCCGCGATGTCTTGTTGCACGGGACGTCAATACATGTGAAGCAGCTTATCTGCCAGTCAAGATCACCACTCGAGAAGGCAACGAGAAAGGCATTTCGCAGCTAATTTCTCCCACACTCATCCCAGATTTCGGTAAGCTACTTTCCGTGAGGGTAGACACCCCGCGTTACTGGCCTTTCTTCGTGGACTTGGAACACTCTCCGGAGCAAAAGAAGAATCTTCTTAAAAACCAAACGCTGTATGTCAAACGTCGGACAGCCTTTCTCAGCTATACAGAAGATCCCAGAGGCAGCCGAAGCCTGTTCGTCCGGTCAGGGTCCTCGGCAGGAGATGCAGCCACCCTTGACTTTCCCCAGCTTACTGATGCGAAAACCCATCCTGCAAGCGATCTAACCCACTTCATCTCCTCCTTTTCGAATGACACGCTGTTTCTCGCTTTTGCGGATTACTTCTCACGGGACGACGGTGAGACGCACGCAGAGAGGATATTCCACGCGTACTGCCATGCTGTCTTGCTGGATAGTATTCTGCAAGATAAGATGGAGACGTTACAATCACACCTGGCACTCTACCAGTACCGTATCCAGCCGGAATCCGCAGCGTACTTCCACCTTCGTTTGCAGGACCTTAGGTTTGCAGCAGATTTTTACAGCAAAGTTTTCGAACGTCGCTTCTGCGGTCGAGCAGAGCATAATCCTAGACCGCCACTGATCCGTGAAAATACCGTTTCCGGCGCTCTGCAGGTGCTGGACAAGCGCCTCGGAGAGCTCGCAGCTCAACCGAGATTTAATAAAGTTTTCGCCCGTTACGCTCGAGGTGAGACTATCGTGGATGCAGAAAACTTTGATTCCCCTGGAGAGCTCTCCCGGAGCCTTGCTTGGTATCTTCTGAGGAACGGCGTTCCTTCTGCTTCCCTGCTGGTAATTCTGCGACAACTCGCCAGCGAAGCTTACAAACAATCTGTTTCACGACCCCCTCCGGAGGGCACCGCGGACGTGAAGGGGCTCGATGTAGGCATTAAGGAGGTGTTGCGTGGGACGGGGACGAAGATGATAAATGCGTTTGGGTCCGGTTGGTCGGGTTCCTCGCTTGACCGCGTTATCGACGCATGGCAAGGTGTTTCATGAAGCATCGCACTATCTGACTTGTTTACGTCTATCACCCATCATGACTTTCCTCGGGGGTTCTTGTTGGCCGTGTCAGTGTATGTATTTACAGAAGTAAAGAAAGCCAAGTGTAATGATGATTCAGGTGCGCCAGGGCATCTGGTTTTGCATACAACTAGTATCATGCATATCCGAAGCCCAATACAATAAAAGCTACATAGCAAAAAGATAAAAGATCGTCTCTCAGGGAGAGGGAGGAGTGGAGCGCTGGAAGCCGGCGGGTCTTTGTAAACCTTGCTCTATGAGGAAGGTGCGGCGTTGATCAACAGCCTGTATTCAGCGGAGTCAGAAAACAGGTGACGTGCTCGATAAAAAATAAGATACGAACCTCGTTGAGGCGGTCAAGCATGGCAACTGTCGTCTCCCAGTCAACGCAAGCATCAGTGATACTGACACCATGCTTGAGGCCACTGGGACCCTCGGCGGGGACATCTTGGCGGCCAGCATTGATGTGGGATTCGACCATGACACCTGTTATGTTCCTGTCGCCCGCGGCAAGTTGTTGGCAAATATCGTCGACAACCTTGGGTTGGTTGTTGTGGTTCTTTTGAGAATTGCCATCTGTTCGAGGTGTCAGCGCTGGATGCACTAACGACAGTAAAGGTGATACTCACGGCTACAATCGATCATGATGGAAGGATGATTTGCAGGACGCGCCTTCTCGATGGACTTGACAGCCGCCCGGACATGTTCAGATGCATAGTTCGGTCCCTTAGAACCACCACGCAGGATGACATGGACATCCTGGTTACCCCTGGTCTTGACGATGGCTGCCAGACCCTGCTCGGTAACACCCATGAAAGCATGCGGGTTGGAACTCGAACGCATAGCGTCGATTGCGACGGTGACACTTGAGAAACGGTTAGGGCGGTGTGCCTCGGAGCGTTGACAAGCGCCTCACCTTCCATCGGTACCGTTCTTGAAGCCAATAGGGAAAGAGATACCGGAAGCAAGTTCACGGTGAAGTTGAGACTCAGTAGTCCGTGCACCAATAGCACCCCAAGAGATGACTGTGCGTCCCATTCGGTGAGAAGACCAGGTGAGATGGGTAAGTTACATGACTTACGATCGGAAATGTACTGAGGAGAGATGGTATCAAGTAACTCTGAACCGACAGGAACGCCAATATCTGTCAGGTCACAAAGCAACTTCCTGGCAATGCGCAGTCCTTTGTTTATCTTGAAAGAACCATCGAGATCCTGAGGACGAAAGTTAGATCGAGAAATACCCAAGGGATAGCCGTTACGCACTGGGTCGTTAATCAAGCCCTTCCAGCCGACGGTCGTCCGAGGTTTCTAACGGGGGCACCTTCAGATATCTGCTGACCGACGTAACAAGAACGTACTTCGCTGTGATGAGCGTTTTTAGCGAAGTGAAAATCACGTGATTATAGTAATGAAATGACTCACAAGTAAGCGCGCATAATGATCAAGAGGTTATCCCAAGTAGGGATTCTGTCTCTGAGGAGTTGAGCATATTCGACAGCCTGCTCGGGAGAATGGATTGAGCAGGGACCGACGATGACGAGTACCCTGTCATCTTGGCCGGCAAGGATGCGGGCAGCTTGGTATCGAGCAGAGGCGATAGTTATTTTAGAGGCCTCGGAGGGTGTAATTTCGTGCAGGAGCAAGGCAGGTTGGACGAGGGGGTCATACTAAGTGAGCAACCTTGTTCAGCAATGGAAGACGAGGACGTTATGTTGGATGACATACACCGATGACACGCCTGTCCTGAATAAACTGTTGGATTTGCTTCACGTCTTCGGGAACGGGGGTAATGTTGTACATGGTAGATATGATGGTGGTCGTAGTACAGAGAAAGTAAAGGCTCGGTTGTGGGGGGATAAGTGCTGCAGTATGATGACCCTTTTATACTTGACCAAGACGTCCTCTCAAAATCCCAATGGATACAGAATTTTTTTCATATTAGAGTGCTGTCAGTTGCCTTTTCTGGTCTCGCTCAATTAGCGTGTGCGCATGCCACGAATCGCCCTGCAGCCGCTCTGATGGCCACCGCCGCTAACGAACAAGTTACCGTTACGCTCAATCCTGTGCCAGGCTTCTGTGTCAAATCCAGAGCTACCAACGATACAGTGGTGCATGCTGCGTCGATCGCTGACGGCGCTGACGTTTCACGTCGGGACACTCAGCTTAACCGAGCCTCGCACCTGATCCCGGTCACAAAAGACCTCAAGATCTTTGTAAACATAGCATGGGATTCGAACGTGCCTCCCCCTCCGCAGGGAAGCGAGGAGGCGGTACAACGTGCCATGCGAGGCCTCCATATCGATGAATCTAATCCAAATGGCTGGTTCGTCCCGCTTGTCGTATCCGATGCCCGCAGAGACTCCGACAAAGGTCGGTGTTACTGCTCCCCACTTTCTTAATACATGACCGCCTGCTATCTCTATTTCCACGCTGTGTACCTGCTCACTGCATTTCCACAGCCGGCAAGCCCGCAGTCGTCTTTGATGCGGTATTCAGCCTGTCCATCAAATCCCGTACTCTAAAGGATGCTGATCTCAAGTTTTTTATCATTGGTGTGTATACTAGTCACTCTCTCCCATCACTCACCCTATTCCTCGCTTCAGAACTCGCCTTCCAGCGCATCGAAGCACAGACAAGTATTATCCTTTCTCGGCAAATTGGAACACCGAACATAGCCTTCAAGGGAAAGCTCCAAGCACGACAGGTTATGGTACCAGCATCATTATATCCGCCCAGCCACCCGAACCATTCTGTGCCTGCCAAACTCATTCAAGAAATCCCATCCCACCCTACAGCCGACTCTACACCTGAAACCGGTTCAAAGAAGCATCTACCATCCACTAGGGCTACCCCTAAAATTCCGTCGTGGTCTTGGTGTCAAGAAAACTCAAGGTTACGTATCGAAATCAATGTTCCCGCATTGGTGTGTATCGCTGCTACCATAGGTTTAGCATCTTATATAACTGGACACGCGATGTTTTAATCGCAGACTCACGCAGCTATCCCTCTTTCCACTCTCGATGTCGAGCCCAGACGCGTACTGCTATCTGTCCCTTCTTTGTATCACCTTGACATCGACCTCAACGCGTTAGATGCCGATCTCACCGCCACCTTCGCCAAAACAGACTCATCGATGCAAGCTCTGACTTTGAAGCGCAAACGAGATCTCGATGTTGATAATGCGAAGGCCGAGTGGCGTGTCGCAGATAAAACGATTGTACTTCACGCCTGATTCGTCATAGCATTTACACCATTCCAGCAAGCCGGGCTTCGTTAATACCTCCTTGCTGTCGTCCACAACAACGTTGCATCAATATAAAACCGGCAGTACCTCGCCTTATTTCTCGGACGCACGTTGGCGTCGCACGTGGAAAACAGCCTGTATCTTCACGCACTATAACCCGTAAAAATAACACCATATTGTAATGGACTTGGCAATCTCCCGACATTCATGACAGCTTCGTTCTCATTTAACCTTGCCACGATCGCTCCCGGCGGTGGTCGTTCATAGCTTGTAGCGCTTGGATCAACCGAGGTAAGCGCACCGCTGTGTGTGTATAAGGTCCACTGTTGCAATTAATGATGGCCTGCCAACCGGGAGCCTCGTTTCTTCTCCAGGCAAAAGTCATCCTCCGTTGTTGAACGAATTACCCGAATGACCGCCCCGATCGGCAACTTAATACATGCACTGCAGACCTCTCCTCCGGACCGTTCGCCAGCGGTCACGGTCATCTTGAAAGTGGTCAAAATCCGATGAGCCTATGTTGTTGCCTGATGCGATACCATGAGTCATCCTCACCGGCTTAGGTGAGCCGGAAGCGAATGACCACCGAACAATATACTTCGCGGCGTGAAGGTTTCAGTAATGTCAGTACCACCCGAAAAGAAGGACAAACCCAATCAACCAGATGTATGCCCACTATCAGCACTTGCTCAGTGATGGAACAGTAGGTGTTTCAGCGCTTAACGGCACTTGCCGAGCACTCAGAGAATTCAGAAACTGTAGGAAGCGGATGGTGTAATTCAGCTGTCTTGCAGATGGCGGCCCTAGTAGCGTGCCATCGCATAGCAGCATATACATCTATCCATTGACAAACAACCGAAGAGTGCATTAAGCTGGGTTCACGCGTGTTCCTTCGCTGTAACGCACAGACAGACTTGAGACGACAGTCTTGGGGGCTCGCACAGGAGATCGTCGAAATCTGAATACCACCCATAATGGCACACTGAACTGCTACAGGCGACTCACTGCCACAATGATAGTTGTTGTCTCAGTCGAGAACAGATCTGTGCCAAGAAGCTACGCTGAAGCCGCAGCCATGTTCACGATGGGCTATATAACGTCACCTGCATTGCCTCTGCTTTCGCCGCATCCGCCTGCAATTACAATGACACAGGTACTCGTCCCTTCGCTTCATGTTCCCCAAAGATCACTGCTGCAGCTGCTTCCAACGCACTCGGGGTGTACTCGAAACTAGCCAGAGTTGGCTCCTGAATGTCGGGTGCTCCCACCATGTCATAAGGTCCACAGCTCGCCAAAATGATGATGTGCGTGGTACCCCGTTTCTCCTGGAGCAACCTTCGCAAGTAATCGATCTGCCAACTAGTACGATCTGCGCTGCGTGTAACGAATATAATTGCGGAGGCTGTCCCGAGGGCACCAGAAATTTCATCAGGAAGCTGTCCTTGTCCATGCATTGGTAAGGGTGCGTACACGAGATGACGCGAGTTCACGCGGAGAGCCACAGATTGCGCGAATGCAAGATAGTAGGGTACTGGCGTCATGACCAACACCGGACCATCATCCCTGTTTATAACTGGGAGAGGACCTCGAACCAATGCTGTCGAGGCCGCATAGGACTGAGCGCTGAGACGTGCGTTTCGGATAAGAAGGTCTGCAAGGACTTGTTCATGAAATGGTCTAAAAACGTCTCCCCAAGAGGCACCTGCAAATGCGACTTTCAGGGCCGCGATCCGCTCTCCACTTTGCCGGAGTGATTCAAGCGACAAAGAGCCGTTCTCGATTGCCACGTAAGTCTCTTCGATAGCGCCCACTTGCGTTTGCATCGTATGACAGATCATAACAATATCTGCACCGGCCTGCAGGGCCATCAAGGCACCCCTTTGCGGGGTATACGGGGCGGCTACGGCGTTCATCTCTAAGCAGTCAGTGACGATTACTCCACCATAACCCATCTTCTCCCTAAGCAAATCCGTCGTGATCGTCTTGGAGAGGGAGCATGGGGTATTGTCTCCGGTAACGAGGGGAAGCGCCATATGACCAGTCATGATCGTTGGGACACCAGACTTGACGAGTGTATAAAAGGGTATGAGCTCTGTTTCCATGAGCTCGTTTTCAGTCTTGTTGATCACCGGGAGAGCAAGATGCGAATCAACGTAGGTATCCCCATGTCCGGGAAAGTGCTTTGCACAAGGGGCAACTTCTCCACGCATCAAGCCGCGACAGACTGCAGAAGCATATTTGGCAACTTCATCCGGATCTTTATGCGAAAGTAATCCACCCGTCAATTTAGAATTATAAGTGCTAACCGCCGAGTATGTACATACAGCTTACCATCGCCGAAGGACCTGACCCCTAACAAGCGGGCGGAGCAAAATACAATGTTGGTGTTTGTTCACACACAAACTATATATTAGCCTACCTATGACTGGGTTTTTGGAGTTTGAGTTGACGTCCGCGACTGGGCTGTATGCCCAGTTAATCCCAGCGAGCCTCATCTCTCGAGCGGTGGCTGCAGAACAGTCCTCTGCAATCTCTGGCGAGCCTGTTGCGGCTAGTGCCATCGCACCCGGGCTGTTGAAAATGTTCGGATGGGGAGCTGGTGAGGTGATATCAGGGTTGCCAAGTCCGATACAGAACTCACAACTGGGTTCCTGCATCGGTTGAAGCAGTGGTGTTAGAGAATGCAGAAACGAGGCCTGACAATAGGCATATCCCATCGAGATCGAGAGGCTCAGAGAATAAGAGAGATGATCACCGTTAGGACAAGCGAGTGACAACGTACCGTTCTCTTGATCGATCCCGATCATCAGTGGGCGAGAGTGGCCGGACTCCTTCGCAACTTGCTGCAAGCTCTGCACCAGTCGATAGACCTGGTTTACACCTGCAGACACAACATTATCATCTGGACAGTTTCCAGACGAGACACTCGGTCTAACTCTGGATCCGTATGGAGCTGACTTACTTTGCACGTTCCTCTTCATAATAATGATGTTCCTGCAGTGTCCAAGCCTTATCACCAATGCCACACCTGAAGTCATCGCACACTGAAGACACTCGCCCTACATGATAGTCGCGAATGAGAACTTTGACGTCCTCACTGATCTCATGGCCATGGAAGCCAAACACGAAGTGCTTTAAATCCCATAAATCGTCCGTCCAAGGAACTTGCGCAATAGAAATGCTTCACCTGTCCAATTTCGCGCTTGACAGTGGTTGTCAGAGATATCATAATGGAGTTCCAGTGTGGAAAGCGCTGGAGTGCTGACTGCGTTCAAGATGTATATACTTATGACGACGGTGTCCAACGAGAGTTGTTCAATACCCTCTGAGCTCCGTGGGTATTTACTACGTAGTCTACTTACGGCGTATGAACCAGGTATTACTGGGCTACGAGCGTCCAAGTACGCGTCCAAATTTCGCACCGATGTCCTGTGTCCCGTCTACGCAGTCCGCTCGGTCACATAGATGAGAAAAACCAGAAATCAGTCTAGTTTCCAAGAGCTTCCGCATCTCCAAATCACTCTCCTAGCTTCAGACCGGGAACGTCCCATTCAACCTGAAGTCTCTGCTGCTTGCACCGATCGAAAACTCAATCGTTCCATTCGGCTTCGCCCATCCCTGCCTGACAACATCCCACACCGACAGATCGTAGCGCGAGATCGTAATGGACGCCTGTCCAGTTTGGCCGGGTGCCAGTTCGATATTGGTGAAACCTTTCAAGATCGAGGGAGGCTCCCCGGCGGATGGAGGATGGTGCACATACAACTGAGGAATCTGATATTATCGGGTGAGGACATGATATAGAGGTCGCTAAGATTGGATTATACCTCGCCTCCATATACCGACCCAGTGTTCTCCACGTTAAACGTTACCTGGAACAAAGGCATGTGAAGCCTGTGTTATTTATCAACGAGTTCCAGCGGTCAGCGGCGAACACAAGAGGACAGAAGAGTGAAGACCGACACACCATAGCGCAGCCGAAGACCCCTCTGCAATGGGTGTGGCACCTCCATTCTCCCAGTTCTGAATCAAATCCTCTTGAGGAGAATCAAGGGAAGCAGAAGCGTTAATAGGTGTAACGACTAGTTGGGAGAATTCGAACGTCGTATAGCTTAGACCATACCCGAATTCATAGCGTGGGGTAATGTTTTGCTAGACGTGTTGTGAATTAGCGCTGTGCTTTTTAGGTGCCATCAAAAGCAGCCGCGCGTATCTACTCACTGCATCGAACCAGCGGTAGTCGATATATAGTCTACCATGCATTTCTGCGATCAGAAAGCACCAAACCTGAGGTAAACAAAAACGTACCCTTCGGTATAATTTATGGCCAAGATGTCCGTTGCAGTACCCCCGAGGGTGAGCTGCGCCGGGTAATCACTGGCATTCTTTGCAATGGTATACGGAAGATGTCCGGATGGGTTCCAAGCACCATAGAGTATATCCACAATCGCGTTTCCGGCTTCATTGCCTCCAAGGCTTGCCCACACAATCTATATTCCCATTCCGTGGTTAAACACATCGGAGTCAGGCTGTATGAATAACACATCCTATGACCCTCGAAAGAAGCAATACTCACGGCAGTGACGTTGGGATGGTCAACCCATGGTTCTATAATGAGCGGTCCGACACTGTTCACGACGACAATAGTGTTGTTGTTCTGCGCAGCAACAGCTAGAACGAGTTGGTCGCCCTCATGCCACGCTGACAGATTTTTCCTGTCTCCCGCATTCCCGTCAACAGTGATGTAGCCCTGTAAACAGTCCTGCGTAAGGACTTATCCAAATGGGGGAGCGCATACATACCTCGCCAGAGTCAGAGTTGATGAACACGATGGCAACTTCTGCAGGTATCGCATCATTGCCAGCTTGGTCAAGGTCCCAATTGTCGAAGTCCCATGAGACGGTAGTCTGATCTTTCCTGGCGCGCGCCTGGATGGCCTCGTACGGCTGCAGAAAGTGAATACATACCAGTGGACCAAGCAGAGAGTCGAAAATGGAAGCCCGCACTTACAGATATCAAGTAGGTGAAGTTCGTGGTCCTGGATAAAAGGAAGTATAAACTCCTAATCTCGTAGCGATGGAGGAAGGAACTCACCCAGAGCCCCATCCCATCGCTAGAATGCCCGTTGGGTCACCGCCTTGGTCAGCATATTCGTTCGGGCCCGAAACGGGCGGGGCCGCATCGCTGCCAACCAGCACGATACTCTTCGGTTTAGTTAATGGCAACGCGTTCCCCTCGTTCTTCAGCAGTACGGTTCCCGCAGTTGCAATCTTTCTCACAAGCTCGTCGTGGTTCGACTGTGCATTGACCTCCTGATTCAAAGGATTATAGGGGTTGAAGGAATCGACGGTGACATTGGGGTAGCCTTGATCTTGGTGCATGTAGTACCAAGCGGCAATGATTCGCGTTGCCATATCATCAAGCCGAGCTTCAGAGATAGTGTTGTTCATGACATAGGCAGTGAGATTGGCGCCAAAGTATGTCGTGCCAGAACCCAAGGTGATGTCACCGGGCATAGTCATCTTGCGATGGCTTTGTTAGAACGATAATTGAGGGTGAAGTTATGGTTAGCTGTACATACGTCGAGACCTGCCACTGCCGAAAGTGTGTTCATAGTAGCAGCCCAATCAGACATAACGTCTACACGCGGGTAAGTTAGTTGCGTCATGTTATGAGTGCCAACTTACAGCCCTGGAAACCATACTCTCGTTTCAGAATATCACTGAGGAGCTTATAGTTGTTGCAAGCATAGGTGTCATTGACGAGGTCTGTGAAACTATTGTCAAGCCGGGACATCAGACAAAACCTGTTGCAGGAACTTACTGTAAGAACACATCACTGCTGAAACGCCGGCCATGACAGAACGTAAGAACGGGTGTGCGTAGATCTCGTGCTCTGTTCGATCATCGACGTTAGATGATTCCTGGGTACGCTTCCACTCTTGCTCGCTGCAACGCCATTGTCACGCCTCCCTTTCATTCTGACGTCGCATGGCAACAAACTCACTTATTGATGTAATGCTTTGCCGTGGCTTGAATACCGGACTGTTGCAAGCCAAGAATAGTCTCATATGCTGCCTCACCGGTAAGGAAGGGGTCTGCGCCAAAACCTTCCCAGTTGCGCCCGCCTTGTGCTACACGACCCATGTTCATCATCGGGCCAAGTGCGACGTTAACGCCTTTTGCGTGGAATTCTTGGCCCAATGCATGGCCACGCGCACGAATCAGGGCACGGTTCCACCTGAAGCGAACAATCAACGGGGATCCGCAAACGGAGGGACGCAGTCACGTACGTAGACGCAGCAGTGATGCCAGCAGGGAATGCAGTTACAAAGTCAGTGAACCGTACGCCCAGTGGTGAATCCTAGTGCACGCTCTTTCAACAGGCCGATAGAAAAGACAAGGTGAACTGACCTGGAGACACAATCCGGGGAAGTTGGCGACGGGAGGGATGTTCCCAACGCAGAGGCCATTCATCCACCCGATGCCGGTGGTTATATTCACCTTGTGTTCGATGCTAAAGTTGGCAATCTGCGTGGGAGCAAGTATAAGAACATTGATTGATGGTGTTTCCTAATTGAGTGGCGGCGACACAAACCATTGATTGCGCTTTTTCATATGCAGCTGCCCATGCAGGAGCAAAGTCTGGCACGACATTGTAGTCTGAATCGACGGGGGGAGGGTTCAAGGGATCTGTTTCTGGAAATACAGGTGGGATGGGCGCGAGAGTGGGAGTTGGGAAAGGAGTGAAGGAATACTCTGAAATGGGCCAAGTGAGAGGACCAGTCTCGGTAGCGACAGAAGTTAGCGATGTAGAGGTGGTGGTGACTGGGAGCGACGTTGAGAAGGAAGAGCTCGAACTTGCTGTAGTTGTCGTCGAGGTGTTAGGAGGGTTCCCTGCGCTACTCGGTACCGCAGAGGACGATGTCGAATTGGTGGGTGACTGGGCGGCGACGACATGCACCACAGCGAGCACCCAAGTCCTCAACGTTGGGCCCAACATGGCGCTCGAATCTGCGCAGTGGTGGATGTAAGACGAACCGCATGGCCGCTATGAGGCGACGGTTATAACCCTTCGCTAGCAAGTAATGAATCCAGGGTAACTACACCCGGTCTCCAAATCAGCCGACCATGAATTTCCAAAAATACTCAACGTTTCCCCCAACGGACTGCCTTCGCTGACCCTAAAAAATCTATGACGAGATTGTATAAACACCTTATGGTACTGATCACGTCGCAGTCTCGCCACCGGGATTATTCCGTCCTGGTGCGAATACACCCGCATCACCCAGGCGGTATTTTGATCAAGTACTGAATTTACCCACCGTCTTTGTAATGTGTGTCCCATGCAAAAGGGTCCAAAAGAGAGAAAATACCGAAATAGTGTCCAAGTCAGCAAACTATATGGGTCAGCTGAGATAGAGACCGCCCAAGGAATCCTGTCGTGTTTGCCATCACTGCACAAAGTACCGTACCTGCACACCAACATTGGCGTGCATGTCAGTGGTGCTTTGATCCAATGTAGCTGACACCACGCTGCTCACCTTCGTTGCTAGTTGGTTAAAGATAACTCATTGACCAGCCAAACAATTTAATGGCCCTGACAGGTAGTCCTACCCACCATCAAAAGGAAGAACTGAACCAGGTGAGGCAGCAGACACCGTTACTATATCAAAAGTATCCACGTCTGCCACGAACGAAGTTGTAAACTGAAGACATCACTTCCTGGTAAGCTTTTTAGCGTGATTCACAGACGATTTCGGATATGAGTACAGCGAAACACACTGGTATGACCTACCATTTTCTCCCGGCTCAGTCAACCGGGGGTGGTCCATAGGGTCATGTGGTATTCCGTGCGCTCACTTGTTGCGGCAACGCAAGCGTCCTCCATGGACATCTATTGACTGTCGGTGTGACAAGCTTGGAACGGGATGGGATGCAGATTGACTGCGTCTTTGCAAGCTCTGCTTCCTTGGTGACTCGACCGTTTAATTCCATAGAAACAAGCAGTGCATGAAGAAAAGAGAAAAAGCAAGGCCCTAGTTGCTGTGGCCAGGTCTGGATTAAATGGTCTACCTCCTAGTAAGGACACGTATCCCAATTGTACTCTGTCTCGTCGAGCCGCCCACGATCGAGAGATTTACTTTACTATATCTTTAGCGATTGGTAGATTCGGTTATCCGCAGTACGTTAATAACATGGAGGTCTTGGTTTTACTGTGAAATGAATCATCACCTTCAAGTTGCTGCCGTACTTTGCTCGCGCCCTCCCTCGCCGCGAATTCATCCAGAGCGAACATTCAAAGGGAGCCTTTCTCTGCCGCGATGTAGACACTGAGTGACGTAGTAAGGTCTGTATGAGTGGGCGTTCTTTACCCTATCTAGGAGCGACTTGGGTCATGTGGCTTGTCAAGGGCACCGCACAGATCATTTGGAATCTGGCACGCTCCGTCGTCGTCGACGGTGACCACCGTTAACAACTAACACTGGTGTCATCGGTAAGTGATCAGCAGAGCCGACCTATCTATCTCGATAGTGTACCCATCTCATCGTCACAGGTCCATCTCTTATCCTCCGCATGGCCCGTCAACCAGATGCCGACAACATCAGGACACGTCCGAGGTCGAGCACGACTACCTTCTCTCCCTTTGGCCCCTGGCGAAGACCAAGGCAAGAGACCGTTTCATTGTCAAACCTGCCCCATCCTCAAACGCTCTCCTTTGATGCCCTCATCGAGTCACTCTCTCCCCCGGCAGTACCCAGCCTTGCCCATGCACGTGCCCTCGCGACTGCCATCCAGTCCTTGTCTCCTCTTCCACGTCCAGCCGTCCTGAACCCAGTATTGGAATCCCTATGTGCCAAGGATTCACCCGCATCACTCCAGTGTGCCGGGTACGACATCATGACCGCGTTCTGGGAGAGGTTCGAGGACAGTGTCAGCACAGCGGACAAGATCACATACTTCACCCTCATCTTACCCCCATCCTGGTCCACAGAAGTAGGCGAATCGCGTCTCAAAGCTCTGGGCGCTCTCACCAAGGGTGGAAAGGACGTATTTGGTATGGAGATCCCCGTTCTCCACGTCCTCAAGAGTTGGCTACAAGGTGCTTTCGATGTCTACATATCGTGCGATGCGTATGATCGCGTCGAGCGCGAACGGAGTGTCGAACTTCTTGCCTCTTGCATCTCTTCCATGCTCGAGAACCCCGAGACCGCCGCACGCGTTTCCGAGGGCGACCTGGCCACTATCCTCCAATTCTATACAAGCTTGGTATCGACGGCACTTAGCCTCCCTCCACCGATCTCTCCGGGTCATGAAAGTGCTCTCGTACTTACGCCCAGCGACCAACAACCTCCAAGTACTAGATCCGTGGGCCCCAGCGGGCATCGCCGCCATCCATCCTCCCTCTCTCTGCGGTCCCACCCGCAAGTCAGTATACAATCATCAAAACATCCGGCAGAGCTCATGGTCACTATCTACCTCAATCATCTCGATTCCCAACTCAAGTCGCTCGCGCCGCGCACCCTGATGTCCATCCTTCCCCTACTCTTCTCTGTACAGGCATATTTTGCTTCACCACTTCCTCGCCTCTCCATCATGAATGGACGTCCTATCGGTCTCACAGGGCTAGAAGAGAGGACCCAAAAGACTCTCCATTCCCTCTTTGCAGGACCATACGGAACCACATGCGTGATGATCCTCAAACAATATCTGTCTCCACCAAACTCGGATCAGGACGCCACGAATACAACGTGGTATGCAACATCGCTCGGCGCGCACAGGACCCTCAGGAACGACATTCGGCAGGGCCTTACTGGCAAAATGGCGAGGGCTTATATCGCGAAGCTTAGCTCAGTGTCTTATTCGCCTTCTGGAGCACCCAGTCAGATCGATCTTGAAAGGGACCTTATGGAGCGTGCATGGTCCAAAGATGAGTTGTCGGGATGGGATCTGCTCAAGCTTGAGCGAATGTTATCTAAATCGGTCGAAGCATGGGCGAGACGTGCTGCCAGCGAGCAGTTGGCAGTACTCGTTGATGAGAGGGATAGGATACTGGACGAAGCTGCGGGAACGCTAAAAGACATTTTCCAGGAATTGGACCAGCGTGACGATCGTGTTGAGTGGGATGAAGAGGAAGCGACAGTCACCGGCGAAACACTTAAACACCTGGCAAGCGTTATCCGCCCTCTGAAGTGCGTATTTGGTCGACGCGTGCATTGACGTCTTCTCATATTCCATAGAAATGCTGACGGCACACCGTTCACAATCCCACTCTCCCAGCCAAATGACTCGCCCCGGCCTTTCCTTCGAACACTTACTTTCCTTCTCTCTCGGGATCATGCGACATACATGAACCCTTCCCTAGCCATGACACTTTTATCGATATCTGAACACCTCACCGATGCCGACACAGCGAAGCTACCGGGCATCATGCTCGAACAACATGATCTATCGCCCGCCTCGCCTGCCTGGTTGACCAACTGGGATAGCATCCTCTCTAATGAAACTATTTTCTCTCCTACCCGACCTGTAACGAGGCTGGAGGTGATGAAGACACTGCAGGCTGTTTATGACTCCTTGAAAGACTTGCATGTTTACCGGATGGCTCTCGCGGAGGTCGTATTCAAATTTTGCGAGCGTGAGGCGAGCATGGAGGGGTATATCGAGGATCCCGCCAGTGGGTATGCGTGTCCGGTCATGCTGAGGATTTTGGCAGACGAGGTCGTCCTGCGGACGGTTACCGTGCTACGGAAACCTTCAGTGTCTCAGATGGGGCCTTTGCTTTCGTCCTCAGGCACACCTGTCAGCTCTTCTTCGCCTTCTACATCAACTCAGGAGATGTTGGACCTGTTGACGCGTATCGCGGGAGAAGGACCCCAAGAAGATGACGATGACACAGTTGCGACGGATACGGCAAGGGAGTCACAATCTCCTGCTACCTTCAGTGCATTCTCGGGTACATCATCGTCCAGCGCTGCCTCTCCTATTCTGTCAAGGAGGCAGTCTGAATATCGGAACTTATCTTCGAGAGATTCTGGACTCCCTTCCGTCATGTCGCTGCTGTCCACATTAGCGGGGACGTCACGTACTCAGTTGCAGGGTCATTCACAGCAAGACCAGCAACCACAAAATGACGCGGGACCCCCTCCATCCCAACCACTACTATTACAACAGCAACAGCAGGTCCTTTTGCCATTACCTTTGTTACCCACAGAGCCTATCCTCTCCCGTGCCGCTTTCGCTGTTATTGCGCTAGTGACCATCTTCAGTCAGCTGGTATTTACGCCATACTCGCTCTCACAAACCAACGTCGACGTAGCGTTCTCTGTGTTTACCGCCGTCGTGCAAGTTGTTACTACCGGCAAGTGCCCGCGTGCAAGACTGACTGCACTACAATTCTTAATGCGCTTGCGTGCGGACAGAGACCATCGGCTGTACTTCGCGGAAGCACGCTATGATGGCGACGGGAAGATCGCTGAGTTGGCATCTTTGATTGGGCGGGGACCGGATTCTGCGAGCCAACCTTCCACTCATGGACACAGTCAACGAGATGAAGAACGTAGGCTGTCGCGTGAAAGGTCTACGGACGAGTTTTCTTCCCGAAGACCGAGAGAAAGGGATGAGAGAAGGTCCTCTCGCGGACGGGGCATAGGGCCTTCGCAGAGCGGATCGAGCAGGAGTAGGTCTCGCGTCCGCTTGCCCGTTTCTCCTCCTTCCTCTGCTACGCTCCTGCAAAGACCATCCAGGGATATTCTCTGGTCCTTCCCCGAAAACTTACCTTTTATTGGAGTGGACGCGGACGTGTTAAGTGAAGGCGCTATAACATACGATCCCATCTGCGAGTCCCCCCGCATGCTGAGAATCGATTTCTATCTCAACGCGTTGTTGGGTGTGATAGAAAAAGAGAGGAATTGGGAAGTTCTGTCCTACGCGCTGTGCTATCTCCCCGTTCAATTAGCTAACAAGCACTTCTTTTGCGGTCCTAAATGTCGCGCACTCATCCCGAAATTGCTCAATGTGCTCTGTTCAGGTATCGCCAGCGGAGAACTTGGGTCTTACATCGACCGTTGGCCTCCCGGTCTGAAGGTGCGCGACGCACATGGGCTCGCGTACCAAACGCTATCCGTTTTGATCAGCTATCGACGCTGCCTTGATCTTCCGCTTCGTCACGCCCTTGTCGACGTGCTGAGGGAAGGTCTCAATGGTCAACCCTCCACAATCATAAGCTGCCTCCGCGCTCTTACGTTGTGTGCATTCGACCTGACATCCTCACTCAAACGGACATTTCCCCCTCTCCTCGAAAAGCTCTCTCAGATTATGTCCAACCCTGGTATGGCTGTTCATATCCTCAATTTCCTTTCCATCACGGGCTCTATCACCGAGTTGCATGCCAACCTACGAGAGGACGATTTCAAAATGGTATTTGGCGTCGCTTTGCAATATCTCCAGCATCACAATCGTCCTGGCGTTGCCCCGACTATATCGTGGGCTATGTCTCAGTTCGTCCGGATGATCTCTTTCAACGTCGTATACGTCTGGTTCCTATCAGTCAAACTGTCGGATCGGCCGAGGCATATCCCGTACATCATCCGTCAGTTATTGTTGGCGAACGAAGGGAGGGCAGAAGTGGACGAGCCGACCGAGGTGTGCTTCGATTGGTTGGCGAGGTATACGTACGCTAGCGCCGACCCCCGACCGACCAACTCAGTCCTCAGCGAGATCATTATGAATCCGACCAATAACTCCTCAGATGCTACGCCATCAGAGCCCGCCGTTAGCGAGAAATCGTGGATAATGGGTAATGCAATTGTCACCATCAGAACCCTCGCTCGGTTGGGCTGGATTGAGGTAATATCTCGACGGCCGTCCGGATTTACCAAGTTCTTGTGTAGACTGGAGAATGTCCCTCTCGTTGGCCCTGGAGATGTGAATCCGGATTTGGTCTCGCTCCCGGCTGGGATACTGGCAGATAGGGAGGAAACAAGACCCCACCCACCTATTTTTGAAGATGAAGACAGCCAAGTGACAAGAACAAACGAGGTATGCGACATTTCTATTGATATGATTTTGTTCTGAGACGGACCTTATGTGCAGGACATCCGTGGTATCGTTGAAGAGTGCCCTGGTGCTGACGCCCCTATACCTCCGGTTCCGGACCCTATTACGGGGTACGTGTGGAGCAAAACAGCTCCATCACAGCGACGGAAACACGTTACTGTTGATCCCTCGTTCTTTGCACTCCAACTCTCACCTTACCCGGACCCGCACCGTTCCCCAATGTACAGACGTGTTATCGACCTGTCAGCGCTACCCAGCTTATTTCGGTCGCTGGACCGCACGCCTGTTATTGACACTCACAAAGTGGGAATCTTGTATGTAGCGCCCGGCCAAACTCACGAGCTAGAAATCCTCCGCAACACTCATGGTTCTCCGGCGTACACGCGCTTTCTGGAGGGTATCGGTCGTCTGATTAACTTGCGGGGTCAGGTCGACGTCTATGCCGGCGGTTTGACGCCAGACGAAGACGGGGAATACGCATATGCGTGGTGGGACGACATTGCTCAAATCCTGTATCACACTGCTACGATGATGCCCAATGCGCCCGACGACGAGTACTGCGTGAACAAAAAGCGGCATATCGGGAATGACTATGTGAGGATCGTTTGGAACGACTCCGGGAGGCCATATCGCTTCGATACATTGGCGACCCAGTTTCAGTTCTTGAACATCGTTATCGAGCCACATTCTCAGGGGGCTATTGCCGCGTTTTCGAACTTCAGACCTTCCACCGTCTCCTCCACGCAGCCTGTGCCAGGCGTAACACCGTTAACTCTTGGTAACGCCAGTCTTTCTCCTCCATCTCAGGTCCACGAGTTGGAGAATGAATACTTCAAGGTGACGGTGCAGCGTGCACAAGGGATGAAGGACTTTACCCCAATCGGAAACTTCAAGTTGATATCCGCGGAGAAGCTCCCTCTACTAGTCAGGCAGCTGAGTTTGCTTTCGGACCGGTTCGCGAGCGTATTCGAGCGCACCGAAAGGGATGAAGTGGAAGTAGAAGTCATCACGAATTGGCGGCAGCGACTACAAGTTGTCAAGAGGTTTATGGAAAAAATGGAGGAAGTATCTGGTGAAGAGGGCACGTCCGAGTATGCAGGAGTGGAGGGTGTTATGGCTCAGGAATTGTATCGGAACTTCACTGCTGTATACTGAGCCCCTCTGGAATTGTGGCGTTGGTGAGCGTTACTGTGGAGAGGGGGAAGAGTGTGTGGAGGCAAAAGGACCCGGTGAGGTCTATCTTTAAATATATATTTTTTCCGGTGGCTTGTACGATGGCATGTGTAATCACTTTTTTTTATGTTCGTCCACTGTCTTTCTGCGCTCGACATACCTGCCTCGTCGCAGTCGATTTACTGCAATATTGTGTGGTGTACATCTGTAGTGCTTTGAGTTGTGGCTCGAGTTCGAGTACATTCTCAAATTGCAACTGCTGTTCCTTGCCACTGCCACTCGACCTCCATGCAAGCGTGAAAGGGATTTCATTTTGCCCTAAGAAAAAGGGGTATGCTAGGTTGCGGGATATGTAGGAACCTCCACATGCTATCCCGTGTAAAATTACACATGGCGTCTGGCCACCGAACAGCAAGTATACAGTATCGTCTTTACAACGGCTTCATGCCGAGGGTATTCTACCAAAAAAAAACTCTAAGTAAGATCGATGATATCATCTAATTCCGATGGCTTTGGTCGCATTCCAGTAGTGGTTCTCGTTGAGGTTGTAGCAGTGGAGGCAACTCTACTAGTCTTTGCCTTCGCTCGAGCCAAAAGAAGCGGAGGTTCCTTAAATCGTTTTACCGTCTTCGTCCGTGAGCTGTTCACAGTGATATCTTTGGGTATCCTATCCAAAGCGAGATCCACCTTTGCTTGACTGCCAGCTGCCGTTGCCGTGGGGGCGCCACCAGGTTTGAACTTTGAGGTACGGGCGCGCACAGGCAGTTCGGATTCTGGTTCAGAGAGAGCAGGTGGTGCAGACAAGATCATTGCCACGTCCGCGCTGCCTCCGACCATGTCGTCTTCGTCTTCAGATCCGCTTGATATCCAGATCACGTTGTCTGGAGCATTCAGTACGTTCTTCGTCAAAATCTGCGCCACTAAGGTAGGCGCTGGATCTTGCAGTTGTTTACTAGCAGGTTGTTCTGCGCGTCGATTAGGCGGGTCATCCTCAGCCGGTAGACATGTTGCCAGCAACGTTGGCGACGACAGAGGATCCAGATCGCGGACGGAGCGATGTTTACGTGGTGATCTATGGGCTGGTGATGTTCGAGGGGACTTAGCTTTGGGACGTGTGTCAGAATCCGATAGTATATCAACAGTGTCGGAAAGTTTTGGTAGCAGAGATTCCTGGCGCACTTCAGTCGGACTGTCGGATGGTCTCCTGAGGGAGTACATCCTTGATAGTCAACAAGAGCGCGATGTGTAGACAGAATCACCGACCTCGGAACGCCAGGGGTGGTGGTACCTGGTGGTGCTTCCTGTCTATCTTGTCTATCTAGCAACTCAGGACGAGTTGCCACCGGAGAAGGCATCGGAAAAGGACGTGGTGCAAATGGCTGACCCTTTGAGATCACAGACGTTGTGCAAGTAGACTGGGATGTCCCGGATAGCTCTCCACGATCCATTGTATCAGAAAGAAGGTTAATACGTGTAGGTTTGACAGCCGACTTCGCCGTGTTGGGTTTAGACAATGCCTTGAGGCCTGACCCGCCTTTTGATATAGCGAAGAAATCCGTTACCGCAGCCTGCGCTCTACTCTCCTTAACAACGGGCGCATTCACCGCGACATTTGTTCTGATCTCGCCGATCTCGACTTCATCTGAACTTACGTCCACATATGGCAGGGCTTTGCGGGTAACGAACGGCTTCTTGGCAGGAGCTGCAACAGACGTCGATGAGGAAGCGCGTTGCATAGAGGCAGGGTCCCCTCTCTCCTCCTGAACTACGGGGGGTTTCGTTAAACCTTTCGATTTCGCTTCGGTCCTGTGGCGTAAGACTTCAAGAGGACGAGTACTTGCCGATTTCGCAGGGAGTGAAGACTCAGGTAGCGGACGGTCCTCTTCAGGTTTGTCGTAGGGGGATGGATGCAGATTGGATCTGCGGGTTACCCGCTCGGCGGTTGCAGGACTCACTGGGGGGAAGGAATCTTCCGCGGTCAATCGTGCTTCGGGATGCCTCTTCACCGTTCTCGCGTGAGCAGTACTAGTTCCCTTGCCCTTCCCATTAACAGGTTCGTCCTCGGAGCACGTACTCGCATTACTAAGGTTGATGTATTCATAACCCTCATCTTGCACTTCTGCTATTGCCTTTGGTTTCCGACGACCCTTCCCAGTAAACCGTTTTGGTTTGGTTGCTGCCGTGGGGTGATGCACTGCCGTCGACCCGCTGGCAGTGTTGACCGCAGTCGCTTTGGACTTGGCGTTCTGCTTCTCAGTTCCCGACCCCTTTGTACACTTCCGCGCCTTCTTTTCGGCCCGTTGTTGCGCTTTTGTTTCATATGCGTCTACTAAATCAGGAACAACAGCCCGCACCATCACGGCGGGTAGCCACAAACGAAGTGACGCAGTGGGCGAGACAGGCGTGGATTGGGTGCGCTTGGTTCGTTTCCTAGCCTTGGATTGCGCAGCTGTCTCGAGTCGTTCAAAGCCATCATCATCGTTGGCGGCGGCTTCGTCTTCGTCAACTTCTTCGTCGCCTCCGTCCTCAGAGGCTGTCGGGATATCAAGTGGTGGTCGGATACCCCGTACGCCAGACGCTGCGCGACTTACGAGTGCCGACGGATCGATAAGCACTCGGTATTCCGGAGTACCATCTGTTGAGGAGTGCTCACGGATGGAAAGCACGTTTATCAGCAGTGCTGGTTCATGCTCGTCTTCAGGGTCGGAGGAAAGCACGGACGCGGACGAGACGAGACGAAATAAAGCAAGTGAAAAGGGTACGGAGGGTGAAGAGGGAGATTCGTCGCCTTCCGTAGTTGATGGACGCACCTGGGGAAGAGTGCCTGTCGCAGAAGACTTGGAAGCGATCTTCGTTGGAAGATTGGTAGAGTGGTCCTGAGTACAAGGTTCAAAACCTGGCGCTGCGCTGGTATCGATGACTCTGCGTCTGAGAGCCCTGCACACGATACCTGGCCATAATACGGTTCTAAAACGTTTTATTATGATGTCCCTGACACCCCACTCGAAATATAATTCACAGAGGGAAGCTATCTGTGCCGGATCTGGATCGCTTGGCCACATGACAGGGGGTGGAGGATGTCGTGGTCGCTCCGTTTCGGACGTGATCGGAGAAACGTACGACAAGAGGACGGGGACAGAAGGGAATGAATCTGGCAGAGAGGCCGCAAGAGAAGGCTTCTTAGAAGGTAAAAACCCACTCTTGTTTGACCTGAGTTCCGCTTTTATCTGGTCCCGCCATTCGCTCAGAAAGTCATCGAGCCTCTCTCCGCTGAGTGTAGTGGCAGCTTGTACCAACGACTCTCCAAGACCTGTACGGGCAAGGCCAACAGCGAAGGCCTTTCCACAACCCGGAAGCCCTGCCGGTATGTAGTCACCGCCAGAGAGAAGGGCAATGAGAATAGCACCACCACGAGTGATTTGGACGGACGGATGAGTTGAAAGAACGGACGCGCGATAAGTCAGCACATGATTACCATCGTCTCTACCCTCTGAGTTTTTGACGGGGTGCGACCGATTTCCAGAAAGTGAGCTGCTTGGGCTGCGCTGCATTAGCGCATACAAACTATCGATGGGAAAGCTGGGACGTACTTTCGGATAACCATAGTAGCGCCGAACAGAAAGTTGTCTACATCATCGGAGAGGACAGCATCGATGACTCCGATTCTATTGAGGTATGCGAGTTCGGCTTCAGCTTCACCGGGTGCCATTCTCCATTCAAAACCAAATGCTTGGATTATGTTCTTCATACCCGTCGTAAGCCAGTGTGTGTTACCGCCGACGCGTTTGCCGCGTTTCACTGCGGGACGTTTGGGTCCGTCAAAGACGAAGAGCGGGAGCAACGGAGATTGAAGAAGTCGACAACATCGAAAGAAAAGTGTTCGCAGCTCCGGGTTTTCGCCTTCTTTGCCATAGGCCGCATGGAAAAACCAAATGGACGCGTCGATTCCGATTCGAAACCCTCGTCGACCATCCGGGTTCGCGACAAACCCATCCGAGACTGCCAGGTCTGTCAGAGAGCGCACCTCGGCAGCTGGTCGAAGAACCTGTACAAGATTTAGTTACTGGCGTCATGTCCATAGCCACACACACTTGCCTCCCACAGCCCAGCAACACCCATCGCTGTCCGATGCCACTGCGGACGAGTTGTGGTAGAAACTAGCACGTGATTCCACGGGCCGTCATATGCGTCGGCAGCTTTACATGGATCTGGCCTCGTTTACCATCAACATGAGTTGGACAATGAATATTTGAGTCGTGGCGACAATCCCCTTGCCCAGCTACGGTCAAACCTTTTATCAACGCTACCGCTGGTCGGCCTCCTCTCGCCCGGATGAGTGCGCGTAACGTCGTCTTCCTCGGAGAAGTAGGGTCTGGGAAGTCGTCCGTCATCAATCTAATCGCCGGACGGCATGTAGCCGAACCATCTAGCGAAGCAAAAGGTGGGACGCTTAATATCGTGTGCTACACCCTGAGCTTTAGCCCAAGCAACGTCCAGGTCAACCTTTGGGATACGCCAGGATGGCACCCAGCTGAGGAGAAGGACATAAAACAGGGGCAAGCCATGGGGGAGGTCGACAGCCTCTTACAAACCCTACATGCTACCGAAGGCATACACCTCCTCATTTTTTGCATGCGGATGGGACGAGCGCTAAGTAGCTTTGTCAAAATGTACAACAAATTCTACTCGGAGCGGGCTTGGTGCAAGATTCCTGTTGCTCTTGTCGTGACTTGGCTCGAGTGGACGCGGCCGACCATGCATACGTGGTGGGAGAACAATCGGATATCCTTGGAGAGACAGAAACTCCAATTCCACTCCCATGCGTGTGTGACTACTGTGGACGACAAGAAGGATGGCAAGCAGGTCTCGCAGAATAGACTGCGGAAACTTGTTCTCGACCACATCCCAACTGAATCCCTCAGCCACAATACCTTTTGTCCCGTAAGTTTCTTTCTTCTGAGTCATATTCCGTTGGTTTACCCAGCTAAGGGCCCAGAGGATGGAATACGAGCCTCCGTCACCGGTGTCCGGGAAGTCCTCTGGTCTGCTCCTATTTGCTTCCCCGCCTTGCCTCAGCGTACCCAAAAGGACGTCTTGATCATGTACGCCGCCCAATCGTTTAGTGCCGACATCTCACTTCACTGATCACTTCACCCTAGCGTAACTGGTCCGTTAGGCTCTGGGAAGAGCTCTGTAAGATCTCTTCGTAGTCCCGACTTCACCATGGACTAAGAATAAGTTATCAAGTTCATTAGTAAGCTGACTGGGATTCCGGGAGATAGTGTGGGTGTCGGTCACTCCTTGAAGCCATCCACACTTTGCGTTCGTGCTTTCGGTCATGTTGATCAACAGAGCGGTAAACGCGTCATCCTCCTGGACGTTCCTGGATTTTCGCATTCGTTACAGACCAGCAAAATATTGAAGATGATTGCAAACTGGTTGAAGGACGCGTGAGCTGCTTTCTTGCTTATGAGGCATGACCATGATAATCGATGTCTTTTTGTTAGGTACAAAGGCAATGTCCCTCTTGGCGGCATCCTCTACCTCCATTCTGTCGCACATTCGTCTATAGTCGTCCCTCCCGGAAAGTTTTTTGTCCTCGGTGGCAAATGTGGAAAAAGCATTGTTTCGAAATTATCTCTTGTCGCCACCATGTGGGACGAGGTGTCGCAAACAGATGCTGAGGTAGAGTTGGCAAAATGCGAGAAGGAATGGCGGTCTGTACTTCGTCCGGGCGAAGATGTTTCTCGATATCTGAACACGTGCCAGTCCGCAAGGGAGATCATTCGGCCATTTCTCTCGTCCTAAGGCGCCATCTCGCTGGCCTGGTCCGTTGGGATTTGTAGTACAAGACCGCGGTGGATCGTGAACGAAGTACACTCCCGAGTCAACTGCGAGCATTCAAGTATGCTGGCAGACAAGGGATGGGGGAATTCCCAATGACATACCTGGAACACACGGTCGGATGGGCTTTCTTAGCTGCTGAGTTACCCTCAGCGGGTGGGGAACACTGGTGCAGTCGCCGACCATTGGCATGGGTGAAAATTCTGGATATGCATCCACGGTATAGTAGTTTATCTGTACTTCCCATTCGTGCTGTAGCCCAGCTGCCATGATTAATTATATAGTACTCGTTCGACGCTTGCGCATGGGGTGTTTGTCAATACCAATGTGTACTTCGTACGTACGTACACATCCCATCCTCAAGGTGCAAGTTAGTACACACGTACCTTGAATTTACCTTCTTCAACGCAAATCATGATTTTCTGGCGGACTCGTTCTGTTTGCTCGATGTGGCTGTAGCCGACGTTGCAACGGCCGAGTATTTACATACCACACAGCCCGAATCGGCAGACCCTTCGATCTCTCTAGGCTGAAGTCCAGGGTCCAGCTGAACACTATGCAACATACGCGTAGTCAAGCTCAAACTCAACCCCACGTAGTTTTTCCGGGTTAGCTCAGCAAGCTGGAACTGCATCGAGGTCAAACTCTGGACTCAACTAATGCAGCTCTCTGCTACTCCTTCACTTTCATATTCATCCATAGTCGATATGCTGCCGCCCAACTACCTTTCCAATCCGCATTAACTTCAAATTTCCTCCAATTCCAAGGAGTTAGTCAATTCCGTCGTTCGCCCCCTCATCACAAGTACTAGGTTGCGGAATGGCTGTCATGTTACGTAATGCTTATCAGCCATGTCGTGGACAGATTCTTCAATTTAGTGCCGCTCATGCTCGTTGTGAGCTTCTGTAGTACTTCTCTCTCTGCTGCTGATGATAATTTTTCCTGAGCATTTAATTCTGAGGTTTGCTTTACGTGAGTGTGGTCGACCATTTCATTCCCTGCCTTACCCCACAGCAACACCAGGTATCCACCCGTTTTTGTTTCTTCAGGGATCATCATTCGGGTCATCATGATGGTATGCTGTTGTGTCCACTTATCGATACACCGTTCCCCTGCCCAACTCATTTCGGCAGATCGAAATTAGTGCATCAGTGGCAAGCCAGACCGAATTTGAATACACTTCCAACATGTGCACTAATATCTAGTGTGTGTGGTAGGTGGAGCCTTCGCCTGGAAGGTTTTGTATACATACACATTATGAACTCAATCAATGCAGCCCTACTCAACTTTAGTGCAGAGCCATCAAAGCGTCTTTTGCATAAACCTCGTCACGCTATATCCTCACGACGAGCAGGCCAACCAGTTGCGGCCTTCATAGCCGAACAGATTGTAAATTCATCTTCTTTTGGAGAAGCAGGGAAGATTGATGCTCTCTACCAACCACTTGTGTTTGATCCGAGGTCTGCTCTTATTCGGTCCACCATCTTCTCGAAAAGTCATCGAACCTCCCCGTGGAATGTAGTAGCAGCCTGTACCGAGGCTCTGAAACACGCGTACATCATCCCGAGAGGACAGCGTCGATGACGTCGACTCTGCTGAGGTATGCGAATTCTCCTTCCACCTCCCGTGACTAAATACTTGGACGATGTTCTTTACACTCATTGTGAACCGGTACATGTTACCGCTGACATGTTTGTCACATTGGACTGTGGGACGTCTAAGACAAAGAGGAGGAGTAGAGGAAACCGAGGACGTCGACAACATCGGGAGAAAAGTGTGTGCAATTCCATTCCTTTACCTTCTCGTCCATAGGCTCCCTAGAAAAACCAAATAAACCCGTTGATTCCGATTCTACATCCTCAACAACGGCCCGGGTTCATAATAAGTTCATCCGAGACTGCTAGGTCTGTACGAGTGCATACTTAAGCAGTCAGAACCTGAGCAACATCCGCTTGCTGGCATCATCCTACAGTCAGACACTCGCGTCTCACAACCTTGCAATACTCATTGTTGTCTGACAAGTTTTGGTAAGTATGCAGGAATCAGCACGTGAATTCATCGGCCATTACTTATTTGTATGGTCGGCAGCTTTACAGAGATCATTTAGTAGACCTCGCCTTGTTTGCCATCACCACGAGTTGGATCATGAGTCGTAACAACACTCCCCTTGCCCAACCACGGTTAGACCCTTTCTCAAAGCAACCACTACTTCGCCTCCTCTTGCCCGGATGGGTACGCGCAATGTTGTCCTCCTCGGGGAAGTAGGCTCGGGGAAGTCGTCCATCATCAATCTAATCGCTGGCGTGTGTGTAGCCGAAGCATGCAACGATGCGAAAGGCGGGACACTTAATAGCACGTGCTATACCCTGAGCTTTAGCCCAAGCAACATCCAGGTCAACCTTTGGGACACGCCAGGGTGGCACCCGGCTGAAGAAAGGAACACAGAACAGGGACGACCTGCGGGGCCTGATAACCTCTTAAAGACCCTACAGGCTACTGAAGGCATACACCTCCTCCTTTTTTGCACGCAGAAGCCACGAGTGACAAAACACTTAATCAACGACTTCAAGCACATTTACTCAGAGCAGGCTTGTAACAGAACTCCTATCGCTCTTGCCATAACTGGGCTCGAGCAGAAACTGCCAAACATGCATACGTGGTGGGAGAGCAATTCCGATGCCTTGGAGAAATACAAATTCCACCCCCACGCGCATGCATGCGTGACTACTGTGGATCGCGAGGGCGAGCAGGTCTCACAGAATAGACTACGGAAACTCATCCTTCACCACATCCCAACTGAATCCTCGAGCCACAGTGCTTTTTGTCCGGTGAGCTTCTTTCATCCGAGCTGAATTCCGTTGCATAACCCAGCTAAGGGTTCAGAGGATGGAGTGCGTGCCTCCGTTACTGGCGTCCGGAAAACACCCTGGTTCCCTCCTATCTGCTTTTCCACCTCTCCTTGGCGTACCCAAAATGACGTCTTGATAATGTGCGCCATCCTATCATTTAGCGCCAAGATGTCGCCTCATCGATATCTTCTTCCTAGCGTAACTGGTCCGGTAGGCTCTGGGAAGAGCTCTGTAAGGTCTCTTCGCAGGCTCGACTTCACCATTAACTAAGAATAAGTTATCAAGTTCATTAGTAGACTGACCGGGATTCCGGAAGGTAGTGCAGGTGTCAGCCACTCCTTGGAGCCGGGCGCATCCCGCCTTCGTGCATTTGGTTATATTGATCAGCAGAGTGGCAAACGCGTCATCCTCCTGGATGCCCCTGGGTTCCCACATTCGTCACAGAGCAACCATATTTTGGGAATGATTGCAAGTTGGGTGAAGAATGCGTGAGCAGCTTCTTCACTTGTAACGCATGACCATGGACATCAACATCTCCTCGTTAGGTACAGAAGTAACGTCCCTCTTGGTGGTATCCTCTACCTTCATTCTGTCGCACATCAGTTTACAGCCATCTCTCCCGAGAAGTTCTCCAGTCTCTGTCGGAAATGTGGAGAAAGAACTTTGTCGAAATTGTCTCTTGTCACTACCATGTGGGACGAGGTGTCGCAAACAGATGGCGCGGTGGAGTTGGCAAAATGTATGAGGGTATGGAGGCCCGCGCTTCGCCAGGGCGAAGCAGTGCCTCGATATCTGAATACGTGCCGGTCCGCAAGAGAGGTTGTTCAGCCTCTCCTCTGATCCTAAGGCGCCATCTCGTTTGTCTGGTCCTTTAGGTACTGGACCGTGCTGGACCGTGAACGAAATACACCCTCGCGTTGACCGTAAGCATCCAAGTCTGTAGACGAATAAGGCGGCGATCGATGGATTTTGTTGGCTGCTGAATCACCCTCCGTACGGTAGATGGGGAGCGCTGATGCAGATTAGTGCAAGCGCGAATTCTGGATATACTGTAGGTGACAATACATCCGCGGTATAATTTAGGAATATGTAATCTGGCTCGAGCCCAAATCCCACCTCGACCGTCATCGTGCAGTGTCCTCGAACACGGATGATATGTCTGGATCCTTCTTCGGATTTCTGGAACCGCATCAAGATACATACTCATACTTTGAGCTCGATCGCTTGACTTGGAGATGACTACATATGGCCAAACTCAAAACGGCTATTAGAACTAGCGGAGCTTTTCGGCTCCTTCACTCATTCATAGTCGATGTACTGCTGCCTGATCACCTTTCCCACTCGCGAGAACTTCATTTTCCCTTCTATTCTGTTCTCCGGCGTGTCCTTGTCATACTGGTGATCATGGTTTCTGAAGTTGCAGAACGGGAGCATTGGTGTGCGGTAGTCCTTGGTCACGAAAACAAATTTAGATTTGTGTCGGAGCAACTTCAATCTTGTCAACGTTGCGGCTTTGTCTCTGTTGATGCTGATTTTTTTTAATAAACTGACTTCTGTGCTCCCACCAATGACCATCCTGAACTTTGCGTTATGTAAGTGTGGTCGGCTGGCATTCATTGTTTTACCCCACAGCAACACCAGGCGTCCATGTGTTCTACTCTTCTTCCCACTGTGGGTCTACTCAGTTCACGGTACACTGCTGTGTCCACTTATCCGCCTCCCGTTGCCCTGTTCGTTCTGGCAGGTCAAAACTAGTGCATCAGTGGCGGGCTAGATGGAATTCAAACATATTTCCAGCATGTGCAATGTTAGCCAGTGTGTACAGTGCGTGAAGTTTTCGCATTCGGCCTAGCTTTGCCCACGTGTCCGGAAAGTTTTACGTATATATTCTAAACTCGATCAATACAGGCCATCCAGCTTCAGTACTGAGCCATCAAGCTATCTGCTGGAACACCTTCACCACATCACGATGAGCCGGCCAACCAGCTGCGGTCCTTGTAGCTAAACGAGCTGACGCCGTTTAAACTCGACTTCTTTTGGCGAAGTGAGGATGACTGATGGTCTCTACCCTTGTGGAAGCCACAAAACGCTCATGATGTGGCACACGCCCGCCTGCCAAGTGCTTATTTTCTGTTAATGTCGCAACCATCATTATTTTCAACCAAAGGCTTCGTAAGGCCGTGCAGCGCACAGCACCAAGCCGCGTATCCTGTCGTGCTGGTCGTAATCCACAGGGAAAATATATTCAGCATAGGAAGTACTATCAACAGAGGTCTGATGCAAGTCGCCGTGCTATGCATTCTGTAAGCTTCACCCATCACAATTCCAATTCCAACCCCGTGCCATGCATCAACGACCGTGTCCGAGTCGGAACTGTAAAATAGGCCCCACCCCGCTGACGCTAAAACCGAGATTGTTTCGGCTCCTGCCCCTGCCATCACATTATTCCCTTTCAGCAACTCTCGACCACGGAATCGTTAGTAGGTACCTGCTGCATATCGAGACCTCTGTGCACCGTTACTGTCTCGTCTTCGTCCCCCGAGTAATACATGTTACCGCATTTGGCGCTACCCACGTGCTTCCTAGAATTGACCTTCGTAGGGAGGTTCTTCCTATGTAGTATCCCCCTGTTCAGCAAGCAAGGGTCGACTTCGCCACCATTTTCTCTTATGCCCCAGCTTTCGTCCTTCGGACGGCCCTGCCATGTGAACGTAATACGATGTATCATAAAAATCAACTGCGTTTCTGAGGGCGCGTAATAACCCTTGTACGGAACGTTGACAACGTTGAACGGCAAGGAAGGGTCCCATGAATCCAGGGGCGATGCATATACGTGGGACCAAGCTAGACGGTGTGCTCTTGGAGTGAACCTGCTGTCCGATCAAGAGGTACTCAACTCCACTTAGTAGGGTAGCATCGCGGTTTCTTCCGAACTAGGTGGGTTCCTAAGGGAGCGTGTACCTATCGAGGAGCGGGCGCTACAAATGCTATATTGTCCTTAACGCAAGGTGGTAGAAACAAATCTATGAAGATACATTGTGGGTAGTTCAACCGACAGCCGATAATGATATAGCATACAACTTCCTAGGATATTACAATCAACAAAATTGCTGTCGGAAGTTGACGGTTGAGGCTTTACACGCCGCCGATCAGCCACCTGCTTTCCCAAGAAGGGCGTACCCACTTCCTTGTGGCCCGTGCAGCTGCAATTAATAATACCGTTACTCGGGGTCACGCATCCGTGGAAACGTTCTCAGCTTAGCGACATACCTTGCTGTAGCAGCGCCCGCACAGCGGCTCGCCATCTTTCTCGTTCAAGCGCTTGGAATCCAAAAGAGTATTACAAGATGAGCATCTTAGGCAGCCCTTATGCCAAGTTTTCCCAACGGCCTTCATCTGATACTAAGGTTCAGCAGAGCCTCGGAGCGCAGATTCACAGGGAGTTGCCAACCTGCTCGGCAAAATAGACATTCTTCCCACATCGAGGGCATACAGGGGTTTCACCTCCTAGTCCCCACGACCTCACAGGGCTACTGCCAGCGCCTCCGAGTGCCATTCCATAACGAGTTCCTGTGGAAGTTTGCCTCAAAGGAGTAATATTAGTCGTACTGAAGAGCCCTGTCGGATTTGGTTTGAGCGGCGATGCCGGTCGTCCTGTCGACACGTCATGAAATCCGTCAGAAGGCTCAGAAGAGCCCGACGTAAATTTGGGCTGGTTGAGCAATGTGGGGGGAAAAGATTGAGAGTCTCCTGTCCATTGGATACCAGAGGTGTTTTCTTCAAATGTCATGGCAGTGTGGTCCGGTACCTCATTCGCTTCTGCGGTCTCTGCATCGATCTCTTCACCCGCCTCGGAATTTGTGGGGCCAGGGGTTGGACTGGAAGGCGACGCACGATTAAAGCGTGTAGGAAGGTTGGAATTGGCACGTAGCAGTGGCGTTGCACCACTAGCACCAGTGAAGTGAGCTCGAATAGGCAAACGGGGTCCATTGGTTAGAGTTGTGGATAGATCGGCAGATCCAAATGTCCTACTATGTGTCAAGGGCGTGGAGAATGTGCTCCTTACAGGAGAGACTGAACCAGTGGGCGTATTCACGAGAGATCCATGAGCCGAGCGAACGGACGATGAAGCAAAGGGAAAAGGAGATGGGTCCTCTTTGTGAGGGAGGTTTGCTTGTCGTAGGTCACGTATCCCAAACAGTCGGACGTGGCATGTTTTGCTTGAACGGGAATGTCAACCCGACCCCCACCAATTACTAGAAGAAAGCTCACCAGTAGGGCTGCACATCGTGCAGGAGTGAGAGGTGAGAGTTTCGTTCTAGAAAGACACGCACCATTTGGTCATGTTCCAGTAACGTCAACGAGTCTAGACGTTTGCTACAAGAGGTGCACGACAAACATGGCTACGTACAGCAACACCCTGAATTAAATGCAATGGCCAAGTGGAACGACGGATCCTTGCCTTATGATATAACTGATCGGAAAATGGTCGTTCACCGGTAAATGAGTATGAAATGGTTGGTCGTTGGCTGAGCTTCTTACCTTGCGACCAGGGCCCATTGTCTGGGATGAATGAATTCGATGTTTGGTTGCAATGAGTGTAACGTGAAGCGGGAGAATCCATACGACCCCATACCTGCTCAGCAGCGTAGACAGCCTTATCGCACCGCGGACAAACTGGGGTTCCTCCGAAGGGGTGCATCTCAGACGTAATAATGGTGCACAAGCAGTGAATTATATGTGTCAGTCAGCCGCGGCGACGAATCCTGACAAGAGAGCTGGAGTTACAGAGGGCTGCCGGTCGGAGTAACTGCAATTGCTTTTCGAGTACGGCGAACAGTAGTTCCCTCGTGAGCGTAGCGTTGCTAAGATAATATTATCCACATGGCAATTCATGTGTAGCCGCGTTCGGCGAATCCCGACTGTAAATTACCGCGTCCCAAGTTGGTAGACATAGTTTGGCTCCGCTGTGTGGCGGACACCATTGGCCAAGTGAATGACCTTTGGTTCATGTTTGAAAGGGACGGTTGATAAAGAGAATCGTGGTGTGGTGGTGCGTTAGTGCTGTGTCCAGGAAGTATTGCGAACCGATCATCAGAAGGAGGATACCACCTCTTCCCCTGAGCACGGTTCTACTGTGCAGCTGGCCAACGGCAGTTTATCGTCCCTTGACTTCTCAGTCTCGTTGTTGTGGGGCCATTTGAAAGTGTAAAAGTCTAGCCCAAACTGATCATCACACACCGAAATTATTAGTGTCGACCTGCACGGCTCGAGGAAGGATATTGAACCGAGGAATGCCATCGCGAATCACCCGAGTCGGCACGTCGGCACGATAGATAACTCCGTGTCGGAGATTGAAAGACAATCGCGATGAGGTTTTTTTTTTCGTAGATAGTTGTTTTTGTGATCCAAAGTGTGATCAAACAAATCGCTCCCGCTTCTCTTCCTATTTTTCCATCTTCTTTCGTCTCCTCTATTTTCCTGCCTGTGTAGACCAACTTAGACACCCATCCTATCCGTCTTTATCCTCGACGATGTCCGATGATGAGCAGCACAACCAGACCTTCGAGGCGGTCAGATATACCACCCTGTTCCCCTTCGATCGCCATCTGATCATATCTCGATGCCATTTTGTAGGCAAGTGCAGGCGCCTCGCTCACTTTCCCTATGCAATGCTCGGCATTGCGTAAAAATGGCCATGTCGTCATAAAGGGTGCGCTCTTCACTTACGAACCGGATGGCTTTTATCATGAGAGCGTTATTTAGGCCGCCCGTGCAAAATTGTCGAAATGTCCACTTCCAAGACAGGAAAACATGGACATGCCAAGGTTCACCTCGTCGGCATCGACGTATGTGCCTTTTATTCATGCACTTGTGCTTGTACTCTGTTTTTTGACGCATTTTGGCAGATCTTCACTAACAAGAAATTGGTACGGGATTGCTTTCTGGTGACTAATTATACTGATTTCTACGCTAAATAGGAAGAAATCTGTCCCTCTACCCATAACATGGACGTCCCTAATGTATCTCGCAAGGAGTACCAACTTGTAAGGGTAATTTCATCCCACTTCTGGTGACCTTACCGAGTTCCTGCAGACGTACATTGATGAAGGGTTCTTGAGCCTTTTGAACTCAGAGGGCGCTCCCAAGGACGACGTCAAGGTCCCCGATGACCCTTTGGGAAAGGAGATCAGGGATGCTTTGGACGAGGGCAAAGACTTGCTTGTTACGGTCGTTACTGCGATGGGCGAGGAAGCTGCAATTTCCTTCAAGGAAGCGCCGAAAGGGTCTTGAAGAAAGTACGCATCTAGAGCGTCTTGCCTGATTTATCACTGATGTATACTATTAGAACCTGTAGCATCCGTTCTTACTCATGTTGTCACGTTACATTCGGGTCATTTATTTGAGTCGCGCATGTCCTGTCATCAACCATGTTATTTGAATTGTCGTGTGCTGTTAGGACATGAAACGGGGTAGCAGAGCTTTGGATAGTGTATGCGTACATGGCAATGATAGCGGATAAACATCACAGGCTGGTCTGGGGGGAGATGGTCAATCGGCACCGAGCCGATTACATAACGGGCATGTTGAGCACTGCGTACCATCGGATCCTCGCGGGTCGATAAATTGCGAGGATGTAATGCCTGAGCTCAGCTGGCCGATTCGTTGGCCAAGTGCAGTGTCGTTCAGCCAACTCAGGGGTCCCACGCCCCCAAACATTGACGAGATGCCGTCTTCTCAGCCCACACAGACGCTCGGTGCAGAGACCATCCGCATGAGGAGATATTGCTTCACGATGGACACAGACCCACCAACTGGACAGCGAGGCCGTTGGCAAGACGCCATCAGGTGGCCATCCTGTGCAGGGTCAGAACAGGCTACCACGCGCGACATTAGCTGTCGCGGAGAGTTTGTTGTATAAAGGGAGGAGGGCTGGTAGCCCTCCACTAAGCCACTCACCTCCCTTTCTACACAACCAAGATGTCTAACAATTCTGCATACGCTAACAGCGACAACTTCAATCAGGACTTCACTGATGAGGTAAGCATCTCTGACATACGGATGCCCTGGTTGATTTGACTACTGCAACTTACCGTTTCCAGGATGCTTTCATGCTCATCAGAATTGCTACGTCACCAGAGCACCGGCTCCACACGTGTCAATGGGTGGATAATACTACGAGCTGCAGAAACGATATCTCAGGACAACACTTCCCTACTCATTTGCGCGAGCGTCACGGCATCACGAACGCGGACAACCGAGTGATGAAGTGTCGCTGGGACGGTTGCAGGGAGTACGTCATAGGCACGAATATGTTTCCGCATATTCAACAAAAGCACATTGCGTGGATGTACGCGTGCTACAATTGCGGGATGGAATTCCCCCGCCAGAATATGCGCAACGCTCACTTTAACCAATGTAGGGACGCTGGGGCCTGATATTTGGGGGTTGATAAAGTTTTGAAACGAATGAATCTTTCGTTTTTCTCTTCCGCTCTCATAATATTATCGGTGACTTGGAGGGTGTAGGTCATCTAACACGGAGAGTAGAAAACGTTCTTCTTGGACCTGTGCTATGCCGTTCTCGCTATCCACGTGTTTTAGTTCATTCTGTTGTTTCTATGCTGTTTTACGGACACACTTTACCTGGTACAACCGGCAGGGCGGGTTTGCTTTCTCTTCTCCACAACACTGGAAGGGTACTTGAATTCGAAACGCAACAACACAAGCGAGCGAAGGGATCGCCACGATCTCAGAAGGTCCCGGTGATGGCAGGTGTAGAATTTCTGTGGCTGTTACTGACGGAAGCCAGGCTGAGTTCCTTTAAGATCTTTAGCCATGCTGTATACGGGGTGGTAGGTCCGCTGGAGCCTGACCTGACCAAGCACATGGCTGGCCGCCCTGCTTGCCAAGCTGTGTGAGCGCTTTAGCGGAGCACTGCGAGGCGAGCATACAGCCCTCTGTTAGGATATGCTCTAAGTGGCTGAGACAGCTTCCGCTTTTCAGCTCCGGCGTGAAGTGTCGCCTGGTACATAATTACCGATGCCGCTCACCTTAAAATTTCACGGTCACAGATAGGTGGATGAGGGACCCAACCAACATGAACGCCGTCAACAATTTTCCTTTTCTGATGTCATGGCCAACGTATAGCATGGATACCAGTAACAGTGCCAACGGCAGGGTTAGGTTTATGTGGCGATATTTAAGTCGCATCCTGCCAACACCCACTGGGGCCTCGTGCAGCTTTCTGTGAAGAACATGGTACTTGGATTTGACTTGGATGTTACACAAGCAGTGCACCAGCGGTGACCGCAACTCGAGTTAGGTGGATTGTGCAGGTGGAAGTAGGCATGAAACAGCAACACGTTGAAGTCTCGATCCATCCACATGTCCTACTAAGTCAACCCCCCCCAAAAAAAACAGACTCGGATACGGGGAATCGAACCCCGAGCTGCCGCGTTGAGGTATGAGAGGCGGCAATGTTAGCCGTTACACCATATCCGAACTGAAACGCTAGCCCGCATTACGCATGACGAGGGTGTGCCAGGCAATTCCCAACATGTCTCGACAGCTCGTTGTCGTACACAGTATGGAGCCTTTGACGGATATTTCTCCAGCGTCGGTCATCGAGCAGCTGGACCGATCACCGGACGTCTTGACATGGCTGAATGCCGCCTTAGATTCCTCTGGACAGGAGGCAACTACCGATGGAGCCTCCCTCGATGCACTCCTGACTGCAACGTCCATCGCAGCTCAGTCCACATCTTCCGCTCTGGAGAACACCATTGACGACATTGCCCGTGCAACACCCCGCTTGGTATACGACCTTCATTTCACCCGTGATGGTGCACTCGCACTCAAGAGCGTCTTGGCACAATCGATTCCTTCAGACAACCCCTCAGCCACTACACCGGGTCACTTTGACGCAACGTCCAAGGTCCTAGAGAGATTGCATTATCTAGACACCATAAAAACGCGCATGGAAGCCGCACGGGATGTCCTGCGTGAAGCTGAATCCTGGGGTGCACTCGAAGCAGAAGTTACGACTCTTTTGGCAGAAAAGTCATATGCTCGCGCCGCTTCCAGACTATCGGCGTCAGCCAAGTTAATGCCCGTGTCTCGCCCAGCCGCAGGTACCCCGGGCACGGCACAGGAACCTCGTCGCGCCTTACTGACGTCTCTTGCCAACCAACTTGAGGCTGCGGTTTCACCTGATCTAGTGCGGGCCGTCACTGCCAATGACGTTGAGTCATGCAAATCACTCTACGCCATATTCGTCGACATTGAGCGTGAAAGTGAGTTTAGGAACTACTACTACGGAACACGGCGCATCGCAATAGTGGAAACGTGGAATCAAGCAATCTTGGACGGTGAATCAATGCCCACCGGAACTTCGGAGCACCACCCGGCCCCAGAAAAGCTAACTTCATTCTATCCAACGTTCCTCTCCTCGTTCTTGTCCATGCTCAATGGGGAACGCCACTCCATTCCAGCCATCTTTCCTGATCCGGAGTCTACTCTAGCATTCCTCATCCACAACACGCTCACCGCCCTCACACCTTCACCGGGTCAACGGTTCGCGGCGCTTTTCCATGGCAGTGGGGGTGCTTCTGCCTTGAAGGACATGGTGAAACTGTTTCAGGTTACGGAGGAATTCGCCAAGGGGACGGAAAGGATCATGGAGAAACTGCGCGCATCTGCTCCGTCTGCGATCTCCGTCGCATCCCCATCATCTTCAAGTGAGGGTAAACTCTCCCGGCGACGCTCCATGCGCATGTCCATGTCGTGGCGGTCAACAAGCAGCATCTCTGGCTCAGCTAAGCAACAAAGTGGCTCCAGCGGGATAAGTGTGGTTGACGTTATGGAGTGGGATCAGTGCCTCTTCCAGCCTTTCCTTGATTTCCAGGTTGACTTCGGCACCCTAGAGAGACGACTACTGGACGAAGCGCTTGGCCCACCCGTTGTCACGTTACAGGGTGTTGTGGATGGCGATCGCGCAGCTCGTGTGATGCGCGAGCGCGCCGTCGATGTATTCAGTGCTGCTGAGGAGAGTATCGAGAGGTGCATGACCTTCACCCACGGGTACGCGTCTGTCGGTCTCGTGCGCGTACTCGATGGTTGTGTAAGTGCCTTTGTGGACGCATGGACAAACTGTGTCATCGACTGGGCGAACGCAAGCTCTGAAGCAGGCACTAATGCCCTCTCGTATAGCGGTGCTGAGGACGAAGAGTTTGCAGATTTGGATTATACGTCACAGGATTGGGCGCATATCCAGCGTGCTTTGCATCTTCTTGCCGCTGCGCAAGCTGTCAAGGAACGTCTTGGAGTATTCGAAACACGCCTCCGAGGGGCCCTGAACCAAGTGGCTATGGCCTTCCGTGCCGCGGTGAACGGACTTTATACCCCTGGGGTAACGAAAGGAGAAGGCATATTACTAGCTCAGTCTACCTTAAACTCTGTGGAATTGAGGGATCTGTTTTCTCAGGTCCTGCAGTCGCAGTCTACGGGATCCTCAGCTGTGGCTCCCGTTTTGCTACCTTCAAGTCATTCTTCCCTCACGTCCTTCGCTCGTGCCAACCAACGCACATTACAACGTGTTTTTCTCTCTCCCCTTTTCGTACATCTCAATGCATACTCTTCACTGCCCCTCTGGTCCGCATCGCGCCAAGAACTCGTTCCAGGGCTCGCAGGTGTCAATATCCCGGCATTCTCTTTGAGCCCTAGCGAAACTATTCAACGCGTTGGGGATGGGTTACTTAACCTTCCAAGACTATTTGAGGTCTACGCGGAGGACGATGCACTTGGGTTTGAGATTGGAGCCTTGGCTAAAGGGGACGATTCGAGCGCAGTTCAAGCTGAGCAACTTCACTCCCCAGAGGCTGTTACGGCTGCGTGGCTTTCCTCTCTTGCGAGAAACATGCTGGCGCACTTGACCCGGAATATCCTGCCACAAATCAGGGTATTGACTTCTGCTGGCTCTGCTCAGCTTGCGGCCGACTTGGGCTACCTGTCAACTATCATTCGTGCCCTTGGTGTGGAAGAAGGGGATTTGGAACGTTGGAGAACGTGTGTTTCGATAGGAGACGAAGAAGGGCGAGCAGACTACTTGGCCGCTGAGAACGCAGATGACATTTTGAGATCAGTTGCAAAAATGCGAGGATGGTTGGCTTAAGACTCGCTACATATTAGTAGTCCCATCCATACACACATCGCAAATAATTAGCCTCGATATACAGCAGCCAGATATCACAGAACTAAGGCAGGATATATAGTACAGAATAACGGAGCGAGCATCTTACGGAGACGCTTCCCTTCGTTCCTACCGAGCATACGGGTGAAACCGCACGCGATTCGGCATTCTGGAGGGACCTGGACCAGAACTCATCGGCATCGCTCCTGCATGCGCATTCATACCCATCATGTCTCCCATACCCATACCCATGCCCTGCCTCATTCTCATGCCGACATTGCCCATGCCCATTCCTCCAGCCGCACCGGGCTGCATCATGCCCATAGCCATCGGTGCACCCATCCCCATACGCATGCCCATCGGGTTCATCGCCATCATTGGGTTCACACCACCTCCCATCATTCCCATGCCGCCCAAACCCATAGCACCAAGATTGTTCATCCCCATCCCCATACCCGTGGCACCCATGTTCATGCCTCCCATACCCATACCCATACCCATCATCATCGGGTTCATCATTCCCACAGATCCGCCCCCGCCATTGGCCATAGGCATCTGGTTCATCATGCGCTGGTACATCATCGACGTCGCTGGGTTCGCAGCCTGCTGCGGGTTGAACGTCATGGGCGTCACAGCTGAATGACGCGCTTCTTGATCACCATACCCGTCGCGAGTCGTCGCGTTCCGTGCTTGATCGCGCTGGCTCCGGGGTTGAGCCATCTTCACCTCGATCTGGCAGAAATGTTCCAGACCGTCAGATCCCCCATATAAAACATGCAATACACAAGGTGATCCCGACCTCTTTATCATCCAAGACGAGTCCCAGTTTACCAACGAATCGCTCTTGATTGCTCGAGTCTTCGAACGTCACGAATCCGAAGCCCTTAGATCGACCGGTCTCGCGGTCGACCATAACCGTGGCATCGACGACTTTTCCATAAGTAGAGAAAAAGTCACGCATAGAATCGGCAGTCGTGGCGTGCGAGAGTCCGCCTACAAAATACCGCGTATTCCTTAAATGTTCTTCCCGTGGTATCGCCCGCTTAGGGTCGATCTGCAACAAAAAGGATGATGTCAACCATTGGCGCAGATATGGAACATAGTTCGACCAACGGTTTTCCCGTCCAGCGTGTGCTCCTGCGCAAGGACGGCATTTACGGATTCTGGTTCCTCGAACGTTAGGAACGCAAATCCTCGTGACCTTCCGTCGGGGTCACGCATAATTGTGCAAGCATCCACCTCAGTGAGGAAACAGGTGTTAGTTTCGCTCTTCATACGGAGAAACGAGCGCCTGACGAGAAAGCGCATCGTATAATCACCTTGCCAAACAGTGAGAAGTACTTTTTCAGACCTTCTACTCGGACAGGGGATGTTGTTAGTTCGACAAGAAGTAATTCTATACGGGTAGAGCGTATACCATCTGTAGTGTCCCAGCTAAGTCCTCCGATGAACATTTTGCTAACCGAGGAAGATTCCGTAGGCAAGAACGAGTAGTAAGAGTAGGAGTGCAGTGAGGTGAAGTAGTTTGTCGGTGGGTGTCCAGAGTGATATCGTCAAAGCGACACGTAAGTGATTAGCGACCAGGGAGGGCCAGTAAATGTGTAAGAGTCATAGCGAAAAAAAAAGCAGCGGATTAGTTCGATAGATATAACCAGTTAGTAGAGCAGAATTAAAAGGAGGCGCATGTACGGTATTAAGTGTCGTACGTTCACCAAGGTCGAAATACTAGCGTGGGCAAAATACAACATGTATCCTTTCCGGACAAATCCACCGAACGTGCTTACGGTTGCCCAACGATACGAGCCAGTGCTCCATACTAGCTGTTATCGCGTAAAAAGAAGCGAGGTAAACTGCTTACCCTTCGTCCTTCATCTCCGACGGCCGTATCGGCCGGTCAGCTCGAGAACGGTCAGTTTCATGAGTAGCGATGGCAGATGGTCCGGGTGCGGGAAGAGCATGTCGTTGTTGTCGTTCCTGACTCGGCGTCTGCTGGTACGCAGAGAACTGCTTCGCGACCTGCGCAGAATACGACAGACCAGACGGATCTGACGTGGATGAAGGCTTCGCAGGAAGGCAGTTGCTATCTGCTGACAGTGGCTTTTCCGTAGACTCGGAAAGCGTCTGGTCATCGTCCGGTATTAGAAGCTCGAAGGGTTCACTTGATGTTTGGCCGTCGTCGTCCAACGGGATGGTAAACCCGTCATCATACAGGTCTGCGGTAAAGGCTCCGGATAGTATTCAAGCATACCAGACGCACCCTCACCTCCATACAAATCCGAATCAGGGTTGTCTTTCTTCTCTGCTGCCATCTTAGCAGTATGTTGAATGGTAGTGTGTCTGTACGGACGGAGTGGGCACGCACGCGGTTAATATGCGGTACAGCACCGGACGTACACATGTCCAAACAAACGTGCTCGCTGTCCAATAATACACAAAACAAATAATGCTGGGTGACGAGCAAACGAAAAGTTACACGCTACTGTACAACAAATTACAAGACGTCCAAAACCTGAGCGCTGAGCTTCTACCATCGGGGGAGTTTGCATCAAAAGCCAGCTAATGAACTCCATTGACGAGGATACGACCTTCTTTGAGCTGTTGTGCCGTACGCTCTGCTGCAGCGTCATAAACGTACTGTACCGGAGGACGCTTTGGCGCGCATGCGACCTCATCTGAGTCAGAATCCACCACCGAATCTCGAAAAGACGACACAACGTTCTTGTCACCATACGGGTCGCACGAATCGTACACTTGTGACGTATGCTGTTAACTGCATAGCCCACACAAAGAGTTAACTGTGCTTACCATCGGGCTCATAAATAACCCGCCGTTTTCCAAGCGCCTTCTCGCTAGGACGGATCGGTGTGTGGGCTTCTTCACTAGTAGATTCGTCTTCAATATGCATCCGTTCCACTCCTTCAGGTAATGAATCTTTCCGGCTCTCTGGGGAATTATTCCTGGAGAACCGTTGCATCCGATCTGGCGAAGGCGTGCGAGAATAGGTTTGAGGCTGCGAAGGGGAACGGGGGCCAATGGGATGAGGTGGTGCCAGTAACGTTGGCGTCGTGGCCTGTGAATGGTAATGCTGCGAAGTGATCTGAGCTAGCGAAGGAGGGCTAGGCATCAAGTTCGGTGGTATCCGGGGTAACGGGTGATTAGAAGAAGGTACAACCATGGGCATCTCAAATTGCTGACGCGGTGACGTCGGCGGCGAAGGAAGCGGGGGTGAAGCAGTTCTCGGCGACCCGCTGTGTCCACCGGGAGGTTCACCAAGCTGCTCGTCAAATTGCTTCGCAACTGTCGGTCAACCTGAATTAGCACCAAAAAACAAAACGACTAACCCTCCTGTTCATCCTTACTTCCCGCCTGCTCCTCTCCTCTGTCGCCCTTTCGATGGCGACCCTTGCGAGGTCGTCATACATATTCAATGCCCCGAGGAGCACCGAGTGGGCATCAAGAAGAGCCGCAAGCAACTCTTCTTCCATGGTAAGTTCACTAGGGGTCTCGTCTGGACCCGTATGAAGATCTTGATGGGAGCCATGTGTTGATCGTCTATGCTCGGGTTGGAGGGCCTTTTCAGCACGAGACCGTTCTGCACCAGCACTTGCCCATGGTATCTGCGCATGGATCAATTCTTGCGACAAACGGCATTTCGTCATGAATTCCTGAAAGGGATCCTTCAGAGTATGCTGGCCGGAAGAGCGAACACACTCACACGGACGAGCTCTCCGTCAAGAGCATCGGGTTTTGCAAAGGCTAAGGCATCGGACAACACGTTGGCGTTGCCCCGGGCTACTTCACATTCCTGGAACAGTCGTTGCATGTCCTCCTCCAAAGGGATTATACCTCGGTGACCCCGTCGAGCCTGCAGCTGCTGGTACAATCACCATGAGCTAGGCATTGAAAGAAGTAGGGTGACATACAGGTTTTCGGTCCACTGGCGGAGGGGCAGGTGGTACTCCCATGGAGAAAGTCTGCTGCGCAAAAGTAGGCGTTTCGAGGGAGTACTGTGAACTAGGCCGCCGCAAAGAGGGAACAGGAGGACTAAACATCGCATCATCCGTATCAAACGGTACTCCACAGTCCGGCTTATCTGCAGGCTTGAGACGGCACCATAAGCCACGGAATCCTTCTTTCTCTTTCTCCTTGTCTTTACCTGCCGGCTGAGATCCTAAGGAGATAATGAGTTTCCAGCGTAAATAGACATACGCAACATACGTGATGATATGTATGCCGCTGCCGCCAGTACCTCCATCAGTCGTTCTCGGACGACTGGCGAAGTCCGCGAGGAGGTCAAAACATCTTCCAGAGTCTCTATAAACTTTCGCTGTGAAATTTGTGCAAGGAAAATATCTGAAGCGTTCCGAAGCATGATTGCCCACAACTATGAGGTAAAAAAACAATATTAGAACTTTCGACGGGTCCGATAGCCACATGGTACATACTCTGGCTGCGGCCAACTGTGACTTCGGCTCGGCATACCTGAAGACACGAGGGTTAATGAAACGTCGAAAAACCCGATCAAGAATTAACTTACTTAAACTCCCGCCTCAGGGCCTTTGCGGCTTCTTTGGCATTAGCTTCAGTAGCGGATGCCCTCTCACAGACTTCAAGAACGATTGACCAATCCTCAGATGCCGTTGCAGTGAGATAGCCTAGATGATCCAAGTTAATTTTGTTAGGTCTACGCTAGGTTAGGTGATAGTTACGTACCAATCAATCTTGTCAGCTCAGCACCGACGACGTCATCGTCCCGCCGATCTCGGTCTCTCGCCCGCTCCCTCTCTTTCTCCTTTTCTCTTTCTTTTGTCTTGTTTTCCCGATCTTTCAACATGCCTTCCCAAAAACCTCGCTTCTCTTTCTTTTCCATTGCACGCACAGGCTCACTTGGCGGATGGTGATCGTCAGACGAGTCATGATGAAAATTAGATTGAGAGTCCTGGGGGTTAGGTTCTAACGCCTTGAGAATTCCTAAGGCAGCTGGAGCTGGAGACTTCCTGCGTGGGTTATTTTGGTCATTACGCGGGTTGCGGGCAGGATGTTGGACAGTTGGATGCTGGATGGAGGTCGTGTGGGACGAAACACTAAAAGGAGAAGAAGAACGAGGTATTGTCGGCACAGCGTTTGGCAAGGGAGGAGAAGCGCCTGGGGGGAGCGATCCGTTAGAAGACGAACGCGATGGGATAACTGGAGGGGAGAAATGGTGCTGATGTGAACGTATAGTCATTCCGTGAGGAGATTCTTCGCCTTGGGAGAGGACTTCCCAGTGATCTTCACCGGACGGGTGGGGAACAAGACGCAGATGTTCTCGAGATTGGAACTGAGCTGATGGCGGTACCACTGCGGACTGGAAACTACCGTGATGTGCAGCAACAGAGTCCTGTTCATCAGATATACGAGATGACGCGGGCTGGCTCGGTGAACAGGCCTGGAACGACATACCTCGTCGATGGTAGGTTGGGCAGGCGCCTCCAGATCCCGACCGAGCGGGGTGACTTTGGCAGGCTTCACCTTTTCGCGACCAAAAAACTTCTGCAACTTCATTTTTGGCGAGGAGTGTCCTGCTCAGTAAGAGAACGAGACTACTTGTTCTTCCCCGGTCAGAAAGCCTTGGCTAGTAAAGCTGCACGGACACAACTGCCACCATCATGAAGAGGCTGTGTCGCGATGCCCCACACAGCTACGGACGCACGTGACCAACACGGCATTCGAATCCATCAGGTAATCAACAGCAGCGGCAATTACCGAAGTGCTGTACAATACCCCAAGCCACAACTCTGCCTTGTTCTACCCTCTGCGCCGTCGTCCACGCTCCTTAAGACACAAGGTATGTTGGAAGAAACTTATAACCACGTCGGATTGGACTGAGATGCTGTCTTCCCTCTGCATAGACACAAAAACTGTGGGTACCAACATTCACGGCCGGCATTTGGACTCTAAATTCAATCTTATTCAGAACACCAAATGGCCCAACGTGTGACCCTCCGTAAACGCCAGCCCTACAACACCTCTTCAAACCGCCGGCGTGTGGTCAAGACTCCCGGTGGTCGGCTCGTTTACCACCACCTCAAGAAGATCCCCACACAACCCAAATGCGGTGACTGCGGGATCGGTCTTCCAGGTGTATGTTAAACCCGTCCTTTCGAAATTCATATCTATATGTTGATGGTCTCTCGACGGTAATCTATGCGATTTCCTTCGGTACGGTTGTAACAGATACCTGCTCTCAGACCACGCCAATATGCCACCGTCTCCAAACGTATAAAAACTGTCCGACGGGCATATGGTGGTTCGCGGTGTGGCGACTGCGTCAAATCTCGGTGAGTCACTCGATCCATTTCAGCTCGTTTTCCTTCTTGTCTCAATTTTTGCCTCCAAGTATTCTGCGGGCATTCTTAGTCGAGGAAGCCAAGATTGTGAAGAAGGTCATCAAGAGCCAGCAGCAACAGAAGGCTGCTCAGAAGTAAAAGACAGACCTGCTAGGGGTCGCTCTAGGGCTACAACATCATGTTCTCCTCATTCACTTGTCATTCTTATAGCATCCATGTACGGTGTGGCAATTATGGTCAAGGACTGACATCTATGCCACTGATAATGACCTTCATCGAAGTGTCGAAGTTCAATTTACCATTACAGAGCAGGTGCATCAAAGATTCCAGTAATTCGTTTGCACAGGTCGAGGAGTGTGATGTGGCCGAACCAGAATTCGATTGCAATGAGTGCCAAATGGCTGGTTAGTCACATTCTGCACTCAATGCATCTTGCAATGCGATGTAGTCTTGCATGCTGAAGCGTCCCAGCAAATTCCTTCCGGTACTTCTGGATACTCACCTTTGCACGCAGTCTTGACATGCCTCAACGCTTCTGTCTGGGCTGCTTCAACGTCTTGACCGACTTCTATCACCTTCTGGTGTTTCTGGACCGCCAACGACTACGATCGCCAGTGACGGTGAGTCTACATGGAATGCGAACATCAATGCTCACAAGCAATTTCTGTTGTTTCTCGACGATGGCTACCATTACGGCGCGCGTCTTGTCTTCCACAACTGCGGTCTGAGCCAGATAATTTTGATAGGTATGTTCGCTGACGTGTAGCGCAATCGAGTTAGGCTCCCAATGCCGATTCATTCGCATATATGCACTTACATCTTAGCAGCGACCTCTTTCATGGCCGCGCATTTGCCACTGATCTGTGCACGGGTCAGGTCGACGAAACGGATGTTCGTCGGTGAGATCGCTAACGTATTCATTGAGCTCAGCTCGCACAGCTTGCGCAACTTTATTTTCTCGTTCCTGTTTATGTTTCTGCCATGAAACTGTGCAAGGTGAGTTGGATCGGATTCTGACGAGTACAACTCTGCATGCACCCTTAAACTCGGCGGCAGCCTTGGCGTACAACCTGCGTGTTGTCGCAGAAGATCTGCCTCCGGTTAATCGTGACACGTACTCTAATTCCTGGTCCTCGGTGTCTTGCAGTTGACTTGGTTTGGATGACTGGACGCCGTGATCGTCTCCGTTCTTGACTGAAGGCATAATGCGGATGCTTTTAGACATTTCGGATGGCGTCGTACCGAGTAGTAATAAACTGTATGATAGGTGTGAGTATATCCGGGGCGCGTGTCGCGTTACAAGTAGTCACAGGGACGTTGCTCTAAATAATTCCTTCATAGTACTTCTCAACCACACCCAGTCAGCATCATCAGGCTGTCTACGACGCAACGGGAAGCAATCATACAGTACCACCCGAATCTGGAGTCGTATGTAGGTACTTCCTACTGGCAGTGGCCGGGGGCGACAACCTCCGTCTGGGCTCTGAGTGGTGCCGGTCAGCCGTGAGCAGACGGTCTGTTGTCGGGAGCACCCCCGCTTGAGTCACATCTACTTCATAATAACCAGTGGGGCCTCCGAATTGACTTACGTAGTTCCTGAGAAACATGTTGATAACCAGATGTTCAGGAGGGTCAGTTACAGTCTGTCAACAACCTTGAAGTCAGAACTCACCGCTTCACGATACGATTCTAATGCACGGATGATGACGGGTGTCGTCCGCCCTCACATAGTCATTGAAGCAGTTCCCCGATATTGGCTGATGGGCGACATCACCGTCTTTCTTTTCGCGTACCAAAACTTTAGTTCGACCGCGAAAAGAAAAAGAGAAATGTAGGCATGTCTACGTCTAATACTTCCTCGTTAAACAGAGTATACTACTACACAAAATACCTATGTACAAATTTTACATACTGATGTATCCCCGGACATATGTAGTTGAAAGCTCGTTTAACTTCCCAGTGAGTGTAATCAAATGCCGCGCGAACATTTTCGTTAGTGATGAAATCACGGTCAAAATGACATAGCACAAGTACTGAAGGTCTCAATACTCCAGTGATGGATGCGTGTCGCGTTAAGTGTCATTACGGGGATGTTGCTTCGATTCATCATCACTCGCGCTCCTGTGTTGGGGTAATCGAAAAAGTCAAACCAACGGTGTCAACTATACCCAGGCACCATGCTGCTACGATGGCATACTACATGTATCGGGCGATAAATAACAAAATCGTCAAGAAGTCATCATATCGATACTTGGATGTGGAACGGTCGTAGATACTCTCTCCCTTCCGAATGACGATGGCTCAGAAGGAGGGGATCGACTCCGTTTGAGCTTTGCGGGATAGGGTGTAACCGCGGTCCGATGGTCCGTTTTCGAGAGTAAGGCAGCTTGAATCCCATCTACTTTACAATAACTTGGGTCTCCCTCAACACTTTCAATTGACTCACGTAGCTCCCGAGAGACATTTTGATACTAGATGACCAGTAGAGTCAGTTATACAAGCTTGTCGACGGCCCTCAGGTCGGAACTCACCGCTTTACAGTACGATCTTAGTGCACGGATGACGGATGACACTTCACCTCTGAGACGGTCATCGAAGCCGTACCCCGACATTGGCTGGTGGGCAACGTCTCCCCACGTTCCCACTCTATCGCTAATGCTCGCCCACCACTCAATTGTAGAATTCAAGTCGAAGAGCACCAGCCTCATGATTCCGGTAATCGCCTGCAAAATATCTGTTTAGGTTCAGTTAGCTATATGACCCAACTGAACATAGACGTCTCGTACTGAAGTATCTCTTCCCACCACCGAACACCCGCGTAGCTAGTGTAGTTCTTTGTTCTGCGCGTAGAACGGCCCTGTATTCCCCACATGTCTGCCGACGACTGTAAGCATACGTATGCGCGATACATTGCAGCCGATCCCACCTTTGCCATGGTTGTGCATACGTCCCTCCAATCACGTTCGATGTCTTTAGTATCATCTAAGAAATGGCTCGCCACGTCTTGCGGCTGACGTTGGCTTCGCAAGTGGGTCATGGCCTCCAAAGCAATAATTCCATGCTGTGCATTATCGACACTCTTCTCCATGACGCTTGCGAAGTTTAAAGTCCAAGCGCTTGTATGACTCAGGATATCATCGCGGGTAGGCGTCATCTTCTGAATTTTCGGGACTCGGTCTGCCAAGTGGAGGAGCTCGGTGCAATTCGCGATGTAGTCTGCTTGGGGAACAAGAAGAGGATTTGTCGGAGGTGGTAGGGACCTCCCCCACATTGGATCGTTCCGGTGGTAAGGGTAGCCATGAAAACCATGTGGGGCATAAATTCTGGGAAGATACGGTCACTCCAGTTATAACGTTGTTAAAAGAAACTGCGCACTCGATTGCCCTTGAGGGGTAGCGGGAAAAGTCGAAGCTTGAGCTCCTGGGAGGGGACTGGAAACTAACGGGGTGAGTCGTGTGTCCCTTGGCAGGCTGAAAACTAGGTCACTTCGTCAGCTACTACGGAGAACGAGCAAGTCTTATACCCACTATGTTTTATTGGCGCCGGAACGGCGTTTCAAATCCTCGATCTGTTTGTTCAGTTTGTTCACTGACAGCTCCAGCTCCCTCTTCTGCGCAGCTATTTCGTCCTTAGTCGAGGCGGCTGTTGTTGATCTCAGTTCCCCCTCCAAACTCTTCATGTCTGCAGAGTGCTTCTGCAAGATAGCGCGAAGTTCACTCTGAATCTCGGTCCCCGCTGCAGTGTTCTCTAGAGTTTTCTGCTCGTATAAGAGCTCGTGAACAATTTGAGTGGTAGCATGGTCCCGTATGCGTAGAAGGTAATCGATGATTCCCATCGCAGACGCCAATGTACCGTCATGGCGGCACATGACAGCACCTTCGTCCAATAAGGGCTTGAATAGGGTCTCGCTGGATTGTAATTCTTGCTCGCGTCGCTCCCCCTCTTCTGGTGTAACCTTGTCCCACATTGTTGTGACGATGACAACATTCTTCAGAGAATCCTGACCGCAAAGCTTGTGAAACATCCTGAGATTTCGTCGCACTGTACCCCCCATTCTGGTATCGCTTATCCGATGCATGTAGATGAGACCAGCAAGCATGGAGTGTTCCTCCTCCTGCCTAATGTAGGCATGTCAGAACAACTTGCAGAACGAGTCTAGTCATACCCTTACACTAGGAATGCTGCAATCATGGAGAGGACATCAATGTCAGTAATCCCCTCTCGGGAGTCATCAAAGCCAGGAGTATCCACAAGCTTAAAACTGAGACCACTGCCATTGTCCAACTCAATGGGCTGAATCTTGTTCGTTTCTGACTGGAGGCTATGTCCGACCCGGATGCCACCAGTGGATGATCCTGACGGCACAAAACTGTTAATGAACTGAAGATTTGTCAGCATTTGTGGCGGGCATACTTGACACTGCTTAGACGCCCACCGTGGATTTCCCGGATCCAGTGGGACCCATTACTCTGTTCGGACTTTTAGCATGAATGCGATTGGACACGTAGCTCGACTTACGCGATTGTCTTAAGTGACATGGTAAACTGGAAGTCTATCGTGGTATAGAGTGGTCGTCGCAGACGAGGTAGGTTATATACAAGCTCGGCATCATGCTCAAGCATACACGCTCCCCAAGCAAGGCAAACTTTGCCGCGTTGCACATTGCGTGGAGGTCGGTCACCATCATGTAGGTGCTGCAATGACATCATTTCATCTCCGCGATCTCCCGCATTGGAATCTGATCGAAACTCAGGACTTCGAACCGTCAAGCTTTCATTCGTGGGTTCCGAACCCACACAAACCACACAGCATTCGAACTTGAGCGCTTGAGCGCTAAGCGCTAATCATTCGAAGGAGCATTCATATCGGAAGCTTTGGCTGTGATCATATCCTTAACGCTTCGCCACGCACAAACCCTGCAAATTGGCAGGCAGCCTCATTTTCACGATACGGTACGAGCGGAAGAAGGCACTGCTCCCTGATACGAAAAGTGGATTGGACTCACGTGCAAAAATGTATATAAAACGCACTTTCCCCCTCATCAGCTTTTGACTCCAGTCACCATAACTTCTCACTGCGTCATCATGCCCGACGAACGAGTGATCGTGTACGTGTAATGGTTCCACTTCCCAGCTTGACCCATGAAGACTCAACCTTGAAACAGCATTATGGGTCCCACGGGAACGGGGAAATCTTCCGTAAGACCTACTACATAATGCTGACGTAGTCGAAAGAAGGTTGATCGCAGCCTTGAACACTTTAGTTTGTCCGCAACGCAGTCCCGCCGGCGTTGTGCCGTAATGTCCGGGTCGGTCATAGCCTCCAGTCCAAAACGAGCGATGTTCAACCTATCGGGTGGGTGGACAACGATGGTGTTAAGATCAAACTGGTGGATACTCCTGGCTTCGATGATTCCCGAGACGGTGTGACTGATACCGATGTCCTCAAAATGATTGCAAATTTCCTGGAGAAAGAGTGAGTACACTATCTTTTGGATCCTTCCCTTCACGGACACCCCATAAACCCGTCTTAGATATCGGGGAACCACGTCAAGAGTTACTGGTCTCATCTACGTTCACCGAATCTCGGACACCCGCATGGGAGGAAAGTCACAAAATAACCTCAGAATGTTCCACAAACTTTGCGGCGAGAACTCACTGAAGAACGTTGCCATCATCACAACGATGTGGGACAAGGTCACAGCGGAAGAGGGACAGCGACGTGAGCAGGAGTTGCAGTCGGAGCCTAATCTGTTCAAGTCCCTACTGGAAAAAGGTGCTGTCATGAAACGTTATGATGGGACACAACGGTCTGCATCCAATATCATCGATTACCTTCTAAGCAGGGAGTCTACCACGGTTCAAATTGTTCGCGAGCTTGTGGAAGAGCACAAGTCTCTTGAGGAGACTGCAGCGGGTGCTGAGCTTCGCGGCATTATCAATACGCTTTTGGAGAAGCACAAAAAGGAAATATGTGAAATGCAAGAAAAGATGAAGCATGATGTGGAGGAGATAAGGAAAGAGATGATGATGGAGAAGAAAAAGGCAGAGATGGAAGTTGCACGGTTGCGCAGGCAGCTTGACGATCTGAAACAGGGTGTCGCAAGGGAAAAGCCGGGTGTGATGGAGTAAGTATTCAGTCGTTTTTGTTTGTGGAGTTATTGAATCCACCTCAGTTATAGTTCCCCTCCTGACTATGATGCCGTGCAGCCAGAGGATGCTAGGCATGGCGGACACACATCTCCGGAGCCGGGGAGTCCCGGTTCTCCTTGTCCACCACCTCAGCGTAGAAGTGTCGCTCAGTGTGTCACCCTGCTAAAGAAGGTCAAGTACGTCCGTCCCCTGAATATCTTGTTCCTTGGCCACTCAAATAGGTAAAGGTCGTCTAAGAAAGGCTCTGAGGCTTCGACTCACCTCAGCCGTCGGATCCTCACCTTTGCCGACGGATTAGAAAGTAGTGTCAAACTCGCACAGCTACGACGCTCTGCATTGCAGTTAACTCTGGACTCTGGGAGCATCCAGTACCTGCGGCAGAGCATGAGAGAATCACCTGATCTTTTCGTGCAGGCACAAAATGTCTGGGCTGAGGCACAGGAAAGCATCAAGTTTGTAAGTCGCCTATAATTTGCGCATGAAGCTGTTGACCTTCTTTGTAGGCTATCAGCGATATTGTTCATAATCCGCGCAAGCCCAAGTATCAGGTCTTTAATGGGAGTGCGAGAAAGCGTCATGGTAAGATATGCCCACGTCAATCTGAGCACTCATGTCATAAAGACAGAGTTTATGGCCGGAATTGTTGAGACTATGAGAACAATTGCCGATGACATGTCAGTCGTCGAAGACTGGTGGACCCCAGTCATCCACGAGAACAGGGAGTTGGAAGATACGATTGATCGCATGGGAGTGAGGATTGAACTGGACAATAGTATCAAGCCCATCTTGAGGCGCATCCTGCTACCACTAACGATGTACTGTAACTCGGTGAGAGCGAACAATTACACCAAAGTGGGTAATGGTCTGACAGAACGCCTTACCTTAGTATGCGAGTTCTGTGGTTGAACTTCGTAATGCAGCTAAGGGGATATAACCGATGGGAATCACAGTGTGCACATGCACACGATATGCCTCTAGCAATCCGTCCTTGCCGCTCGGATCGTGTGCAACAGTTTTCGGCGTCCGTTCAATAGTAGTTTGTATTCATATAGTTGCAGTGCCCACATCATGTCTTGTACCTACCTAAACCCATTTTCCTTAGTAACCATAGCAGGTCTATGTATAATGTTTCACCTTGCTACGTATCATGAAGCCATCGGGTTGCACGTCGAACAACCATTGTTGAAATGTTGACTGTCGGTGATACTGATATATCACAATTCGTGGTCCTATCTGATCTTCAAGCACCTGGTGATTCGGTAACAATGCGAATCACGTTGTAGCAGGAGATAACTGATCGTGTTTAAGCCTTGTCACTCACCTGACACCGCCTATTTAGTACGTGATGGCAGCGCATCTCACTTCATGGCGCCTGAAGTGGCAGAGTGTTGCCACCTTCTTGAGGGCTGAAGGCATGCTTTCCTAATTCCATTGATAAGTTTCCGCGGAGTCAGCTGTCAGGTGAGGCCTCATATATTAATGGTTATAAGGGCTCTGTCGGAACTGTCACGCAGCCTGCCGGAACCATTTGAGCCTTGGTAAAGAGGTGCATTTATCATTAGTCCCCAGACTCCCCGGATCTACTGCTTCTTTTTACTGTGTCTGTTCATCTGGGGCGGCTGGACGTGACTTTCACTGTTGACCAAGCTGAAACGCCGTATATGTGAACTAATGGCTTACATACCGTGTTTGGAGAACTACGGCCACGTACATCACGCCTGCGAACTGCGCGATGCAGCGTGTGGAATACCAATGGCCCCATGTCCACGACTCACACCAGGTGTCATCCGTGAGGCGACGGGGTGGGTTACGTATCTATGAAACCAAACCCTCGGGTCCGTATCGGAACGTTTCAGTGAAGGTGGTCACGAGGGGTCAACGTTGCCAATGGCGCTTGTTCATACTGGCTGGCCCCATGCCCGAGGAAACATTTGAAATAGCCGGTGAACGTCGGACGATGTTAAGGGCACGAGTCACATGGCAACAGGACGCAACAATCAAAGTTTACAGACGTGGTTACTAAGTATACGTGCTTCATGAGTCTTGTGAAGTACGGGAGTCTGAGAGTGGACCTCTGGTAGCCTACGCTAAGTCTGGGTGTGCGTGGTAACAGGAAGTTCGGCACCATGATTAAGGAAGTAATTGACAATTTTCTCATACCCTCGCTCACTAGCAAGTTCAATGGGTGTGAAGCCTGCGTCGTTTGGGAGAAGGTGATCGCACCCGCAGTCAACAAGCATTCGCACGACGTCCTGGGCCTGTCGCGAGGTAAGATACTCTCGTCTACCCAGCCGTAATAAGTGGTGTAGTGGAGTTTGGCCCTCCCCGTCGCACGCGAACACGTCAGATTGTTCGAGTGTTCTGGCATGTTGCACAAGAGTGCTTAACATGTCAAACAGCGGGTTATCAAAATGGATGAGAAGAGAGGTAAAGCAGGACCGACGTCCCATTAATTTTTTCGGGTGACTCAGAACAGTGGTGATGATGTCATTCGGAAGGCACGCCCCGGCGCTCAGTAGAAACTGAACTGCACGGACGTCCCGAAGGACAGCGTAGTGAAGGGGAGTTTTGCCTTCCGAATTTCTTGCGTTCACGTCACAGCCTGCATCAACTAGTATCCGTGCCATCTCTAGCGCGTCTTCATGACCTGGCCAGTTCGAGTGGAAAAGAGTGTGCAGAGCTGTATCCCCAGCGATTGAAGTTGTCAGCGCATTGGCATGATATTCGAGGACTAAATAAAGGCCCGCCAATCCCTTGACATGAAGAACAATGTCGTGCGGCACCTGTGCGGAATCATGGTCCAGCAAGAACGAGACGACCAATGCAAATCCACGAGAGGAAGCGAGATGTAAAGGTGTCTTCCCGTGAGAGTTGGGAATGCAAATGGGACAACCAGCCTTAACGAGACGCTGTGCTATTTTTAAGCAGACGTCCTCTTGAAGCGCAGGCGCACTGAGGCATTTGTGCACAGCTGAGTCTCCGCTGTTGTCTACGGACGCAGGGTTTGCTCCTCGCGTCAAAATAAGACCCATCACGGAATCGAATCCCGAGGAAGCCGCAAGGTGCAGGGGAGTTTCTCCGAGTGAATTTGGCAAGTCTGGAGGGCAACCTACGTCGACAAGAAGCTGCGCCGTTTGCAAGCAGGCTTCTTCATTGTGCCGAAAAGTGGCTGTAAGACACCAGTGTAGCGCGGAATTACCAGCCATATCTACCGGAGTCACATCTGCCACCCACGCCAGAAGAAGACGTATGACCGAGAGAAACCCCCGACCTGCCGCAAGATGCATTGGTACCTCACCCTTCGAATTTCGCACATCGATGAAGCAACCGGCTTCAAGCAGAAGTTGTACAATTTCTACGGTCTCGCCGAAGCCTTGAGAGTAAAGGCACTTGTGCAACGCAGACGCTCCGTCTCCATCAAGGCTTGTGCAATCCGCACCCTTCCCTAGCAAGAATTCGACCACTGAAAAAAATCGACGACGAGCTGCGAGATGTAGTGGTGTCTCATTATGTGGATCCCGCGCATCGATAGGACAACCTCCTTCTGCCAGAACCTCTACTATATTCAGAACCTCTAGCTGGTCATCACGGTCGAAACATTTGTGTAAAGCACACGCCCCCCAGTTATCCAGAACAAATGGATCTGCACCCAGTTCCATGAGAATACGAATCTGTGAGGCAGTCCCAGAGCGAGCAATAAGATGGAGCAGTGTCTCGCCAGCTGAATTACGCAAGTCGACAGGGAAACCTGCTTTGACCAATAACCATACTGTTTCAAAACGATCTTCATGCCAACCATTAGGAGTTAGGAAGCACTTCTGCAAAACCGAGCGACCATTCTTATCGAGGTGAGTGATAGTCGCCCGGAATTCCAGCAGGAGGCGTATGGCCAAGTCAAATCCTCGGGAAGCGGCGAGGTGCAGTGGTGTCTCTCCTTCCGAATTCTCAATATCTACAGGGGCCCCTGCTTCGAGAAGAAGTAGCAATAGTTCCTTGCGAACTTCTCCAAAGCCGTACGATCGGAGGCATTTGTGCAGCACAGAATCTCCGTGTTTATCAATGTAGGAGATGTCCGCACCACGATCCAAGAGAAAACGGGTCACGGTAGTGAATCCAGAGTAAACCGCAATATGCAGAGGTGTCTGCCCTTCCCAGTCTTGTGCATCAACATAGCAACCTGCTTCAACAAGGAGTAATGCGACTTCCAAACAGGCGTCTTCTCGATCACATGCACGTATGCATTTGTGCAGCGCAGATTGTCCCCGTTCATCCAGATAAGCAGCATCGGCGCCGCGCTCAAGGAGAATTTGGATAAGTGAGAGCGACCAGTGGTCGTGACAGCATATGTGATGTATAATATCCCCCCGTACAATCTGCATCAGAGAACATAGACTTTCTACGAAGGGCAGCGTGAGCTGCCCGTTTTCGGAGAGAGCGAAGGACATGGGGTCGAAGTCTTCAAAAGTGACAGAACCACCACAGTAGGATGCAGACGGCTGCCTCGGATCCTGTCCCCTCACCAATAATTCCTGCACGACATCAAGTCGTCCGCCTTGAATTGCATATTTCAGTGGGTTACCAACCCCTGTACCATTGATGACGTTCGACCGAAGGTCCAGGTAGTGATTGACGAGCCGGGGTGGCCCAAATTGGAGAACAATGGACGAAACGCAATCGGGGGTATCGAGTAGCGTATTGAAGAAGTCATTAGACGATGTCCGTGCCAACACTTTGAGCTTGTCGAACTTCTGTGGGTATTCTAAAACGTGCTGTTGAAACACGTCTAGGTAGTACAACAATTGACCATCGTCGTCGCTCGAGATATATCGGACGTGTTGCAGCCCATTGGTGATACAGTAACTGAGTAGCCTTTGACACTCCGGAAGTGATGGAAGACGATGGTAAACGTCACTGACAAGGATGTAAGTAATCGATGACAAGGCGAGCTGCCGGTGTGCTGTTGCCGGGGAAATGTGGAATTCCTGCAAGTCGGGATGGAAAGTTTGTTCATCGGTCAGATATTCCTGAGTCGAATGAATTTAGTATGGTCCACTTCAACGACGTGATTACTTGCCTTCACGCTGAAGTGAGACAAAGATAGCATCCTTGTCTTTTCGTCCAAGCTTACAAGGCTACTGCAAGCTTCGAGTAGGCAACCCTCATCTATAACACCCATCTCGTCGTCTATGGCGAACTCCCCAATCTCAATCTTCACGGCCTCCATGACTGCTTGGATGTGCAAAGGTCGCAGGGACACGATAAGCCAGGAAAGAACCCGCAGAACGACACGTTTGCAGAAAGGCCTCTCACTGATTACAGAGAGTATCCTGTAATATGTTTCGTTGAGGCCTTCCGGAAGTGTGTTGAGGACCTGCTTAATTTCCCTTGTCCCTACGCATTTCTCCAATCTGTCGAGTTGGCATTGTACCCACCGAAACCTAAATACAATGCATCAAGTGTAGAGTGAGTGAGTCCACGTATGTCACTCACATGCCACCTGACTTCTCAACTAGACGTTCCAGTATATCGGTACGAACTTTGTCAGGTAGGCGTCTGAGGGAGCGTCGATTACCAAGCTCTTGAACGACGAGAGTACGCAAGTCGTCACGTCGAGTTCGCCATCTTTCTTCAAGGGAAATTGTAGTTGAGAAGAAAAACGCGTCGGTAAGTATCTCTTCATATGCTTTTCGGATCCGAGGTTCATCTCTACTTGTCAGGAATACGGAAAGGTGCCCAGTGTTCATCCCAGATATGATTTTGAGTAATTCCCTCCCACATACGTCCTCACATTCGTCAAGAGCGTCAAGAACAACGACAGGTCGTTCGTGAAGCCTTGCGGACTTTAGCAGCCATTCAAGGAGAATGGCGTGATCGCTGGGCAGAGGAAAACCACGTGACTGAAGCTCCAAAACATCTGGGAATGAGGATAGCCAGTTTTTGTCAGACTGACGAAAGAATTGAGTCACAAGGGAACGCAGAATGTCTGTGACTTGAACATCTCCCGCCGTTTGATAATCACAGTAGAAGTATGTTAGTGTGCAGTTCCTCTCCTGAAGTTTATCTATGACGGCAGAGCTTTTAATCCCGGTCATCAACCACATGATACTTGGCCCAACTAGAAAGTAAACTCACGTTATTACCGTCTTCCCCACCCCAGCTAATGATGTTCGTAAGTAGGAAATCCTTGAACAAGGTGTGTGAGAAACACCGTACGTTTTCCGTACATCCAGAGTAAACTGCCTCTTGATTCATACCAACGGGTAAAGCATTCATCTTGAAATAACCACGTGCACGTGGACTCTTGACGCTTCCTTCGAGTCAATGCATGTTTTTCTGAGCAGTCGATACATTGGAGCCACTCTAGAACCTTAGATTGACGTAAATCTGCAAGTTATGATTTGAGTCTCTGTGTACAACGACTATAAAAGTGTCATTGAAATACCTTGTTCAGTGTCTCCCCTTTGGGTTACCAGGTCATGCAAGGACAAAACTCCATCACTGGTAGTGGTCAACCAACCAGCCGGTACACATCAGCAACGTTACGCACAGTGTCATAGCCTGAAGCAATAGAGACATATCGCCCTTAAAGCGTTGGAGGGTAGTCAACCACTTTTGCAGTTCGTTCTCCTTCTCCGGCCACAGCAACCTGGAATGCCAAGCCTTGTGGACGCTTTCCAATTGGTGGACTAAATCATGCGAAATCCTATCGCAACTTTCGAGCAAATCCTTTAAGGGCACCATAGCGGGAAGATGGTGTTTAATGGCAGTCAAGTCTTGTCTACGGGTCACAGCAGACAGCTGACTCTGCACAGCGGCCAACACCATTCGGAATGACTGGACCTCATCCAGAACTTTACGACGGGATTGCTCAGCCTTCGATATAGACACCGCTAAAGAGCCAAGGGTGAGCAATACACGACATGCCCCATCTGCACTTGCTTGTAAAGTCGCCAAAGCCGCAAGGATTGTGAAGGGATCCATGGAGAATGTCCTGAGGCAACTTGGAAGACAGGGTGTCGAGGCTGTTCAAAGGGTATTGGATTAAGCTGACTGCGAGTGTCGACCACCTTGAGCGCCAGCGTGGAGCGACGCTCTTCTTGGATCAAATCGATCATGGAGTAGGGTTGGGGGCACTGGCGGAGGAAGTCCAGTTGAGAGGCGTCAGTGCATGGTCACGCAATGAAATGGATATAATCGGCCCTCCTAGGTTGTAGGCTGTGCACAATATAGAAGTACATAAGCGCTCGGCACGATTGCCCAGTTCCGAGTCACCTTGCATCAACAGCGTCTTTAGTGCCTGTTAAAGAAGGAAGAGCACCTACACATTGGCGACCGTATCAGCAGCAAGATGCTCAAAGAGATAAGTAATTTGCCGACTCGTGCATTTCTAACGTATGTAACTCTGCAGTTTCCTCATGTAGCAGTACACTGGTAGCTCAGTATGTAAGTATTGGGCAGTATATGAAAGAAGCTCATGACCTGCCCTCTGGCAGTACGTCAACTGAGAGAGTTATGACCTGATGGGATCCGTCAACATTATATAGAGTCCAAACTGGTGAAAAATCATTGCCCTGTCCTCTATAAAATCACCAGCTCCTTGTACGCTGGTGGATGATAGGGGCAATCACCTCTTCTGCCGATTCTTTGGTGTTTTTGTAGAGAAGTGCCTTCGCACCACGACAGATCATGCCTTTCCACAAATTGCCTTCGTATTCCCTGAGCTTGGCCCACCCACCCCCATGTATCCTGCCCAACTTGGTAGCAACCAGGACCAAAGACGAGTAAAAGTTGTTGGCCTCACATATTCCGCTGAAGTAATCGATGTCGGGTCGCACAGGCTGTTTATTGTCCACATTTTGGAAATACAGTATACCAGTGAGGTGGGCACTGTGTCTATAAACAACTTGAAATCCACAACACTGACTCCATTTAGCTGTCACCCTCACCTCTTATTCTGTAACCAATTCCGCACCAGGCGGAAGATATCATATCCAGACAACTCCCTGCCACTCGCTAGCGAGCCAATGCCAGGAGTGTCGAGAAGGGTGATATCGACACCCTGAATGTCCACTGTCGTGGCCGTTATCCGAGTCGTTGGCTTGTTAAAGCGATAAGTGGCTGGGTCTGACAGGTCACCTGCGAGCTGGCGTATAAACTACCATATAGCTGCAGTAGTTGACCTCACAGGATCGGATCGGATCTCACCGAGGTCTTCCCTGACCCCGAAGGCCCAATCAACCTGCAGGCAAAAACGTGTGATTGATTTCTGGTTTAGAGCATATGATGCCACTCACACGATGAGCGTCTCGTCCTCCAGATATGCTGCGTCCTCAAATCTGTCAAAAGAGCCATCGCAGAAGAAAAGAATGAAAAAAATACCACTCCGTCCACAGGGTAAACACCACTATGGAGAGTCAGTAAATGATGAAGAGCTTTATAATTGATCGAACCATCGTCAAGATAGTAGGAATGGAATGTACGTTGTAAGAGCAAATGACGGTTTAGGCACTTACCGCCGTGTTCTCCTAGCGACCTGCTAATAAGCACTTCTCAAGAGGAGCGTGGATAATGCATGGTGAGTTCGACTTCTTCGTGTTGTAATTACATACTACTGCAGTGCGTGCGACTTCCCCATTCATATTGGCGCTCTGGGTCGACCGGCTCGTCGCCCTTACATCCTGTCACCTCACCGGATTCCTTCTGACCGTCGCGCGGATGGCGGATGCATTTCGGCCTCTCGTTGGCAGCATTCCCCTCCCATCGATACCATGTCAGTGGGCAACAGTCGAGGACCCAGCAGTAGACATACTATAGCTGCCTGCATTGGGTGACCACCAGAAAGTAGGCAGTACAATGAGATGAAGTATGCCCTTGATTGGTGTCGACGGTGTCCTTTCAATTGTCTTCCGACATTTCATATTCTCAAACGCATTGAAGCGGCGAACTTAAGACTTAAGAGTCGGAGTCAACAAGGTGGCTGTACATTGTTTGAGTCCTTGTGGCGATCATACCGCTGGGTCCTAGCCTTCCACGATACTTAGCAGTGGTCGAGAGGACCAAGTATCCCTGCGAAGCATGGATCCAAACATTATTCCGGCCGAATGTCATTGAGAGGACCCTTTTCATTAGTCACTATTAAAGAAGTGTACAGGACTGCAAGCCTGCAAATTATTGGAGCCGAACACGTGTTGGACCCTGTGGCAACGCGCCCACACGCGGAATGCTAGGTGCCCTGTTGGACAAGTACACGCAGTAGAGTGGCTCAATGCTTAGAATCACAGCGGATATGAACCCTTGACTCCACAACCAGAAGACTGCGCCGCAAATTCGCATAAAACACTGGGCCGTGGAGTGCGAATCACCTGCATCTCCGGCACTTGACACGCCGATCTTGTGCATGGCTCCCACACATTCCCGCCTTTGCTCTTGGGGGAGTAATCCAGCACCACTCATGGCCGCACTGCTCTCATCACTAGTGTGAGGATGAGTGATGGTATGGAGCGTGGCTCTTCGATGGTTTTCATGACTAAAATCGCATGGCAGATGCGATTCCCGATGTCGTCTTGCGCTTCCACAATGCAGAATCGGTCTGTCTAAGTGAGAGATGGAGCCGGCATGCTCTGCACTGAACTTCTTCACTTCCGTACGCGACGCCAACAGAGCCTTTGGCTCGCCAAATAAACTTGGTATCCATACCATTGACTGATTTCTTGCACTCACCATCGTAGTGCTCCTTTGTAGTGCGTCGGTTGTCAACCCGTAAATGAAGGTATGACGATAGCACGACAGGGATAAACCCGCGGGTTCTGGCTCTTAGCATCCATTGCAAGTTCAATAGTCTGCACGACGCCAGCATCACCTTTGTAGTTATTGATGGTGACGGAAGTAGAGCGGAAGGGAAGTGGTATGTGGCATATAGAGAAGAACACGTCGTGAAACGGGGCGCAGATGGTCGAAATGCGCACGTACTTTTACAACTCAAAGCCGAGAAGTGGATTGTGCGATTGTAACTTGCATGTACTTACAACGTTCGCGTGATTCATATTGCATTGTCGTAGAAGTACTGCTGTTGTTACTCTATTTCTCTTCTATTATTTCCCTTCCTCCTTTTGGTGTCTTCGGTTCATCGAAATCGCTAGCTAGGGTCGTACTCGGTCATAAACGGCAAGTGTCATATGATCATGGTAAGAATCTACGAACCATCTATAAACAAACAACAAAATAACAAGAAATGATCACGGATCCCCCACTCAGTGTCGGTCTTTCGCCGTACTGTCAGCTATTCTGCGTAGCCGCTCCGGAAGACTCTGAAGCTTCACGTTCAATGGAGTCAGGCTAGATAGCTTGTCAACATTCTCCCGGACTCACCCCAACATAATATGAATCCAATACATGGATGGGATATACTAACTCACTCTCAATGCCGTCATTGAAGCTACGACCTGATGCGAGAAGACAGGCAGCATCCGCCCATTTTTTCACTACATTGCAGATGCTCGTCCACCAATCTATTGCAAAAATGATATCTCCGAGCAGTAACTTCATCCTCCCGACAATCATTAACATGGCACCTGTTTATATCGGATTGGTTACGTGGTCAGCCTGACAAAGATATTCCTTACAGAGGCGTTTTTCGACTTTGTCACGTTTCAACCACCAGCATAGTCTCCTGGGTTTTGTGCGTAGAGAGGTATGGTATTCAAGGTACATCTGCAGATAACAGGCAGCAAACGGACATACACATGTTGCAGCAGAAATCACCTTTTCCATGGTTGTGTGAGAGTTTCTCCACTGGTCTAAGGTAGACGTTACGGAGTTTACAAATTTGTTGGCGAAGTTCTGTAGCTCCTGTGGGTTTCTAGACCTCAGTATGTTTTTCAAGGCAACATATCCACTCTGCGCAATTTCAAGATTCTTTTCCACATGACTGGCGAAATTGCGAGTCCACGTGACCGTCTGATTCATGATGTCATCGCGGATAGGAGTCATGAGAAAGACGTCAGGTACGCAGTTTACGGAATGAAGGAGTTCGGTACAGTTCGTGATACATTCTGTTTCGGTGAAAGGGAGGGTGTTCATTGAAGACGACTGGAATCTTCCCCATTCAGGCTGGCCTATGAAAACAGGCTCGGCGTCATCCGGATGGCAAAAGTGATCACGAGGAACCACCATCGCATATGGGAGGGAGCACCTGGAACCATCCATGTCGTACCCGCGGTAAATACTCCTTGCTGAGAAACCACCCACCCGTCACTTCCTGAGGAGCGATTAAGAAGATCTGGGTCAAGTAAATTCCTGCCAATTGGGGCTGAAGATGGCAAACTATCCACCGCAGAACTAGTACTTCGTCAGCTATCAGGAGGAAATGGACAGATCTTTGTCCGTTACATTTCACAGGTGCCAGAGTGGCATTCTAGACCGTTAAGTTGTTGATTCAGGTTGGACATTGATTGCTTCACCGTGCTCTTCTGCTCAACAAGTTCCTTTTTAGCCAGAGGGGTTGTTGCTAATTTCAACTCTCCTTCTAAGATTTCTAATTGTCTCATGTGTTTCTGCAGGCTAGCTCGGAGTTCACTCCGAAGTTCGACACCCGCTGAGGTTTCTTCCAGAGCCTTCCGCTCGTGAACGAGTTCGCGAACAATTTGAGTAGTTGCATGGTCTTTGCCTAGAAGACAATTAACGATCTCGGATGCAGACCCCCGCGCACCGTCGTGGCGCCTTACGATGGCCCCCCCGTCCACTAGAGGTTTGAATAGATTGTCGCTCGATAATATTTCTTGTTTGCGGCGCCATTCTTCTGGCGTGACCTCGTTCCGCGTCGATACAACGATGACAACATTCTTCAAAGAATCTTGACCACAAAGCTTGTAAAACATCCTGAGATTCCGGCCCAATGTACCTCCCACTCTGGTATCGCTGACCGGATGCATATAGATGAGGCCAACAATTTTGGACATTTGTGCTTTATGCCTAAGGGAGACGTGTCAGGAGGCACAAAAGAGCGGATTCATATCATACTCTTCCTCTAGAAATGAAGCGATCATCTTGAGGACCTCGGTATCAGTCGGTCCTTCTCGGGCGTCATTGAAACCGGGAGTATCCACGAGTTTGATACGGAGACCATCGTCGTTAACCCATTCAATATGTCGAACTTCGTCCGTTTCCGACTCGAACCAATGGCCGACCTGGATGTAACTGGATGATTTTGGTGGGATCAGGGCGTTAATGAACTAGATTTAAGTATTTTTGCTCAATAGCCTCGACTGCACGAGAAGGCTAGAGCCCTCACAGCGGATTTTCCTGATCCAGTGGGACCCATCATGCTGTTCAACGTTTAGCCTGAAGAAATCGATCGTGCTGTCCAACCTACACGATTGTCTGAACTAACATGGGGAACGGGGGGTATGCAGGTTGTAGCAGGACAGGACAAAGACGATATCGAGGCCCTGAGCCCCGCTCAAAACAAGGAATGCCTCACGTAAGGTCTCTCTGAGGGCAAAAAATCGTTGGAACGAACTGACGACGGAGACAATTTCCTTTTTTGGTTATCCTATATTCGTGTCAGATTTTTGGAGATTTGGGATGGGTTTTATGAAATACAGTATTACCTATGGCGACTGAAGTAACATGGTTCAACGTTCAACGTCACGAGGCACCGCAAGTACATACGTTGACTTCAGATATGTAATAAGACTTCTGTCAATTTACTGCTGGCCTGAGGGATGTTTTTTTGTGGTATGCAGTGTGCACATTGTTACACAGGACCTCCCGTCTTACGCCAGGTCCACAGAGTGGATACACTAGAGTGGCATCGTTTGAACGTGCCGTCATTACAGTAATCATCAGCGAGTGATGCTTGGGTGAGTGAGTAGGGCAATCGCTTCCAGAGCCAAATCAGGGTTCCTGTAGGGAAACATTCTGGCACCCCTGTGAGTTATGTCCCTCCACCACCCGTGTTCATACTCGGCCAGCTTGGCCAACCAAGCACCGGTTATCCTGTTCCACCCTGTAGCAACCAGAACAATAGACGAGTAGAGGTAATTGGGGACGCAAAGTCCGCTGAAGCACCGAAAATCGGGCAACACGGGCTGTCTAGCGTCCATGTTTTGGAAATAGAGTATACCAGCAAGGAACCGAATGCGTCTGTGATAACTTGAGATCGAAGCACAATCTTGACTTGGTTGTTATTCTTACCTGTATCTCATACACCAACTCCGTACGAGATGGTAAACATAATCTATAGTTATCTCGTTCCCGCCCACAAAGGAACCGATCTCAGGGGTGTCAAGGATGATGACTCTGACACCCCGTAAATCCACTGTTATCACCGTGATCAGGAGTGTTGGATCGCTCAACGCAGATGCCCATCCCAGAGGATTATGGGTGACCTGATGCACGAACTATCAAACAGCTGGAGTGGTAAATATCATAGAATTTTGTTTATTCTCACCAAAGCTTTCTCCGACCCTATGGGCCCAACCAAGCTACAAGCAAAAGTGTGTAAATCATCCGTGCCACTAGCGCGTGTGTGCAACTCACGCAACAACCTTTTCATCTATGACTTCACCTTCGAAATTAGAACCGTCAGAAGAGGCGCTGTAAAGAAGGAATGGTTTACTAACCATCCAAGCGGTGCCATGTGCAGCACGACTAGGAGAAAGTCAGTAAAAAGAGGTGGCGCTTGCAGCTGACCGAATTGACAATCACCATTGCTCATGTACTTTAATTGCGGTTTGTAAGAACAGCTGGCGGTTTACAGAATTTAGGGACCTTGTTTTTCCGAGTAGCAATGGCTTCTCTATTTATCCCATTCTAGTAGTTTTTTTTTTTCTGGGAACAAAGGCATGGACAATGCATGGTGCGAACAAGGTCTCGCTAGTCTCGGATCCGATAGTAGAGAATGTCTAGGTGGTCACCTGCAAATATTTTTGGAACGAAGTCGTGGATAACGCGTGGTGTGGACAATAGGTCTCGCTAGTCCCGGATCCAGTGGCAAGACAGTATCTATAGACTATGATCTGCACAGCAGCACACCTACGCAAGTCATTATTGTGGTCCATAATAACCACGCTGACCGAGCATCGCAAGGATTCACAAACTGTAGGGAGCGCACACAGCAACTCACCCGTGGACATGTAGTTTGGAGACTGTGTCATAGGGTGCAACAGCATGCTGCGAACGTCCACGGTGACAAGAATGATCGGAAGTTCAGGGAGGCTCGTTACCTTGGAAAGTGAGCCGACACCTGTCGGCTACACGGTTGTCATCCATAACAATGTCTGTCCTCTTTACCGGTAGAACTTACCTGGATAATGTCATTTTCAGAGTCCAGAGCTCACTGAACGGTGGATATGTGGGGATGAGGCTCGATGGAGTCCGCTGGAATGGTCGGGTGGGTGCCATTCAATACAGGTATACTTGGCCACTTCTTTTGTTCCAGCGTGCCATAATTGATGTTTCGATACGACTGCGCCTGCATCCGATGCGGTCCTAGGAACAATCGATGTTCATGTTCAACAATCTTTATTATTACGATGCGTGGAATAACATCACCTACCGCCGCGGGTGAGATAGATCATCATCCAGGTACATACATGTGAGACGTAATTTTTCCGGTCTCATGCAAACATTGGCGAAGGCGGTTACGATCTTCCAGCGTTATCGAATCCTTTCCCTCGAAGTGTATTTCATAACCCGAGCCATTTATGTAAACGGTATCCATGACGGCGAGAGAATGGGCTTACCCTTTGTAACCGTTGGTCCTTTTTCTGAAAGGATTCCACACCGAGAAAGCCACAGGACCGTCCCACTAACAGACAAATAGTCAACCCTCGAGTTGTTTTAACTTGAAATATGCTTGCCTTTCCTGTCACATCTTCCTCCAGTACTCGCCATTCGTCTTCGTCTACCGCTGTAACGAGTTTGGTTTGAAGTGCATCTATCTCTTGCACTATGGAATGGATATTAACCTGACCAGATATAGCATTCAGAGGCTCAGCTAGACGTTACAGAGCGTTCCGTGATATTCTCCAAGGTTGACGCTGGATGGCGTTTGTTGCCAATGTACATTTAGTTTCTGTTGAAAAAGTCAAGCTGCTTTGGAGGAACGAGTTCTCGGAGTGTCCAGCTGAGTGCGAACCACTCAGGCCTAGTGTGCTGTGAAATACACTGCAAGCATTCCACAATTTTTCTTCAGAAAACATACTGAAAAAATGGAGAAAAGAGATACTCTTTTATTTTGGATGATTTATCTGAAAAGATGCAATATTTTCTTTGTCTTCTCTGTGCAGAAACACAGATCGATGGTAATGTCCATTAGCTTCTACTCTAATTGGCATTAGCATCAATTCATATTTTATGGAAGAAAATGAAACATTATTTTTGCATTTTTTCTTTCTGAACATCCAAATTAAAAGAGTATCTCTTCCCTCCATTTTTTCAGCATGTTTTCTGAAGGAACATTGAGAAATGCTTGCAGTGATAGGTCACTGCTAATTTACACTTGCTAATTAACCCTGTTAAATTGAGTTGCCCCAAAACTGAGTGTAAATTCATGTTAATTAGGGGTGACCTCAGTGACAGTGCTGACAGGTGCCAACATCATCATTTGTGATTAGTTAGAAAAAAAGAAATGTGTATGGTGTCTCCAACTACAGTGCCTACTATATGGACAATTCAATGGAGACTAAAGTGGACCTTCTCCGCCTCTACCTGGAAAACCTACCAGACTCTATACCCCATGTGGACCCTGGTGAGATGAGCATGTACAACTTCAGCTTCTTTCTTGTGGATGACGAGAACATAGAGGACAAAGGTCATGTTGGTGCCATCAACCATCAACTTGAGATACACCTTGGTCACTGGTGCAATGGTCCAATACTGTTCATCAAGTGAGGGCCTGATCTCAATAAGCTGGCCAATCTCTTCAAGTCATGGCTCACCAACCTTGCTTCTGACCCTGAAATCCCCATTCTCCACAAATGGCTTGATGACCTAATTGCAGCAGCTGAAAATGCATATAATTCTACCAACACAATGGTAAGGAGATGCTGTTGATTTGAGGCAGAAAGTTAACAACATACTTTAACTGGTAGCTTCCAAAATTCATGGGTCCAGTGGCTAGTACACTACAGTGTGTACAGCACAAGTGGCACAGGCTAGAAAAATCAGAGACAAAGCTGTTGAACAGTGATGCTGATCCAGCTTATATGGACTTACCTGAGATTGAAGACAGTTGAAATTTTTGAGGTGAGGATAACTGGATCTATGAGAGGGAGACTCAGACTTGAAAGAGACAGTCTATATTATGGTAGTCTAACCTATGAGAGGGAGACTACAAGCTATCAGTAAATAGTGTAGGAACACGAAAAAGAAAAGAATAATCACCTCAGACTTGAAAGAGACAGTCTGAGGTGTGACTCGGAAAAAAGAATCAACCTATGTACGAGTACAATTATGTAAGGCTGTGCACTGTCAACTTGAAGGTAAAACTGCCAATCTCCAACATGCCCACTCAGTGTGACTAGCCTTAGAAAATAAGTCCCATACCAGTAGAAAACAAAAGGTGCTTCTTGCGTGAGAGGCCCTTGGTGAGAATGTCCGCAACCTGTTCCGTGGTAGGCACATACTCAACTGTGACTTCCCCTTCCTTGACTTTCTCACGAATGAAATGATGATGAATAGTGATGTGTTTCATACAATCATGAAACATGGCATTGCTTGTCAAAGCTATAGCAGATTGATTGTCGACACATAGGGGAGTGGGAAGCGAGGTTTCGGTTGTGTCGAGCTCATGAAGTAATGTGCCAATCCAGATAACTTCTTTGGAGGCAGCCAAGACAGACATGTACTCAGCTTCGGTACTTGAAAGTGCTATGGACATCTGCTTCTTCGAAGACCAACAGACAGCCCCACCAGATAGTATGAACATGTATCCAGTGACTGACCTTTGGTCATTTATGTCTGCAGCCCAATCAGCATCAGTGTATCCTTCGAGTGGGCCTTTGATTTCCCTAGAGTACACGAGATGTGTCTCGGCAGTCTTGTGGAGGTATCGGTAGACTCGCTTTAATGAAGATAGGTGAGAGTCACCAGGAGATGATGCATGTCGACTTAAGATGCCCACTGCATATGCAATGTCAGGTCGAGTTGCTAACATAGCATACATCAGTGCTCCGAGACCACTCTGATAGAGTTTGAGGTCACACTTGGGTGCAGCCAACTTTTCGAGCTTCAGATTCTGCTCGATGGGGGTGGCAACCAATTGACCATCCTGCATCCCCATTCGTTCAAGGATAATTTCTATATAGCGTTTCTGGGACAGTTCTATAGTCCCCTTCACTCGATCACGAATGATTTCCATCCCTAGAATCCATCAGGCTTCACCTAGATCAGTGAGCGAATACTCGGCCGCTAAGTTCTTCTTCAGGCACTTGATAGCCTCATGGCTCTTCGAAAGGATGAGTTTGTCATCCACGTACACAGCGACGATGATTAGGATACCATCCTCGACTTTGAAGAATAGACTATGGTCAGCATTGCTACGAGTGAACCCGAGAGATTCGAATACATCTCGTAGGCGAGTGTACCATGATTTCGGAGCTTGCTTCAATCCATAGAGAGCACAGTGAAGCTGCCAGACAGTGTTGTCCGAGCTTCTGAAGCCAGGGGGAGGTCAAAGATAGATTTCTTCCTCCAGTTTTCCATTCAGGAAAGTGGACTTCACATCCATTTGATGTATCTCGAAGTCGTGCTTTGCGGCTAGTGCCAGAAGAATGCGAATGGTTGAAAACTTAGCTATGGGTGCAAATGTATCGGTGTAGTTGACACCATACACCTGTGTGAACCCCTTTGCTACGAGACGAGCCTTGTATCTCTCGATCTCTCCGGTTGGTCCTTGTTTGACCTTGTAGACCCATTTCGAGTCTATGACTTTGCGGCTGGGTGGGCACACTACCTCCTCATACAGACCAATGTCTACAAATGTTTTCAGCTCCTTGGCCATTGCAGCGTACCATTGATCACTGTCGGGGCGCCTCATAGCCTCAGCGAAGGTCGTTGGTTCATTGTCACAGGACATGCTTGCTTGGTAAGTGGATTGTGTTTGTTGTTGTTGACTGACTTCATCACCACTTTGCCTCGCTGCATCCACACCCTCTACAGCCGCATCTTCAGCCGCACTCACTATGTCTCTCCCCTCCATGACCTTCGAGACAGGTAAGGTCTCTCTTTGGTACGCATTTACGAAGAATTGCTGATCATCATCTCACACAGGTTGGCGTTTAGCTTGTGAGGACCTTCGTAAGGCTGGTGGGGGGATGGGATTCGGATAAGGGCCTGGAGGTCCAGGTAAGGTTTCGAAAGGTCGGGTGTTCGATTGAGGAGCTCGACGAGAGCATTCTAGGTGTGTGGATTCTCTTTCCTGCACATGGTTCGATCTACTATACATGCTTTCAGCTTTTACAGCTTCAGCAGGCTCGGGCATTGATTGAGCTTCGTCCTCAGTTATTGGTGAGCTTGTTGCTCCCTCGATTGATTCGTTTGGCATGTCCCAGCCCCCAGGCTCATTATCTGCGACATCCGAGCCATTTCTAGAGTCATCAGACTCCTCGATCTCGACTCGCAGGTGGGTTTTCTCTCGAGGGGTATGGGTGTTCACTTTGGGTGTTAATGCCTTCATCTCCTTGGTTACTAGATTGATTTGGACACAAGATTGTTCTCCCCCTTCGCCTTCATTGAAGACAACATCCCTCATCTCGATTATCCTTCCAGTGGGTCGATGCACACATACATAGGCCCTTTTACTCTCCAAGAATCCAGGGTAGGTGCACTCAAGGGACTTAACTCTGAGTTTCTGATGTTTTTCCTCAGGGATATGGGCATGTGCTGTGCAGCCGAAAATTCGAAGGTGGGAAAGAGAGGGTTTGTTCCCAGTGTAGGCTTCGTGTGGGGTAGTATTCAAGTCAAGTGCTCTTGTAGGAAGGCAATTTATTATATGTGCGGCATGTAGGATTGCATCTCCCCAATACTTGTTGGGTAGGCTGGTGTCATTTAGCATGGTGCATGCACACTCGACCAGTGTATGGTTCATGCGTTCAGCTATGCCGTTTTCCTGAGGTGTGTAGGCATTAGTTTTTTCATGGTGAATCCCCTTTGACTTGAGATAGGTTTCGAAGTCTTTCGAGCCATATTCACCACTGCCATCACTATGCAAAAAATTTGCCTTGTGTCCAGTTTGAGCTTCTGCATGAGCGAAGTATTCCTTGGTGAGTCTGAGGACTTCGTCTTTGGTTTTAACCAACCGAACTACCAGATGGTGGGAGTGTCCATCAATGAATGTGACAAAGTATTGATGTCCTGTTCAAGCCATCGTCTCCATAGGTCCACAGACATCCGAGTAAGTCCTATGCAGTATGGAGGGGTTCTGCACATCTGACTTTGACGTGATTGGCTCTCGATGTTGTTTCCCTTTTAGACAGGCACTGCAGGCTGACGAGCTTCATTCCTTCGATCCTGTCACTTCCATACCAGCTACCATGTCCTTTTCTTCTAGCTTTAGTACACTTTTGATATTCGTGTGCCCTAGACATCGATGCCAGGTAGTCAATGAGGCTTTGGATGTGGATGAATGAGAGGTGAGTGCCGTCAATGGTTGAGTGGGGTCGAGGGCATTCGGACAGCTGACCACGTATGCAGAATGGGTTCCAGATGTTGTGTTTGCTTCGAGGATGTACAGGGCTTTATGCTTGTAGGCTATAGCCACTACTTGGTCACCTGCACGAACTGTGCATGACCTATCTTCGAAGGTAACATGAAGGCCCTTGGAGGCTAGAGCAGATACTGACACCAGATTGGTGTTGAGATCTGGGACATAGTAGACATCGCACAGAATAGTGGAGCTTGCTGTGCCGTTCAAGAGCTGCATAGAGACCTCAACTCTGCCTTTTCCAGTGGCGAGTATGGACCTTCCATCACCTATTATGACTGGTTGTGGTGGGTTCAGTTTCTGGAATGAAACAAACCATGCATGCTGACAGCACATATGTGCCAAAGCTCCTGAGTCGACTATCCATTCACTTGAATTTGGATTCAGGCTCAAGTTCGCCATAAAGAGTTGAAGGGGTGAGTCCTCTCCTGCATCTACTTGCACGATCTTAGCTGACAATTCCGCTTTCTCCTTTGGCTTGTCCTTGTCAGCTTGCAAGGAGGACTGGCCTGTCCCCTTCACAGCCTCATCTGCCTTCTTCTTGAAACAGTCGCTTTCGACATGACCCGTCTTGCCACAAGGTTTGTAGGTGCACTTTTTCTTCTTCTTGTCAGCAGACTTAGACTTCTTGCTCATGTTTACTTTTGCAGCAAGAGCAGAGTGTGACTTCGAAGTTTGTCGAGATTTTTCTTTGATGAGAACTTGGGCTATGACGGTCTCGGCCGTGAGCTTGTCATTAGATGACATGAGGATCGTTCGAAGAGTAGAGTAGGACTGTGGGAGAGAAATGACCATTGCTATGGCCACTAGGGAGTCGTCGAGTGGTTGTCCGAGAGATGAGAGGATGTGGGCTTTTTGACGCATGGAGTTCAACTGGGTCTCCATAGGTTGATTGTCAGTGAGAGTCCCATGAAACAGTTCACCAATAAGGTAGGCTATGCTCTGTTTTCCTTTCCCTTCATACTGCTCACTTAGCTTTGACCAGGTGTCTGCTGCCAATGTGGCATACATGACACCACTGAGAGGTTCATCTTTCAGGGTAAGGGTTATTTGAGTGCTTGCCTCTCTATCACAGTTTAGCCATTCCTCATATTCGTCAGGATGAGAGTTTGCATTTGGAGGTTTTACCTCCATGCCAGCAACTACATTCCAGAGACCTCAAACGTCCAAGACTTTTTGCATTCGAAACTTCCACATCTGATAATTTGAACCATCGTCTGCGAGAGCAGCTATGTCGTATAGTCTGCTGGAGCCTTGTGTATACTTGGCACTTCCAGATGCTGATGCACTCATGCTCGCAGATGGTCCAGTCTTCTTAGATCCCGTTGGACCTGTCATTGAGACTGAAGGAATGGGTGTCGATGACATTTCTTGTGACTAGTAGTGGTACCATGTATATTCGAGTTGTGTTTAAGTTAGAGCTCGGGGCTCATAACCTTTTGAGGTGAGGATAACTGGATCTATGAGAGGGAGACTCAGACTTGAAAGAGACAGTCTATATTATGGTAGTCTAACCTATGAAAGGGAGACTACAAGCTATCAGTAAATAGTGTAGGAACACGAAAAAGAAAAGAATAATCACCTCAGACTTGAAAGAGACAGTCTGAGGTGTGACTTGGAAAAAAGAATCAACCTATGTACAAGTACAATTATGTAAGGCTGTGCACTGTCAACTCGAAGGTAAAACCACCAATCTCCAACAGAAATGAAGGTGCACAAATGCATCCCTTGTTATGACAGGGATCCAGGTGCTGCTGCTTAAAGGGGAAGGAAGAAACGGTGATGCAAACCCCTGAAAACAAACAGGAGGAATCTGGTCTGATCCTAATCAGATGTATTGGCAGCCAGGGTTGCCACCAGACATGGGCAAGCCCCCAAAATCATCAGCAAGTGCTTGGCCATTTGGCAAAGTGCACTTACATCGATCCCAAACTTTGCCAGAAATGTGTTGAAGCATTGAGTTCCAAGGCCATTGGTCCTGCACCTGAAATGGAGCCATCAACAATGGGGATGGATGTCAATAAAGTCACCATACAGTCCATACCATTCACACAAACCAAGAAAAGAAACTTGGGGAATACAAAACTCACAACAATTGTCACCAATGAAGGGAAGAAGAAACAAAAGGAGAAGACTGACTACCATCTCATGAAGTGTATTGTTTGCTGTGGGATTCCCCCCAAAGTGGTGGATTCAGCTGAATGGAAATCGATGATGGCTGCTCTAAACCCCTACTATCAGCCACCTTCATCAACAACACTCATGGAGAAGCTGATTATTAATGAGGCTGCAAAGATTACTGCTGCTAAATTCTTGTCAGGTTGTCGAAACTTGACAATCACATTTGATGGTGGCAAAATACAAAGACCTAAGTCAACTTACAGTGTTCATGTCACAACAGCTACACACCATGCATTTTGCATGGAGTTGGATGATGCATCACAGTTGAGTCACACAGCAAAGTATATCCTTGAAGTGCTAGAATGTGTGAGTACCATCACATGTCTCCTGCATTTTATGAATAGCTTAGAATGTGAATGACAGATGATTGCAAAGATTGGACCATGGAACTTCTGTGCAGCAACATCTGACAATACTGGAAACACCCAGAAGGCATGAAAACTCCTCTGTGAAAAGTACCCTCACATCCTGAACATTCAAGATGGATGTCACCTGCTGAATCTCACTATCAAGGACATTTGCTTACTACCTGTCATGCCTGTGCCTCTGTCCTGTACCACTGGCCCCTCTCCGCTCCACTCCACACCCATCCATCTGCTCTAGCACCCATATGGCATGTTCCTGCCCTGTTCTCTGTTGGACCCTGTCAGTCTCTGTCAGTGGTACCATGTGACCAGTACCTTGTGGTCAGGTGATGCTCCCCCTTTGGTTTAGGGGTTACCTTCCTTTTGGGTTGACAGGCCGGTCCAGGTATGGCACAGGGTCACTTCCTGTTTAGGCTTTTGGCCTATCGTCTGATTGGTTATCAGTGGGTGCTCTGAAGACACTCCATTCTGCACTGTTCCTTTTAGATACTTTTTCTTTGTCCCATCCCTCACCTCCATCTTCTGTGCTCGTGCCCCGACTGAAGTTTTCTGACATTTCTGTCCTTTGAAGTTTTACTGTATCCCATATGTTAGTTCCGTTGTTCCGATACTGTACCACCTCGATGGTGCAACCACTGTATATAAGCCCGCTGCACTCAGCGGTGTCTTGGCAGTACGAATATCAACTTAGTTCCCTCCTCTGCGGTCTTCGACTGGCCTCCTCCTCCGTTGTTGGCTTACTACCGGCTCCTTTCTATCTCTAAAATCCGAGGGCTGGGCTCGTACAAGGGGGCAGCGCATGAGCTGAACCCAACGCCCTCTCCTGAACCTCTGTCGTGACCGTTGGCCACCCTTCAGCCATCATCACTCTTCTTTGGTACACGTCAGCCAGCTGTAGGCCAACATCGGCCAACCTCCGGACACGTCCCCCAGCCTCTGTGAGCATCGGAGATCATTGGAGTAGGACCAAACTTGACACTACCTGAATTTGAAGAGGTACATTTGTCTGAAATCAAGTTGGCAAGTAGGCTGAGTCTGATGGTGTTGGTTGCCATAGGTCATTAGTCAGGTCCGAACAATACTGGCATTCATGAGTCGCTCTACATACACAATGGAGCACTTCAACTACCAGCGGGCATGCCTTGGGATGACCCCATGTAGTCACATTAGTCACAACTTATGGATAGCCTGTGTGCCACAATGCCAACACTCATGGACAGCCCATGGTGGGCCTGTTGTGATAATTATGACATGACACATAAGCAGGCCTGAGTTCCAGGAGTGACAGTAACATATGAGCAGGCCCATTGATAAGAAGTGAACTGAATATGTATAACATATGAACAGGCCCAGTGACATCCTATAATGTATAAACAACTGTGCAAGCCTGTCCAATGAATAGATAGGGTGTCTCAACTCATAGGCTGGCCCATCAGTGATATGGGTGAGACTGCACAATTCATGGATGGGCCAGTGCAATAAATGAGGTAGGCTGGCACAACTCATGGGCTGGCCCTTCCATAAAAAGAAATGAGAGTATACAACTCATGGATGGGCCAGCCAAAGAGATGAGGTCAGCCAGCACAACTTATGGGCTGGCCTGTCTGCAATATGGAGTGAGATGGCACAACTCATGCATGGGCCAGTGCAATGAATGAGGAAGGCTGGCACAACTAATGGGCTGGCCTGTCCATAATAAGAAATGAGACAATACAGCTCATGGACAGGCCAGCCAAACAGATGATGTTGGCCAGCACAACTTATGGGCTGGCCCATCTGCAATATGGAATGAGATGGTGTAACTCATGGACAGGCCAGTGCAATGAATGAGGCAGGCTGGCACAACTAATGTGCTGGCCTGTCCATAATAAGAAATGAGAGAGTATAACTCATGGACAGGCCAGCCAAACAGATGAGGTCAGCTGGCACAACTTATGGGCTGGCCCATCTGCAATATGGAATGAGATGGCACAACTCATGGATGGGCCAGTGCAACGAATGAGGTAGGCTGGCACAACTCATGTGCTGGACCATCCATAATAAGAAATGAGAGATTATAACTCATGGATGGGCCGGCCAAACAGATGAGGTCAGCTGGCTGTCACATCCATGACATGTGTGCAAGGTCCAGACCATAACCTGGCCATCCTCTGACATTGCCCTATTCCTATGGGACTCTGTTGTGTGTCTTCATTTCCATCTCTATATTTAGTATATGTTTCTCTCGCCTCTAAGTGACTTGCCATACCTGTATCCATGACTAATCTTCGTACCTCCAGCTATCTGGCAACTACTGGCTTATCTTACCAATACCTTACTAATGTTCTGAATCATCCATACTGTGCTCTGGTAGTCATCACACCCCGGACATTGCTTTTGAATGCTCTCCATAGTATAAAAAGTTGTTGTACATATGTTGTAGCACCTCAGTGCAAATATCAACAAAGATACCCATCAATCTCACTCAATTCCAGATATCCCTGGATAGCTCTGACTCCGGGACTCGGCAAGACTAAGTGTACAAAAGATTGTATGCTAAACTCCGACACTCCGGACCTTTTGATATAACTCTACCTATGCCCTCGGACCTCTTGGAGACCATTGAGAACTGGTCTTGACAGTATATTTGAACTCATACTTGCATGAGTTCACCAACACCCCTAATCCATGACTATGACAACCTGACTCTGCTCCCGCTCCATGGCTGCCAAAGCCTCAGAACAGGCTGCCATCAGCAATATGCACAAATCTAGTGCACGCATCACGCTAGCAAGCCACTGATGCCCTCCACCATCAGTTAGCCAATTCTGTAGCTTCTCTGCCAGAGGAGAACCCCTCTCCACTCCAACTCCTAGAACCAGCTCTTCCAGCAGATGCTCCACCTCCACAGCATGACCAACCCCAGACCTCTTCAGAGGCAATGACCCCAGAGATGATGATCCCAGAGATGATGGACCAGGAGATGACAACCTGAATGATGACGATGATGATGACAGCAAGCCCTTCATTGACACCCCAGAACAGCTAGACCCCCAGCTGGCAGTCTTGCAGAACTTGGCAATGGCTGTCAACCGTCTGTCACATTCAACCCATCGCTCTGACGACACCTCGTCTTCAAGAGCTAAAGTCCAAGAGCTGGACACCTTCGACAGGACTGACCCGAAGAAGCTCCAAACGTTTTTGGTCCAGTGTGAACTTTGTTTCCAGGACTGTCCTAAGGCTTTCTGCCTAGACAGAAATAAGGTCACATTTGCCCAATTGTACCTAAAGGGAATGGCTCTGGAGTGGTTTGAACCAGATCTCTTGAACTCTGGAGATCCAGCAGATCATCCACTCTGGATGGATAGTTGGCTGGACTTTGTGGTGGACCTTCAGATGACTTTCGGACCACATGATCCGGTTGCAGATGTGGAGCACCAACTTGACCACCTCCACATGAAAGAGATGCATCGTGTAAATTGTTACATGGTTGACTTCAATAGGCTTGTGTCACAAGTCTGAGGTTATGGAGATGGCACTCTCCACCACCTGTTCTACACCAGACTTCCAGATCATATCAAAGATGAAATCAGTAGGGTTGGAAAGCCTACTACCTTGTATGGGTTGCATGCACTGGCCTAAGAAATCGATGTGCACTATTGGGAATGAAAGGACAAAGTCTCTCATCAGACTAAGCCTTCCAGTAACAACTCTGGCAACAATTCTGGGAGCAAACCCAACTCCAAGGGGGATAAGCAAAGGTCAGGTAATGCCAACCCCCAGCCTGGTAGTAGCCAACAAACTCTGTCTACCTCCAATCCCAAAACTCTGAATAACCAGAATTCTGGAACACCGTCCACACTATCCAACAAGCTCAGCAAAGATGGAAAGTTAACTCCTGCTGAGTGAAAGAGATGCCTTGACCAGAACCTTTGCATGTTCTGTGGAAACTCCAGACACAAGGCTAAGGAGTGCCCTAGGTCCACATCCCATGCAACTAAAGCCCATGTGGCTATGGCCACTGAGTCAGAAACCAAACCGACTGCCTCTGCTGAGGCAAAAAAATAGAGTGCAACTCTCAGAACTCTGCACAGCCTGGGAGTTGCATTGACACTGACTGTGCACCTTTGGAGGCATGCCTCAATGCATCTGCTCTTTCAAATCCTAATTCACTAAAGCCCTCTGTAACCCTCAACTCTTACAATATTCCAGACTTTTCAGCATTAATAGACTCGGGTTCAACCCACTGTTTTGTAGACTCCTCTTTCATCAATAATCACAGTCTTTCCATGTACTCCATCCCACCTCTCGTGCTCTGTCTGTTCGATGGTGTGACAATGACATCGATTAATAAAGCCTCAAATCTCTCCATCCACTTCCCCTCTGGAGATGTCACCAATATGATCTTCTATGTAACTCCGTTGGATTCTGAGTGTAAGATTGTTCTTGGACATAACTGGCTCACCTGTTACAATCTGTCGATTGATTGGGTATTGAGCAGTATTAAATTCCAAAACCTTACATCTCATTTGCCAGTGCCGACATTGTCCTCTGACTTGGAGTCATCTCTGAGAAACTCTGAAGATGCCCCTTTGGGCTCTCCGGACACAACCCACCCCAATTCAGTTGACAACTCCACTCCACCCAGCCTTTGAGTGCCACACATCTCCCTGATCAACACAGTGGCCTATGTCCATGCTTGTAAGTTAGATGGCTCACTCCAGTTCTCCCTCCAGGTCTGCCCTCAGGACAATCCCAGACTCCGGGCTGCCACTGCACAGGACACACCAGATCTCTCATTGGTACCCTTGGACTATCATGACTTTGCTGATGTGTTCAGTAAGGCCAAGGCCTCTACCCTTGTGCCCCACTGAGGGTTCGATCTGAAAATAGATTTGGAGGAAGGAACTACTCCGCCACTGGGAACCCTTTACTCCCTCTCTCCAGTTGAGCTTGCCGCTCTGCAGACTTTCATCAATGAGAATCTGACCACCAGCTTTATTCATCTGATGTCATCCCCATATGCCGTGCCTGTCCTTTTTGTCAAAAAGAAGGATGGATCACTTTGCTTGTGTGTTGACTTCAGGGGCCTCAACAAGATCACCAAGAAGGATCGCTACCTGCTCCCTCTCATCTCGGACTTGCTTGACTCACCTAGTCGGGCCAAGGTTTACACTAAAATAGATCTGTGACATGCCTATCATTTAGTGTGTGTTGCTGATGGAGATGAATGGAAAACGGCCTTCTGGACTCACTATGGATCTTATGAGTGGCTGGTGATGCCATTTGGACTTACCAATGCCCCCACAGCATTTCAATGCTTCATCAACTCCATCTTCACAGACCTACTCGATGTATGCATTGTTGTCTATCTGGACGACATCCTTATCTATTCCGATAACATTGAAAACCACAAAAAACATGTTCATGAGGTACTCCACAGACTCTGGCAACATAGCTTGTATGCCAAACCAGAAAAGTGCGAGTTCCATTCCGAGTCCATAGAGTATCTCGGATTCTTCCTTTCACCCAACGGTTTGACAATGTCCGAGGACAAGGTAAAGGCCATTTGTGACTGGCCTGAACCCTGTAAAGTAAAGGACATCCAGTCCTTCCTTGGCTTTGCCAATTTTTATCATTGGTTTATATTCAACTACTCAGACATCATGGTACCGTTGACATGTCTTACAAGGAAGAACACTCCTTGGAACTTCTCCGAGGACTGTCACCAGTCTTTCAACCACCTAAAGGAGGCCTTTTCCACAGCTCCAGTCCTGTCTCATTTCCAACCCAGAGCTCCCATTATGGTCAAAATGGATGCCTCGGACTATGCCATCACTGGCATTCTGTCCATTACTTGCCTGGACAATGAAATTCATCCAGTAGCATTCTATTCCCAGACTTTGACCACTCTGGAGTTGAACTATGACACACACAACAAGGAGATCTTGGCAATTCACGAAGCCTTCCAGACTTGGCATCACTACCTCGAAGGTCCAGCTCAACCCATAGACGTCGTCACTGACCACAAGAACCTGGAATATTTTTCCACCTCTAAGGTCCTCACCAGGCACCAAGCACACTGGTCCGAGTACCTTTCACAGTTCAACATGATAATCTGCTTCTGTCCCAGTAAGCTTGGAGCAAAGCCCGATGCCTTGACTAGATGATGGGACATCTACCCCAAAGAGGGGGATAAGGACTACGCTTGAGCCAATCCACAGAATCTTCACCTGGTGTTTACCACTGAGCAACTGTCAAACTCACTAAGGGCAACCTACTTGGAAAGCCCAGTCCTATGTGCCAGTATGATCATGGACATTGAACAACTCCATGCCAACATTAAATCCACCCTACCATCAGACCCCCTAAGCCAACTCCACCTCTCTGACTTGTCCAACCCCTGTTGGCAAGTGGACAATACTGGACTACTATGCCTGGATGGTTGCATATATGTCCTGGATATCCATGACCTTCAGCTCCATGTTCTCTGGAATAAGCATGACCATCCACTGGCTGGCCACTTTGGACAAAATCAAACACTCAAGCTTGTCTGTCAAGAGTATACTTGACCAAGCATTTGGACTTTCATCAAGGACTATGTCAAATCTTGCACTGCCTGTGCACATGCTAAAACCCTGAGACATAAACCATATGGTATGTTAAAGCAACTACCTACAGTATACCAGAGAGACCATGGAACTCCATATCCATGGATTTCATTGAACAACTCCCTCACTCCAGAACCCACACTGCCATACTAGTTGTCATAGACCACCTCTCAAAACAAGCTGTTTTCATCCCCACCAATGACACCATTACTTCTCCACAACTTGCTCAGTTATTCCTACTCCATGTCTTTTCCAAGCATGGAGTCCCCTCACATGTAACCTCTGACCAAGGGACAGAGTTTGTCTCCCACTTCTTCTGGTTGCTGGGCAAGGCACTTGATATGAAGCTCCACTTTACTTCCGGATATCATCCTGAAGGTGACAGTCAAACTGAACAAATGAACCAGACATTGGAGCAGTACCTACAGGTCTACTGTAACTACCAACAGGACAACTGGTCCAAGTTGTTACCACTCATGGAGTTTGCTTACAACAATGCTCCAAGTGCTACAACTGGAGTCTCACTGTTCTTTGCCAACAAGGGTTACCACCCAAGCATTACCATACATCTGGAAAAGGACTTGATGTCTTCTTGGGCAAGAGACTATGCAGTGGACTTGGACTCCCTGCATGCATTGTCACACACCAAAGGTGTTTGGCGATGTGAGCATGGAGTCTTGCTGAATAAGGGAGATTGAGGAACATGGCCTAATGCAAAAAGATGACTGGTACATCTAGCAGTCATCCTTCACACAAGAACAATCCTTAATGCTAGGGAAGAAACTGTTCAAGTGCCGATCAAACCTTTTTAGCGCTCACATATGGCATTCTGGTTTTTCGAATATCTCAGGCATTTCTAAAGATATTGACATCATTCCCATGCTCACACATAGCCCTTGATCACGCCATCCTTCCTTCCAAATTTGGTAACAATCCTCACCCTCCATGATTTTCTACAGCATTTCTGCCAACAGAGGCCCATTTCGCTAAATCCCATCATAATGGCTGCCTTGTCAACAATCTCTTCACTCGTGTCCTGTGCTAGGGAGCATAACTATGTACTTATATCTCCCAGGACTTCCCACTAGCTTTCACCCTGAAGCATCCTGGTTCATCCCTTCCTTGTCCACTCCCTCCCAAGCCATCTCTTTGGGACAGCATGTTCTCCTTGTCAGTATGACATCCAGGAGGACATTCTTTGGTCATCTCAAGTCTGTTGTCAGACTTGAAAGGTCTTATGTGGTTGTATCAGTCTCTCCAGTTGAAGAAGCATATGGATCCTTCATTCCCACCCCCTGCAATGTCTACTTCTCACTCTCATCATTTGTTCTTCCAAGGTTGCAACAGATTCAGTACCAGTTACTGTCATCTAGGGTATCTGATCGCATTCATGATGATTTTGAGGCACTTCTCCCTGCTCTCATGGGAGAGGACAGTCTCCCATCTTCCTCAGACCCTGCTGAAGACTAGCTGTCAATGTAGCACCCTTTTTCAGAGGAGGAAGAGGGGGAAAAATGTGAAATCCAATGCCCTGACACCTGTGGAGACCCCCAACATTCAGCCCCTGGCAGGATCCCCCACCATTCTTCATTTGGAATCACTGTGCCTTGACCTGTCACATCGAGATTTGCTCAGTCATACCCCTTACTCAGCCATGACCAATACCCTGACTCATTCTCTTGCCTTACTGATCATCACCAATCCCTTACCAACCCCTTTACCAATTGCTGACAGAGTGTTGCTTCACATTTGTTGGAGGCTACACTCTGGTCTTGTATATAAACCCTGCAGTTCCAGATATCAGAGAGATAGCCTAGAGAGAATATACGTCACTTTCATACTTACTTCCAGGAGACTATCCTCCTGCAATATATCTTCATCTCCCATCACTTTTGAAGCCCCTCCATCATCATCTTCAGTCTTCCAGTGGTTGAGGCCCCCTTAAGGGTCTATCCACTGATCTTCCTTTGCTCCCAGTTGTCCTCAGGCTCACAGGAGCCTATTATCTTTGTCTCCCTTTGACTCCCAGCTTCCTCCCTGTCCAGACTGTCCCCCTCCCTCTGCACTAGCTGCACAGAACCCCTCCCCTTTCAATTTTACAGGTCCTTCAAGCAGGATACCACTTAGGAAAACCACCACTCACATTTTTTTTGTCTTTGTGTTGGGTTTTTGGTTGTTTTTGCCATTGATCCCAACATTGACTCACAGCATTCCTACAAGAAGAAATGAAAGAAGCTCAAAAGAGATACCAAGGTCTGGCAGATGCTAAAAGATCTCCACCTCTGGACTTCCAGATTGGAGATTTAGTATACATCAAAGCAAAGTACTTTAGGTCCACACAACCTTCAAAGAAACTCTCCAAAAAGAACTTAGGCCCATACCCAATCATCGCATGTGTTGGATCATTATCCTTCACTATCCAACTACCCAACACTATGAGGTCTGTCCACCCCATTTTCCATGTCTCACAACTGGAACCAGCGACTCCAAATACTATCCCCAACCGTGTCCAACCACCACCCCCACCTGTTGAAGTTGACAGTGAAATGGAGTTTGAAATAGAAAGAATATTAGACTCCAAACTGGACCACCATAGGCAATGTCCATTGCAGTACCTGGTCAGGTGGGCTGGCTATGAAGGCACAGATGAGGAAACATCTTGGCTGGTAACTACTGAGTTAAGCAATGCCCCTGACCTGGTCTTGGATTTCCACAGTGCCTATCCAGATAAACCCAGACTGCTGAACTCCATCACACTCTGACTGTAGTACCCTTCCCAAGTACAACTCCATCTACATCACAAAACACTTACATTCCCTTGGACTTCAGATGGACACTCAGAAAATATATTGCAAAAAAAAAAGGAAAGAAAGGGGGGAGAAGACAGGTTTGAGGTATGCTAGACATGAAGGTAAAAAATTAAAAGACGATCAAATGATGTCATTGTTGAGAGCCCAGTTTATGAGCAATGTTGTGGCAGACTTCAGAGCCTTGAAGGACTCTTCGAGAACCCCAGTAAGGTCTCGAATGTCCTCCAAGAGCACCTTGATGGTGTTGAAAAAGGCTGTAGGCAGCCTCAGTAGTGACTCAACTACTTATATATTAGATATACCTGTAGGCAGCTACAGGGGATCAGTAAGTAGTTTACTGTAAAGAATATATGAACTTACCCTCAGTAGTGACTCAACTACTGAGGGAACAGTACCAAAAGTGTAGTACTATGTGTGCTCTAAGTGCTTATGTAAGCAAGTAAAAACTCACACCAATATATGTATCACACAGGGGTGATTCAAACTCCAACACACCCCCTGAAGCTCCACTGTGTGATCAGGTAGGGGTGAAGAATGTAGAACTCAAAAGAAAACTGTATACCGAATATTAGAATAAAAACGAGTATAATTGCTGCAACTGCAGCTTCGAGTCCGTGTAGGGTGGCGAGGTGCCGCGTCGTGGCCGTGGCTGTGCTGCGCGTTGTGGCAACTGCCATTTTGGGAATCTGTATGGTAGGTGCGCGTCCTCTGACCTTGTACTGTTGTCGCAAGGCCGCCGTTTCGAATAACAAAGGGTTTTTGATGTTTCGCGTCCGTCCGGGGGGTATTCCATGTCGCCAGTATGTATTAGCAACGTTCCAGAGGAGTTTCGCGATCTCGCGAGGTGGCGAAATGGTAATGGTGAGTATAGAGGCTTTCCTGCCTCTCGCTTCGGATCTACTGACGTTTTCAGCTTTCGTCTTGATCCTGCTGCGTCGGCGCGAGTCCCTGAGGATCGAAGGAGTGTATATGATGCCGTTGGGAGGCCGTTTAGGTGGCGCAGGTGAGTGGTTTGGCCGTTCAGCCCTGTACTCATTATCTCGCCTTGTGCCACTGCTGTGAGGCCGCCGTATGGCCATAGGTGGATTTCTCGGCCATTTCGCGTCATTCCACGTCGATCCAGTGGGCGCCCCCTCCCGCCAGTAGGTGTTTGCGATGTTCCAGAATCGCCTTGGGGGGTTTGAGAGGAATGAGAGCAGCCACATGAGAATGTGAGCTGTCCGGTACGTGCACCCTCTCGTTTCGACTCGTCGTGCATGTCTCATCTCGTTATAGCATACCTTCGTCATCCATAACCCTCCCACAGGGTGTATGAACCGTTTCGAGGAGTTTGTGAGGAGTTGAAGTAGCTGCATGGGAATGCCGGCTATTCGGTAGGTACGCCCTCTTGTTTCAACTTGTCGCACATGCCTAACCTCGTTGTAGTGTACGTTCATCGTCCATGACCCTCTGGCAGGGTCCAGGGATTGATTCGAGGGCGTGAGGAGGAGCGGAAGTAGCCACTTGGGGGCTGCTTGTACACGGTAGGTGTTTCGCCTCGTTTGATCGCTGCTGATGCTTTCAGCCTTCGATTTGAGTCTTCCACGTCGACGGAGGACCCTGTATGTCTCTGGAGGGTGTGTGCAGCCATTGGGAGGTGTTTCTTGTGGCACAGGTAAGCTGTTTCGACATTTTGCCTTTCTTTCTCTGTGCTGACTTCTGCTACCAGCTAGCATCGATTTTTCGATTCTGCGCGACTCGACGAACCCGCTGCTAACTGTGTCATCGTACCAACAACCCTTCTCCCTGCTGAGTCCCATTGCCATGCGATCTTGCTCAGGTGGTGGTCGTCTGGTCTCTTGCAGCTGCAAGGACATTTCTCGTTCTCCAACCTGGTCTTCCTTGTTAGGGCATGTCTTCTTGGATGTGCATGGTGACAGTATGGCCATGGTGCACTCTAGGTAGGTGCCTTCTGTGCCGCGTAGTAACCATAAGGGGACCACATGGGTAAGGTAGGCGATTTGGCTCGTATGCGTGCCGCTGGCCCTTTCAGCACTTGTCCTGATCCTTCCGTGATGGTGTGGGTCCATGAAGGTCGTAGGAGCATGTGTGAGGGCGTTTGGAGGTGGTTTGTGTGATGCAGGTAAGTCATCTAGCTTCTTCGTCTCGCACTCGCTGTGCTGACGCTCTCTGTCATTTAGCAGTGCTTTCTCGATGCTACGCAGGTTCACGATGTCCCTGCTAACTGCGTTGTTATACCCACTGCCCATATCCCCCTTATCCGGCTCCTTGGGGTGTCTCTCCAAATGTGGTAGGTGGGTTTGTGATTCGACCATGTTGGTGCTAATGGTCCTTATCTCCAGTTTCGTCGTCTTCGACTCAACGTCCATGCTATACCCCCTGCCTGCTCGATTGGGCCTATGCACCCCCATCCCCCAGACCTCGTTAGGTGGGGTGTCCCATGTGGAGTGCCCTCGGTGAGTTCGCTTTGGGCATCTCGGTGCCCGCTCGCTGTCAAGTTCGAGGCACTTCGCCTCTCACAGCTTGTCACTTGTCCTTGTGTAGGATAAGTCGAACTCTGTAGTCATAGCACTACGCTTTCGTGCTGATGACCTATTCAGTAGTGTAGGGCGTTCGATTTGCAGGGTAGAAGGTTCGGAGTGGGTGCTGGGTGGATCTGGTACGTTAGCAATCATCTCGCCATTCGTCTGCGTGCGCTGATCATCCTCAGAAGGTATTTGCGGCCCGCTTTCAATAGAGTGTCCACTGGCCTGTCTGGAGATATTATCTGCAGGCTCCAGCGCCTCAGATCTCGGCTCAGGTAAGTCTCGGCATGCTGTAACCTCGTCCGTGCACTGACCGCCCTCGTCAGATGCTTCGAGTTCCTTCACATGTTTGTCGTACCATGCTTGACCTGTACTCCCCACCTCAAACATGGGTAGGACATCCACCACTTGCTGCGTGTCTACAACCTCGTTCTTGGGCTTCCTGTGCCCAGTCTGGGTCTCGGTGCGTTTGCATGTAGTAAATGGTAGGTCCCCTCGAGTTTCGAGAGCCTCAGAGCTCATCTGTGGTAAGTCCTTGTCCTCTTCGACCTCGTCGCCCGCACACTGACTGCCCTCGTCAGGTGCTTTGGGTGCATCCATGCCTTCGTCCAGCCATTTTGAGTCCATCGCCCCAACCTCAACCACCAGTAAGTGAGGTTCCACATGCTGCGCGTCTGTGACCTTGGTCTTGGGTGTCAGGAACCCAGATTTGGTCTCGGCGCAGTCGTTCGGGCTGTCCGCAGGGTCTTCGTGACCACCAGGTAAGTTCTCAGGTCCGTTGTCACTGTCACAAGTGCTCTGAGCACTTTCCCCAGTCATGTATTGCTCAGATGGCATGTCATGCTGTTGTACAGCTTCGTCGACAGTCTTCTGGATCTCTGGTCTTGGAATTTGGCCATAGCGATATTCAAGGTAAGCAAATGCCTCGCGAGGGGTATCTAAATGCATACAGAGTATTAGGATAGAGTCGGGTAAGCCGTAGATGATAAATTGGTGGGCCATGGCAGCCCGTTGATGCCACACATTGTCAGCGGTTTTCCAGGCCGTGACGACATCTCGTTCCTCGTTGGTTCGTGGTGTCCATCCGGCACCATATTCCTGTAGTAACTTTGGAGTTGTGGGTCGTGTTTCAGACCCATCTAGGTGCCCAATCAAGCCGTCTTCTGAGATAGCCTTCAGCACCCAACTGCCGTAGGTTTGCCAGTTGCAGCCATCTTCTGCAAGCTCAGGTAGGTCCATAGATTATCTTCCTATTACTTTTGAGTGTAGAGATATTTTGTAGCGAGTTTGAGTAGTCGACCGCGAGTTGCCTACAATGAAAATTTTCCGCGCTAGGCAGGGCTCATAACCTGTTGAAAAAGGCTGTAGGCAGCCTCAGTAGTGACTCAACTACTTATATATTAGATATACCTGTAGGCAGCTACAGGGGATCAGTAAGTAGTTTACTGTAAAGAATATATGAACTTACCCTCAGTAGTGACTCAACTACTGAGGGAACAGTACCAAAAGTGTAGTACTATGTGCGCTCTAAGTGCTTATGTAAGCAAGTAAAAACTCGCACCAATATGTGTATCACACAGGGGTGATTCAAACTCTAACAGCCAAAGCCCAACCTAGTGCTTCAGGTCCATTCAACAGCATAGTCAATGATGAACATCTTCCTCAATGATCTATTGTCTGTTAGATGATAAAGCACCCTTATGCAGGGCTCATAACCTATTGTGCAGAGGGGTCAGAGCAAGGAGCAAAGGGCAGAGCACTTGCCTTTAGTTTCAGTTGAGACTTTGGTCTTTTGGATAGAGGAGAGTGGTAGCAGTTCTGAGTGAGAATGATGAGAGATGTATATGCGAAGCTCGCTACTGTCCTGGTACCATCCAAGGAGCTTTATATACATATAGGCTGTGCACAGACCAGGTGTGCTATCAGTGTAAGTAAAACTACCATATATGTAAGTAAGAGGACCTTCCTAATAGGTACGACTCTGTCTTTCTACTAGGAACATGTTTCCAGTAAGTCAGTAAAAGAGAACACCATAGAATAGTGTGGAACATACTATTCTTAGAACAACAATCACATGTAAGTGATCATAACCAGTAATAGTTTCAACAAGTATGTCATGGCTGTTGCTGTGATTGGTGAATTTGTCTTTACTGTGATTGATGATCACATCACATCTGATCCCATGATTGAAGATCGACTTTACAAAATGGGTTGTTTGAGCTGTGATTGCATGTAAGGTACATTCTGCAATGGTGGCATGTCCCATGGTTAGGACCTGATATGGTGTTCCTGATTCCAAGGACACATATGTAGCTGTTTCAATGCAGGTCTCCTCCTTGGCAGATTGGGTAATTCTACATGTTTATCTGCTGCCATTTCAATTCACCTTGCTTGGCCAGCTGATCATAAACAGCCCACTGCCTAGCCGCATAACAGGCAGCCCCATGTGTGTTTGCAGTGGCATGGTCACTATATTTCTTGTGCCAACACTTTGAATGATGCCTGAAATAGTTGATAACCCATTGAAATTCCAATGTTAACAATTCTTCTTCCTCTTGCCAATGATCCTTGCCAGCTTTAGCACAGAGCCAGTGGATTCTGTAAACTTTAGAAGACATGCAGTTGAAATTAAAGAATAAATGAACCATTGCACTACTGACATTCTGTGAGCCAACTCTTTGAACTTATATCCCTAGGGATATCAGTTGTCCAAAACCATGGCAGTGGGGAAGTGTGCTGGTCATGGGCTCCTTGGGTGAAGGCTGCTGTACTTGTTGTCAGGTGTTATTTTTGAAGCTCCAGGTACCAGTTGAGGACCTCTGGGCTCGCTTGTAGTGCAATCATGGTGGTCCTGCAATGTCAGTAAATCATGGAATATTGTTTGACTGAACTGTCAATTGAATGAACCATTTGCCAAGCCCATGTCCACATTGAATAATTGGTTGCAGACCTCACAACACCCCTGAATATTACCACTTTGTCTGCCAGTGCAAGATGCAGGCCATGCAGTGCATCATTTGCTTGTGCAATGCGCAGCTCCAGCTCCATTTCTGCTAGTCAATGCACACCAATGTCACAGCATTTATCAGCCCCCAGATTTGATGGTAGTGGCAAGGATGATGGGGTCTGTTCTGTGAATGTGTCAGTGTCCAGCATATCATCTCCACTGCAATTGCTGTTACTGCCATTGGAGGATGTGTCATTGTCCACCCATACATTTTCTGGAGGCCACCTCATTGTTTCCATGAAATTCTTCACTGCCATCCAAGGTGGTGTCCATCTGCAAATAAATTCTTCCATCTGCAATAAATGTCATCCACTCTGCTGCCACTGTCTGTGCAGTGAGCTATCACAAGTTACTTGAGGTCAGAGGGATTTGGTCCAATTGCCTTCTGATTGATGGCCAATGCAATTTCCACCTCTTCAATCACCAGGCTGCAAGTCAGCCAACTAGCAGCTCCATGGTGCATACCATTGGAGGTAGAGGTCTGTAGTAAATGAAGTTCTACCCCATGTACTGTTGGAGCTGAACCATGGTTAGTTACTATAGATTATGAGCAGTTTGAAATGATCTTACCCTTTGTCAATTGGATTTCAAAAATGTCCATCACAGATGGGTCACAGATACACTCATTTAGAGCAGCCTCCTCTTCCCTCTGCCAGTTCTTCTGTTGGGAGGACAGTACTGCTTGATTAAACCTTTCAAATGATTCTCAAGCCAGTGACACCACTGCCCAAGCTGCCTCTACCTTCCATGATAAGCTGGATACTGTATATGCATTAGCCAATTGACGACTGCAAACCATCCTGAATGTACTCATCCAAATCATCTTCATGAAATTTGAGTCATTCATTTGGAAGTCCAATGGTTCTTGACAATGCAGCAATGTCATGCCACGAGTTGATGTGGACACTATGTTCAGAGTTGACCACAAGGTCTCAATAATTTCACTGTCAACCCAACCTGAACCTTTGATAAACAAGGGAGAATATCTTGCATAGCATTCCTTTTTGTGTCTGTGAACATGCCACATCCTGATTCCTGCCATGATCCTCAATGAGGGTGAAATCTCCAAAAACATGGTCTTGTCCACCCACTTCTGTAGATTCTTCATATATGTGCAGTTAATGTCATAGAAACAAATGACATTCTGTATGCTGTTCATGTTGTAACTCAATACATTGCAAAGGGAATAGTCCATGTTCAGCTGCCTAAACATATGTGAGTGGGTGTAACTTGCAATAGTTGATCTCACCATTCTCCTTTTTGAAAGTCCACAACAGAATGTGGGTAAAAACAACCATGCTGTGCACAAGCAGTAGCACCCACTCCTGTAGAGTTGAGCTTTCCATGGCTTGCACTGGCCTGACTGATTGCCTTATGATTGTTGCAAGCTGATTTCTGTGGCCCATGTCAAGCCATGACCTGCACCCATCATGATACTTACCTCCATGATATGTGGAGTGGCTTCTATGTATTCCTGATATCATGGATTGCCAACCATAAAGTCATGCCTGTCCATCAACCAAACCTGATCATCAGGTCACCACTCATGCATGTGTTCCACCTTGAAATTTCCATCCATGACCACTGTCCTGGTGTACCTCCAGCTATTGAAAATTAGGTGGGCAGAATTCCAGTTATGCCAATACATACTGATCCAGATTAGCCTGCAGACTCAGATTTATTCTGGGTTGAGGACATGCCACACAAAAAGTGCAAGATCCCCCTTTGTTGAACCATTCTTATTATCTTGAAACCCACTCCATTTAAGCAGTTTCAGGAGGTGCCATTGCTGTGCTACCTGCAGTAGTTCCCAATATTGGTCCTGAGTACATAAATTTTCTTAATCAGATATTAGATCAATTGATGGGATCAAAGGCTTACTGCAACGAGGTGTGGAAACACACTGGAGGTCACCTGATGAAGCTTGCTGTAATAATTCATGCCTGATGTCCCACATTCTACATTGTCTCTCAAGAAATCATCCAAGACCAAAAATGTGAATGTGGTGCTTGGCCTTTCAAAGGTTGATGGATATAACTTTGCATGGAAGAGCTGCATGTGATGGCTCTCTGCATTCACACATTGGCAGGCCTGCACTAGCACGAAATGCACCCCTGTGACATCAATGACTGTCAGATACTTTGAACCCACTGGGGGACGAAGGTGGAGGGGAACATAGTCAATGTCTTCCCATTCCCCTTCATCCATTCCCACTGGCTGCATATGTTCACTGGTTGTGGCCTGTGCATTCGCAGATGCAGATGGACAGGGTGCTCCATCATGGCCAGGGTGTAGTAGCAGGCCAGTCTGTGGCAATCATGTTGATCTGGTTATGGATCATGACAACTGCACTTACCATATGGAGGGCTGAATCCTTGAAGAAGTCCCCAGTCCACTGCTGAATCCTATGGAAAGGATGGGCAGCATGCATCAAGCGGCAGCAATCTGTGCACAGAAGGGGCTGATGCATACAATCTGGGCATCTGTACACCCCATCCTTTCTGCAGGTCTTGCATATGCATGGCAATGGAGGGGCTTCCAGGTCCAGTAGGATTTGTAAAAAGTCCTCCTTCTTAGGTAGCCATTCACAGATATAATCATTTTGTGTTTGAACTTCCAATATGACACTGTATGTCCAATCTTTGAGTACCAACATACCTTTTTATGTGGTAATCTCATGGGTTCAACAGGAGGATAGTTCATATCAAATACATTGTCTACTCCATCTTTGGACAGAAACTGGCACTTGGATGGTGATCTTGACTGCTTGGTTGGGGAAGATGACAGAGAGGGATTCACTGGGGTTTTCATGACTGGTTCCTTAATTGCAACTTCTGCCAGTCATGATCTTGTCCACCCATTGGCTTGCCATGTCCTTACTTCCAGCTGCTTAACCCAATGACCAGGGGTGGAACTGATCATCGTCATCCCCTTTCTGGCACATCCTTTGGCCATCTGTAATGCAGTAACTGATGATGTTGCCTGACCAGTCCATTATCACTTAGTGGGCAGGTTGCATTTCCAGGGGCCCATCAGTTGTATGATCATGCAGCTCAACTGTCAATCAGTCAATCCTAACCAAATGAGGCCAACAAAAAAACCCAGAATAGGAGTTGACAGATGGCCAAACCCCAATTCTGGGCCAGAAGGTCAGATTGGGAACCATATCTGGAGGGCAAAGCTTCTGAAGGCCACATCAATGCCAGGAAGATGCAATTGGGGATTATTTTCGCAATGTGTGGCATGGACAATGAATAGAAGTCGGCTTGGACTAACACATTCAGCTCTTCCATTCCTGTGAACACATTGTTTTCCTCTCCAATTGCCCATGGATTCCCAACTTGAAGACAGCCATGGATATCCAACTGACACAGATGCTGGACCACCTATGGATGACACAGGGGAGGAGTTAGTGGAAGGGCCAGATGGAAACTTCAATGTTGTAGAATTGGAGGTACTGGCCTGGAGGAGGAGGGAGTGCACTCAAGTGGGGAAAAAAGAGAAGCCCAGCATCATGTGGGAAATATGCCATGAGTTTGGGAAAATGGAGAAGCACCGTGATTTGAGGCTAGTTGAATGGCAAGAAAAGGAGGAGGTATGGGCCTCCATTGCTCAACATTTAATTTTAACATAGAATAAATCCTCCTAGCAAATTGCCACATGGCTCAAAAAGCTGATCAGGTTGAGGAAGCCATGTATAACTGTCCGCTTTGCATACAAGTACTCTATGCAGTCTGTGGTGCAGGAACTACACCACCACCAAATCCAACTAAAACACACACATATGAAGAGTGAAGGTGGGGCTCAGGCAACCCAATGCATCAACTTGTACCAGCAGGCATTAAGTGCCTTCATACAGGAAGACCTCACTGATGAGCAGTGGCAGGGGGCCCAGGATATTGTGGACAAATGGAATGGAGCAGAGGGACCAACCCCAGAGGTCCAAGCATGGTCAGGAAGTCTGGACCCCAACATGAGATTTTCACTAATGTTTTTCAACAGGAATGCAAAGAAGTATGGTCTGAAGTACATGTGGAATTTCACAGAGGAGATGTGGTGGTATTGTGGGATGAGAATCATTTCTTTGACAGGTTGGAAGAATGAAGAAGGGATCATTCAGGCATACTGGTAGGTCTAAACTGTCCAATCATGATGCTGCAATAATGTCATCCATCAACAGCATGGATTTCAACAATGACATAGGGGGCAGTAGTAATTTCAATGACATCCACACCATCAATACCTCCTGGAGGGAGTACCTGGGCACTGCATATGAGAATCCCAATGTTGCTGCTGGGGGAGAGGTGCCTAATATGGTGGCCAATCATCCAAGGGCCAAAATGGGTGATCCAGTCAAGGTTGTAACCAATGATGAGGGGAATATTTGGATTGGCGATCTCAATGGGCAGAACTGCAATTCCATACTTCAAATGGTTCGTGGATATCTGACAGTGCACTACAGTGAGTATGTAGATAGTCTGACCATCTGCACCACTTACCTTCATTCATTAGGAAAGGCTTGTGGCAAATGGCTTTCCAAAGTACCCTTCCAGAAATTGGGGCAGTACCAGGCCAATATGATTTCACCCCACCATTTACCTCAAAACTTCACCTTTACTATAGACCCCAGTCACATGCACCTCTCAGATGCAATGGAGTTGCTCAACTTCTGGAAAGAATGCCAGGAATCCCATCCAAAAGATATATTCACATTTCAGAAATGGTTGGATCAAGCTGGAAATTTACAGTTGCCAAGTGACAGAAGCACACTCCCACTGCAGATTGCAAAGAAACAGACTACCCAATCATGGAAAGCCCCAATCACAGCAGATGAGAGCACTGACAACCAAAATGACAATACAGGTACTGAAGATGAGGCTACCAGCACCATCAATGTTGTCCCAGTGTCTTCCAGGGGAAAGTCTTGTGATACCCATTGCCTCCACAAGAAGACTCCAATTCCCATCAGGTGACCCACCCATCTGGCTACAGATGATGAAGAACAGCATGAGGTCATATCTACTGAAGATGAAGTGGTGGGAAATGAAGCATTGCCAGTAGTGAAGCAGCCTTCCACATCCAGGCAACCCACAATTCAACACAAAGGTTATCCTCAGCCAATTTTCAGTCATCAGTGCTGACAATTCATGATTGATAGGGTCTCGGGTGACTGCTGAGCTGCCAGATGCCAGTGGCTATATGGATGATGATGAGTTTGACAGTGTGCCATTCACAGATGTCTGCACTACTCACAGTGGGCCATCTGGCCAACATCAAAAGGGTGGAAAATTGGAATCCGCACTGAAGGGCCATTCAAGGTGTGAACAGAAAGACATGAACGCTCAACCCAACCTCAAAACAAGGAGAAATCCTCAGCAGTCAATGGCCAAAGCAACTAAAAGGCATTGAGCTGCAAATGATCATCCTGGTGCCCAGGGCCCTTCTACAGAAGGCATGATGAATCTTGATTTATCTGCCAAATATACTAATTGGTTTAAACAGTCCCCAATGAAGTGCCACCATGGAAATCTCCCTGAGTGCACCAGGCTCCTTTGCCAGCCAATGCCAACACACCCTCTCCACCACAAAAGAAAATGCGCAAGTACAAACCTTCAAAGAGTGGAGATACATCAAAGATGAGGCATAGCAACATTTGAGCACTTTCTATTAGATATGGATGGTTGCACTGTGATTAAGTTGTACATACTGGGGGGACCATGATTACCTATCAGGTGCTGATGGATCCATCATTATTCAGCAGATACTAATGTGTTCATGATTAGTGAGCAACATTTGACAACTTTCCATCTGTTCTTGATGGTGATGCCATGATTTGGCTGTACATACTGGAGGGACTGTGATTAGCTATCATGTACTCATGGGTCTGTGATTACTTATCAGATACTAATGTGTTCATGATCAGTGAGCAACATTCGAGTGCTTTCCATCAATTTTCGATGGTGGCAAGGTTACATAGTAGAACCCATACAGATGTTGTAAATTGCAGTTTGTGCACACAAAGGTTGTACCTACTGTGCAACCATGATTAACCTTTAAATATTGATGAGCCTGTGATTGTGTAGCAGATACCAATGTGTTCATGATTAGCTAGCTGACCTTGATGGTTACAATGAATACTGCATTGACATAGTCTTCCATACATCCACATTCTATACATATACAAGTGTGTACCCTCCATATTGGCTTATGCCCCAGCCTGAATAAGTGTAGCCACGCATTCCACACATGCATAAAAATACATTGCATCGAGGCATTCATTACCAATTGCTGTGCTGAGTGTATTCTCACAGTTGACCCATCAATGTTTCAACATCTTTGCTGAGAGGCACATTGTATAGTAATATACCAATTTTCTAACAACCATCCAACATGTCTGAAGAACAGCAGTGGAAAGTTTGTTTCTACTGTCAAGGTGGGAGATAAATATTCCTTGCTTGACCCATCCTAATTGTGGATAGTCAATATTGTACCCATCTCCCCTTGAAAACAATTGAGGCCTTACCCAGTTTCACCTGCAGATGAGGGCACTTCAAGTTTGGAGAACAGATCAGAGGCGACCCACTGCCCCAGTATGGAGGGTAGTACCAGTGTGGATCAATCTCAGACATTGCAGCCAGTGAACATACCCATACCCCCTGGCAGAGGCAGCATTGATTGAATGGTGGCCATGCACAATGTGATGATCCCCACACCCCCTGGTAGTGCGACTGCACCTTCCATGGACAGAATGGAGGTGATGCGCAGTGCAACCATCCCCACACCACCAGCTAGTGCACCCAAGCCCCACATGGATCAAATGGTAGTCATGTTCAATGCAACCATCCCCACTCTGCCTGCTTGCATGCCTACCCCACGAATTGACAGAATGGCAGCCATGCGAAGTGGGGATTGAATGGTAGCCATGTGCAATGCAACCATCCCCACCCCACCTGCTTGCATGCCTTCCCTGCAGAGTGACAGAATGGCAGCCATGCAAAGTGCGGCCATACCCATACCACCAGTTGCTTCGGCTGCATCCCCACCCCAACCACCACTGCTCAATAATTTGGAGAGAATGGAAATAGCAGTAATTCTGATTCCACCCTCTGCTGCCACAGGTCAGTATTGATATATGTTGGGTTCCACAAAATCTGATCTCCTTACCATGTGCAGTCCCAAACCCCCAACACAGATTGGTTGGAGTGAATGCACAATGCTGCAATTCCTCAAGTGCTGTCAGCAAGGATAGAAATGATAGATGAGCAGCTGCAGCCTCCTGCACTTACAGGTGAGCATTCATGGAATTTATGTACAATCATAGGCTAATTTTATTTGATATCTCCAAGGAGGCAATGTAGACCATCCCCATCAATCCACAAGCATTGAGGTTGTGGATGGTCAGACACAGCCCTCCATGATTACAGGTGAGAATTCACAATATGATTGTACACATGAAGGCTAAGTTTGATGTGTTATCTCCCAGAGGGCGACATAAGCCAGGGGGAGGAGCCAGATCACAGTCCTACAGTGGACTTTGGCAATCAAGATCATGGGCAGCTACAAGCCCTCTTCTTAAATGCAGTGGCAGGTTTGCACTATTGCATATTTCACTATGGGCATGCTGACAATGGACATCTTGTAGGAGATGTGCCTACACCAGATGAGCATCAGGCTTTGGAACAGGCAGGATTGGCCATGTCTGATGCAGATGATGATTGTATGTACTGTTGGCTTAGTCCTTCTTTTGCTGATACTGGGCATTAGTTTTGTGCATGCTTCAAACATTCAAATTGCAGCATGGTGCTGATTCCCCCCCATGCATTTCCCCTACAACAAGCAGCTTGATGGGCACATCATGCAAGCGATGAGGCAGCTTGCAGCTGACATTTGACATCTCATCAGTTCTCAGGTGCAGAATGTGCAAGCTGGCCAGTACATGGTAGATATGATTGACTTGCTGGAGGTATTGTGCCATCCACATGTGGGGTACAGTCTGCAGCCATATACTGGAGGTCCACCCCACCCATCTTGACAATCTGCAATAGAGATGGCCACTGTATACTTGGGGTGCCACATTGAGTGTGCAGTGATTCATTTATTGGGTATGCCATGACCATCCAACTGGCCGACAGGGTGGTATGCCAACCTGTGCTTGGATATGGTAAGTTTTCATTTTATGTTGGCTTGGATTAAGGTGATGATCTCTGGCACAGAAGGAGCTGGAACACCTCATCCTGGTAACTGTATTGCGGGAAAGCTTCAGTCCCATTTTGCTAGCATGCTTTCATGCATATTTATGGTGCCAAGAGGACCAGGCACAATTTCAAGCTGAGGTTTGACAGATTCCTCTTGGTGCCTTTTGGATGATTGATGAGATATCCCTGTTCATTCCCAATTGGATGCCCAGGTCACCCAACAAATATGCGGGATTTGTTTTTCCATGGTGGGTAGATGGATCTCTCCAATACATGGCAGACTTTGAGCAAATGAGGGGTGCAAGAATTTTCCCATTGCACATGAGTATTTCCAGGTAATTTCTTGTGCCTTTTGAGAGGCATAATGTGTTGACCTTACTACAGCATACAGTGAGTGAAAAAACCCTTGCAATGTTTGGCTGTTTTGTACTAAGTCTGGTGTAGCACCATAAAGCATGGGAATCCTGCTTAGCCTTGCTGGGATGGGTGGTAGCATGGACTCCTGACTACCAAATGATCCCAGGGTTATGTGATTTGGTGCAGTGGTTGGTGAGATATGTCAATTATAAAACAGGTACATCATTGCAAGGGTTTATTCACTTTTGGCCTGGCAGTAGAATCTGAGTCAAATGAAGGAATAATTCTGGCTTTTTGGTCCTACAAACAAAGATACATGTTTAAACATTATGTCTGAGTTTGAATAAGTTCACACACTTCTCTATTCCCACTATGAGATCTATCTCCTCCACTCAAAGGAATACCATCCTGATTATGCTTGATTCTGGTCATTCTGCTTCCTCTATTGCCTCCAGTACTGGCCTACATCTCTCTACCATCTCTAGGCTTCATTCCAAGGAGCATTCCATCCTTCAAAAGTCCACTGGAGGCCATCCTTCCATGCTTTCCCCTGCTAACATCCACCATCCCATTCACCTTATCTCAACTCAGAAGGCAGAAAATGCTGTCCAGGTGACCAAAACTCTCTCCAATATTATTAACCAACCCCTCCACCCAAATACTGCCTGCCAGCACCTGAAAAAGACTGGTATGAAGGCAGTGGTAAAGTGAAAATGACCTACCCTCTCTGCCAAGCATCACAAGGCAAGGTTAGACTTTGCCTATGCTCACAAAGATTGAACTTTGGAAGACTGGAAGAGGGTGGTATGGTCTGATGAGACTAAAATAAATCACCTGGGGTCAAATGGGCACAAGTGGGTATGGAAAAAGTCAGGGGAGAAGCTTAATGATAGGCTAGTAGAGGGGACACTGAAGTCTGGAGGAGGTTCTCTCATGATGTGGGGGTGCATGACTTGGGAGGGTGTTGGATATGCCACCAAGATTGATGGTAGGATAGATGGGGACCTATACCTTCAAATTTTGAAGGATGAATGTCAAGATTTCCTTGAGTATTATGGTCTCCATCCTCTTGAAATCATCTTCCAGCAGGACAATGACCCCAAGCACACCTGCAAGCAGGTCAAGGAATGGCTAGGGGAGCAGGGTTTCAGGACTATGGTATGGCCTGCACAGTCCCCTGACCTTAACCCCATAGAACATGCCTGGGGTTACCTCAAGAGGAGGCATGCAGAGTATGAACACCCCCCCAAGGGAATACTGGAGTTGTGGGAGAGGACTCAGGTGGAGTGGAACAATATACCAGCTGAGGAGTGTCAGAAGTTGATTGAAAGCATGCCTAGGAGGGTTGAGGCAGTGCTTAAAGCAAAAGGAGGCTATACCAATTACTGATATCCCCCAAATACCCCTCACTTTTCAAAAGTGAATAAACCCTTGCAATGATGTACCTGTTTTATAATTGCCATATCTCAACAACCACTGCACCAAATCACATGACCCTGGACCATTTGGTAGCTAAGAGTATATTCTACCACCTATCTCACCAAGGCTAAGCAGAGTTCCCACACCCTATGGCACTACACTGGACTTAGTACAAAACAGCCAAACATTGCAAGGGTTTTTTCACTCACTGTACTTGGCCATTGCAGCAGCTGTCAATGGGTGATCAGATTGATGAGTGGATGGAGGAGAAGGTCAGTGCCTACATGATCACTGTGAGGGGTGTTGTACATGAGCTTGAGAAGAATGAGCAGGATATTGATCATTTGTTTTTGCAGTGGTTTGCCTTGTCGAGACTGCTTGGTTTGTGGGATGCATAATACATCCCAAGAGTCTATGCTGTCCAGATGTATATCAATTTTTTGTATATATTTCCTATGAATTCTCCATCTGAAGTCTACCATGCAGCAAATTCTGGGGGATATCATGGGAGAGGGAGCATGGAACTCATTCAGCCACCCCCCAGTCCTATGATTGAATTGTGGAAGAGGTAGGGTTGAGCAGAATGAAGTGACCATCACTGATGACTTTATGCATCATGTGGATCAAATTGTTGGTATTCATATTGCAGGCAAGATACATTACAATGATGAGCAACCTGTCCACTCTGTCTATGTACTCAATCATTTATCTATACATTTGCAATGTGCTACAATTGTAGGTTGGAAATATGGGGTGGATTGCATAATGGAATTCCAACTGACTCATGTACATTTTGCCACATGTAGTATGCAAGGCATGTGCAATTACCATCAGCATAACCCACCCCATGTTCCAACACAGATCCTGGCATAGCAATGATTGTGCCTGGATTGTATTGAAGCCATAGATTGAGGGTAGTAATGACGAAATCTAGTGGAGGATAGTTGCCAACCATGATTAGCATGTCCAACCACTGCTGCCACCCATTGACATCTGTGTGGTAGGGAGTTGTGCAGTTAACCATTATGGACATGCTGTTATATACTGAATTCCACATGGGTAATATGGAAGACATATCTGTATCTTGCCATTGTTGTGCATCTGCACCGAGTCAGATCAGAACCTCCCAGCCAGAAGCATACATACGAGGGTGCATGACTGTGAGTGTTCTGGAGAGAAGTGCATGAAACTTGGACATTTGATCCACCCATTGCTGCATTCCATTTTGTTCTCGACCAGCTTTTAACAGCTGTGATACCTCAGGGTGGAAGTTGGGTGGCTGTCTGCATGTCACCAAAATATAGACTGAGAAGGGATGCATCTCTTACCCCATGTCCCTGCTGATACCACCCTGGTGATAGGTCTATACTACCTTTAAGATCCACCATTTGGCAGAATAATACCATGTCTGTCTGCCATCTGCAGTTTCCTGAACACTTGAGGCTGTCCTTCAGTGGAACCACCATTCTGCTGAGTGAATACCATATTTGTCTCTGGGATGAACATGAATCTCCTGCTTTACAGGTATGTCAAGTTTCAGACCTGATGTCTATCATATAAGGCACCTGGAAGGTACCAAAGCTTGATATTTCCATTTCCATCCAGTACTACAGTCGCTTCTGTGATTTCATCATATTGCAGAGATGAGGTGGTTTCCTGAGTCTGTCAGTGTTTTGTTGCATGGACTACCACTTCTCTACAATGAGCTGATGTTACTGAAGAGATGTTTTGCAATCACTTGGGTGCCAATATGCTTGTACAATTACTTGAATCATGTGATCGGTGTGAGTTGATGTTGGGATCAATGGCAAAAAACAACCAAAAACCCAACACAGAGACAAAAAAATGTGAGTGGTGGTTTTCCTAAGTGGTATCCTGCTTGAAGGACCTGTAAAATTGAAAGGGGAGGGGTTCCATGCAGCTAGTGCAGAGGGAGGGGGACAGTCTGGACAGGGAGGAAGCTGGGAGATGAAGGGAGACGAAGATAATAGGCTCCTGTGAGCCTGAGGATGACTGGGAGCAAAGGAAGATCAGTGTAAGGTTTGTTGCCTTAAGTTCACACTTGCAAACTGTACTGTATGGTATTTGCAAGTATGAAAATATGTAAGGCTAAGACTATGTAAAATTTTCCATAGCAGCATATATACTAGGCAGACAGGCATGTGATACCTTGGTATCACATGCCTGTGGATGATAACTTGTGCCCAAAAAGGCATGACCCCTAACACCCTCCCCCTGTAGAGCCAGTATGGCTCAGAACGAGAAAAGAAAAAGAAAAGGAAAAGGAAACAATGAGATTAGGGCAAAAGCCTACATATACATATGAGGTGTTGAACCTCGCAGTACTGTCAGCCAAGGGTTGAGCCTTGTTAGACCAAGTATGAAGGGTGTTGAACCCTTGTGCAACAAGTATTTTACCATCAGACAGACTGAATCTGCTGACTGAGGGGTTACACCCTCAGGGGTAGTGACTGTTGTGCGCCGATGCTATCTTTTCCTTTTCAGAACGCTTACTATATGGTTTCATGCTATGAGTCCCACCTTCCCGCTGTTCGTTGTTCCCATTCCTGTGTCTCAACAACGTCTCGTTTGGACTGCTGCCTAGCCTTAGGGGCAAGTCCATGGACCTTATGTTTACGACACAGCCTCGCTTACGTATGTTTCCTCTTTCATTTCACTTTTATGTTTACCTTTCTCACTTCTCTGATCCCGATGGGATCTGAGAACGTCCTTGATGGATATGGTTTGCTTTCCTAGGCATGTGACCTTCGCATCGCGTCACGCCTAAAGGATCTCTCATTTGCCTTGCACAAATGCTCCAGCATGGTGAGGAGTCATGATGAGTAGGGTGTGCGTCACCCATGACACAATGCATGCATCATTGTGGGCACTCAGTCAGGATGACTTGATACCCTGTGGAGGAGGTCTTGTTATGCAAACCCTGTCTTGTTTGTTACCTATGTGTTTATGGTGAGGATACGGTAGTCGTCTCATTGCCTATGGGGTATATAAACCCATAGCATAGCAATAGAGACTCCTTGTATTTTCGCTACCTAGCTACCTACTGTACCTAGCAAGTAGGATATCTCCTATAAATCCTTGCTTTCTCTCTATTGTCTCCAATCTTTACTCGACTAGACGACTGGGCTAGAACCCTATCATATTCTACTAGCCCGAGTCAAGACCACAACAATAACAGGGGGTAGTCAAGATAGTCCCTGTCGACATATCTCCATATCACTGTCAACATATCTCCATATCACTGTCGATACATCAGCAAGAGGTCTGCGCCAAGTCAGTTGCTCGCCTATTGCCTATCTATAGGTGTACTTTACCGTAAGGTAAACAGTGTGCATCGGTCGTTGCCTTGAACAAGCAACAGTGATCAGCGCCACGCGACAGTGACCAGGGCCAAAGGTATAGCATCCCTTCTACATTGGTGCTGGCCTGTCTGGCAACTCTCCTTCCTCAGCTTCCCAAGTCCCAGCTGGGGAATCTCCACTCATACCCTGATCATCCCCCCTGGGGAGATGGGGTAGGTCATAAAGAGCCACTGTTACAGCAAACTCTTGGAGGATATACACCTCCCCTGCTTCAAACATGTGGGCCTCATAGGCTGCAATCCTCTCTGGGGAGATCCCCAGGGCCTGAGCCTGCTGGTTGACCCATTTGACCAACCAATTCTCACTCAGTGGGTGAGGGTCATGGATGGCCACCCTCAGCAGGTCAATCATGGCCTGGACATTGGGGTCTCAATCCCCCCCATTACTCACAACACAGGTAATATACTCATTACCCACCCTATGGGCCCAGGCAATGGCATCATCGGCAGTGTGGGGTGTGACACCATTAGCTGCTAAGTAAGCAGCAACATCAGCCATAGTGGCCATTCAGGAAAAGGTCCCTTCCCAGGGAACCTGAGGTCCAGTGCAAGGGGAAACCTCAGCCCAATCAAGGAGGGGCCTGTAGTGACCTCTGGCTGCCAGGAGGTGAACTAGCTCCTGGAACCAGACCATTCAGTCATGGTCCCTTCTGGGGACTGGAGCTAGTTGCTCATAGAGGAGGAACCCTTGAACGATTTGGGCAGAGGGAGGACCAATCTCCCATTCATCATCATTGGGGCACTCGCTAATGCCTAGCACCCCTGGGAACATTCTAGAGAGCTCAGAGCTCTCGTCTGAGCCACTGTACCTATTCTGGTACATCTGGATAAACCTTACCCAGTGCTGGACTGGGGCATCGAGAGGGGGTGCCTCTTTGGGTAATTCGGGGATACCCCCTCTTGTCTTTCTACCAGAGGGTCATGCTCCTCCTCTGGGATGAAAAGGTTGACCCCTAGTAAGGGATCTTTGATGAGAAGTGGGGGCTTGGGAGGTCCCAGGGTTTTCAACTGTTACACAGTCACGAAGAGGAATGATGGGCCTCTGCTCCATCTCTGGTAAGGGGGTGGCCGAACAATCCTCTAGCCATTGTTGTAGGGCTGGTGGTTCACCAGCAGGTCGTTGTCCAGAGGCATCTTCCTCCCTTCATGCTCTCTCTTTATCTCTTAGCACCTCCCTCTTTTGGCATGATTTCTGGGAGGCCCAAGCAGGTGGCCTCCATTCTCTAAGCACAAGGTTCATCACTTCATTCATCTCCAACTTGCATTTCTTCCACAAGTTGATGTAGGTAACTAAATCCTGTGCCCTATGGATGCAGGGGGCCTTTTCCTCAGGCTCATCATATGCTTGGGTGTACAGTTTGTAGATATCCTCCACAGTGTTGATGAGTCCAATGGGACCCATGATCCCTCTGTCCCATCTAGTGACAGGGCCAGCAAGGTGTCGCCTGGTTGGGACAGGAGGGGGGGTCCCCTGACAGATGTTGGCAAGGGCAGCACCGAGCCTCTCATCACTGTAAGCGTAGAGGTTGTCGTTGACCCTCACAAAGAGGATTGTCCTCACACCATCCTTGCCTTGTCCAAGGCAGAGTACTCTATATTGTTGAAAAAGGCTGTAGGCAGCCTCAGTAGTGACTCAACTACTATTATATTAAATGTACCTGTAGGCAGCTACAAGGTATCAGTAAGTATGGAACTACTAAATAATAGCAGACTTACCCTCGGTAGTGACTCAACTACTGAGGGAACAGTGCCAAAAAGTACTCTAAGTGTGCGCTCTAAAGGCTTATGTAAGCAACCAAAAAAGCGCACCAAAATAGATATCACACAGGGGTGATTCAATCTCCAACATATATAAGTTCTCACACCCTGTAAACTCAGGGAATAGAGTTCCCTGGACAGCAGTATCAATGACCATAGGAATGTCATCATATATTCCAGTGGAGGTAATTTCATCCTCCATACTGAAGTCAGGTGCAACCTGATCATCTGTTGAGGGTGCCTTTGCCTTCCCTTTTCCTACAGGCTCAACCTGTGATGCAGGTTTAGCCTGTATCCTCCCCCGTAAAGAAGAAGGGGATGGTATGGCCAGTGGGGGATCCACCTGGGAAGGACCAGCCTCCTGACTTGGATCATAAGTGCCTCCTCCTAGGGAGGCAATATGAGCCCATTCAAAGTCATGTGCAGCTTGCTCAACTGTGATGGGAGCAGAGATGGTGGGGGCAGGTGCATGACACAGGTCATTGACCTTGCAAAGAGCATGACAAAGGTCATATGAGGTATCTTCAAGCTCTCACTTGAGATGGCTGATGCAATGACACAACTCATCATAAGACATACATTTGACGAGACGTGCAGTCTCGTCAGCAAGAGTGACAATAGCAGGCATGATGCCCACATCCAACAAGGCCATGCCTTGAGAGAGATGAAGCACATAGGCCACACAAGTTTTGCAAGTGCCACAATGGTGCAAGAAAGGGAACTGGGGGTGACACTCCCAGTATGGGCAGCAATGTTTATCCCTGCGGTGTTCATGCCCATGGGACAACAAGTGAGAAGGGGAGGAGGAGGGAGAATGTGGCCTTTTGTGGCCACTACTGACTGTATGCAAACTGCATTGGTCAGCAGGAGAGTGGGGTGGAGATGGCAAACCATCAGTGTACATGTCAGAACATGAGAGAGATCTGCCCTGTTGAGGTGTGACAGACCTGCAAAGGTCAGGGGTGGGTGAGTGGTATGGGCTTGGGGAATGTTTGCGACAGTGATTGCAATGGGACATTGTAGCTACGACTACTAGAACAGAGTGAGTGTTAAAGAGAAAGGAAAGGAAAAGCAAGGTAATGTAAAAAAAAGAAAAGCATGTGACCAACTAAGGCAGGTACACATGAAAAGAAAATGTGGCTGGGGAAAGACTAAATACTCTATTTAATTATAGTAACCATGCTGTGCTCGAGGCTGACAATGTTATTTTCATCTTGTTATCTTTACTTATATTTGTTTTTGTTTTTCATACTTGTCCACCCAATTCCATTTAGTAGTCTTGTACTACATCCTAACCACTAAGTGGTTACCATATGCTTATGCATACTTCTTTACCCTTTGGGGTAATTGGCATATGTCTTGTATGCCTTGGAGCTTGAGGTACCTGTCTAGGGCCTCAAGCTCTTTGCAATTAGACATGGGTTCCCATGTTGTATCTCTGAGGTTCCACCTCACAAGGAACTCTACCTTGTTATTCATCCACCAGTGAGCGGTTATCTCATCAACTAACCATTCTTCCTCGTCAGTCATACCAACATCATAGAACACATGGACATCACCTCTTGGGAACAGAATGTCATCATTCTGTTCATACCTTCGCAGTAACCCAATGTGAAATGTTGGGTGTATGCACCTCTTCCTTAGTTGCTCAGGCAACTCTAGTGCATAGGTATCATTCATGCTACCACAGCACAATACCTTCATCAGTCCAATATATTTAGGCATGAGTTTTCATGCACATCCTTTTGGGACACTCAAATTCTGTGTGGAGAGATACACAAGCTCTCCCTCATGAAGGTTGGATCCTTCCATTTGTTTCTTATTAGCATGGTATGTCTGTACTATCCTGCTTTCAATGATGGCATCATGAGCCATCTCTAGATTTTCTAGAGCCTGTTTGACAAACATCTTCACTCCTGGAGGCATTGAGGGTGTACCCTCTCCAATGTGCTGCATCATATCAGGCATATGCCCATAATTCAGTTCGAATGGTGCGAACCCTGTTGAGCTACTTATGCTTGAGTTAATCATGAACTCAACCAGAGGCATCTTTGATGTCCAGTCTTTTTGGTCTGGTCAGACCATTGCCTGTAGCATCTGTGCTACATTTCTTATTGCTCTTTCAGATGCTCTGTCAGTCTGTGGATGGAATGCTGTTGACATAAGGAGCTTGGCTCCCAGCATTCTGTGTGTTTCATGCCAGAATGCCAAAGTGAACTTTGCATCTCAATCTGAAACTATTGTCTCTGGCAGTCCATGCAGAGAGACTATCTCTTTTACAAACATTCCTGTGAGCTCAGATGCTCAAATAGTCGTAGTTACTGGTACTAGGTGTACCATTGAAGTCAGATGACACAGGACTACCCACAGGTAGTCATGTCCATCACTTGGTGGGAAAGGTCCCACAAAATCCATCACTATTGACCCCCAAGGTCTTCTAGGCACAGGCAGGCTGTGCAATAGGCCTTTTGGCCATTGATTGTCAGTTTTCATAGTCTGACATATTGGACAAGTTTGGCAGAATTTGTCCACTTCCCTGCCAAGCTTTGGCCACCAGTACCATCTGCAGATGTAATCCACTGTTCATTGGGCACCAAAGTGGCCCAGTGTCCTATGCACTTGGTTGATTACTCTGGCAATAACATCATTGCCTTTGTACTTTGCATGTGGAAGGCATAGTACCTTCTCTCCTCCACGATTTTTCATGTAGAGGAGGCCATTTTTCTCCTCAAATTGGGGGTGATGTGACAGTTGCATCATTACCTTATCGAGTGTAGGCTCATTTTTATATCCTTTTCAGATAGCATCCAGGAACTCTGGCATTTCGCTGAACATTATTGGGGAGGCTTTGGTGACCTCAGCAGATTCAAGTATCAATGGATCATCCTGCACACTTAGGTTAGGAGGGTCCTTGTTACTCTGTTCTGTGGCTGAGGCCATTTCTTTAGCCTCTTCATATCGCTTTTCTACCTTCTCTTTCAGGCAATTGCTTTTTCGAGGGATCTCTCCCTCTCGTGTTGCTGATAAACTCAGCTCTTGCCATCTATCCTGAGGAAGATCATCCCCCTCTGGGTCCAGGTGTATATCTGCATCTGCCCATTCTATTTCTTCATTGGAGGCTATATCGCCTCCTTCTTGTTCATAGTATTGAGACAGGCAATCTGCTATGCAGTTCTCTGTGCCTTTAGCATAGACAATGTTTGCATTGAATTGAGACATGTAGTCCAGCCAGTGGACTTGTCTGCTCAACAACTTTCATTGGGTTTTAAGGTAACCCAAAGCCTCATGATTGGTGATGATAGTAAATTTAAATCCAAGGAGTTTATCCTCCCATTTCAGTAACACTTCAATTATTGCGAGTGTTTCTTGCTCAAATGTTTGATAATTCTGTTGAGCATTGCTCAACTTTTTCAACATAAATCCTGCTGGTTGGCAGGTTTTCCACTCAGGCCCTTGCCTGTACAATGCACCTACTCCATAGAGTGATGCATTGCACATGAGCCATATTGGCTCTTCTTTTTGTGGATCAATAGGTCACAGGATCAGATACCTGCATGCAAGGTCTTTGATCATTTGGAAACATCTATCATGGATTTCTGTCAAGACTGGTTCTCAACAGTCTCCAAGAAGGTCTGAGGGCAGAGGAAGGCTAGGGCGAAAGTCCGGATAGTCGGAGTTTAGTGTACAACTTAGTACACTAGTTTCCTGCTGAGTCCCAGAGGTCGGAACTACCCAGAGACTTTCTGGAGTCGAGTGAGATCGATGAGTATCTTATTCAATATTCGAACTGATGTGCTACGATGTATGTACAAAGCTTTTATAGTACAGAGAAAAGTCCAATGCAATGTCCAGGGTGTAGCGACTACCAGAGCGCAGTACGGATGAATAACAATATTAGTGAGCCATTAGTAAGGTAAGTCAGTAGTCACTGGATAGCCAGATGGTACAGGGATTAGTAAGACATATGGGTATGGTAGTGTAGCGAGTCACTTAGAAGTGTGAGAGAAACATACTAAATATGGAAACAGAAACAGAAATAGAAATAGATCGTAAGTCAAATCAAAGACAGAACGGAGTTTCACGACAGAAGCCCGTAGGGCTAGAATGACAACTCAGATGGTCGGACTGCAGTCCGGACCTTATGCGTGCATCACAGATGTGACAGTATCCCCCTCTTAGGGCCGAGCCCTCGAGGCACTTGTTGTGTTCAAGCATTGCTTCGGAGTTTCGAAGTCTGCATTGTCAGAGTCCGAAAAACTTCATGGTAAAAAGAGCTCGACGGGGTTTTGTCAAAGTCCAGATGCCCATTCCTAAAACTCCTAAACGCTATGGCTCCCACTCAATGACTTAAGTCTTCCCTCAACCCTGCAGGCATCGCCTGGGAAGTCCTCAACGACGAACTACTCCAAGAATATCCGGACGACCCGCCGATTATGAAAATGGCTAAGTTCGATGAGTGACAACGTCGCCAGCGTGCTGCCATGCAGGCAGCAATTGAAGAAGAAGAACACCGGAAAGCCAAAGAGGTCTGGAAAGCGAAGGAGGCCAAAGAACGTCAGAAAGCCGAGGAGCATAGAAAGGCTGAGGAGGCTGCTCAGAGAAAAGCAGCCAAGGAGAGAAAACTCCATGAGTTGGAAGCGGAGAAGAAATGACTCGAGGAGGAGACGTGTCAGGCGCAGCAGGCGGAGGGTTCATCGGTGTGTAACAATATTTATCGTTCTAAAATCTGTACTGACAAGTCCATACCAGTCTCAGCACGTCGCATCGGTCAGCGGAAAGTCCGCAGAGCAGGCGAAAGCTTGCTCTGCCTGTATCAAGGCTGGTGAACCATGCATGCCGGGTACCGGGCGCAGCAAGTCGTGCGTCCAGTGCCAGAAAACAAAGGGCAAGTGCGACTTGAACCCGAAGGCGCCGGAGTCCAAGAAGCCAGCATCGATGGTGACATCTCCCTGGGGTGGAGAAAAGAGGAAACAGAGGAAGTCTGCCCACTTCGGAGAGCCGGCCGACGACGAAGACCTGGACAATATGCTGGATGTCGAGGTTGTCACGAAGCCCCGTGCCCCCCACATGCAAGCTCCGTGTCAAGACCCTTTGGCAGAGGTCTTAGACAGGTGGCTCGGAGAGATCGTCAAGGCGATTGAGAAGAACATGGCTGCCATCGAGACGATGTCGAGAGAGGTCCGGGACCTATCCGGAGTCCTGGAGGAGTCGTTTGAGGTTCTCAAGACTGCGACAACCACTCTCGTCAACCGGGCGTTGAACGATGACGATATTTAGTCATTATTTTAGTTTATCCGTGTCTGTATCGTACTTTGGATTTTCCTGTCCCCTCCCTCCTCTTTCCTTTTTTTTTTTTGAAATACACTTTCCGTTGTGTCTGTCTTAGAATCGAGTGAGCATGAGTTTTCATAGTGTAGACGGAGTAAACTCCAAAAAGTCCATTTATTTCTGGGGTGGGACGGCGCTCAATGGACCATCCTTGTGGGGGTATGCTCTGTGGAAATCTGTGACCAAGTCAGGGGCGTTGCTTAATTCGGTAGCTATGAGCCAGGACGTTTCCTCGTCCATGCCTTTGTAGCCAGCCCACCTGACTAGATACTGCAGCAGACATTGCCTACAGTAGTCCAGTTTAGAGTCTAGGATTTGTTCTATTTCATACTCTGGTTCTCCATCAATTTCAATGGGTGGAGGTGGAGGTTGGACACGGTTGGGGATAGTATTCAGAGTGGCTGGTTCTAGTTGCGAGATGTGGAACATGGGGTGTACAGACTTCATAGCATCAGGTAGTCGGATAGTGAAGGATAATGATCCAACATGAGCGATAATAGGGTAGGGTCCCAGATTCTTTTCAGAGAGTTTCTTCGAGGGTCGACTGGACCTGAAGTACTTAGCTTTGACGTATACCAAATCTCCAATCTGGAAGTCTGGAGGCGGAGATCTTTTAGCATCTGCCGGACCTTGGTATCTCTGCTGAGCTTCCTTCATCTCTTCTCATAGGAATGTATGCAAGGAGTCCAAGTCCACTGTGTAGTCTCTAGCTTGAGAAGATGTCAACTCTCTTTCTGGGTGTACAGTAACATTAGGATGATGACCCTTATTGGCAAAGAATGGTGAAACTCCAGTTGTAGCACTGGGAGCGTTGTTGTACGCAAACTCCGCAAGTGGTAGCAACTTGGACCAGCTGTCCTGTTGGTAATTACAGTAAACCCGTAGGTACTGCTCCAACGTCTGGTTAGTTCATTCGGTTTGACCATCACCTTCAGGGTGATATCCGGAGGTGAAATGGAGCTTCATATCCAGTGCTTTGCCCAGTGACCGGAAGAAGTGAGACACGAATTCCGTGCCTCTGTCGGAGGTTACATGTGAGGGAACTCCATGCTTGGAGAAGACATGGAGTAGGAACAATCTAGCAAGTTGTGGAGAGGTGATTGTATCTTCGGTGGGGATGAATATAGCTTGTTTTGAGAGATGGTCTACGACGACCAGTATAGTGGTATGGTTTCCGGAGTTTGGTAGTTGTTCGATGAAATCCATCGAGATGGAATTCCAAGGTCTCTCTGGTATCGGTAGTTGCTTCAACATACCATACGGTTTGTGTCTCGGGGTTTTAGCACGTGCACAGGCAGTGCAAGACTTGACGTAGTTTTTGATGAAAGTTCAAGCATTTGGCCAGACATACTCACAACGGACGAGTTCGAGTGTTCTGTTTTGTCCGAAGTGACTGGCCAAGGGGTGGTCATGCTTGTAACGGAGTACGCGAAGCCTGAGGTCATTTGCTTCGGGGACATATATATGATCATCCAGATGTAAAAGTCCAGATTCATCCACCCGCCAACAGGGGTTAGATGGGTCAGAGAGGTGGAGTTGGCCGAGTGGGTCGGAAGCTAAGGCAGACTTGATGTCTTCATGGAGTTTCTCAACATCCATGATTATACTAGCATGCAGTACTGGGTTTTCTAGGTAGGTCGCCCATAACAAATTGGATAGTTGTTTGGTGGTGAACACCGGTCGGAGGTTCTGTGGGTTGGCTTGGGCATAGCCCCTATCCCCCTCTTTGGGGTAGACATCCCATCGTCTAGTCAAGGCGTCGGGCTTTGCTCCGAGCTTACCGGGGTGGAAATGAATGACCATATTGAACTGAGAAAGGTACTCAGACCAACACGCTTGGCGCCTGGTGAGCACTTTTGAGGTAGAGAAATACTCGAGATTCTTGTGGTTGGTAATGACATCAATGGTGTGTGCGGGGCCTTCAAGGTAATGGTGCCAGGTCTGGAAGGCTTCATGAATAGCCAACAGCTCCTTGTTGTGTGTGTCGTAGTTTAACTCTGGGGCGGTCAAAGTCCAGGAGTAAAACGCTACCGGTCGTACCTCACCATCCGGGCAGGTGACAGACAGAATGCCAGTGACAGCATAGTCCGAAGCATCCGTTTCGACCGTGATGGGAAGTCTGGGCTTGAAGTGAGTCAATATTGGAGCCGTGGAGAAAGCTTCTTTGAGAAGATTAAAGGACCAGCGACAATCCTCGGAGAAATTCCAAGGTGCCCCCTTCCATGTGAGACGTGTCAGTGGGACCACGATGTCCGAGTAATTGAAGATGAAATGACGGTAGAAGTTTGCAAAGCCGAGGAAGGACTGAATGTCCTTCACCTTGCGAGGTTCAGGCCAGTCACAGACGGCCTTTACCTTATCCTCGGACATTGACAATCCGTCAGGGGATAAGAAGAAACCGAGGTATTCCACAGACTCGGAGTGGAACTCGCATTTCTCTGGTTTGGCATACAAGCCATGCTCCCGGAGCCTGCAGAGTACCTCACAGACATGTTTTTTGTGGTTTTCCATATTATCAGAATAAATAAGGATGTCGTCTAGGTAGACAATGACGCATACATCCAGTAGGTCCGCGAAGACGGAGTTGACGAAGCGTTGGAATGCTGCAGGGGCATTGGTAAGTCCGAATGGCATCACGAGCCACTCGTAAGATCCATAACGGGTTCTGAAAGCTGTCTTCCATTCATCTCCTTCAGCAATCCGCACCAAGTGGTAGGCATGGCACAGGTCGATTTTAGTATATACCTTAGCCCGACTAGGCGAGTCGAGTAAGTCTGAAATGAGAGGTAACAGGTAATGGTCCTTCTTGGTGATCTTGTTGAGGCCCCTAAAGTCAACACAGAGATGAAGTGATCCATCCTTCTTTTTGACAAAAAGGACAGGTGCGGCATATGGGGATGATGTTGGACAAATAAAGCCAGTAGTGAGATTTTCGTCGATGAAGGTCTGGAGAGCAGCAAGCTCAATGGACGAAAGCGAGTAGAGGGTTCCCAACAGCAGAGTAGTTCCTTCCTCCAATTCTATCTTGAGGTCGAACTCCTGGTGAGGCGCAAGTGTAGCTGCCTTGGCCTTGCTGAACAGATCAGTGAAGTCGTGATAGTCCGGGGGTACTGACAACAAGTCCGGGGTATCCTGTATGGTGGCAGCCCGGAGTTTGGTAATACCCTGAGGTCGAACCTGGAGGGAGAACTGGGTTGAGCCATCTAGCTTGCAAGTGCGGATGAAGGCCACTGCATTGACAAGGGAGATGTTCGGTGCTTGGGTGCTGGGTGGAGAGGAGTTATCGACTGACTCGGAAAGGGTGATTTCCGGAGAGCCCAGGGGGGCGTCTACAGGGTTTCTTGGAATTGACTCTGAGTCAGAGGGCGACGTCGGTGCTGGCAAACGAGATGTAAGGTTTCGGAACTTAATACTGCTCAGTACCCAATCAATCGACGGATTGTAACAGGTGAGCCAGTTATGTCCAAGAACTATCTTACACTCAGAATCCAACGGAGTTACAAAGAAAGTCATGTTGGTGATATCTCCGGAGGGGAAACGGACTGAGAGGTTTGAGGCTTTACTGATTGATGTCATTGTCACACCATTGAACAGATGGAGGACGAGAGGTGGGATGGAGTAGGTTGAAAGACTGTGATCATTGATGAAGGTAGAGTCTACAAAACAATGGGTTGAGCCCGAATCTATTAATGCTGGAAAGTCTGGGATATTATAAGAGTTGAGGGTGACAGAAGGTTTTAATGAATTTGGATTCAAAAGAGCGGATGCGTTGAGGCGTGCCTCCGAGGGTGCACAGTCGGTATCAACGCAACTCCCAGGCTGTGTGGAGTTCTGAGAGTTGCACTCTATTTTTTTTGCCTTGGAGGAGGCAGTCGGTTTGGCTTCTGACTCAGTAACCATGGTTGCATGAGCCTTAGCTGCGTGAGATGTAGATTTAAGGCACTCTTTGGCCTTGTGCCCAGGGTTTCCGCAGAACATACACAAATTCTGCTTGAAACGTCTCTTCCGCTCAGCAGGTGTCAACTTGCTGTCTTTACCGAGCTTGTTGGATAGCGTGGATGGTGCTCTGGAGTTCTGATTGTTCAGAGGCTTGGGGTTTGAAGTAGACGGAGTTTGTTGGTTACTACCAGGCTGGGGGTTGGCACTACCAGATTTCTGCTTGTCCCCCTTGTTCGAGTTGGCCTTACCTCCGGAGTTGTTTCCGGAGTTGTTGCCAGAGGACTTTGCTTGATGAGAGACTTCGTCCTTGCACTCCCAGTAGTGCACATCAATTTCTTGGGCTAACGCACACAACCCATATAGAGTAGTGGGTTTCCCAACCCTACTGATTTCGTCTTTGATGCGATCTGGGAGTCCAGTATAGAACAGGTGGCGGAGAGCGCCATCTCCGTAACCTTGGACTTGTGACACCAATCTGTTGAAGTCGACCACATAATGGTTTACACAATGTGTCTCTTTCATGTGGAGGTGGTCGAGCTGGTGTTCGGCATCTGCGACCAGGTTGTGTGGTCCGAAGGCTGTCTGGAGATCCGCTACAAAGTCCAGCTAGCTGTCCATCCAGAGTGGACGGTCTGCTGGATCTCCGGAGTTTAAAAGGTCTGGCTCAAACCACTCGAGAGCCATTCCTTTGAGATAAGATTGGGCGAACGTGACTTTGTTCCTGTCCAGGCGGAAGGCCTTGGGACGATCTTGAAAGCACAGTTCGCATTGGACTAAGAATGTCCAGAGTTTCTTTGGGTCAGTTCCATCGAAGGTGTCTGGCTCCCGGACCTTAGCACATGAGGATGAGGTGTCGTCGGAGCAACAGGTAGAACGCGACAGATGGTCGATGGCTGTTGCCAAATTTTGCAAGACTGCCAGTTGGGGGTCTAGCTGTTCTGGGGCATCGATGAAAGGGTTTCCTTCGTCGTCATCGTCATCGTCATCGTTGTCGTCATCTCCGGGACCATCATCTCCCAGACCATCATCTCCGGGGTCATCGCCTCCAAAGAGGTCTGGGGTTGGTCACACCGTGGATGAGGAACATCTCTTAGAGGAGCCGGTTCTAGGAGTCAGGGTGGCGAGGGGTTCACCCCTGGCAGGGAAACTTCGAAATTGGCTGACCGATGGTGGAGGACATCGGCGGCTTGCTAATGTGATATGTGCACTTGATTCGTGCATATCATCAACCGCAGCTTGTTCCGAAGCTTCAACAGCCATGGAGTGGGAACGGAGTCGGGTAGTCATAGTCATTGGTATAGGGGGTTTCGTGGACTCGTGCGAGGATTTGAGTTTGAATATACTGTCAAGACCGGTTCTCAACGGTCTCCGAGAAGGTCCGAGGGCAGAGGAAGGCTAGGGCGAAAGTCTGGATAGTTGGAGTTTAGCGTACAACTTAGTACACTAGTTTCCTGCTGAGTCCCAGAGGTCGGAACTACCCAGAGACTTTCTGGAGTCGAGTGAGATCGATGAGTATCTTATTTGATATTCGAACTGATGTGCTATGATGTATGTACAAAGCTTTTATAGTACAGAGAAAAGTCCAATGCAATGTCCAGGGTGTAGTGACTACCAGAGCGCAGTACAGATGAATAACAATATTAGTGAGCCATTAGTAAGGTAAGTCGGTAGTCGCTGGATAGCCGGATGGTATGGGGATTAGTAAGACATACGGGTATGGTAGTGTAGCGAGTCACTTAGAAGTGCGAGAGAAACATACTAAATATGGAAACAGAAACAGAAATAGAAATAGATCGTAAGTCAAATCAAAGATGGAATGGAGTTTCACAACGGAAGCCTGTAGGGCTAGAATGACAACTCAGATGGTCGGACTGCAGTCTGGACCTTACGTGCATGTCACGGATGTGACAATTTCCCTCCACTGGAACGGGTGTTCATTTCATTGAATACTGGTCAAAGGCATCGTATACACTGATATATCTGGCATGAATTGTGCCAGGTATTCAACTAGTCCAACAAACTGTTGGACTTCAATGAGAGTTTTAGGAGTTCTCCAGCTCCTGATCCAAGACATCTTGTCTCTGTCAGCATGTATGCCTTTGGCATCTATGACATGCCCTAGGCAGTCAAGTTTTTCTGTGTAGAGATTGCACTTCTCCCTCTCAAGGTAGAAGTCAGCTTTCTCTAGTAATTCAAACACTATTCTGAGGTGCCTTTCATGGTCCTCTATTGTATTACTATAGATGAATATGTCATTGAGATAGATGTATACAAAACGTCCTATGTGGTCTCTGAAGATCACAGTCATTAGATGTTGAAACATTGTGGGGGTGTTTCAATCTCCCTGCTGCATAACTTGGCTCAGGAAAGTCCCATATATTGTTGAGAAAGCTGTCTTCCAGACATCTTCAGGTTCTATACAAACTTATTCATATGCATTCAACAAGTCAATCTTAGAGTGAAATTTCACTCGAGCTACATCCATCCAGATCTGGTCCTGGTCTGGAAATGGGGTGACATCCTTCACCTGGTTCTCATTTCTTTTATGACAGTTGATGACTGTTCGTAGTTTTCCATTTTTCTTCAGGATGCATGGCATCAGTGCAGCTTGTGGGACACTTTTCAATACCCACCATTCCACATCTGTATAGAGCCAGATTTTATCCAATAACTGTTGCTTGAGTGCATCAGCACATTGTGGCAGGTGGTATGCATACTGCTTGTTTTTATCTACCAGGGGAATCCTGTGATTTACCTCCCATAGTGGGGGTAACCTTGGGATTACCCCACTCAGTCTATGCTTATACCATTTGAACCACTAGTTCTGTAGTTGAGGTATATCCTCATTTTGTAATGATCATTTACTATGCTTGATTAGTGTGAGATGCTCGCTTTTTGAGCTATCTGGCTCTTTTGACTTCTCAAACTCCCTTCCCCCCTTTGAGCCCTTGCAAGGCCGAAGCCATGCAGGGCATGAGAGTCAATCTCTAGGATGGGGCTTGCCCATCACAGTTGCCTCAGGTTCTGTGAGCAATGATACTTGTTCATTTCCTATTATGATTGTTTTGTCAGCAAAGTTGAGGATCGCCTTGTGTTGCCTTAGGAAGGGAATTCCTATGATACAGTCATAGCAATCGATGTTCACTATGTCGAAGTACATTTCAACTTTGTAGTTTCCAACCCATATCTTCAATACTCCTCCATAAGTGATCTTCGAATGGCTGCCTATGCAGCCTAGTTGTAGTGTCAGCTGCTGTTTGAGGGGAAATACCCTCATTTTTGTAACTTTGGCAAATGCCGGGCTTACGAAGTTTCCCATACTTCCAGTGTCTAACATCATATAAGCTTTACAGCTGTTAATCATGGCCTGTAGTGTTGCACACTTCCATAATTCTGCACTTGTTTTGGGACAAGATCCCACTGAATTGTTTGTATGCATAGCATACCTAAATGATCGAGCCGGAGGCTTTGTAATAGGTTTGATCTTTGTAGCAATATTTATTGCTGCCATTTGTAGTCTATGACGATCCAGTCTGTCATTGTTAGTTATGATTAAGTCGCCATGTGGTGTTTCCACTATTGTATCATCAGGGTATATCCTGACAGAGTTATTTTCTTCACCTGAACACTGAAGGTGTGCCTCTATGATTTGTAGGCCATACTGTACCCTTGCATCATTATGGCTTTCCTGAGGTATTGACCTCATTATGCATACATCTGACAAGCTCTGAAGTCTGTCAGCTTCCATGGACTGTATATGGTCTGCCATTATTCATATCACACAACATGTATGGTCAATATTCAGGCCATATCCCTCCATTTGCACTCTGTTGCAATTGTCCCAGCCATGATCATACTCTCTACATGCCAGCTGTGAAGGGTATTGTAATGCTACATCTAATGTAGCATCATCCTTGATTGTGGATTTGGAGACATGTTCAATTCTTTGAGCACATTCTGGACATGAGGTGTCCTTGTGAATAGCACTGTAGATGGATGACCACATCCATGGATTTTGTGTAGGTAATCTATCTACTGTATCTTTGTGTTCTATGGATTCTTCCATTTGGAAGTCCATATCATCGTCCATCACTCTGAGTGATGCACTCCATAGCAGTCCTTCTGTGTCCCGCATAATATTTGGGTGATGCTCTATTGTATTATCTTGGCTAACCCAGACCTTTCCCCATGGGGTGTCTATCACAACAGTGTCAGGGTATATCCCAACATTGCCATGAGGCATACCTTGAAGTCGAAGGTCAGCTATGACATTATCCAGTTGTTCTGTCATCGACTGGTGTCACCCCGGTAATCTCCACACATATTGTTGTGCAAGTATTGCTTGCCTGAGGGCATTCATATGATGTCCCTCTCGGTGTCGAAGTTGCGAGGCCATTTCTCGGAGTGCAGCTCATACATGTGACATACTTTGTTCCATATCCAATAACTGCATATGGTTTCTGTCATTCACTCCTCAATGATACTCGTGCCTAGCATGATTATCCGGTGTTTTGATCACCCTCATTAGGGAGTGATCTCTGCTCAGTAGCCCTTCAGCTACATGGTCGACTCTGTGTTGACATTCATCACACGATCCTTCGTGTACAGCTCCATATAAGCCTGACCATTCCCATTTCTCTTCTTGAGGTTCATCCTCACAAAGACTGGGGTCTCTGTCCTCTGTCCACACAGTAGTATCCTCTGTCTCAGAGCATACTTCTTCCACCAAAGAGGTTTCTTTGTTGTACTGTATGCACATCATAGCACAGGACACTACATCATCAGAGCTCAATGCTTCATCTTCCTGATGCACAGCCCCAAAGTATGCAACAGGCTTGTCATCATCATTAATTTCTGAGTACATTTCATACTCATTGATGAGGCTTTCCTTGTCATCTAATATTTCTTCCTCATTTGTCTCTCCTTCCTGATTGTCATCAATGATCTTTCCTTCATCAGATTCCTCTGATTGACTTTTCTTGGGGACTTGTTGCCCTTCATTCTCTTGAACATCAACTGCATACAGTTGTGGCTTTGCTGTCACTTTACCCTTGTCCTTTCAAGGGTGAGGGCAATCTGGGGCTATATGCCCCACTTCAGAGCAGTTATAGCATGTCACACTGTGCATAAACTTCTGGGGTTGTTTCCCCTTCTGTTGTGGGTTTTCCTGCTCCTTTTGATGGGGTCTATTTTCCCCATCTTTCCAGTGGAACTGCCCACCTTTCTTTCCGATTTCAGTGCCTCTTGGCATGAAGTTTGTCTTTCAATGATATAACATATTTCCTTTCTGGAAGTACTTAAAGGTATCTTTGTTTGATGAGCTTCCCAAGCTCTTATTACTCACACCCACTTCATCCTTGGGAGGTCTTCCCACCAGAGCCAATGTGGCTCGTTCTCATGTGCATGTTCACTGCCTTTTGTGCTGTTTCCATGTGCTGTACTTCCTCTAGAATTTCCTCAATCACCAAATGTTCCACGGAGATGCTGCAAGCTTTGAAGATAGACTTTATTATAGAGTGTGGTAGTCCCCACAGGAACTTCCTTCTGAATGAGTAATCATCAGGGGGTTGCACCATTTGGTGTGCACAATGTTTTAAGTCATTATAGTACATGAGAGCTCCTTTGTTGTACTTGAACTTAGTTTGATCATATTTGTTGGTTGCATTCTGTGCCAATGCTTCATGGACAAATCATTTGAATAATCCACAGATTAGTCCTTCAAAGATCCAGTATTGTATCTGTCAGTTTGGCAAATTGACTTCTTGATCATACCACTGGGAGGCCAGACCCTCCAGGTACAGCCTGGTGTACAGTATGCAATCTTCATTGTGATCAGGTCCAGTGACCTTGAATGTATGGAAGTACTTTAATATCTGGCCCAGCCAGTCATTGAATTTATCCAGGTCATCTTGACCTCCGTACTTGCCAGGCTTTGGCAGATTCATTGCTTTCACCTCAGGTCCAACCTGTCCCATCGGTAAGCCAACTTGTTCCCAGATATGCTGAGCATATCTGTTCTGCATAAAGTCCATATATCTTGTGTTCCCTGGGGTAAATCCCCTTAGATAGTTGGGTCAGTTTCCTTGGACGATGCATCATCCCCCGATCCCATACCCTCGAGGACCATCTTCATCCTCTTCTTCAGGATCATCACCACCAGGTGGTTCTCCTCCTGGAGGGCCACTGTCAGGGGAACCACCCCTGGGGAAACCTTGACCAGGGAAGTTTCCTCTGTAATTGTTTCGCTTGGGAGGACCACCTCCATCTTTGTCTCTCCCAGGAGGTCTACCTCCATATTCATTTTGGCCATATAGGTCATCAGCCATCTCAATCCTATTATTTTCTTCAGGGGTATTATCCCTGTCTCCTGCAGCAGCGTTTCTGGCTGTGATGGTACAGTCTTGTGCCATCTGATGGAGTATTGTGGCCCTCCACTCATTCCCAAACATTTGTCAGATTATATCCAAGTCTCGTCTCGAGAAGTATGCAGGGCAATCCAGCATATTAGGGGCAAATCCACCCCTTTGGCCAAGTGCATCCCTTCATTCAGCTGGAGGATTTTCCCTCCTCACTGGCATTCCTGGCCAGAACTGAGGGATAGTATCCCCTCTCTTGAGCATAGGTTCGACATCCAGGGTAGTCATCCTACTCGCACTTTTGGCAGTGAGAGCCTGCCTATACCTTTCAAGTTCTTCTGCATGATGTGTTCCAGGGTTTACCCTGTGGTTATTGAAGCCTTTGGGGCCATACCCATATTCCAGCCATTGTCGCTGAAGACTTTTGAGAAAGTCATTCATAGCCTCAAAGGCCATGTGAGGGTCGATAGGGGCATCCTTCTCGATGTTTTCTCTCCTCAAAGGTGTTTCACCTTCATCATATATTTCAATTGGAGGGCTTTGAGTCCTCTGTACTAAGACAGGGTTGGAAGACATCTGTGAGTTATCTAACTTGGTTTGCTGAGGAGTAAGGGGACTCATTGAGTCTCTGATGACCTCTGTACTCTCTCTTGCAGCTTTCTTGATGCTGCTCCCCAGTGTCATTGAGGTGGTTAATCCTCCAGGCATGTGTGTGTCCAGTGCTCCAGTTCCAAGCTGCCTAGTGCTCTTCCCTTTGTTGGCACTTCCAACCGGCAGCTGCAATTCTTCTGTATTTTTATTGTTCTTCTGGACCTTGGGTTGTCCTTTGGGGGCTTGGCAACTATTGTCATCTGGAGGGGGATTCCTCCCATCAGGCAGCTTGTTCTGGCCTGACTTTGCTGCACAGGCATATGCACAAGTAGCTGTGTGACTCATATCACAAATACTTGATGAGAGTTCAAAAAATTGTAAGGTTTGTTGCCTTAAGTTCACACTCACAAACTGTACCATATGGTATTTGCAAGTATGAAAATATGTAAGACTAAGACTATGTAAAATTTTCCATAGCAGCATATATACTAGGCAGATAGGCATGTGATGCTGAGGTATCACATGCCTGTGGATGATAACTTGTGCCTGAAAAGGCATGACCCCTAACAATCAGTGGATAGACCCTTAAGGGAGCCTCAACCACTGGAAGACTGAAGATGATGATGGAGGGGCTTCAAAAGTGATGGGAGATGAAGATATATTGCAGGAGGATAGTCTCCTGGAAGTAAGTATGAGAGTGATGTATATTCTCTGGACTATCCCTGCTGATATCTGGAACTACAGGGTTTATATACAAGACCAGAGCATAGCCTCCAACAAATGTGAAGCAACACTCTGTCAGCGATTGGTAAAGGGGTTGGTAAGGGATTGGTGATGATCAGTAAGGCTTGGTAAGGACAGTAAGTGATTGGTAACAAAGTGGTAAGTGTGACAAAGAACATCAGTAAGCAATGTCAAATAAGTATGAGTCATGGAAGGAACAGATGATTAACATGCCAAGAGAATGAGTCAGGGTATTGGTCACAGCTGAGTAAGGAGTATGACTGAGCAGATCTCAATGTGACAGGTCAAGGCACAGTGATTCCAAATGAAGAACAGTGGGGGATCCTGCCAGGGGCTGAATGTTGGGGGTCTCCACAGGTGTCAGGGCATTGGATTTCGCATTTTTTCCCCCTCTTCCTCCTCTGAAAAAGGGTGCTACATCGACAGCTGGTCTTCAGCAGGGTCTGAGGAAGATGGGGGACCATCCTCTCCCATGAGAGCATGGAGAAGTGCCTCAAAATCATCATGAATGCGATCAGATAGCCTAGATGACAGTAACTGGTACTGAATCTGTCACAACCTTGGAAGAACAAATGATGAGAGTTAGAAGTAGACATTGCAGGGGGTGGGAATGAAGGATCCATATGCTTCTTCAACTGGAGAGACTGATACAACCACATAAGACCTTTCAAGTCTGACAACAGACTTGAGACAACCAAAGAATGTCCTCCTGGACATCATACTGACAAGGAGAACATGCTGTCCCAAAGAGATGGCTTGGGAGGGAGTGGATGAGGAAGGGATGAACCAGGATGCTTCAGGGCAGAAGCTAGTGGGAAGAGATATAAGTAGTTATGCTCCCTAGCACAGGACACAAGCAAAGAGATCATCAATGAGGCAGCCACTGTGATGGGATTTAGCAAAATGGGCATCTGTTGGCACAAATGCTGTAAAAAATCATGGAGGGTGAGGATTGTTACCAAATTTGGAAAGAAGGATGGCGTGATCAAGGGCTACCGGTGAGCGTGGGAATTATGTCGATATCTTTAGAAATGCCTGAGATATTCAAAAAACTGGAATGCTGTACATGAGTGCTAAAAAGGTTTGATTGGTGCTTGAACAGTTTCTTCCCTAGCATTAAGGATTGTTCTTGTGTGAAGGATGACTGCTAGATGTACCAGTCATCTTTTGCATTAGGCCACGTTCCTCAATCTCCCTTACTCAGCAAGACTCCATGCTCATGTCACCAAACACCTTTGGTGCATGACAGCACCAACCACAGGGTGCTTGGGATGTTTGTTGCTGGTGAGACATTTTGAAAAACAAAACAAAACAAAACAAAAAACAACAGAAACAAAAACAAAAACTGATCTGAGCTACTACTTCATGATATCCCAGGAGCTGGGACAATGAGCGAAAATTTGCCATTGTTCATCATATTACATCACTATATTTTGTCATGGCTACAAACTACAAGCTAGAAGGCACTCACGCAAATTAGGCTGTCCCATTCATGACTTGTACTGGCAAAATTCATATTGCAGACAGGCCACCCCATGAGTTGTGCAGCCATACCCCACCTGTTATGCTGGTCTGCCCTTCAGTTGCACAGTATATCTCCATATCACAGACTGGCCAGCCCATGAGTTTTGCTGCCCTGTCCATGAGTTATACCCTCTCATTTCTTCTTATGGACAGGCCAGCCCATGAGTTGTGCCAGCCTACCTCATTTGTTGCACTGGCCTGTCCATGAGTTGTGCCATTCTCACTCCATATCATGAACAGGCCTGCCCATAGGTTGTGCTGGCTGACTGCATCTGTTTGGCCAGCCTGTCCATGAGTTATACTCTCTCATTTCTTATTATGGACAGGCCAGCCCATGAGTTGTGCCAGCCTACCTCATTCATTGCACTGGCCTGTCTATGAGTTGTGCTGTCTCACTCCATATCATGGACAGGCCAGCCCATAAGCTGTGCTGGCCAACTTCATCTGTTTGGCCAGCCAGTGCATGAGTTGTACTGTCTCATATCTTATCATAGATGGGCCAGCCCAAGAGTTGTGCCAGCCTGCCTCATTCGTCGCACTGGCCTGTCCATGAGTTGCACTGTCTCACTCCATATTGTGGACAGGCTTGCCCATAAGGTGTGCCAGCTGACCTCATCTGTTTGGCCAGCCCATCCATGAGTTATACTCTCTCAATTCTTATTATGGATGGGCCATCCCATGAATTGTGCCAGCCTACCTCATTCATTGCACTGGCCTGTCCACAGTGAGTTGTGCCATCTCACTCCATATCATGGACAGGCCAGCCCATAACTTGTGCCAGTTGACCTCATCTCTTTGGCTGGCCCATCCATGAGTTGTACACTCTCATTTCTTTTTATGGAAGGGCCAGCCCATGAGTTGTTACCTCATTTATTGCACTGGCCCATCCATGAATTGCATGGTCTCACCCACATCACTGACAGGCCAGCCTATGAGTTGAGACACCCTATCTATTCATTTGATGGGCCTGCGCACTTGTTTATACATTATAGGAGGACACTGGACCTGTTCATATGTTACACATATTCAGTTCACTCATTAACAATGGGCCCACTCATATGTTAGTGTCACTCCTGGCACTTGGGCCTGCTTATGTGTCATGTCATTATTCATTGGGTGGGCCCATGGCAGGCTGTCCATGAGTGTTGGCATTTTGGCACACAGGCTGCCCATGAGTTGTGACTAAGTGTGACTACTATGTGTGTTGGAATATGTCATGGCTTAGAGTACATCAGCAAACTAACCCTCACCCTTACAAAATGTCTTTGTGCACCACACAACCACATTTGCTTCTGTCCTCACAAAAATTGACCCAGAAGCTGACATTATCATAAAGATTGCACCATCAAAATTTCAAGCTACATTTAGATGTCAATTGTTGAGATTCCTTGCCCCTATTTCTCTGGGCAGACCTAGCCAGTTAGGTACCTTGCTGTCAAAAGCTGACCAGTTCTGTCCAGTTCTGGCTAGGGTAAGGGTTGTTTTGCTGATGTACATTGGCAAGATGCTCTCAATCCAATGTGGGCTTCCTGCATTTGCAGCTCTTGTAGAGAGTGGCATAAACATCATGGTTGGTCGAAATCAGTCATTGAGTTTGTATAGCTTATCTCATCTTATGACAGAGTCTTAATGCATTGTTCATGCCTGGGGGACAAAGACTCCTGTTTGAAGTTGCACTTTCCAAGCTCCTTCAAGCAACTGGACCATGGGCTAAAGGGCTACATGTTCTCAAAGCAGCAGACATTACTGCTGACCACATTTACTACATCTTCCTTGGTATAATGTCACAGCATGAGGAAGACTTTCAAAAAAATGAGTTTGGCCTGGATTGGAGAACAATGGAAGATATTTGCCACATCACAAACAGTCATTTCAACAAGTTGGTCAATGAAACCCCACAGTCACATGACCTGTATATCACAGCATTTGTTTGCAATCCCAGTGTGTTGACTCACTGTAGTGGGATCCATCCATCTACTGACCATATCCTCCTTGACAATGGTACATAGATTATCAAAATGCACCTGTCTACAAGGAGATCAACCCACTAAGCATGCCAACACTCATCATTAGTCAGATTGGGAGTAGTGTGGCCTGTTCCACCAAGCCTCCAAAGGATATGGTTGAACAAGCAGGACTGGGCTTATAGTGTATCTTAAAACATGAGTATGGTGTTGGAAATATCGATTATCCGTTACCGGTTATCGTTATCACACATGTGATTGTTGTTCTAAGAATAGTTGTTCCATACTATTCTGATACGTTCTATTCTACCGGATTACCGGTTGACACGTTCCTAGTAGAAAGACAGAGTTGTACCTATATGGAAGGTCCTCTTAGTTACAAATATGGTAGTTCTATCGTAGGTGCAGACACACCTGGTCCGTGCGCACCATAGAGGTATATATACCCTGTAGGATACACCACAGGATGTAACAAGCGGAATACAGAGCTCACTCTATATCATCCTCTCTCAGAACTACGTTCCTCCCTACCAAGACCAACACCAACTGAAACCTAAAGGCAAGTGCTCTGCCATATTGCCCTTGAGTCCACAATCCTCTGTGCAATAGGTTATGAGCCCCGAGTAATCGGGTGCTAGTCGTCTAATGGACAATAGATCATTGAGGAAGACGTTCGTCATTGACTATGCCGTTGAACGGACCTGAAGCGCTAGGTTGGGCGTTGGCCACCTTGATGCTTTCATTCATTCTAGGCGTTTGTCAGGCGGTCTATGTCATTAATGCGGTCGGAGGTCCTTTTAATCTTGCGTTAGTCTTGTCTACCGTGATGTGGGGCACTTTTTTAGGCATCCCTACGTGGCATGGCATATATTCCTCTTATCAGGAATATCGTATTCTCTTGGGGCGCTATCGTCAAGTGCGCATTCGTGTCGGTGTCCTTGTTGAGACCAGAACTCTGGAACCTCCTCAGATTAGCCCGCCTTCTTACGAAGCACACGAATTTCGGGACTTGGACTATCAACCCGATCTTGACCCAGTCCCTCGGTATCCTTTATCTCCTCCACCTTATTTGCTTGATCTTCCCGTTAATCAAAGGGAAATAAACGTTCACGAACATTACGTGGACTGGCCCCAGCGACTTATTGGGCCTAGTGCTTATCATGAGAATCCGGTTGCTCCCGATATGCTCGGAGGCCGCCCTAATGACCTCCTAGAGCTTCTCCCTTCGACTCCTGATGGGGATGACGAGGATCCGAACCGGTTAGCCGAGTTCGATCTCTTGTAGTCACATCCTTTTCATCATCTCCTCTCGAGTTCATTATCTGACACACATCCTGGTATCCAGATGTCCGCTGTTGTTATCAACCGGAACGCACTTGTTACCAAGCCTGTGTTACCTTCCTGACCTTTCCCTATTGCGGTTGAGCGTGAGACCGCCATCGCTCTAGAGAAAGTGAGTACGACGGAAGAGTATTCACACGCCAGGTACATCAAGCACGTAATAGGATATACCGAAGCCCTTTACCATGAAAAAGCCAACCACTGGAGGCGAGTAGCCTATGGAGATCATGAGAAACCCTTCTTTTTACGAACACCATCGCAAAATTCCGTCGTCCCCGCTATCGCTATGGAATACTCTTGGTCGATTCTAAAGAGACCCGATGACTACGACTTTTCCTCACCTTTCTATGACCCGCGCATACACGTGTCTTTCCATTCTTATCTTGTCGACTGCCTTCCCAAACTTTCTCCCGCGTCAACTCCGCACGCCATCGCTAACTTTAACGGTGTAGATATTCCATCATTCACATATGAAGATCTGTCCATCCATACCGTTCCCGCTTTCACACTCACCAACGACATCTTCTTCTATTTCAAAGGAAGAGTCCACCCGCTCTACAACTTCCAGGACTTTGCCAGATTCATCCCCTCTCTTTGGGTTTGGAACCGCCATCTGGAACGCACTTTCCGAGGATCTTGGAATTCCGATAAAACAACCCTCGAGTGCACCCCCGGATACCTCTGGAGTCGGACAAAGAGCGGTGAACAGCGAAGAGATCCTAGGGTTGTATTATCCCTACAGGATCTCAAAAATAGTATCTATCTGGAGTGGAAAGTATGGTATGACGAAGAATCTCAGCAACTTAATTGGAGATCTGATGGCAGAATTACGCGTTGGGTCCTATGGCCCAGCAAGTCGACAATTCTATTGGATTTACAACGAGAAATGGACAAAGGTGATGGAAAGGATTTGTTCTCTAGGCCCTCCAGAGGACTCTATTCAAGACGTCGTCAGCGAGCACATGCGAGTCGTGCTGCCAAGAGTTTATCCACTTCCAGGAAATTATCCTGAACCATATGCTGGATACGGACGAACTGGATATCACTTTAGCGATGTAAAAGATATGCCTTTTATAAATGTCTTTCAGCTTATGTGCCATAAAAATCAGCGATATAGTCAGTTCATTCTCCCATACTCCATTGGAATCCATGGAGGCGTAGCGTTGAAAGATGAACGGACTACTTATTCACTTCATGAAATTGGATATCCACATCTATTGGCATACCACTATTTCGAAGAACTAGACTTTCACAACTTCGAAAGGCTGAATCTAGACAAAAGGCACTACACTGGAAAAGGGAACTCAACTCCAGTAAAGAAACGTAACCCACAACCTTCTGGAAACCAGAAAAAGCGTAGAAAAAGGCCTTCACAACGCCAACGACAGTCCTTCCGTCGCGCAGCTTTGGAAACCACTGCTAGCGATCAGGTTCTTGACGACATACTAATTCTAGAGTTCTTCTAGTTTTACTATGGCCGATCAAAAGGAAATCTCAGCTTCAAAGAACATCCCACGTCTCAATGGCTCTAATTATTCTTCCTGGAAAGCCATGATTAAAGGATATTTCTTAACTCTTGATGTCTGGAATGTCGTTAATGGACTGGAAACCTGTCCTGACCGAGCAGCAGCCGCAAATGCCGCCGCTGTGAAAGCTTGGGATACAAAGAACAGCCGAGGAATGGGCACGATCTTATTATACTGTGACCCGGTTATATCCGTATCTTTGGAAAACAAAGATACCGCTTATGAAATGTGGACCACGCTGCAGGCCTCCTATGGAGCCCCTACTGCCGTGTCGGCATATACGGACTTCTTGAGACTTCTCAAGATTCGGATCAATCCTTCTGACGATTTGGGATCCAAACTCGCAGAAGTGAATATGATACTTGGGTCGCTTGCAACCCAAAACATAACTTTATCCGAACCGGTTCAGTGTATGATGCTCTGCGGAGCCTTTACCGAAAAATGGGGGGCTGGTCCTACTAATATTCTATCCTCGGTTAAAACCCAAGACCTCAAAATGGCAGACGTCGTTCCAAGACTAAAAGAGTTAGCGTCACATCGTACTGGGCAGTCTAATTTGCCAAAGCTAGAAGCCAACAATGCCGAAGCTGGTTCATCAAGGATTTCATCACAACCACTCATTAACCGTCTCTCGAAACCACTGCGTTGTCGAAAATGCCGCGGAAATCATCCAACAGAACAACACATAGACAGGCAGCAGAATGCAAGAGGAAGAGGGAACTTTAGAGGTCAAGGAGGTCTTCCACCACGGGGTGGAACACCGTATCCTCCCCAACATCAACAACAACAAACTCAGGGACAGTCTAAGGGAAAGCAAAGAGCTCGTCATGGTCGTGGTCGTGGTCGTGGCAGGTTCGCTGCAGCCGACTACACTGATGAACCTGAGGAATCCCAGGATTTCGACCAGTACGACCAGTATGACGGACAATATGATCAAGGCTACGAGTCTTATCATATAAACTTACAAAATACCATCGATGATGCTTCCCACTTTGAGGAGTTTAACGACGAAATAACTCCTGTCCCAGTTCTTCAAAATGAAGAATCACATACAGTTGAGTATGTTGATGAAGCTCTTCCTGGAACTGTTGTTAATCTGCCTTGCCAATGTGATATGTGCCTGCGAACAGTATCCTGACTACGTCTACGGATACTACCGGATCTGGCCACACAACGTGGTCTTCAAACTATGGAGAGGGGGAGATGGACATCTGCTGACTTTGGAAACCGAGTCAATGAGTCCTCCCACACCGATCCTGGTGTTAATAGATCCGGAGGTGGAATGGAAAATACCACCGCACACGGCACTGTTGATGAGAGAACGGAATGTGTACAAAGCGTTTGTAAAAAGGTTAAGGGATCTAGGCATAACCGTCCTAGAGTAACGGTATCCTTACAAGATTTTCATGCATCAGTATCCGAGCATAAGTATCCCAAACCTGTACGATATATATGACTTCCTGACGATTACGAACCGGACCCTACAATAGAGGGTGCCTCTGGCTTCTCTTATGGTGTTAATGACGATGTTTTTGACGCTTATCCATGTGATTTGGAAACCAATCACACTGACAGGAAAGAATCTAAAAACTGTATGTGGATGTTAGACTCGGGATGCACAAATCATGTGACCCCTTGTCGTGCTGACTTTATGAGCTATAAGCCGTTTCCTAAACCAGCTTTCGGACACACCGCTGGTCATGAACCTGTTAAATTGTACGGAAAAGGGACCGTAGTATTAAAGTTGGAATCCAACAACTACCTGACACTACGAGATGTAATTCATGGAGACTTCTCCAAACGCCTGTGTTCACGAAACCAACTCTTGAAGTCTGGATACAAGAGTTACGCAACGAAAATGCACGAGGTGATCCGTACTCCTGATGGTCGAGAAGTCCTCAAGGCAACATGCTTGTCTACTTCGCGGTTGCACTGGTTCTATGGAGTTCCTATCCATTCCTCCAGCGCCATAAAAACCGTAGACCTAGGGACTATCGAATTGGATCAATATACTCTTTGGCATAATCGCCTAGGACACCCAGGCGTCTCTGTTATAAAAAATTGTTCTTGCCATGTTTCCGGATTTCCTGCTGAGCTAATCGCGAAATCCTTACCCATTTGTCGAGGTTGCACTTCTGGCAAAATGTCTTCTGATCCCTTCCATGCCTCCTCTAAACGAGCTTCTGCTCCCTTAGAACTCGTTCATGCCGACCTGCTCGAACTACCTGTTGAGTCTTATTACAGAGCCTGTTATGTTTTTACCCTTCTCGATGACTACTCCTCTTTTGGCTTTTGCCTCTATCTTCGGTTAAAATCCGACACTTTATCTCGTTTTCATGATTGGTTGTCCATCGTTGAACGACAAACTGGATGTCTTCTTAAGACTTTCCGTTCGGATCGAGGGGGAGAATTTATGGGAACTGAATTCAAATCGCTCCTCAACTCCAAGGGTATTGTTCATGAACTGTCTATAGCGGACCAACCGCAACAAAATGGTCGTGCTGAACGTTTTAATCGAACTATTCTTGAGAAGGCTGGATCGATCCGTCATTATGCCTGTATACCCAAACGGTATTGGAACTTTGCCTTTGATACTGCCTTACATGTTTACAATCGCACTCCATTGAGGAGATCCCTTTGGAAGACACCATGCGAGCTGTTCTTAGGCAAAATTCCCGACATATCCTACTTCCGAGTCTTTGGATGCTTAGCCTATGTATGGATTCCCAAAGATCAACGGAAGGATAAATTGGAACCTCATGCCTTGGAAATGGTTTTCCTTGGCTATGAACCTAATACCAAAGGGTATCGGTTCCTACATGGCCAAAAAGTTATAATTGCAAGAACCGCAAAATTTGCCGAAGAAGTTTTTCCTTTTTGCAGTACAGATTTAGGAAAGGAACACAAATCCGATAACTCAGACCTTATCCCTGTGACGAACCAAGAACCAATACAAACTAACGTGCCTACCAACGATGATTGGATGGATAATGGGCCTGATCAGCCAATGGACGAGAGACCCCAATCTCGACCACAAACTCCAAATAATAATAATGACCCACCGCGGAATAATGGTGATGGTGACCAGGATGCTGGAGATCCGCATATACCACCAAGGGACTTCCCACCAAGGGCAAATCTGCGTACCGATCGAAATGCACCACAAGTACGAGATGAATGGGTGCAACATCCTCATAAACCTTTCAATGTACCTGCTGAACCAAAAAGACCTCTCATTGTCGCTCGCGAAAATCCACGAGTTCCTCGAATGAGAATTCCTCCACGACGACCTGGAAACGTTTATGGAGAACGTAGAGATCCGGTCGAAATCGAAAAAGAGATTTGAGAAAAACGAGACGCTATACATAAAATGGTTGAAGATAGCATTCAGGCTATCAGGCAGAAACATCCTCAGCGGGATCCGCAACCAACAACAGAGGAAACACAACAACCTGAAGCAGGACCTTCGCGTTTTCCGGAAGAACAAACCGATGAGGCAAAAGAAGCCTCGTTCGTGATACTATTAGCTGCGCGAGTTAAACAAGCTCCGGAACAGTTTAGGGATGTACTCAGACTCCCGAAAGCTGAACAAACCCCTTGGTTTGACGCCATGAAGGATGAAATTAAATCGATCGAAGAACGAAAAGTTTGGACACTAGTGGATCCTCCTCCAGGACGTAAATTGGTCAAGTCAAGATGGGTCTATGCTATTAAAAGCGATGGTCGTCGCAAAGCCAGATTAGTAGCAAAAGGCTTTACCCAAGAGTATGGGATAGACTTTGAAGACACTTTTTCCCCGGTCGCACGCTTTGAAACAGTGCGAATCCTCCTAGCTCACGCAGCGCAGTGGAATTGGGAAATGGAAGCATTAGACGTGAAAACTGCCTTTTTATATGGCAAGCTAGATGAGGAAATTTATATGGAACAACCGGAAGGATTCAAAGTCAAAGGTCAAGAGCACAAAGTATATCGGTTGCTGCGAGCACTGTATGGCTTAAAGCAAGCAGCACTCTTGTGGAACAAAGAACTACATCAATCACTCCTTCGGATGGGTTTCCTCCGATCAAAAGTCGATGCCAGTGTATATTATTACCAGTCAAAAGCCGGAACTGTAATATTCTTGGTGTATGTTGACGATGGACTTTTCCTCGCCTCACACAAGAATCTATTAAAGAAAAAGAAAGACGAGTTCATGAAAATATGGGAGTCTAGAGATCTAGGCGAAGTAAAAGAATATCTCGGAATCCAGATAAAAAGAAACCGCCGAACCAATGAAATTTGGTTAGATCAAATCCCATATGTCCAAAAGGTTGTTAAACGATTCGGAATGGAGCATGCAACGTCTGTTCGCACGCCTTTACCCTCTGGATATATTCCTGAAAAAGCTCCTGAAAAATACCAGTCGAATTCTCAACTTCGTTCTCGTTTTCAATCGGTTATAGGATCGCTCTTATATATGGCTCTGGGAACCAGACCAGACATTGCTTTCTCGGTTATCCGAATGTCACAATATATGTCAAATCCAACCGATCTTCACTTAAAACAGGCATTACATATAGTTCGTTATGTGGCATCCACACCGAACCTCTGCCTCCACTATTATGGAAACGAAGCTAGAATTTATGGTTTTGCTGATTCCGATTGGGCCTCAAATAAAGATACTCGTCATTCAACTACCGGCTACGCCATGTATTATGGCAACTCCCTTATTTCGTGGAGATCCCGAAAACAAAAGACAATCGCTCTCTCCTCTACGGAAGCAGAATATATGGCAATGTGCGATTCTGCTAGGCAAATCAAATGGCTTGATATGCTCTTCAACGAATTGTCCTTCAAGATGGATAAAACTATCCTCTACTGTGACAATATGGGTGCACGCTTCATTGCTGAAAACCCTGTCTCAGATGGACGCTCAAAACATATCGATATTCAGTGGCATTTTGTCCGCGAATGTGTTGAAGAAGGGTTATTCGCCATTGAATATGTCAATACTACTCGACAAAGGGCTGATGGATTAACCAAGTCCTTAACCTGGCAGAAGTTTGAAGAAAATCGCTCGTCATTAGGATTGGTAAACCAACCTATCTAGAGCGAGGGGGAGTGTTGGAAATATCGATTATCCGTTACCGGTTATCGTTGTCACACATGTGATTGTTGTTCTAAGAATAGTTGTTCCATACTATTCTGATACGTTCTATTCTACCGGATTACCAGTTGACACGTTCCTAGTAGAAAGACAGAGTTGTACCTATATGGAAGGTCCTCTTAGTTACAAATATGGTAGTTCTATCGTAGGTGCAGACACACCTGGTCCGTGCGCACCATAGAGGTATATATACCCTGTAGGATACACCACAGGATGTAACAAGCGGAATACAGAGCTCACTCTATATCATCCTCTCTCAGAACTACGTTCCTCCCTACCAAGACCAACACCAACTGAAACCTAAAGGCAAGTGCTCTGCCATATTGCCCTTGAGTCCACAATCCTCTGCGCAATATATGGTGATGTATATGAGGCAGGGAGCAGTGTGGCAGATCCCACTACTGCAATGAAGTTGCACAACCCAGCACTTTCAAAGTATACACCTTTCGATGCACTCAACCAGCTTCGTCAGCAGTTCAAATCATATCTCAACACTGAAGACCCCTTTAACTGCAAGCAGCGGTCAAAATAGAGCACATTACAGTGGTGGGCAGCTCTTGCAGATGATGAACTTGCTGATGTCCTTGTGGTAAGCTTACTTTTTCTCTGTTTGCACCAGTGGCAACTTAATACGTGACACATTCCATTCAACTAGCCTCTCATGCAGAAGATCTTTGCTGTAGTACCCATCTCAATGACTGACGAGTGCACACAGTCCACCATAACTTGGTTGCATTCACCACACCCAAGTAGGCAAGAAGTTGCGACACTGCAAGACCATATTAAGATCCATCAGTGGCACTGCTACAATTGGGATGAGGTATTGCCCTATTCCATCAGTACACTGTCATATTATACTGACCAGCAATGACTTGATGTCACTAGGATACATCAAAGGTGCCATATAAGCCACTTGTTAGCTGGCGAGACATGGAGGCAAGTATTCGAGGTGAATGTCCAGAACCTACTGTGCAAGACAACCTCCTACTTCCCAGATACAGGCCCCCCCTCCTCCAACCCACAAATCTTCAGGACTCGAGCCCTGCCACTGGCAGTGATCAGTCTGAGTCTGTGGTGTCAGGTGACCTTGATGGGATATCATGGCTGAGTGGGCACCATGGCCTTACCGAAGAGCTTTCCGATACTCGAGGAGATAAGTTCATGCTTGCTGGGTGTGACAGAATTGAGCTTCGCTCACTGTGGCTCCGTGATATCATTAGTTCCGCACCTGGGCAACCACAGCAGTTCACTCAGGTGATGGCCTCTGACCCTCCAACTGGTTTGTCGTCATCTCAACTCGTCCCTAGCACCTCTGCATGGGAGGTATGGGAGTAGGGAAACAGTATCTACACCACTGCAGCCGAATTTTCAGTTGATTAGTGCTGTTTAATAGTTTTGCTAATTAACGCTAATTTACACTGGTTAATTTGGGGCCCAAGGTTGCGAGGTGTAAATTAGCGGGTTAATTTGCAACCCATGCCAAATTCACAGCACACTACTCAGGCCAGCCTTTTTGCTGAACCTGCTGTTGTTATGTTCCGAGGGAAAGCGTGGCTCTATGGCGTCATCGGGCTATGCATGACCGTATCCGTGGTCGGTTGTTTGTCTTCGAGCTTTTTTGGTTTTACTCCTCCCGCGTGTTGTCCGTGTTCTGGGTCGCGTCTACCCACGTGATCTCCGCACGTTTTGATTGGCTCCCGCCTGCGCTGGGACTCAGTGACCCCGTCGATCGATGTTGACGTTGACTTTGCAAGGACCTTGCGTGCCATCTTTACTTTTGCCGCTTCCATCTTCCTGTCATGGCTACGTGGTGGAATGTTCATGGAGTGTTGGGGGTTCGAAATGGTCATACATTCACCTATGCGCATGGCAGGACCTTTTGGAAGCATGACGTATCCTTGCCTCAGCCTTCCGGAGGCCCTGCCGTTTTTTTTTTTTTTTTTTTTTTTTTTTTTTTTTTTTTTTTTTTTTTTTTTTTTTTTTTTTTTTTTTTTTTTTTTCATGTTTGGTGGGGGCCCCGTGCTTCTAGAGGTTGGGCTGTACTGCGGCATGGCATGCGTTGTCTCGCAGGCAACAGTAGGATCTAACACTGATATCATGGATCCCGTTTTGCAGCGGTTTGTGACGGATGTACGTCTTTCCCTTCTTTCCCTGAAGGCCATCCATTGTGCAGGACTTCGTTGACGGCAGGGGAACCATGTACGTTTCCTACGTGCGTCCGACTTTGCTGATCTCACACTCACATTACTTAGTTCTGATGCGCTCAAGGAAGCCGACCCAGACCAACTACCTCACGATGCGCTGGAACAAACTTCGGTATGCTCCGACGTCTCGGCATTCCTCCTCACCAGCTCGACATAGTAAAAGTGGATGCCATCTGTACCAGACAACGAAACCTAGGATCGGCCCACAACTCGCGCGTATGCTTCACCGCAGTCCATCGGCACTTTCGTGGAAGTGCAAATTCGTAACCAGTGCGACATGCCCTGTGTCCCTCGCATTTCTTTCAAACTTCACCCACCCAGTTCCGGTTGGAACGTGACGCGCAAGCAAACTCCCCTTCGCCTTGCATACGCCACACCTTTCGACAGCTGCCAGGGACTTACGCTGCAGCGATCTGTCGTTGACTTGTGCATTGACACTTCCTCCCATGGCCACCTGTACACCGCCCTCTCGAGTGAGACGTCGAGAGCACACATTAGTTCTCTTTACAGAATCCAGCGAAGAAAAAGTGTGCGCCGATGTAGTATACAAGAATTCTTCATTACTGTAGTAAAATCACGTCCGAAGGCTAGGTCACGCTTGTCCCTTGTATCTTGGGTGTGCCTAGTATTCGGAGGACTAGTTGTGAATGGCTGTGAGCGGTAATTGCAATTGTGAATCGATGAAGATCATTTTGTCCTATTGGTGTACCTAGGTGGAAACAGGGTTCCGAACGGGAGGTGATAATCCGTCCTATTTCTGAGATTCCACTGCTTTGAGTTTTCGTAGCACTGCATCTTGTGACCCCTTCGCGCCGACGGACGGGAAGATGATATCGAGAAGAGCTTGAAAAGCCCCAATGAGTACATAACTGAACCATGGGCGACGTCACGCTTACCAGCGCTTGCATGAACTGCCAAGTACTTACCACAGGTACACCACTAGATAAAATGTACAGAAATCTCCCTCGAGGAATAGTTCTGGCACACGATTACCCAGGACAGAGTTGGGCAGCTGCCAGGTTTCTGAGATGGCCCGAGGAGCTTGAATGATCTTGTGACGTGAAACAATCAGTCTAATCTTTCGAGTCATGCTTTGGGATCGGGCCTCTACGTCTTTATCAGCCTCGGCCCTGACATTTCATTTACGTGCAAGGTCAAACATACTGCTGTACGTTTTACTTGAAGGACGGATCAAATAGACGAGTATGAGTATCTTACACACCTGGCAACTAACATGCCATAAATGCGAAAACGGAATTGCTGTTAGTTGCTTCCAACATGACTGTAGAGGAAGGAACTGGAATCAAAACTCCATGTTTAGCTTAATCTACCACGTAGTCAGTAGGCTGAATAACGTCTTCGAGTATTATAAGTGAAAAAGCTCACCTTCGAGATCGCCTCTGCGACTTTTTTTGTGAAGATAACTCAGCACTGCTCCGCTTGTCGATGCAGCCCCATGAAGAATACAGTATAAGGACTTCTCACAGAAGTCAAAAAAGTGTTCCCTGAGTCGCATTCCGAAGTATGACATCAATGACTTTACGCAACATGATTACCTATGCACTTACCGAATACTTCTGAACTGCTCCCTTCTCTGTGCGCGGACCGATTCTCTTCGCCAAATTCGTGGGCTTGCAATGGCACATAGGGGGGTCAATGAATCTGACTCTGTGGTGCAATTATAAGTCTTCAATGGCGAGGCTAGTGATTAAGGTCAGAATGGAGGCACGGGCCAATCCCTCGGCGAAGTACACCTTCTGTATCCCTCAGTTCCCCCTGAGAATCAACCACATAGAATTCCGAGCAGTGTATGACTGTTGTCACTAAATATTTGTCGGCAAGACGCTCAGACAAGGCTTTCAGTAGCAGCATGAGTTGTTGATTGTTTGCAAGAGAGAGGCCGGTTGGTTGGTACAACGCCAGATGGTGATCCCCTTCGTGAAATGTTACTACAAGGCCATTCCGATGCCGCATACACCTCAGAATGTCTTCGTCACCAGACACCCGAGAGACCGTTGTTAGGCGGTTGGCTGTATCTGTAGCATCGATGCCAAGTACCGGCATATCTTCAAATATGTTTCCACGACGTTTAAAATTGCCATCAGAGAAATCACCGTAATCACCCAGCTGTTTGTGTCAAACCTTGAGGTTAAGCCCAAGAGTCCACGGTATAACTCACCACAATCTTTTGACCTGAACACTCGTCAAGCTGTACAAGTGAGCTATCCAGTTTCAACTCATGGGATTTATGACCTGTCTTCATGAGCCCAAGCACACCAAGGCCATCCCGATTATTCTATAACAATATGAATAGTTAGGCCCATACACATTTAAGGGAGAAATACAGACAAAGATAGTGGTCCGTTCGAGCGGGCCAACGCAGCAACCGGGACACTGCTCGACGTCAACCGTTACTTTGAGATTGCCTGCGTCCCATCTACCCCAGACAACCCTAGCGGCCCAGTTTGACTGCGGAATGTGGGCGTGCTTGATAAAGCTGTCACAGCGGGAGCGACTGTAATTGTCGGGCTCATTAGACACGGTCCGGAGTGCATGTTGGGCGCGTGCATTCCACATCACATCGTATACCTTCACGTCAAAGTCTAGCCAGCGGCCTTCTTCAGTCGCAAGACATCCATCACAAGCGACGTGCACCCATCCTTGACCGGAGTGGAACCCAAGTGCGATTGCGAAACGAGATTTTGTCTCATCGTTGACATAGACTACGACCATAAGGTCGTTTGTTCGCGTTGAGAGTGTGACGGTGTCGCCTATGATCTCGCGTGGGAAGGTGCTGCGACGGGTGAAACCATGGCATGAGGCACCCCGATCATCGAGCGTAAGGTGGCAAGGTGTCTCATCAGCGTCCGGAGAGTAGGTAAGATAAAGCCGCTCGACTCGCGGATACGTCTTGAGGATCTCCGTGGCATTGAAGGACCGGTCATAGGTCGATCCACGCGAAACCAAATCGACGGAGATTAGGTTTCCATCATTGTCGCTACAGGCCAATATGGCCTTAAAAACGGACGGATAGTCGCGATAGGGTATGATGGGTAGACATATTTGGATACCCGCATTGGTGGCAACGAACCACGACATTTGCTGAGGATGAGCAACTTGACGCCATGCGGATTCGGTCCCGTGGTCTTTGAGTTCGTGCGAACGAACGTAGTCCGTTAGTTTGTCGATGAACTGGTCGGAATCTACGATTTGGATGTCGTGACAATCCTGAAAGTAGCTTGGGTCGTCTGCCAACACATTGCCATATCGAGGCGTCCTCCCGTAGGGATCCCATGCAAATATGCTCTGGTCGTTGGATACCTGCATGATCTCTAGCTGGAGCCTTTGAAATGCTTTCTCTCCTTCCCCATACAACATTGGCATGCTCACGCCAAATAATCCCATCAGTGAATAAGCTCGATCCTCCACTCGTGTCGTCTGCCGGTGAGCTGCCCATGACATTATTTGAGCAATGCTGAGGCGTTCCGAAGCTAGCCCCTGTCCTAAAATATTGGCCGGAATCCGCGTAATTTTCTCCAAAGTCGGTGCCAGACGTCGTTTGTTGCCAATGTACATCCAGTTCCTGTTGAAAAATTCAAGCTGCTTTGGAGCAACGAGTTCCTGGAGTGTCCAACCTCGTACGAACCACTCGGGCCAACCTTTCGACTTGCTGAACCTGCTGTTGTCACGTTGCGAGGGAAGACTTGGCTCTTCGACGTCACCGAGGTACGCATAGCATACCTGCGAATTTTCGTACCACCGATACATCGAATTGATCGCCTCTGACAACTCCGCACTGTTCCGCTTGTCGATACAGCACGTATCGACCCACAGCCAGCTGTAGCCATCCCTCATGGCCAGCTCGCAACTCTTGATGATCTTCTGGTAACCATCACGCTGCCTGACCTCGTCTCTCTTCCGCTCCGTCATCTTTAAGAGTTTAATCATCTCCTGGTAACTGACTTCCGCTTCCCACCGGTGTGAGAGTATGGCATAACCCGTAGTCTCGTCGTCTCCATCTTTCAGGACCTCTGTTTCTGGCTCCGCCTGTTGGATGTTTTTTTCTCGGTCGAGAACAGCCTGCACATCCAATAGCCGCATCTTCCTAACAGGTCAGTGCAAAGCAAGACACGGTATCAGTGATCGAAGTCCTTACACGGCTGTGTAGACGTCTTACCCTACAGGATGTTTCTGCAGATGAACCGGAGTGATTTACGGCAAAGGACAAACAGACGCTTGACACGCATCATAAATTTTCAAGGGAGTACACGCGTGCCGAACACGAGGCCGAGTAGTTATTTTAAGAGCAAGCAAGGGCCGAGCCCGAGAGTAAGAAGGTAGTTCTTTGTCTCATTCTTTGCATGTCTGCAATGGTTAAAGGGGAGCAGGTTTCGTGCACAACGTTATGCCAAACTTGGTTGAACTGAATGTTGTCAGGGGACTGTTTGGGAAGCACCTCTGATACAAAACGGCGCAGATGGCCGAAGTACACATACAGCACGTACACGTTTGAACCTGCTTAAACCCAGGGGTAGTGTTACCATCCCGACCATCCCATAAAGAGTACAAAGGCTTCTCACAAGCAGCGACAAACGAACCACGCTACATATTCGGAGGGACGAGACGCCGAGGGGCTGTGCATAGTACATACGCGCGACGTGCATGAAGCCCATCTGTTAGGGGTGCATCGCAGACTGCCTGGGACTGCGAACACGAAACTTCGACACGATTAACAGAATGTGTGGCGGATTTAAAGCATCGAGCTGCGAGAAGATTCTCTGAACTTCTGTATCTCCAACGCTCGACACGTCCACCTTGTGCCATGGCATCCACACATCTACGTCTCTGCCCTCGGAAAATAACTCAGCGCTACTACTGATAGTCGAGCCGCTGCCACAATCGGTAGGCGCGAAGCTGAAGAGCACAACGTACGTGCCAGTCGTGAGATCATCCGCAAGCTTGTGTCGGCCGGCGAGACGACAAAGAGCTAGACCGGAACGCGCGACGGGCATAGAGCGTGGCTTCTCGGGTGTTTTTATGACCTGAAATATCTTCAAGATACGGAGTTGCATGTCAGACGCGACCGTCGACGTTGACTCCAGCTTTTTCTCTATCTGACGCTTCCACAAAGTAAAGTCGGTCTGTTTAGATGAAAGATGGCGTTGGGCTCGCTCGGCAAGTCCTCCACTATGGTACACGGCACGATGAGAACGGTGTTTTGCAACCAACAACTTGGCTTACCGAATGAACTTGGGATCCTTGCCATATGACTGCTTCCTTGGACTTACTGTGATGCCCCTTTGTAATTCTCGGTCGGTAGATGAAGTAAATGTATGACCGTGCTGCTGCAGAAATAACGCAAGCAAGTCTGCTCCCGTACCATCCTTGGTGGGATCAATAGCCTGTGCGACGCTAGTGGTTAATATCGTCTTCACGTTCTTTGACGGGGATGGGGGTGGCTGGACTGGCACGGGAGGGGGAGGTGCGAGAGGCTTGAGAGGCGCTGTCGGCTTAGGATGGGTTGGGAGTGGAGGAGGCTTCGGGATTGACCTAAGCTTTTCGGATGGCGTCGACAGGGGCTTAAACGTCGTACGCAGCGTCGTCAAGCTCGTAGACGATACTGCCTTGTCTTCAGCATGAGTTAGCTTGGTGAAGGCTGGAGGTCTCAGAGGTTTCAAGGCAACATCGTCTGGGGCTGGCCGTGGACAATGTCCTGTGGAGAGAGGTTTCGGTCTGCTCGGCTTGCTTGGTCCAGCCTCATCAGATGACCGTGACACGAAGGGATTTTGGGGTCGATGAGCAGAACTGGGCTTTGTGGGAGGTTTATTGCTACCGTTTCGCGGTAATTCGACTGCAGAGGGAGTGGACTTGAACGACAAACCAGGCCTTGTGATGCTGTCTGGTGGCTTGTACGAAGATTTAGGTTTCTCAAAGCCGTCTGGTCCTCGTAAGCGTGCTTTCTTTGTGGGAGGCTCCATGTCAACACAGTCTGAAGTTGTTGGCTCGATCGTAATTTACTTATGTGAAGTAGAATTACTTAGGTATCAGCGACGTGACTCTGGCTCGGCCATGGTAATGGATTTACGTGGAGGCACACAGATATCGTCTACCGTCTATCTCATCTACGTTCAGTGGTGTGCTTCTGCTGGTTTCACGTCGGCCTCCAAGAACGTCAAGAATGCCTCTGCACCCTGTCCAAATTCGCCCGCTGAACTTGTGGCTGCAGACTCGCCGGTTGTGGTAGGCTCGGCCGCGTCGTAGGCCGCCAGCTCAGTGGCAAGGTCTACCGGGAGTGTGGGTGGTTTGGGAGGTTGTATAGGAGAGAATGGCTTGACGGCACCGAGGTGAGCGTCTTTTGCCTGCGGAGACACGGCATTAGAGAGAATGAGAAACTAAAAAAAGGCGGGCCACTCACGACGGGAGAAGGCTTGTAAGCTTTTAACTCTTTAATATAGAGTTCCTGCACGATGTCTGTACGAGCAGAACGCGTTGTGAGCTGTGTTGTAAATCGGCGAAAAGCGGAATTGCATACCTCTACGACTCGAAGCCGAGGTGGAGAACGTTCGTGCAGAGCAAGCCTAGTCGCGATTGTTCAACGGGGAATTGTCTACCTGTGGATTTGGACTCACTGCTTGTCTGAGCAAACGCAAAGAAGACATGGCCGGAGGTCGAAGACCGAGTGGAGGCAAGGATGAAGGGAAGCGTGACTGTGTGACATCTGGGGTCACGGGTGAAGACGACCGGTGTCGGGCAAGCCCATACCTCGACTGACCATTCGACATGCTCGCTCGTGTAACTCGCGTTGTCTCTGCAAGACGTCTGCCACTCGGAATGAGGGGTTACAGTGGACGAAGTGAGGGTTCGGTCGCTCAAACAAAAGAATTCGGGTAAGCACTAGTTTACGACCCTCACGGTTCATGTGTTGAACGTCGTTCTCGCAGGAAGAAAGAAAGGGCTCATGAAGGTGATCATCCAACACGTTCCTCGGAACTTAGGGACTAACGGATGGAAGATGAGTATGCTCGCAGGCATGATGCAGAGCTATTGCGCAAACTCAAGGCAGAGGTACGTATGCCATTGACTCTTGGAACGTTCCATACTTATACCCGGTCTAGGTAGACAAAAAGAAGAAGGAACTTGTACGTTGCAGTTCACAGCGAAGAGCTGATTGTTTCATCACACGTCGAGAAAGCAAGCTGACCTTAAAGCCCAGGCCGATCTCGAGGCAAAAGTGGAGGAGCACGAACAGACCAAGTAGTTCCACCGTCGCTGTGTGCCTTTTATTTTCTGTTCTGCTGTGTATCCGTCCGTCTCGTCTCCAATCAATCTGTTTTTGGTGTGACGTAGTCTGTCCCGATTCCGATTCCGTGCTTACGACCCAAAACATCCGGGTGTCGTCGCTGTCCAGTATGACGGCTGAGCCATCCACCGTCATCAGAGTAGCCATCGTAAGTACGCGGACGTACGTGTCGGGCTCGTGTTTCACGGTATCAGGCATATGCAGCACTCAAACACAAACCAAGGGACCAGTCGACCACATGTCAGTAACCCGAACGTCTTCATCCATGCACTGAAACACTCTTGCGTAGCATACGTCCTAGACCTTCAGTCCCAGTTTCCGCTTTCAAGCCAGCCCATCTCTTCGCGGACTCAAGACAACGCAAAGAAATGGAGAGCCCATGCACTGCATCTCGAGAGCCAACTCAAGGAAATCCAGGCAAGACAGGACGCTGACCAGCAAGGTACGCATGTCACAGCTGCTTACCGTACGTAGCATCCCACCCCACCGTAGAGCTCGTCCAACTTCGGCACGATGTCGCACAAGCTCGGGCTCAGATACAGGAAAAGGAGTCATCCTCGCAACCCCCGAAAAAGAAAGCCAAGAAGAAACACAAACAACAAGATCCCGACGAATCTACTTGGAAATGGGATTTGGTGCGTGCGGGTGAGAAACAGAGTTCTTATACGTTACCACTGTCCTGCACGGTTTTCTACCATCACGGACAACTATCTAGGCTGGTCCAACTTCATCCGCTCCCTATACCCGCCTGGACCCTCGCTACTCACTGCGTATAATTCCCTACGCGGTGCCCTTCTATCATCGTACTCCACGTCCAGCTCAGAAGCTCGCAAGGAAGGACTTATGGAGACCTACGTCTGTCGCCTTGCGGACGCAATGATCCGTGCTATCGAAGCCATATATGCGTTTCTATTCGTCAAGGGCGGAGATAATTCCATCATTGCCGCAACATCGTCTCCCACCGCGGGTAGCCTACCATCACACATGTCGTCACAACTATTTCCAGCACTGTCAGCACCATCACCGTCACCGGGAGGACGATACGAAAACCTAACCAGCGCTTCCATAGCCATGTGCTACCCTCTCCTCGCGTACATCCTAACTACTGCCTTCCCCGCCCTTCTTAAAGCTTGTGAGGATTTGTCGTCCTTGTATGCCAACGACGTGGTGGGAGGGACATTCCTACTCGCTTCCAACGAACAACCTAGATGTCGGGGAATATCTGGCTATCATCAACTTAATAGGGTCATAGACGTTCTGCTAGAACTGATCCTGCTTCCATTCGTGCGCGCATTTCGACCGCTCTGCTGGGCACGTCTTCTCCCTATCATTGAAGGTGCTGATGCAGCTGTCAATGCGGGTACCAACAGCAAAACTAAACCCGGTGTCAAAGCTCAGGGAGGATACGATCCTCCTGCGAATGTTGCAGGGAAGGAGCAAGGCAAGACTAAGGAAAAACAATTAAAGGGAAAACTGAAGGAGGACGCTACAAAGACAATGGAGGGAAAGGGGAAAGCAAACCAAAAAGCCACGGATAAGCAAGTCTCTGCCCGCGATGGAGATCTAGCGGGACATCCCATTCCTGCGCCTTCTGACTCTCATTCCCATCCAGCCCCGGCGAACGTATGCACAGACGTCTTGGCACTTCTCGGGATGGCAGCCCGTGCTCTGGAGTCACTGTCTTCATCTACTACACAGGCGACCTCACTGGCTATTGCATGTGGGATGAGTGCCGGTGTCAGGGAACGTCTGGGCCTCGAGGCAATCCGCGAACTCGAGGCGTTGTACGACATCCCAGTCAGTGGTGCCTCCAGTTCTTTGGATTATGCACTACCTCAAGCAAACCAGTCCCATCCTTCACTTACTGCACACACGGTCACATGCTCTCCTGCCACGCCTGCGTCCACACACAACACAGCGACACATACGTTTTCCGCACGCGAGAGCACCGCTACCCACAAGGCTTCAAACGCCGAGAACCCAAATGTAGCGTTGCGAGTGGCCATACACGAGGCAAAAGAGGCCCACCGGGAAAACCTCTTCCGGACTCTCGCCACCAAGGATGCAGCTTGGTACCTCTGTTCCGTTCTCTACCTTGCCATTTTACCGCCGACGGACTCAGTTACGTTGGGCGATGCACATCGCCTTGGGAGTACGCCTGTGGCTAGCTCAGCTTCTCTCCGAGCCGATGGAAATCCTCGAACGCCAGGGAGTGCATCACCACCGCCTTCGTTGGCCTTGTTGACGCGAGCCACAGTAACAGGCATAGGAAGACTCCTGCGCTTCGCTGCCCCTGCGGTCGATGTTGGAGATGCGGCGGACAACTGCCACAGATCCGGTACCAGTGCACTCGTCGACCCTGTCACTCAAAACATCCTCCTAGCGATATGCGAGCAAGCTTTGAAAGAGTGTGCGGAGATGGACGGAGAGCTGCCGGAGTAGTACATACATAAATTGAAGAAGACGTTCTCAGTCTGACTACGTATCACCCACTGGCACGTTTCAGAGTTCGCTACATTTACGGGATTCCTTGGGACTCCGAGGTCGTTCGTATCACTTCAACCGTTTACGTAAAACAACAGTTTTTCACAGCTTAAAGCTAAATAGCAAGGGAGAAAATATACTTTGCTGTCAGGCCAGAACGGTGCAATGTCCACGAAAACGGGTCCTGGACCAGTACTCTCCCAATGCTGTAGTGATATGGCTGATAGCCCTCCATGGACGTGGTTAAACGTTAAACCCCGGTCAAGCTAAGGTCTTCCGTAGGGCCTCGTGGTGTTCAGACTCCAACGTAAACAATACTCCTATTTATTTTCAACGTACATATTTCATTTGCTTGAAAACCGGGTTTGGAGCTTGGAAACTTGAAGATTCGGGCTCCAAGTAATAAACATTGGCGCTCCGAAGTTGTGAACATTGCCGAGGCTTGACGCGGTGGTCTCGAGGGTGATGGTGGCAACTGGTCAGTGCAACGATGGGAACACGTTGTTGGGTCAATGCTGAGCGCTGACGGCAAGTGGGGGGGGTTGCGGTATCGTGCCCACCTTCGTCCTTGTCACTGGCACGGTAGTGTGCGTGCTCTCGGTCTCCGGCGTGGTGTATCATTCCTCCAGTGTCGGCTCATAAACATTTCCAGGCACAAAGCATTGACATTGGCAGGTACGAGCATCCACAAGATTTGACATCTCAAGCTCTCGCAACCTCCCAAAGTTTCGAGTGCTCGGCAAGTGCTGTTGCCATGTGGCACGACGTTGCCAACGTGTCTAACCCTGACAATATTCGTGTGAATATTGTAATAGTACATAATATAAATATCGTCATGCCCATAAAAATTATTCACATATTAATCAACCCCGCAAACAAGGTTTACTTACAAGACGCCGTCATTCATGGGGCAAAGGCAGGCTGAGTTTGAAAAATGTTGTCCAAAGATATGCAAACATGCGTACTAGAATGGCGTTCCTCCAACAAGGGAGCCTGGGTGATGTATAACACTGCAGGCAAAGGCCATTAGGACCCCCCAGTCATCTGAGTTTCAAACTCATTTGTGACGAAAAATTTCGAGGTAGACGGATCGGTGGTGTACACTATGTGGAAACTTGTCAATGAGATAAATGTTTTAGTGTGTCTACGTAGAGGAGATCGCGACAAGTTAGAAGTAGGCAGATGGTTCCCCTTGAAAGACATCAGCACTTCTTGAACAATTCATGAGCCACAGGACTTTGATTCGAGCGGTTAGCGTAACATTGGATGGACGTGACATGGCTTTCCTAATCAAGGTACAAACTTGAAGTCGCACACGCAAAAACCGGCCCCCTCTCGATGGCCATTGTACTTCACATGCCGCAGCCCTCACTGGGCTCTCTTGTCCTTCCACTGCATTTGAAGTGTTTGTTGCAATTCCTGACGTTCTACGCCGAAGATTAAATGTAGAGAATAAATGTAGCCTCTTAACATGTCCATTCAAACCTCAGATGTCGAGTTTCTTGTGTGTCCCTCCGCTGCCCTGCCTCTCCGTAGTGCGAAAAGTAGCTGTTCTATGGACCTTAGGATGATGGCGTTCATGGAATTCGAAGTATAATTCCCACTGAGACCATGCCACACATAACTATCGAATTTGTCGTGCTCCATGTCTCGTAGCCACCCATGCAAGATGCAGTGTTTGCAGCACGGCACTGGTCCTTGAGCTGGCCTCACTGCAGCGCATGAAGCTCCGTCACTGGTAGAGCTTATGACATGAGCTGACAGTTTGCTTAGATGAGTGAGAACGGAGACGAGCACACGACCCATAATGGCCACATGAGCGCATAGCAGGTTACAAGTTTTCACTGATTCGTGCACATATTCGACTTGTGTGAGAAGAGAGGTACATCCACCATCAGTATTGCTAGAAGTATGTTTGTACACGTAATGCTTTGGATTTGCTACGCCCCATGCACAACGACAAAATGCGACCAGATGTCCAAGCCTACTAGCACAAACAAACACAGGAGTATGACGGTCATGAGAACATCATACGGGAGCAATTTCGGCCAGGCAGGCTTGGATGGATCGACCTCGTCCCTTCCAACAGCGTGTTCTTTCGGGGGAACAAGAACTCCATGGCCCAGGAGTTGTGCGAGCTGGCGCAGCAATTACTTATGATAACGGCAGCAAGGTAAGCAAGCCCACCTCCGGATTCGCATCAATCGATATTTCGTGCACGTATTCGACTTGTGTGAGAAGAGAGGTACATCCACCATCGGCATTGCTAAGTCTAAGATCAGACAAGGGCTCGCAGAGACAAATACTGCAAGAAACGCAACTAATCCTATCTGATGATTAGCTTCGAAAGAGCCGAATCGATCAAACATACCGCGGTAGTATTGTTGTACTCGCTTCTTACTGTGGTCTTGAATGTAATGCCTTCGAGCCTCATGCTTTTTTCCAGGAAGACGAAAAGAATGAAACGTTGGAGAATTCTTCGTGCGGGGACCTAGTTGAGGTAGGTGGGCTGCCTTTATATACGCCAGATGCGCCTCAGTACCTTATTTTTCTCCCGGTCGCGAGACAAAGGACATGTCCCACGTGTTGGTGATAGGAGACATGTAAAGGACGAGTTGGTAGTGACAAAGGAAAGGGAAGACGAGCGATACAGCCAACGCGCATTGAACATATGTACGTGAAACTAGAAGTATACGATCACCACAACTAAATTAGTCTTTCTTTTGACCGCGTGCTCTCCCCTTGTATGTCGACCTTGTCTTTTTGGTGACCCACGTAGGACCCATACCACCAGCAATGTAAAGACGATAGTCAGGTAGGACGGGATGATGACGTCCATCTACAGCATCAGCTTTCCAGCAATTGTCATCTCTTACCCATATCTGAATCCCTCGATTCCCGTCGTAGCGATGGATGTAGAGATCACCGTTTTTTGCATGGGGACAAGGTGGAGGATGACGCAATGGCAACTCATGCCTCGTCATATAGCGCCCCACTACAGCATTCAAATTACGAATCTTCTGCTCCTGGCGTTCAGGAACAATGGTCTCCATGGATGTAAGGTAAGTCTCATGTTCTTGGCACAAAGAAATTGTCACTGCGGCGTCGGTATCAGCGGAATTGTCGGGGTCTGGTGCTGCTGTCGTCAGTGGGAACCGCTGGCGGTGGATGGGGACAACCTGCAAATGCATAAAGGTGAAATAGCGACCACGAGACAATGCTTACATCTTCATCCAACAGTTCCACAGCAGTGGTAGGTTTGACTTGGGCACGCTTGTGCAGCGGAAAGGACTGTTGATGAATAGGAATTGCCTACAAGAAGTGAGTAAGCATACGACGTTGACTGTTAGCCAGAAATATAGTGTACCGTACATCAGTCTCTGCCCGAGTACATGGGCGGTAAGGTGATATTTCTTTTCGGCGTGACTTGACGGTACTCTCGAAGACTGGTATCTTCATGGGATAGCAAGCGGTAAGATACGAATGAGAGGAAAGCGGGTGGAACGCACTCAATTTGTATGGTCAGGCCTTTGTTGCTGCAGCCCCCGCGACCACAATGTAAGTCGGGTAATCCCAAGGTAGCGTGGGCCGCCAACAGATGACAAATCGCTAGCTGACGTCGCTTTGCACTCCGATTCTGCGGACGTGCGTGATTTTCTGACCGTTAGATGGCATTGGAGAAAAAGGACAAATGGTAAGTACTGTATTGTATATAGCGCCAGTACAAGTATGCAAGAGGGCATTAACTGACCCAACCCATGTTCCAACACGTCTGTATTCCGTTCCGACAGCATTCAGGTAGGCTACGATGCGATAGACACCGAATTATTCCTGAGCACATATTATCAGCATTGTGCCCCTCTAACTATGGGTAACTCGCCTTGTCCAATGATAGTACTACCAGAAATTTCCCTGGTAACTCCTCGCTCTCGTATGGACAGCCAGCAAAGTGGCACATAACATTTTGATTCCGTATGACTTGTTCTTCTGCCATGAGCTCATCGTGACAGAGCCGTACGAACAGGAGTGGGAATTTTCGGTAGGGATCATAGACCGCTTGTGCATCAGAGAGTTCCCGATATCGTCGCACAACATAGAAAAATTCAGTCATGGGAGTGTTAGATGGCCCGTGTCGTTGGTGTACGAAGATTCGTTGAATCTCTCCCGCGCGTTGTAGGGTTTCATTTCTGAGGCGAAAAAGGATGCGACTATTTCCGAGGTGCTTCGAAGAGCAGGAGAATGTGACTCCCCGGTATTTCACTGAGCGTTTCTCTTGTGCATGAGGCTGGATGACCCAGGTGTGAGGGCGGAGCTTGTCTCGATACGATAGGTACACGCGGGGAACTATGCCTTCGTTAAGACAGTCAAGCAGGCCATCATACGTAGTTGTCGAAAGCGTCGGTAACTTGTCCACGCTGTCTGTAATTTCGGCGATGTCACTGTTCATACCATTCAAGTCCAAGTGGTCGAGGTCAGTTTGCAAGATTGATGATGCTGATGGGAAGAACTGCTTGAAAGCCGTCCTAAGAACTTGCAGGGACGCGAGTGAGTTTTCCTTGCTGAGCATTGCCCTTAAGTTGCTTCCCCGGCAGAAGGCTTTCAACATGGTATGCTCCATCTGACCTGTTGCTTGTGAGTACTGAACTCGCCGTTCTGAACAGGCACTCACCAATCCTCGAATTTGTGCTGACGCGCTGCAGGACACCATTATATCGTTCGAAAGGGAAGGCCCACCATCCATGGGCAGGGCCATATGCACCTAAGCATTCGGGCACATGTAAGGACGCATGGTTGTTGTAAACCAGTGCTCGTGCACCGAAAATCTCCAGTGTGCTATGAATATAATAGACCAAAAACTGCTGGACAACGTCACTGTGGTAGTTGGAGGTGGTGCGGGTGGTTGCCCAGCGTACAGCAATCACTAGTGATAGGTAGTTCCGTAGCAGGGATTGGTTCTTCTGGCTTGCATTTACACCACCCCATAACCTGCAAAGCGTAATCACGAGGTTCACTAAACAAGCTGTCCGCCACTGATCAGCCTTGAGCTTGCCATGGCTACGACTACCGAGGTTGCGCGGTGCACGGGTGACACATGACGGCAGGGTAGTTTTCTCCATGTCTTTCCATACTTCAGACAACACCAACTGGTCAAGAATCGTCGTGGATGGTGCGCTGGACCACGCCGTGGACAGATCAGCAATCGGGCGGGGGAATACGGGCGGGCAACGAATTTCTGGCTGGTTGTATTGTTTATACTAGACACGAGTCAAAATAACTAACGCGGACGAGTGATGTAGCACCTACCCAATCAACAAGGGCCTGAGCGTAGACTGCCTTTCCTATCGTCTGATCAGCCTTGCTGAGCTTATGCAGAGGCTGGCTACTGATCTTGATTTCGGGTAAAACGTTGTTTGCTTCGGCGAGTGCAACGATATACCCCCTCCTCAACCGCAATAGAGCAGTCACCGACCCTTTCCAGATGGCTTCAATTCCTGATTCCAGCTCCTGTTGTTGCTCAGCAGGCGTGTGAAGTTGGACGTGGGTGTTGTTCGATTTCTCCTCAGCATCCATACCGAATACCTTCCGGCAATGATGTTGCAGGTCACCAAGGAAGAAATTGTGCATTGCTTCGACGACAATGAAACGTGTTGGATCCCAGTAGGGTAGCCGTAGTAGTTCAGTCCACCTGATGCCAAAGGTGTCATATATTCGTTGTCGAACGCTTTCTGTTTGTGCATCCCTCCACATCCTGGCAATCGAAAGGTGCTCTTGCCAAGATCGCCGTGGCCAAGTTGAAATGTCCGTGTTCTTGAAATCCGAGCCGTCCTGTTGGCAAAATGAACAGAACTTGCCGGATGTTCTTCCGAGCCCCGCCAACCCTGCAGTTTTGCGTGCAGCGGGCAAATCGCAAACGAGAAGCACCACCGCACAACGCACAAGACAACCAAATATATGCACAGCAGTGCGAGTTAACTGCAACCCAGGAGACCAACAATGGGATAAATCGTCGACCAGTGGTTGGAGTACGTGATTCAGATAGTAGTATGAGGGCTCTTGCGGCCCAGGGATTATACCAGCAATATAGACATTTTCCAGCTGGTAACGTGTGTGAGCAGGCAAATTGTGGCAAACCATATAAATTGCTCCGAAGGACGTATGCTTGCCGCCTTGTCTGTTACCGAAGGGATTGAACCAGTCGACAAAAAGACTGAAACCGAGTCTGACTTCTGAACCTTGCAGCGAGTTATCCATATTAAAAAAGAGACCACCATCTGGGCCCCGAAACTCCCGAAAAACTTTCCCGTCCCATGTATCATGCATGCGATCTGAAATGGAACCGAAGGACGAGCGTAACGATGTCATGACATCCACTCGTGATAGGAAACGGGCGATCCATGAGTCGAGGGATTGATACCAGAAGCGGCGATTTGGAGCAGCATCTTTTCCAAAGAGCTGTGCTCCACAAGATGTGCTCGATGGCGTCGCACGGTGATTGCATACTGTGGGGACATTCTCGTACTTGGTGGTCTGATCCTCGGGAAAAGGACCATAAAGGGAAAAACAGCGCGGACAACATATATACTGGTGTAAGTCGGGATCAATGGATAGTAGTGTTAGGCCGCTGCGTATGTCTGTGGGCCAGGAGGAGGCGATCGACTGTATTTGGTTTTGTAGGTGGGGTTGTGGACGTTTATGTAGGAAATCGTTAATAGTTTTCCCAAAGGTCGACACAAACACGGCTTGAAAAACTAGAAGGAGGAAGTTTGCATGTTCACGCGAGAGACCAGCAAGTATATGCAGAATACCAGCCCCGACGACACTCAGTAGCATTGGTAAAGAGGTACTAGCGAGGGCATCAAGGCCGCCATTGTACAGATGGTCTAGCGAAAATTCAGTAAACTCAAAGCCTATATGAGGTGGACATGCCTGTGTTCACGATAATCGGTAGAGACATCACAGACGACTGACTTCCCGTCATTCCCGCGTGCTGGCGTCGCCATTCACAGTCAACGAGGCGATCGACGTAACGTTGATGCTCTTGGATGTCCATGACGAGCTTCTTCCTTGTTGTAGTAACTTCCTCACCATTACTGACAACGGCCTCAACTAATTCAAGTAGCTTTTGCATGAACTCTCGGTGGACCATTAAAGAACGCGAGCCCTTTGTGTCCGTTAGGTCGAGTGGAGGCTGCACTCCGGCACCGACGGTATGACTTGGCAGAAATTTAAGGCGAGGTGGAGTGAAGGACAACACAGATGATTGAAACATGTTACGGTACTGTTGCAAGCACTCGAGTTCAGTAGCCATACTCCCTGTGTTCAAGTAAGACAAGGACTGCACCAGGGTGAACTGAAATACCTTTGTCGTCCACTCTAAACTGATCCTGTGAGATAGGCAGGGGTTGATTTCCCAGCGCAGTCTGAAGAGCCCTAGAAGATACGACGTCGTCCGTGTGATCTTGTGGTTGAATTCTGGCCACGCATAGGTCTGGTTGTGCGCTGTCAGACTGTTTCGCAGACTGCCATATCCTGTCATCACGCCGATGCTGATGGGCAGTTGACGCAGGTAAAAGGCGGCCAGAGGTAGGGACTTGTGACCAAGGGTCGGGATCCACCCCATCCACGCAGCCGTACACCTGACATCTACATCGAACCTTAGACCCCATCATGCGGTGAATCGCGATCAGTGTATTTGAGTCAGTATCATAAATCGCTGGGAAACGAGTTTTTTTGAAGACAATCGGTTCATTAGTCGTGGTGTTACAATTTAATATCCCGAGGGTACACACCTGAAACAATACCGTCGTGGGAGGTGGAGGCTGGTCGGAAAAAATAAGATGGAGATGTACGCACCGAGCAAGCGGAAAAGAGTGTCCGATAGTATCGCTCAACGGCCGAGGAAAAAGTTTGCCGAGTACATTGAATGTTACAATCGGTCACGTCGCAAGCATCCAGTCACATTCGCTTTTGAGAACTGCGCATAAATGTAGGTTAGTTGCTCCCACTCACACCATGGCAAGGACAAGGTATGGCGCCAAGCGTTGTACAGGAGGCACAGCGCCTCGACTTTCTCTGTCAGACGTTACTATTGGCTGGGGACGACTACGGAGAGGTGTCCCACAACCACACAAATACGAGCTCCGAACCCGAGGATTCGGAGGCCAAGCATGTGAGTGCACTCGTTCCTTTGTATAAGCTTATGCCTCGGGAGAGAGCTTCTGTATCCTACGTCAGGATGGTAGAAAACTATGGTCCCGCGTTTTTATCGTAATGGAAAGCCTGTATTATCATCGTGGGTCAAGGTAAATCGACCTTTCGAATGATCCATCAGATCACGGCTACTGTCCCACCCCACCCTTGTTAAAAACCTCTGTCTTCGAGGACTTGGCTTTTTAAAGATCTTACTCCTCCCTCTTATGGCAAGACCACCAGTGGATTCCACGTACACAACAGTTCCGCGTTACTTCACATCGTACAGTTGTCCCCTCTCAAACAGTGACCGCACGAAAGCTCAAGTTCATTCTTCAGAATGAACGCGGGGGTGGGGCAGTGTCGTTGATCGTTGTAGGTCTGTTTCCTCATACTCGTCGGTGTTGTCGTTTTATACCTCCCACATGTCGTACACAGTGTTACTTGGCGTTGCACTCTCTGGGTCACCCTTTGCGGGATAGGGTCCGTATGAACCCTGAGGTTCGTGCGATGGGTTGGTGATGTACTTATTCATCATACAAAACAAGATGCGTAACATTTTAAGCGGACTGAATTAGGTTGTAATAGAGATATAACCCGCATGTTCATTAGCGTGTTACTCCTTGTAGGCGATGAGTATCATGTAATAATATATGATGGGAAGCTCACCCTATCGTCCTCGTAGAAGACATCCGCCCATACGTTAGCTGGGTGCTGTGGGAGTGAGTTTGAATCGACTTGGCAGGTGGGGGCTCCCAGAGTGCTGTTCACCGCGTCAATCATGTGCTTGGCAATGTCCACCTCGATAGGTTTGCGTTCCACAGAAACTCGGCAGGTTATAACGGGGCAAGTATACCAAGTCATGTAAATATGTTTCTCTTCGAACAACTCCCTGAGCTTCGCAGCCGTCATCGGTGCCTCTTTTAAGTGAGCGGGAATGTCCCGCCACCCTACCTGTTCCAATAGACACCTGTGGAACCATTTCCTCAGGCAGCCATAACAAAAAGTATGGCCGCACTCGGCCACTCTAAGAGCAACAGGTCAATACCATGACAGAGGTGCATGACGTGAACAGAGACCCACGTGAATGGGCGATCCATACATCTTGCGCACATACGACATTTCACCGCTCTCGCATGAATGCTGGTGAACTGGAATGGGATGGGTAAAGTTTCATGCATACGTAAGCAGTCAATTCCTACCAGTTGTACCCTTTTGCGAACTCGTTCCTCTGCTTCCTTGGCATCAGACTTAGCTTTCTCAGCAGCTACTCAGGCTTCCTCGGCGGCTCTAGTTTCCTGTAGACGATTAGGGTCCATCCCTGGACTCGACTCGAAGACGAAACCCACCTCCCGAGAACGCACCACTTCTTCTTCGAAGTACTGGAGAATCTGCGCAATTTTCTGAGGCAAATCATCCGAACAGCAGTCCGCTGTAATTGTTGATGGCGCCGATGGAGCTGGCTCGGACCTGGGTTGGGGGTTGCGTAGAGAACGCCTTGGAGTTTGCACACAAGATCGGACAGCAGGCATGAGTGATATCAATGGTACTGACCGGTAAGCCAACGCTAGATGCGCTACTGTATTTATAGGTGCAGCAGCTGCCATGTCCGTTGTCGCGATATTGAGACATGAGGTGGGGAGATTCTTACACACAAAGGCCGTATCATTACGACTCTTCACGATATCACGCTGACTTTCATGCCAACTCCTGCTATGCAGACACGAGGTCTTACACACAAAGGACGTACCATTGTGACTCTTCACAAATTCACATCATCTTTCACGCCAACCCCTGCTACACAGACACGAGGTCAGATATTCTTATGCACAAAGGACATACCATTATGACTTTTCACAGATTCACATTCGTGTCACCTGGATGTGATGGAGCGGTAAAGTTCGGTGGAATTTTGCCATACTAACACGTTTGTCGGATCTCGATCTGTGCACCACAGTCGGTCCCAGCAGGGGTTCTCACTTCCTCAGATTATCGGCTGCGCTGCTGCTTTGTGTCGCTCAATCTCGCAGGGCATGCACCTGTCAGGCATAGAGGGTGTCGAAAAGTGGTCTTTGTTCAACCGTCATATGAAAGATGTGAACTCACTCATTTACTCTTACGATTCTGGTTAGAATCTCGCCCAATGGATACCCACCCCCCGGAAGCCGAACCTATGGATGGCCAGGAGGGACCCCCTTCGCAGCATGATGTTCCCCCTATGAGCGAAGGTACCCAAGAGTATTCTGCAATTTTGAAACGGCGGTCTGAAGAGGGCTGGATGCAAGGCCACCATGCCGCTAAGTCCTCCAAGGCAAATGTTACCTCGATCGCACCACGAGAAGAAAGGTTGAACCCTGAAGAGGCTGAAGCCCGCGCATCACAACTCAACCTACTCAATTCCCTCCAGCAGTTTATGTTTCGCCAACCTCTCAGTACCGCTGATCCAGTAAGTGTTTCCCTCCGTGTAATGCAAGTAATGTAACGCTGGTTGTTCTAGACTGTTCCTTATTCAGACTCGTCCAGAGGGTCGACGCCAACGACATATTCATCGTGTGTGCGAACTCCTCCGGTTTCCCAGCAACAGTCACCTGCTCTCTCTTCATCAGTCCTACCCGATGTGGAACCGTCGATATCATCCTCAAACAATTCCCAACCGTTACAGCAGGCGACCAGTATACAAGTTAGATGTTTTTCTAGTTTCTTGTCACCCTACTTGTTACTAAACATTGTCTAGGCGATACTCGATGCTCAACGACTTGGGCTTTTACTTCCATCAATTCCGCCTGATAACCGGGAGCGGTCGACAACCCCATCAAGTGACACTACTCAGAGGCCACGCCGTCCCTCTCGCATTTGGCAGCCAACCAATACTCAGGTTCACTTTATTATTTATTACATCTCGTGATGAAGTACTAAACGTTTTCTAGGCAATACCGGATGCTCGGCAGCGTCATCCTGGCACTGTGCGTGGCAAAGGGAAAGAAAAATCAGCGGAGATTCAGCCTCCGCAGAGGGTGTTTCATTTTCAGGATCCAACACTCCCGAGATGGCCGTCGGTGGTCGTAAACCCGAATATTATCCGGCCCGCTATAGCAAATCCGAACGTTCGTGTGCCGAGTGGCCTGGATGGACCAGTGCCGAACGCAAATTCGAACGCTAGTCATGATGTTCCAATCTCTTCGATGCCTAGTATGAACGCAAATCCGAACACTGGTCATGACGTCCCAATGTCTTCGGGGCCTAGTACCCAACATGGTGAACCGAACGCCTTCTCCAACCCTTTCCCGAATTGGTCAGCACAGAGCAATGCGAATCCCTCCGGACCTGGTGACGTGCTGGCCCCCATGCTATCGTATATCTCTCAAGGGCTAGATACGTTGCTCCATTCCATTCAAGCTTCACAGACAACGAATTACCATGCCCTTATGAAGGAGGTTAACGATCTTCGCCAGCAGCTAAATACGACCAATGCTGCAAGCGATGCACAGCCCGACGCAGCAAGCGGCATACTGCGCAAAATTCGTACACAGTATAAATTCATTTCGTCCAACCCATATTCCCCGCCCACCAAAAAAGAAAAACGAGAGCACTATGCATTCATGGTAAGTTCGTATTTGCGGCCAACGTACTTTTACGAGCCTAAGTCATCCCCCCAGAACTGCATTCGCGTCCATACCCTTACTTTACTTGGGATTGCCAGTTATAGACATCTCCGTACTGTCAAGTGTTCCCTCTCCCAGCGCGAAGTAGATGACTTCGAGAAAGACATCCCTGGCTGCCTGGTGATTACACCGGCCAATTTCATGGTCGACTGTTTGCGACCTCGGAATTCACCTTTCAACAGGAATGCAGCCAATGTTTTCACCGAGGACTTCCTCGATAAAGTCGTCAACCACTCTTGGTATGCGAAGGCTGATATCCCCATACGGTACCGCGAATATGAGGCTGTATATGATGGGTTTATGTCCCATCTTACGACCGTCAAGTCACATTTCAAGGAACTACTCGCCGAAGAGGAAGACCAGGCGAAGGCTAAGCAACGAAAGGACCTCCGGTTGCAGAGATCGGCTCGTAATTCTCGCAAAATACGTGTAAGCCTTTTAAACATTCTATGCACTTTTGCCTGGACCTAATTCCCAATAAAGCTGTTCAAGCTGCGCCTCGACACCATAGCAAATGATGCATCACTCAAGCGACACCTAGCCTTCGTAAAAGGTCTCGGAAGCCAAGGTATGAGCTCTGACGAATCTGAAGACGAGAATACAAGAACGATTTCCTATCCACGAGTGTATCCGGCATGGCGTAGCGGCCAGCTTGCCTCACTTTTGTGGAAGGCGGATGATGTTGCAGCAACCAATGTCTCCGTCCAAATTGGGAAGCGCAAGAAGTCAGGGACTCAGCTCCGGATTCGTCCTCACACTGATAAGGTGAATGAAGAAGCTGCTGCTCCCCCGGGCCTTCCGCATAACTGTTATGACGCAACTTGGCTCGGGAAGCTGAGTCAACGGCAGAGACGCGAACTCCGGGTCCAAGATGCAGAGTATGATTTCACGACATAATTGGCTGTACCGTAACCATACCATTACAACGTTCTGATAACGTTCTGATAACAAATGTATATTCGGATCAAATCAATCATTAAATCATCCTACCCCAAACCGCATTTTACTTTTCGGTCCTCACCCTCGTTCTTGCCCTGTCACTGCCTACTTTGTTCTTGAGGTACATGGTGGCAAAGTCACCTGCAGGCCATAGATCGACGTATTTACCAAGGATCGGGAATTGTTCCTGAGCCTGATCCGAGTATCAACACAGTGATATCACAATAAAGAAACCGATACTAACCGCTTGTAGGAACTTGGAAACTGCATCGGGTGTCTGTCTGGGAAAAGTAGTACTTATGTCTAAGTACTTTTCGCATACCCCATGCAACCCTTCCTGGGTATACTCAGTAACGATACGAACTGTTTGGAAAAACAAGGAAGTGGTATACCTGGACTTCTTTATAGGTCCCGTCATCCCATCCGAGTGCATGGCGCAACGTGTACCCTCCGTGATTGGGTTTTGACAGCGGGCCCCATGGCCGTGGAATGAGGGTATTCAAGACCAGATTTGGGGTTTCATTATCCTCCACTAAATGAGCTGCCTCAAAGTCGAACACTCGACGAAGAGTGATCTCTGAAATGGAAGGACTTGGACTACGATCCTTGTTGAAAATCTTCCTGAGGGTGATCGGGGGATAATATGGACAGTAGTCCATCAGTGAGAATACTCTTCAATACGCGACAAAAGAGGGGTGAGCACCGCGTGGACACCACATCAAGTTATAACGAACGAGAAATACTGCCGTCACATGCGGCCCTGTGCGGGTTGTACCGAGTCGCTTTGTGTAGTGTGATAGAGAAAAAATTCATCGGTAGCATTTGGTGCGGATCTAACAGAGCTGCTTTGTCCAGCGTGATAGAGAAGAATCATCGATCATCGATCATCAGCAGCATTTGCCAAATATCACTAACAATCGCATGAAGCTAACCACGGTATGCCCCTATCTCAGTCGCCTTTGTCGTGTAGCCAGTATATCATTCTTCGTATCGCCTTGTATGACACCAGCGTATGTTCGCTAGCCCCCACTCGATATCCAGAGATGTCTCCTGCTCTTCGCCCTCCGCAGTCACCGAGCACTGGTGCCACTAATGTCTTGCAACTGACTAACAATATGCTTGCAACGAACGGCGCTAACATCTGTCAGATGTGGGCTACAACTCCTATACCTACTACCCCGAGGGTGGCAGCATCGGTAATGCTGGTTGCACCCCAGTATGTCGGTCACTTCCGTGAGTTGCATTTCGTCGAGTATTTATGTACATCATCGCTTTATTTACCTATATTTTCCAGCATGGTTCCTTGTCAAATCGCCCACTGTTAACTTTTCTTGTTCTCTGCAACCCGCTACAACTGAACATACTTTCCCCCTGACGTGGGATGACCAGGTATTCATGTATGCATCGTACCCCTTATAGTTTGCTAATGCAGTCAGGGAAATACCATACGATTCTCTGTCGGCAACAGAACGTTCTTGCTCTCATTTGCTGACCCGGCTATTTTTTGGTGCTTCAAGTATATGGTATACTGTCGTGACCAAGTTGACATGAACTGCGTCCATCAGCTCAATGCTGAGATGCTCCTTGATGCGTTCATCAAGTTTAGGATCCCTGCACAGATACCTCTGGGAATCAGGAGGGGAGTCGGGGAGCATGTTCAAAGGTGAATTTTATTGCATGTAATAGTGTATCGTCGTGCTTAGTACTATTATCCTGCCAACAGAGGCTCTCTTGAAGGGCATGAGTATGTCAACACAATAGTAGGCGTCTCCTCTGAAGAAGCTCCATCCGTGTACGTGTCTCACTGTCAGTTTATTGCCTATTGTAGTTGACTCCCCACTAATAACAGGCACTCCTCGACTATTTCTTCGCAGGCCCCAAGCAATTCTCACACCGCAACATACGTCAACAGGTAAGGGTATGGTCATTTCTCTAAGGCATCTCTCCGAGCAATATCCTAGGGGTAATTCACCAATACATCTACCTACCCCGGTACCTGTGCAAGAAGGTTTATCCTCTACTAATCCTAGTGCTCAGCCAGTAGTGGATTCGCAGCTGCCCCTTTCCACGATTGGAGACGAATGCCATGATCGCAAGGACGCAGTCTCACACAAGAAAAGAAAGTATGACATGGAATGACAGGGTCTGCTTTGAGGATCAGAGACAAAATAATAGCCCTACATCGTAAATGTTTTGTATCGTGAAGAGCGCAGGTAGTCGTCGCGGAGTCGTATTACATATAATATCCCAGGTATTTGCAAATGTTTACCACCCGACTTCCACTGTACTTGTCCTCCCGCCCATAAAGTCTATGCATATGGGTGAATATGGGCTGTGGTGGTCTCTTGAAGGGCATCGTGGTCCAATCAATTGTCTTACATTCATGGAAGATGGGACCCATATTGCAAGTGGTGGTAAGTCATGAGCTCATTGATATCAGAATGTTGGTAACTGGTGAAACAGGTGACGACGGCCATGTGATTGTCTGGGCGGCGGAAGATGGAAGTGTTCGCCGACGCTTGAAGCCAAAGCAAGGTCCGGTGGTTGCCCTTAGGTGGCTTCGAGACGATTCCCGTGATGTTTGCTACTTGATGTCTGCAGGTGCCAATGGTACTCTGGTGATATGGCGTTTCACTATTGGCTCGGTAGGTCAGTTTGTGACATTCAACATTGTAATGCATAACATGCAACATTGATAGGGAACATTTGAGTGGCTTCATATGGAGACAGTTTTTGACACTGCAATCGAGTTCGTAGAGCTGGATCATACTCACAACCTTTTACTTTTGACGACGCAAGGGAGGATTGTTCTGTACCAAATACAGAGGAAGAATGCAGGTGAGCTGATTATCACCGGCCATCCTATGTGCATTGACACAGCACAGCAGTGGCCCTTCGTCTTGTCCAAGCTCATCCACCCCTTTCACATCCACGCTTACCAGCTCTGCCAATATCTGCCCATTTTGTCCAGCAAGCCCATGGCGTAATAGTAGCCTTTCTGGATTCACGAGAGCTGTAAGCGGAGCTGTGTGTCTAAGAATCAGACTAACCCTGTAATTCAGCATTGCTTGGAACATAATGCCGTGGTACCAGGTGTTCCATCACAAATTGAGGACACGCATGTACTCCGAGCGTCCCATATACGTTACTCTACATTAACTAAGTATTTTTCTAGCGGGAGCACCGCATACCATGAAGGCAACAAAACCCTTCTTGTCTGGAATCTCGTTGATGGCATTGACGTCTACCAGCTTATGGACTGCTCCCCGTACTCTTTGAACTACGTTCGGCACCTCCAGATACGGGTTAGGCAGAATCGTATATGTCATGTCCAATTTGACTCCGACGGGAAGAAAGCAATTACTGGAGGTGACAATGGACAAGTACTGATATGGGATGTGAGTTCTGGCCAGGTAGTTCAGGCCCTATGTCACGGTGAAGGTACGCGAAAGTGCTCATAGTTGGTATTAACACTCAAACACGAACGTGCAGAACTCCATGCTGTGCAAGTTGTCTGCGTATGTCATGTCTCTGCATCCGTCATTTAAGTCATTCTTAACTTGCAGTACATCCCACAGTATCACTCATCGCAATTCAGTAAGCATCTTATTGCCAGTGGGTCATCCGACGCTGCGAGCAAAAAGGTACTTCTCCGGGTATGGTCAACTGAGGTGAGCCTCGTGCCCTGCGTCTCCGACGGAGGCTAATAGGCTGACAGTGGCATCTAGGGAAAAATACCTCGAGCCGGCAGCGAGAGCGTTCCAATTGAGGCAACTGCTAGTCGCTCAGGACCACTGCACTTACGATATCTAGTTGATTTCTTCTTGATGGTCGTGATAAGTATTCTCCTCGTAGTAGGTACTCGCTACTACTACACATAACCTGTATATTCCTTTCCATGTAATCAAGACGGAGACGAACCATCTTTTCCCCCCGGATAAACATATTTGAGAAATATCTTCCGGCCATCACCCTGCATGGCGTTTTTTTTTTATTGTGTTTTCTAGTCGTATGCAGACGATCATTATCGACCGTGTTGTCCATGTGGCTGTGCCATCTCGCCTTTCTGACTCATACCATTCCTTCGCGTTGTGACGAATGCTCGTGAAAGACTTCCCATTTACTTCGGAGCGAGTTCTCCAAGGCCATACTGGGGCTGTGAATACCCTTACCTTTTCGCCGAATGGAACTGAACTAGCAAGCGGCAGCGAAGACGGAAGTCTCATTATATGGGATTCTCTCTCTGGAAAGCTCAAGTCCCGTTTTACTTTTACCTCCTCCATCCTTAGTCTCGCATGGGGCCCTCGGCGTTCATACCGCTTGCACGTCGGTTGCTTGGATGGTACTCTGACCATAGTTGAAGATCTGGAGGTGTGGACCTGCGATACATCTCATTAACCCACTAAACCAAGCCAGTAGAGTAATGAAGCTACCAACTCCGTTCTCACTGGTATCAGAGCCCCAGTATTTTCCCTTGCAGTTGAAGAATACAGTGGAGATATTGCTGTAGCCCTGGGATCGGAAATACACATTGCTCAAGCACTTCAATCAGGTAAGTGTAGGTGTCTCTGAATGACAGCGGCTAATAGGTTTTAGGGAAATGCGTCACCAGCAAGATCTTTCCTCCCCCGAAGGACCTTCCACTCATGGGAGAACAGCTGGACAAAAGGGTTCGTGGTAGAGCTGTGGCTTTCATGGACAACGGGAATCTCCTGGTTGTGGCTTACCTTCACCATGGGGTCGTGTAAGTACAAGTATCAAAATATCGTTCGAGACCTTTGCCAATCGGAGTATAGGTGTTGGGACACTTCGTCTTTCGAGCAGCGCTGGCAAATCAACCCCATCCATAGTCATCAGATCATGTACGTGTGATTTACCATTTACCGCATCTACTTTCCATGGCCTTGACTGCCCTTGCAGCGGGCATGCCGCCCTCTCCTTTGATACGAAGCATATAGCTCTGACGAACTTGGGTGATGGGGTCGACATCTACTCGTTGGGAAAGTCTTACCCCGATCTTCGAATCAAGAATCGTCCTGCTTCACAGGACCAAAATGTCCCAGTGCAGGTGTCCTGGCTTTCTGATGGTGGAGCCGTTGTCAGCAGCTCCTCAGGCGGTGACGTTCGAATCTGGGCGACTTCCTCTGGAGAGCTCCTACAATCATTGGAACACAAGGGTAAGACATCTCTCCGTTGAGGTGGCACACCCGCTGACGGTTTGCTGTAGGATGTATCGTACAAGCTATCGCTGTGAGTAATGTGACAAGGACTTGTGGGTGCGTTAGGCTTATGTCAGGCATTCGAATACCCTTCCGGTACTGTGATTGCTGCTGGAGCCTCCAAGACGGCACAGGATGCCTACATCAGAATATGGCGAAACAAAATTGACGGTAAGGTTTTTCGGTATCAAGAAGCACGACTAATGGTCCGGTAGCTCCCTCGATGCTGTGGAGAGCTACCAAATTATATCTCTGGTTGGGGAGCCTCATGTGTAGGGATGTCACCCGTTCGGTTTTGACCATGCAAGTCCAGGTTGCATCCGTTGTTGCAATCATACTATGTGCATTTTCCTTCGCTTATATCCTACATAATGTTCAGGCGAGTTTCCATTTACAGTTGTTCTTTTTCATCAGTTGAATCTTTATTCCAGTCATTTATGCTCATAACTCTGGGACCAGAAACAATGATCGTGCGCCTCACAAGAATCAGGGACTTTCGCTTAGCGGTCTCCAAGATGGCACACCAAGCTGCTCTCAATGGGGTAGAGTATTTACACCGGAGATTGCAAGATAGGAATGATCTGCGCAACCTCGATAGAGTCGACCAGCAGACAGACCTGGTGGTGCCGAACATAATTTACATTTGATTTCCCAATACCTACCCCACTATACCTTGTACGATCATACTCCTTTTCCATACCACATGGAACAGATTCTTGCAATCATTTGTAATGAATTGGATTTTCGTGTTATTCCAGCGTCTGACCCGTAGTGTTTACCATTAGATAGCGAGGAAAGGTTATCCTTTGTGATGTGTGCTCGTCTCCGCTCTCACTCATCTAAGCAAACTGTCAGCTCATGTCATAAGCTCTACCAGTGACGGAGCTTCATGCGCTGCAGTGAGGCCAGCTCAAGGACCAGTGCCATGCTGCAAACACTGCATCTTGCATGGGTGGCTACGAGACATGGAGCACGACAAATTCGATAGTTATGTGTGGCATGGTCTCAGTGGGAATTATACTTCGAATTCCATGAACGCCATCATCCTAAGGTCCATAGAACAGCTACTTTTCGCACTACGGAGAGGCAGGGCAGCGGAGGGACACACAAGAAACTCGACATCTGAGGTTTGAATGGACATGTTAAGAGGCTACATTTATTCTCTACATTTAATCTTCGGCGTAGAACGTCAGGAATTGCAACAAACACTTCAAATGCAGTGGAAGGACAAGAGAGCCCAGTGAGGGCTGCGGCATGTGAAGTACAATGGCCATCGAGAGGGGGCCGGTTTTTGCGTGTGCGACTTCAAGTTTGTACCTTGATTAGGAAAGCCATGTCACGTCCATCCAATGTTACGCTAACCGCTCGAATCAAAGTCCTGTGGCTCATGAATTGTTCAAGAAGTGCTGATGTCTTTCAAGGGGAACCATCTGCCTACTTCTAACTTGTCGCGATCTCCTCTACGTAGACACACTAAAACATTTATCTCATTGACAAGTTTCCACATAGTGTACACCACCGATCCGTCTACCTCGAAATTTTTCGTCACAAATGAGTTTGAAACTCAGATGACTGGGGGGTCCTAATGGCCTTTGCCTGCAGTGTAAGTGCAGGAGTGCCACAGCTCACGTGTCTCATGTCTCACCTGGTCATATAAACCTTCCAAGTGGGCGCTACCTACTTCTGTTCTATATCCAAACCCTAGCAGACATTCGTGCTCGCCAGGTGCATAGCCGAGGTAAGCAGCGTCGATTACATTCGTCCGCAGCACGTTTCGGCCGACCCCCGCTTGGCTAATCATCGGATCACACATTGTCCTGACAGGTCCTAGACGTCTGGTAGCCTTATGGTTATAGGACCAGCTGAAGTGCGTGAAGTGTAGGCTCATACACACGCCAATGATTGCTCAATCACCATAAATCACCATAAAGGTGGGTTATACAGCAATTCCCAATGTGGGACCCAAAAACAAAGTACGCAGCGTTCGTTTTTGCAATTGACAATGGCCTGCCTTTTACTCCACGTGTTTGTGTAGGGTCGTGCTCATGAGCATACCCACGAGCATGCCAACTGCACACCGAAACTTTGTCTCTACTTGGGTCCAGGTGGTAAGCGCTGTTTGCAGCCGATTACCTATGCTACTGTTCCGGCGCATTTTGAGAGTCACGGGATAAAGGACATCTACCGTGGGGCGAGTGTTACCTGTCAGTGGGAAGGGTGTTTCGAAAAATGCTCGCGACACAATTTTGTCCGCCACATTCGCGAGAAGCATCTTGGACATACAAGGAGATCAACTGCCTGCAATTCTGAGGAAGGTCTCCGACAGCACACTTCCTTTCGTGAAGAGCCTGGTGATGCAGGGTCACAAAACGAAGTAAGCGACATTTGCTTTATTTACAATTGCGGCCCGCCTCTCATACCTTGCATGTCTGTAGTCTCGTACTAGTGAGCATGCCAATCTCGCGCCACAAATATGCCAGTATGGAATTGGGGACGGAAGATCCTGCTCGCGTTTAATCACCTACGCCTCAGTTTCAACACACTTTGCGGCTTGTCACAATGTTAGAGCCCTGTCTCGCCAGGTGGTGGTTGTCTGCCAGTGGAATGGATGTGGGCAGAGCGTGCGACGACACAGTTTTATCCGTCATATCAGGGAGAGACACCTTGGACTCCCAAGGGGATCAGCCCTCCGCAATTCCGCCAAAGCTGGCTGAAAGCCCAAATTCGGCGCCTGGATGTGAGTCTCACGTATTGCTCACCGACTGAAATATTGACCCATTAGACTAGTACATGTGTCGGAAATTCCTGTGATCTGAGGCGAGCGTTCCGTGTTCTACTAATCAAACGTATAGCCTGTAGTACCAGCGTTCCTGTCCTTACCGATATTGGAGCCAGGGGACCAATGGGTTGAATATCCTCTTTTATACATTGTGGGTGTATCTCATGCAATATACATATGGCAGTGTGTAGTCGCAACCCAGACTTCCCTGAGCACTAAGTCATAAAAGACGTGTCCGGTGTAAGTTATTTCTCCTGCTAATTCTCTTCACGATCCTGTTAATTACTTGGAGCCAAAGCTACACCGCCTGGCAAGAGAGCTAAGTGACCCGTTCATTCACAATGACAGGACATATGTAAAGGGGGGGTTGGATGTTGATGGTTATAATTAGTTTATGTAATAGATTGTCGTTGTGGTATGAAGAATCATGTCAGTTGATGGAGAGGAATCCTATTCTGGCGTAGACGGGCAAGAATGACTACAAAACGGAGACCTAGATCTGAAGTGCATTACCCGAAGCGAACCAGAGCGATGAGCGGCGAGATATCAGAACTCCGAAAGCTGATTCTGCGACAAGACCTGGAGATCGCCTTTCCCAGGGAGCGGGCTATGAGGTCAGGCAGGTTAATGTGTCTGCCAAGGGGCTGTCTGCATCGATACCTTCCTCCCCTGCCTCGGACTCCTCTAGCACGCATTGTTGAAGTAGTGATTTGCTCGGCCCGGCCTCAAGCCCTGGGCCGAGCCGAGCCGAGCCTTCCTAGGCCGAGCCCAGGCCGGGCCCTGAGGTGGGCCTGTGGGGGCTTCGGGCCCGGCCTCCGGGCCGAGCCTTCAAGCCAGGGCTTTAGTGGCTGTGCAATAGTTACTTCATATGGTACTAGAATTCCTGCAACAGATGAGTTACCAGACACAAATAGATGGAATTAGAAATGCAGAAGACTTGGAATATTATGTCTCCATTGCTAGATGCTTGTTGGAGGATATCTCGACCTTCATTTGGCTTTGAAGATGTGTGATTTTCACACTCTGTGGCTGACACCAAGCAACCTCTAGGTAAACCCACCTTCTCCCCCTACCTCCAAACTCGTACGCGCATTTTCTCGCGAACCGTCGCGCCAAATCTCTCGGAAATAGTGGCCCTAGGACTACTTGACGAGACCTTTCCAACGGTATATTTTGTGTCGCGTTTGCCTCAGTGCATGCGGAGATATTGCCCATTTTCTGGTGGAAGGTACTGTACAATGAATTTTGGCATAGCTTGGCATTGTGTGTTGTTTTTCTTATTTCTGTGTTATCCCATCTCCCCTCAATGCCCTCTACCACCTCCCGAGGTTTCATAGAATTTCACCTAGCAGTTGTACCTTGATGCACAACCTCTCCCCCTGCCTCTGTGCTCATACCACATTTTCTCCTGAACAGTGTTGCTGAACCTCTTGGTTTTCTAGGACATGATTCTACTCAAGTAGACCTTCCTTCTGGTATATTTTTTGTCACTATTGCCCAAGTGCATCTGGAGATATTGCCCTTTTACTGGAGAAAGGCCCTGTAGGATGAAATTTGGAATATCTCAGGACTGGATGTGCTGTTTTCTACTAATTCTTCATTAACCCACTCTCCTTGATGCCCTCTGTCACCTCCCACAGCTTCATATATGGTTTCACCCTTTGTGCACTAAGTACAACTCATGTAGAATTACTTGGTATTACATATCCTCTTTGCACTGGTAAGCTGCAGCCCAGGCCAAAAGCCCCCAGCTTTGTTGGAGATTGAATCACCCCTGTGTGATACTTATTTTTGGTGCGCTTTTTGGTTGATTACATAAGCACTTAGAGCGCACACTTAGAGTACATTTTGGTACTGTTCCCTCAGTAGTTGAGTCACTACTGAGGCTGCCTACAGCCTTTTTCTACAGGTTATGAGCCCCACATAGTGCAGAAGAAAATTTTATTAGAGGCAACTTGCGGTCAACTCGAAACAAGTGACTACTCAACAATCTACTACTGTCCTTACTCGAAAGCTATTGGATAATACAATGGATGGATTACCTACCCGAGCTCACACACAATGGGCACAATTGGACAACTTATGCAAGTTTGGTCCTATGCGCCATTTCTGACGAAGGCTTGATGGGGTTCCTGGTCGGGTCTGAAAGACGACCTACACATCCAGCAGAGCTTATAGGTCGTGGTGAGGGTTGGACGCCCCAGACTGACGACGAACGAGAAGAGGTCGCAGCATGGCGAGCTGCCGACCAGTTGTGGACACAGCGGAATGCGATGGTAAACTACACCATCGTCTGCAGTATTCCGGATACCATTTTTGGCTCTATGCTACACCTAAAGTCGCCACTCGAAAAGTGGACCTACCTTGAAGATCACTTTGGTCGAATTCCGAGACCAGAGTGTTGGCTAGTTGCTGAGGAAGCCGAGCAACGAAGCAACTCAAATATGGCTACAGAAACTGGTCAGGACACTCACAACAGTGATGATGAGTCAAGAGACCTACCTGGTAGCCAAAACGAACCTACAGACAGCCCAAGCGACTGTGCTGAGACTGAGGCTGGGCAAGCAAACCCCAAGCCTGAGGTCGTAGATGCACAGCACTTGAAACCTTACCTACGAGGGATGGAGGTTGAGGCTATAGGCTCAAAACAGCCAGCAGAAGGCACGAACGTGCTCAAGGCACCTGACGAGGGTAGTCAGTGTGCAAGCGACAAGGCCGAAGAGGAGGACGACTTACCAATGAGCTCTGACGCTCTCGAAACTCCTGGGGACCTACCATTCACTTCAAGCGAATGTGCCGAGACCCAGACTGGGCACACGAAGCCCGAGGACGAGGTTGCAGACACGTGGCACGTAGTGGATGTCCTACCCATGTTTGAGGTGGGGAGTATAGGCCAAGCATGGTATGGCAAACATGCGAAGGAACTCCAAGCACCTAACGAGGGTGGTCAGCACACAGACAACAAAGTCGAGAGGAGCCGAGACTTACCGAAGTCAAGCTCCGAGGTTCTCAAGCCTATGTCTATCGAAGACAGTCAGCGCGCCTGGACGAACAGCGAGACGATCGCTAACGTACCTGATCCACCCAGCACACTCACAAAGCATCCTACCCCACAAGTCGAATCTTCTATGCTGCGGAAATGGCCTTTGGCACAAGCATGTAGTGCTACGACTACAAAGTTCGACCTATCGTGCACGAGGAGAAGTGGCAAGCGACGAGAGATGAAGCATCTCAAACTTGACTGCAAGCGGGCACCCAGATGCCCACAGCGAACCTACCAAAGTCACTCCACATGCGAAACCCCACCTGACGAGGCTCGGGGGATGGGGGTGTACAGTTCAGCTAGAGTTGGTTGGGGGGACAGCACAACGACTGGGTCAATAATGATGACACTGGAGATAAGAGGGCTTAGTGCCAGAACAGTCGAACTGCGGGCCCACTTACCACATTGGGATACGACCCGAAAGGAGCCTGATAAGGCTGGGGATACCCATGGTGGAGGTGATGACGCAGCTAGCAAGGACATCCTCGACTCACGCGGAGTCGAGAAAACATCACTAGCTAACAGCGGAAGTCAGCAGGGAGAGCGAAAGACGAGATGGCGGAACGGCTTACCTGCACCACCAGAAACGCCTCCCAATGGTTTCATACACCCTCCTAGGACCCTCACAGACAGATACTGTCACGGCAGGATCAAAACGGACCTGCAAAAGCTCAGTACAGGGCGAGAAATGGAATGGCGGCAGGGCGGCTCACCTGTATCACCTGTGCCACCTCCAAACGGCACCTACTACATCCATAAAGCATCCAAGGGCCTCCGACATCGTGCAAGACTCAGGTCGAATGCAGAAAACAAGTCGTGGCAGGCCAAATGGTCCATGGCTGTATGAAACCAGCCTACATGGGACAACTTACCTGGTAAGGGGGAGAACGGCAGGTGGGGGCATGGTGATGCAATTAGGAGTGGATACGCCGACTCGCGCAGAGTCAAAGAATCACCGCTAACTGACAATGGAGGTCAGCACAGTGAATATGAGGCAAAACGGCCGAGGCACTCACCTGCACCACCCGCGCGATCTCCAAATAGCATACTGGACATGCCTACACTCTTCACGGACCTATGTCGACGTGAAAGAGCAAAACCGAAGGCTGAAAATGTCAGCAACGCGCATTCGAGGCAAAGCGCCTACCTTACCCAGACGGCCCTCAAACGGCCACTTCCGCTCCTCCCTACACACTCGAATCGATCCCTGGACGCTACCAGAGGGTCACAGACGACAAACGTACGCTGTAACGGAGTCAGGCATGCGTGGAAAGTCAAAACGAGAGGGCGAACATACTGGATAGCGCGCATTCTCATGCAGCTGCTCCAACCCTTCTCAATGCCCTCCAAACGACTTCGACACCCTATGGGAGGGTTACGGATAATGAAGATAGGCTGTAGTGAAGTCAGGAGCACCAGAGAAACCGAAACGAGAGGTCATACGCACTGAATAGCCGGCATTCTCATGCGGCTGCAGCAAATCCTCTCAAACCCCTCAAGGCGATTCCGGAACATTGCTAACACCTACTGGGAGGAGGGGGTGCCACCTGAATTGACGCGGAACAACACGAAACGGCCGAGAAATCTTCGTACGGCCAAACGGCTGCCTTGCAGCAGCAGCATAAGGCGAGATAGCGAGCTCAGGGCCAAACGGCTGAACGACTCACCTGCGCCATCGAAACCTGCTCGAAGCGACTTCACACACACTCCTTGGACCCTTAGGAACTTGCGCCGACGCGCTACGATCAAGACGAGATCTAAAAACGTCAGTACAATCGAAACAAGAGGCAGCAAGGCCTCCGGACTTACCATTCCCATTCCGCCACCTCGCGAGCTTGCGAGACCCCTCTGGAATGTTGCAAACACTTACTGGCGACATGGGATACCCCTGGACGAACGCGAAACATCGAAACTCTATTGTTATTCGATACGGCGCCCTAGCGGCAATGGTACAAGGCAAGACGACGCGCGCACACGACGCGCATTCCGAAAGAGGAAGTTGCCACAACGCAACGACGCGTCGACACAGCCACACGTACACTCGTTACACACACGGACTCGAAGCTCACTTGCAGCAGAATACACACTCGTTTATTGAATTATTGAGTATACATTCATTGAGTTCTTATTTTCTGCACTTCTACTTATCACACAGTGGAGCTTCAGGGGGTGTGTTGGAGATTGAATCACCCCTGTGTGATACTTATTTTTGGTGCACTTTTTGGTTGATTACATAAGCACTTAGAGCGCACACTTAGAGTACATTTTGGTACTGTTCCCTCAGTAGTTGAGTCACTACTGAGGGTAAGTCTACTATTTGCTTAGTATTTCCATACTTACTGATAGCCTGTAGCTGCCTACAGGTACATCTAATATAATAGTAGTTGAGTCACTACTGAGGCTGCCTACAGCCATTTTCTACAAGCTTTTGGGCTGAGCTGAGCCCTATATGGGGCTTGTGGGGGCTCATGGCCCAGCCTGTGGTTTCCCCAGGCTGTCAGATAGTTACTTCCTCAGTAACACCAAGCTACTATATTAATATCTACCTGTCAGATAGTTACTCTACAGGTTGTCAGTAAATATGAAGCTAAATAGAAAGAATGACTCACTCCTCAGTAACACCAAGCTACTGAGGAGACTAGAGGAAAATTTACTCTACTGTAGTCCGCTTTTCTGCTTATGTAAGCGACTAATCTTCGCACCTAAAGAATGACTACTCAGGGGGCAGTTTATATTCCAACACTCCCCCATAAACTGCAAGGATTAAATGATAGAAATGCAAAAATGAATGTACCCATGTGTGAAGCAAGCAAATGTTGTCTAGTTCGAATTCTTGAAGTGTTGACGCGTTGTGATGTGGCGTGATTACCCGATTTGGCCACGCGCGGCTCTGTGGCTGTTGCGTCGTCTCGCGCTCGTACGTGCAGCCTCGCTGATGCTGCCGCTGCCTCCCCAGTCGGTTTCTCGTACTGGCGGCTCCCCCAGATTGCTTGTAGGATCTCCGAGGTAAGTTCTGATGCGATTTCTACAGGTTTCGTTGCTCCGAAGACTTCGTTTGGCCTCGAGTTGGCCCTGGTAAGTTCCCTGCTTATCTGCCCCTTGTCTCACGTCTCTAGGCTCTGTTTTCTCTCGTTTTCGATGACGGCCAGTAGGGATGACCTCGCGGGGGTGCTCAGCGGGTTGTATGGGGGGCGTAGGTAAGTTCCACTTCGTGCTTTTGCCTCTAACCTTGTTCTGACCCATTTCTCCATCAGATAGTGATTTTCCTTCATCGTCGCTCGCTTCTATACTCCCAAATGTATATTTTCGTCGACCTGTTGGTAGGATATCCCCAGATATATAGACGCTGGTTTCTCCAACTCGAAATTTGGCTTTGGGGGTAAGGCGCTTCTCGTGTGTGCTCCGTTTGGAGTTGTTTTTGAGGTTTCCGCGAACGCTCGGCTCGTTTTCGTGGTCGCTCGACCCATTCGCTGTCTCGCCCTCGAGCGCGCAGTTGTTCTTCATCACCATTGGGCTCCAGTGCCCACAGCTCTGGCATAGAGTAAGTTTTTCTTGTATAGCGCTGGCTGTCGCTGCCGCGCTCTCAGCTTCAGGTAATTCTTCTTCATCAACTTCGGTGAGCCAGTCTGACAGCTCCTCATCCTCGCTAGAATATTCTGCGTGTGCAAGCCACACTCCATCGGGCTCGGCATCGCTTGCCATGCCGCTCAACTCGTCTGCAACTGCAGCTTTCTCGCTTGCTTTCTCGCGCTCTTTTCCTTTTGAGTGGCTAACCTCATCCTTCTCCTTTGTAGCCTTTTCTTTAGTCGTTTGGCAGTCTCGCGCCATGTGGCCGTACTTGCCACAGGTATAGCAATCCCCATGTATCCTCCTCTGCCTTGAATCTCCAGAAGCAGTATATGCGGCATCTTCGCCACTCTCGTTTGTAGGCTTTTGCGCGCCCAAATTTCGGCTGTCATACGCGTCCAGCACAGTTTCCATAAGTATGTCTGAAGTTATCGCTGTTCCTGTAACTTTCGAGAGAGCCATGACTGCGCCGATTTGCGCCTGGTACGAGTTTGGAAGGGAGCTTATAATAATCGCAGTAAAGCTTTCGTCCGTCGGTGCCTGATCCATCGAAGCTAACTGTTCACGCATGTCTCGTAGGGTATTGAAGTGCTTGTGCACGTCCTCGCGCTCTCGACAACGTAAGTTTTGCATCTTTCGAAGGATTTCGACCGCTACAACTCGGGATCGCTGCTCGAAGAGCTTTGCAAGATGTCTGAAGATTTCGCGTGCCGTTCTGAGCCTTTTAATCTGTGTGAATAGAGTGTCTGGTAGTGTTCCGGCGATTTGCTGCTTGACGACGGCCTCGCCCATTCGCCACGCCTTCATTTCGGCCTTCCAGACTTCAACCTCTTTCCTTTCAGCTGAATTTGTTGGGGACCAACTCTCCCCTCGACCATCGAGTGATTTCGGATCTTCGGGCTCAGTCTCCGAGCCGTCTAAGTGCCCTCCAAGGCCTCGTGCCTCGACTGACCATATAAGTCTATCCTTGTAGGTGACCCAGTTCGTGCCGTCTGCCGCGAGCTTCGGCACCTTCAAAAATTCATCTCCAAGTTTCATTTCGAAGGACATCTCGTAGTTCTGCTTTTGGTAGTCTTCTGTAGTTCTTCTCTCGCGCGCAGTTAGAGCTCGGGGCTCATAACCTGTCAGATAGTTACTTCCTCAGTAACACCAAGCTACTATATTAATATCTACCTGTCAGATAGTTACTCTACAGGTTGTCAGTAAATATGAAGCTAAATAGAAAGAATGACTCACTCCTCAGTAACACCAAGCTACTGAGGAGACTAGAGGAAAATTTACTCTACTGTAGTCCGCTTTTCTGCTTATGTAAGTGACTAATCTTCGCACCTAAAGAATGACTACTCAGGGGGCAGTTTGTATTCCAACACAGGCCCCAAGCCCTTGGCTTCAGGCTGTTATGCTGGAGTGCACATTTATCCTAACAAAGGATAAGTGCAGGGATCGACAGCAATACTAAGACTTCGAGACGATGAGGCTTTCAGACTCCTTGGCCAGCATAGACAATATCTCCGAAGAATGGTGATAGTTTTATAGTGGTTGCAAAGTAGCGAAAAGATAAAGTACAAGGCGAGTAGCTAGGGTCTTTATATACCCTACAGATACACAGCTACGAGCCACCAAGACACTGACGAGCCACAGCAACACACGAGTCAGGGAAGTACCTAAGTACGAGAAAGGCAACAATGTGCGGCATGTGCAGCTACAGTACAAAAGACGAGTTGATGAACGAAGGGATGGCTGATGAGCATAGGCGAGACCGGTGAGCCGAAACAACATTGATGAGTCACAACCGATGTTGAACCAGTTACCAAAACATGAGACCGTCAGGTGACGTGTCGGGAATGATACGGGATGTGGCAAGGGCCGATACGATAATAGCGGCGACGATTACGACAAGCAGAGTGGCGTAGGTGTGAAGTAGAGGTGGGATGCAGGAGTCACACTGCAAGCATTTCTCAATGTTCCTTCAGAAAACATGCTGAAAAAATGGAGGGAAGAGATACTCTTTTAATTTGGATGTTCAGAAAGAAAAAATGCAAAAATAATGTTTCATTTTCTTCCATAAAATATGAATTGATGCTAATGCCAATTAGAGTAGAAGCTAATGGACATTACCATCAATCTGTGTTTCTGCACAGAGAAGACAAAGAAAATATTGCATCTTTTCAGATAAATCATCCAAAATAAAAGAGCATCTCTTTTCTCCATTTTTTCAGTATGTTTTCTGAAGAAAAATTGTGGAATGCTTGCAGTGTCAGCAGTGGAAAGAAGGGAGTTTTGTAACATTACCCCCCCATTAAGATTGGCGAGCCCCTGATCGACGATGGCCTGAGGTACACGTCGCTGGCAGTGTACGATGGGGCAGGGGCGACGAAGGGGAGTTGGAGGGTAAAGATATGAGTTTGTCGGGTGAGGTCCAACATGAGCCTCTTCCGTGACGACAAGACCAATGTCCCAAGAACTCACAGTCAAAGCAGGCATAGGGACAGAGAGGATGGTCGCATGGTACAGGAAGGCGTCCACCAAGATAGAGCCACAGGTGATCATTGAGGGCGAGGGCGATAAAAGGATGGGCAGGGATCTTGTTTTGAGTCTGTACGATGTTATGGATAAAATGGAAATCTAAGTCGTGACAGGCTTTTTCTAACAGATCAACCCAAGCATAAACAGTTCCGCCGTTTCTTGCTGAGTCAGCGACGATGGTTGCGGCTTGGCGGAAAACCCTTTCGCACGTGACTTCCTCTTCTTCTCGGAAGGGCGGTGGTGACGTTGGAGTCTCTCTTTTAGGGACAGATAGCCGGTCCATGCCAACTCCAGTAGGCGGTCCTCGTCTTGTTTCGACATCTCCAGAACACAGCCCCGGAGATACTCCCCTGGCATGCATTTCCGTTCTGACCATCGCACGAAGTTGCGATCTTCCATCCGTGATTGCAGAAGCAACCTCGCATAGGGCATCCAACCCAGATCACATGGATCTATCAGTACCTTTGACGTGAAAGGAATGAGCTACCTCTGGCCCTATGTCCTTATGTACGAGAGTGATGACATCGTGTTGGACATCACCCATAGTGCTCACGGTTGCATGTAGGAGACTTTCAACATAAGCAGCCTTGTGTTCCAGATCGCAATCTTGAGTATTCTCCAGGAACTGGGGGACATATGATGCAACTACATACGTCTGATCCTTGGAAGATCTGACACAGCAGCCGTAAACGTTCACGTTGTTCTCCTGTTGTCCCGTCAAGTGTGTACCCTTTGTTGTACTTCGTGAGAAGCCAACAATAGTCGAAGAATTCTGATGTCGTGGGGCCCACTTGGGAGGATGCAGGGTCGTCGGAGTTACGGCAGGGAGTCCTGGTACAGGGTGGAAGGTGCTCGCATGATATGGGTCGGGCGAGGGGTAAAGCGGGAACTGGGTCGGAGTCATTTGGGTTTGGCCCTTCGTTAGGGTCATAGTCGTAGGGGGCAGCTGACAATCTATCCACGAGCAGGATGACGGAGATAGGGGTGGTAGGACATGCTCGTTTCTTTCCTTTGCCGGCCCTCGGGCCAGGCTTTTTGAACAATAATCCCCCAAGAGGGATGAAGGCGGAGGAGTCTGAAATGGGTTCAACTGAGGTGGTGGAGACCTCACTCGTTCTGGTCGACACCGAGCCAGTGGGGGCAAGGTGGGATACCTTGGGGACAGGGCATGTGGTGGGTACTGCGAGTGGTGTGGCTGGGGAGAAGTCCATTGAGACAAGGGTAGAACCGGCAAAGTCGGATTCATGAAAATCATCAAAGTAGTAGTCAGATCCAAGGTTTTCTGTGTTGACTGAGTGAGGCGATGACATTTATATGGTGAGGCGATGAGCAAGTTTGTATTCGTAAAGGGCTTCCTCAGCATGCTCCTTTATATTGCTTTCCGGTTCCCAAGTATTCAACGAATGGGGAAATCCTTTCCACTTCACCAAGTACTCATGCTCCTTCCTGCGTCCTCTAGTGCGGTGGTTTAGGATAGCCTCCAGCTCCCATTCGACCTCATCATCCACCAACTCTGGTAACGGCTGACCTGGGGCGGGTCTGTACTCATCAGTTTCCATATAAGGAAAGACCCTTGATGTGTGAAACACTGGATGAACCTTCCACATAGGCAGTAGCTCTAGCCGTACCGCCACAGGCGATATTAATTCAGTAACCTGAAAAGGGCCTAGCCTTCTCAGTTTGAGTTTGGCTGACTGGCCCTGGGTTCTAAGATTCGCCGAATCGAGCCAAACCTTATCTCCCACTTTAGGTGGCATATAGCTTCCTTTGCTTCGGTTCTTCATCACCTGTTGTGCCTTCTTATGGGACAACATAGCCAGATCTCGGTTTAAAGCCAAGGACTGTAATCGTTCGTCTACCGATGGGGTGGCGGTTACCCTGGCTTCCGGATATGGGGAGGGGTTATACCCGTAGAGCAGGGAGAAAGGGGTTTGTCCATGAACCGAATGTATTTGCGAATTGTGTGTGAACTCAGTGTCAGGGAGTTTGCGTGCCCAGGACACTGCAAGCATTTCACCATGTTTCTTCAGAAAACATGCAGAAAAAATGGAGGGAAGAGATACTCTTTTATTTTGGATGATTTTTCAGAAAAAATGCAAATATAACTTCATCTTCTCCATGCAGAAACATGGATTAATGGTAAGGTCCATTAGCCTCTCTCCTAATTGGCATTAGCACCAATTCATGTTTTCTGGAAAAAAATAAAACATTATTTCTCCATTTTTTCTTTCCAAACATCTAAAATAAAAGAGTATCTCTTCCCTTCATTTTTTCTGCATGTTTTATGAAGAAACATTGTGAAATGCTTGCAGTGGGAGTTTGGAAGTTCAGCGCAATAACATCGCAGGTATGTTTCCAGTTCCTGGTTGACTCGTTCACTTTCCCCATTTGTCTGAGGGTGATAGGCCGTAGACAACTTTCTTCTGATCCCCATAGCCTTGTACAGTTCTTTGGTGAAGGCAGAGGTGAACTGCGGTCCTCGATCAGATATGACACTTTGTGGCAGTCCGTATCATTGATAGATATGTCATTGGAACAGCCTGGCTAATTCCACCAAGTCAGCGGTTTTGTTGGTTGGTACAAACACCACTGCTTTAGTCAGCCCTTGGTCAACCACTGTAAGGACTGAGTCATAGCCTTCAGCCATGGGTAGATCCATAATAAAGTCCATGGATATCTGCTGAAATGGAAGGGGGTTTATAGGGGTGTCATTGGGCGTTACTGGAGGGGTGACCGGGTGAGTTATGACCTTGTTGGCCTGACAAGTCGGGCATCCTTTGACATAATCCCGAATCGTCTTCCACATTCCGGGCCACCATACCTCTTTCACCATTTTCTTTGTCATAGCTTTTACTCCAGGATGTCCTGCCAATGGATGGTCGTGGTATTCCTGCAAACACTGTTTTCATGTAGTTGGTGGGATATATAGCCTTTGTTTATAGCGACGTGTTCTGTCTTTTGCGGCTACCACCTGTTCATTGTCTTTGGAGAGTGTAGAATCCTTTGGCGTTTTGCTCGTGGCACGTTCATACACCTCCTTGGAGATAGCATAGACCCCTTTTTCTCTTCTACCATCTCTTGGCTCAACGTGACTGTCTGAAGATATAGGGGCTTGAACCCAGTTTTGATCGGATGTATCGGAATTCACCCCCCCGGAAAGCCACATAGCTTTGGGCAGAGCAGCTGCTGTTGTAGCCGGTTCCTCGCCATGGTCGGATCGATGGGATAAGGCGTCAGGGGCACCCATTAAGCGTCCAGACTGGTGAGAAAAGAGAAGTGGGTATCCTTGCAGTGTGTCAAGCCATTGGGCTTGTCGTGGTGTGAGTTTCTGCGGATGTCGCCAATAGGTTAGGTTTTTGTGGTCTGTAAAGACCACTGTTGGTTCAACAGGAGAGATAAGATAGTGGCAGAAAGCATCCAGTGCATGGATGACTGCCAACATCTCCAGGTCAAAGACCTGATACCTTTGTTTGGTGCCTTTAAGAGATTCCGAGAGGAAATGACACGGGTGCCATTCATTGTCAGGGCCTTTCTGCACCAACACCGCGCCAGTTCCAACTTTTGATGCATCGGTGAAGAGTGCGAAAGGTTTACGGTGATCCGGGATTTGTAGGACTGGTGCTGAACACAGAAGCTCCTTTATTTTCCGAAATGCAGCATCCTCTTCCTGATGCCAATGCCACTTGACCTCCTTTTTGGACAGGTTATGTAATGGTTTTGCTATTTGTGAGAAGGATGGTATAAACCTCCTATAAAAATTGCAAAAGCCTAAGAACGAGCGAACATCTCGTAAGCAGTGAGGTGTTGGCCAAGTTTCAATGGCGTCAGTTTTGACCGAAACTGTCTGAACATTTCCTTGTGTTATTTTCATACCAAGGAATTCCACTTCTTCGGCCTTGAATAGGCATTTGGAAAGCTTGAGGCGTAACTGTTCCATTTTGCAGATGGCAAGGAACTCCTTGACATATCGCCGAAGCTCCAGTAGCGTTTTGGCATGTACCACCACGTCGTCCATATATCCACACTGTTGCCTACGCTGTAATTGTGCTGCAAAGGTAGTGTCCATGAACCTTTGGAAAGTCGGGGGAGAGTTACATTGTCCAAAGAACATGACTGTCGGTTCGAACAAACCCCTGGGGGTTAAGAAGGCGGCTTTCCATTGGTCCTCGGGTTTTACCCGTACGTTGGTAAAACCCCACCGCACATCGAACTTCGCAAAATACTTGGATTCACAAAGCTCGTCCACCAATTGTGGAATGTTTGGCAACGGATATGAATCATGGATCGTGTTTGAGTTAAGATATCGGTAGTCTTGTCACTGCAAGCATTTCACAATTTTTCTTCAGAAAACATGCTGAAAAAATGGAGGGAAGAGATACTCTTTTACTTTGGATGATTTGCCACAAAAAATGCAAATATAACTTTATCTTCTCTGTGCAGAAACATAGATCAATGGTAATGTCCATGAGCTTCTACACTAATCGGCATTAGCATCAATCCATGTTTTCTGAAAGAGAATAAAACATTATTTCTGCATTTTTTCTTTCCAAATATCAAAATCAAAAGAGTATCTCTTCCCTTCCTTTTTTCAGTTTGTTTCCTGAAGAAAAATTATGAAATGCTTGCAGTGTGTACGAGCCTTTTCTTGCCGTCCTTTTTTGTGACGAAGAACACTGGTGCCGACACTGGCAACTCAGAAGGCACGATCTTTCCACATGCCAAATTTTCATCAAGGAATTCGTCGAGTGCTTTCAGTTCATCCGGAGACATTGGATATAATGTAGCCTTCTTCATAAGTTCCTTGTTCTCCTTCCTGAATTCTTCCTTAGTTCAGATTTCGTGATCAAGGTTTTTCCGAAATCAAGGAAGGGGTACATTCTCTTCGGAGAACACTTCGGTGAACTCTTGATACTCTTTCAGCAAATCCAGAACAGCGATTGGTTTTGTGTTCATTTCTAACTTGGTAGAAATCGTGGTTCGATTAACAGAGGCGATCTTGTCCTCATGTACATCGGCCTTGTTTTTCGGGGACTGCTTTGGAGATTTACCCCACCCTTTAATTTTCCGAGTCTCCCAGTTGATAATGGGTTTCTCTTTTCGAAGCCAAGGCATGCCAAGTATGACATGATCCTTCTTTTCCAGAGGTCCTACAAAGCAAAGAACATTACACAGTCTTCCTTTTACCTCTGCTTTCAAATAACATTTCCTGGTGATAGGTCAACTAGTGGTTCCGTCGAAACTCACCACCTTCCAAGGCCTCTTGACCTTGTATGTTTTGACATTTAACCTTGACGTGATTTCTGGCCCAATCAAATTGATCTCTGCTCCGCAGTCAATTAAAGCGCTAACTTCCGCTTTATAGTCAATCAGCTTGATGTATCCATGGGGGGAATGAGCACACATATTGGATTCATCCTCGATACTGGATACATTATAAGCAGATGACACACGAACAACAGGCACACTGGATGGAAGTGGATCAGAGTGCCTTTTTAAAAATCCTTTGGAAGGTGTTTTTTGACTGAAGCGTGATAGAGGTTTTTGGGTCTGCCATAAGACTTGATTTCTTTAACCTCCTTAGGTTTGGGCAGTTCCTTGCACTCTCTCTTGATATGGCCTTCGTCTCCACAATTATAACACCTGATGGCGTGCACCTTTCTAGTTCCCCATCCATGAGTTCTGCCTTTATCAACATCCATGGCGTTAGGATCATGTGAAGGAGTTTGTTGCTGATAATTAAAGAACATCGTAGGGGCCCCTTTGCCATCAAGGATTTTCTTGCTTTCAATTTTGCTAACAGCTTCACCAGCTGTGACGATCCAGTTGGATACTGTGACTGGGTTGCGATGGTCGAGAACCCAATCTTGGATTTCCTTTCTAAGACCTTTTCCAAAGAATATTGCTCCGTTGAATGAGTTATCTCAAAACTTGGCACAGTTGAATAAGGCCATGAAGTGGGCAACATAGTTTTCGAGAGGGGCAGATCCTTGGGTAAGGGTGACAAGCTCAAGTTGAGCTTTGGCTTTTTGATCCCCACTAGCGAATGTGGCCTGGACGGTAGTTTCAAAATTTTCCCATGTGTCGTTATAGGTGGTGAGACCACTATCCGCATGTTCGTTAATGTAGTTTTCAGCGAACGCAGTGGTGGATCCTTCTGTCATATAAGAGAGAGCTAAACCGATTTGAAGATGGTTGGTTATGTAGACATGTTGGTTAATTTGAAGGTACCCCTTTATTTGCGTAAGCCATACGGGAAGTCATTTATGATTGCCATTAAAGATAGTAGGCTTGTTAAGATTAAACTTGCATCCTCCATTAAGCTTTTCTTCCGAAGAACGGAAGGCACCAGGGTTGCGAATCCACTTTTGTCCGAAGGCCTTCGCAAGGAGGTCTTCCATTTCCTTTTCGGTCAGTTCCTGATTGAAAAGCAGAGCTCCAGACTTCTCGGCTTCCTGTCCGGAGCCCCCAGCTGCAATAGAGAGTCCTTCCATCACGTGAGACATTAAGGTTGCTAGAGATTCCTCTTCTTGGTCCGGGATAGGGATGTCTCCAGTTGCTGATCCGAAATCAGAAAGACCATCATCTATTAAGGGTTCTGTGTCGGTTTCTGACTCGGGTTCCTTTTCGCAATAAGCCCCTAGTATAGCCAGGTTACGAAGAGTAGAGGGAGGAGTAGGGGCTGAAGTCAACCCGTACTTGTGTGCGAACCTTCTTCCGGAATACTCAGTAGAAGTTCAAGGAGGGATAGGGGGTGCTCTTAGTTTTCCTTTTCCTATGGCTGAGGGAGGTGGTTTCGGGGGATGTTTAGGTTCTCTGGAAGACACCTTGGGCAATTCGTAGGGCGAGGTAGAGTAGGTTGAGGGATACGTTGATTATGATCCGTAGAAGGATTAATCGAGAGAGGAGGAGAGTAGCGGTGCTAGTTGCTTGACCCGTTGTAGGATCGACTAGCGAGCTTGTAGAGGCAAAGCTGAGCATCGTGTCCGAATAACAGTCACAGCAGTGGTTTGAGATCTTTTCACTTTTGTTATGCCAGAGTGCACGTTTATCCTAACAAAGGATAAGTGCAGGGATCGACGGCAATACTAAGACTTCGAGACGACAAGGCTTTCGGACTCCTTGGCCAGCATAGACAATATCTCCGAAGAACGGTGATAGTTTTATAGTGGTTGCAAAGTAGTGAAAAGATAAAGTACAAGGCGAGTAGCTAGGGTCTTTATATACCCTACAGATACACAGCTACGAGCCACCAAGACACTGACGAGCCACAGCAACACACGAGTCAGGGAAGTACCTAAGTACGAGAAAGGCAACAATGCGTGGCATGTGCAGCTACAGTACAAAAGACGAGTTGATGAACAAAGGGACGGCTGATGAGCATAGGCGAGACCGGCAAGCCGAAACAACATTGATGAGTCACAACTGATGTTGAACTGGTTACCAAAACATGAGACCATCAGGTGATGTGTCGGGAATGATACAGGATGCGGCAAGGGCCGATACAATAATAGTGGTGACGATTACGACAAGCAGAGCGGCGTAGGCACGAAGTAGAGGTGGGATGTGGGAGTTGGCAGCGGAAAGAAGGGAGTTTTGTAACACAGGCCGAGCTGGGCTGGGAAAACACTATGTTGAAGCCATGCATCTCTCCTTTCACTATTACAGCTGTTTGCAGAAATGATGGCAGTCGCATCATGAATTTTACCAATTATAGACTATTGGGACTTAGTAGAATTTTCAATGATTATCTTGACTATGACCATAATGGTCTTTTGTGCCATCTCTTGTGATGTGAAACTGGCTGCCATTCACCTCTATGAACACAGCCTAGTGGATTTCCTTGATATACTTGAAGTCTGTGACATGTCTTCCCACACCTTCTACCAAATCCTCAAGCTATGGCAAGAAATGGGTGATGTTGTGAAACCGCTGGACAAAAACAAGTGGGGGGTGGCCCTGCCTTCTTGACTGTGAAGACATCAAATACCTTGTACAGCTCATTCACCAGAAGCCTGACTACTTTCTCAATGAGCTTCTCCACCTGCTTCAGACTAACTGCTTCATCTCCATTCACTTCTCTGTCATTCACCAAGAACTGGAATGTGCAGGGATGAGCTGTAAAAAACTGAAGAGTATTTGAAGACAGCTGATAGACAGAGAATGCTCAGCTGTATGATAATGCACTACTGTACAAACATGTCTGGACCTGATAGACAGAGAATGCTATTGTAGAACATCAGTCCTGTCTATTGTACAACAATGAAACATACCTCAGCCATATGATAATGCACTGAGGGAAAGAGAAAAGAATCTGTGCTGTATCCATACATGTCCATGTATCACATGACGATGATAAGTGTTGATGCTGTGAGAGTCTAAAGTCTACAATGCTAAGTCCTACTGGTCACATTCCAACACACCCCCTCAGCGAGACACCAGTGAAAGACCTGCTTGATGACCTTGGAAGGATGCTCGTGCAAGAAGCTTAGTGAGAATATCCACAACATTTTGATGCATTGGAATCCACTGGAGAGTGAACACCCCCTTACTGACATGTTTGCAAAGAAAGTGATAGTGTACATCGATGTGTTTGGTGTGAGGGTGATTAACTGGGTTAGAGGAGAGAGAGACCACACCCATATTGTCTGCATGAACCATGAAAGGAAGAGTAGATGTTTGATGAAAAGAACATATTGCTGAGTGCAACCAAAGGCCCTCCTGCACACATGCAGTGAGTGCCATATATTCTGCCTCTGTTGATGAAAGAGTGAGCATGTGTTGCTTCTTTGAAGCATGAGCAACTGGACCTCCATAGAAGAACCAGATGTATCCCATTATTGAAACATGATCTGCTGAACATGTTGCCCAGTCTGAATTGCTAAAGGCATAGGGGAGATGATTAACGTTTGGGTTTCCATAATGGATATGAAGAGACTTTGTCCCCTTCAAATAATGGAGTAAACATTTTGCAGCAGCAAAATGACATGACTCTGTGTGGGTGCACTGTTGAGCTAGGCATTGGACTGCCTGAGTGATATCTGGATGGCTACATGTAGCAAGATAAGTGAGCTCCCCAATGACCTTTTGATAGGCATGTGTTAGGTCTGGAACATCAGGGAAGACATCTGTATCTTGTCCAAAGGAGTGGTTTGGATCTGTCACATCCATGACGCGCGTGCAAGGTCCAGACCACAGTCTGACTATCTGAGGTGTCGTTCTAGCCCTACGGGCTCCCATCACGAAACTCCGTTCTGTCTTTGGTTTGACTTACAATCTGTTTCTGTTTCTGTTTCCATATTTAGTATGTTTCTCTCATGCTTCTAAGTGACTCGCTACACTACCATACCCATATATCTTACTAATCCCCATACCATCCAGCTATCCGGTGACTACCGACTTACCTTACTAATGGCTCACTAATATTGTTATTCATCTGTACTGCACTCTGGTAGTCGCTACACCCCGGACATTGCATTACACTTTTCTCTGTACTATAAAAGCTTTGTACATATGTTGTAGCACGTCAGTTCGAATATCGAATAAGATACTCATTGATCTCACTCAACTCCAGACAGTCTCTGGATAGTTCCGACCTCTGGGACTCGGCAGGAACTAGTGTACTAAGTTGTACACTAAACTCCGACTACCTGGACTTTCACCCTAGCTCTCCTCTGCCCTCGGACCCCCTCAGAGACCATTGAGAACCGGTCTTGACAGTATATTCGAACTCAATCCCTGCATGAGCCCACAAAACCCCCACGCCATGACTATGACTACCTGACTCTGTTCCCACTCCATGGCTGTTGAAGCTTCGGAACAAGCTGCGATCAACAATATGCACGAGTCTAGTGCACATATCGCACTAGCAAGCCGCCAACGCCCTCCACCATTGGTGAGCCAATTTCGAAGTTTCTCCACCAGGGGTGAACCCCTTGCTACCCTGACTCCTAGAACCAGCTCCTCCAATAGACGTTCCTCATCCATGGCACGACCAACCCCAGACCCCTTTGGAGGTGATGACCCCAGAGATGACGGTCCTGGAGATGATGGTCCCGGAGACGACAACAACAATGACAATGATGATGACAACGATGGCAACCCTTTCGTCGATGCCCCAGAACAGCTAGACCCCCAACTGGCGGTCTTGCAAAATTTGGCAACAGCCGTCGACCATCTGTCATGATCCACCTGTCGCTCCGACAACACCTCGTCCTCACATGCTAAAGTCCGAGAGCCGGACACCTTCGATGGAACTGATCTGAAGAAACTCCAGACATTCTTAGTCCAATGCGAACTATGTTTCCAAGATCGTCCCAAGGCATTTTGCCTTGATAGAAACAAGGTTACATTCGCCCAGTCATATCTCAAAGGAATGGCTCTTGAATGGTTCGAGCCAGACCTTCTAAACTCCGGAGATCCAGCAGACTGCCCACTCTGGATGGACAGCTGGTTGGATTTCATAGCAGATCTCCAGACAACTTTCGGACCCCATGATCTGGTCGTGGACACCGAGCACCAGCTCAATCACCTCCACATGAAAGAAACACATCGTGTAAACCGTTTTGTGGTCGACTTTAATAGATTGGCATCGCAAGTCCAAGGTTACAGAGATGGCACTCTCTGCCACCTGTTCTACACCGGGCTCCCAGACCGCATCAAAGATGAAATCAGTAGGGTTGGGAAGCCCACTACTCTATATGGGTTGCGTGCGTTAGCCCAAGAAATTGATGTGCACTACTGGGAGCGCAAGGACGAGATCTCTCGTCAAGCAAAGTCCTCCGGCAACAACTCCGGAAACAACTCCAGAGGTAAGGCCAACTCGAACAAGGGGGACAAGCAGAAGACTGGTAATGCCAATCCCCAATCTGGTAGTAACCAGCAAACTCTGTCTACCTCGAACCCCAAGCCTCTGAACAATCAGAACTCCGGAGCACTGTCCACATTATCCAACAAGCTCGGTAAAGACAGCAAGTTGACACCTGCTGAGCAGAAGAGACGTTTCGAGCAGAACCTGTGTATGTTCTGTGGAAACCCCAGGCACAAGGCCAAAGAGTGCCCTAAATCTACATCTCGCACAGCTAAGGCTCACGCAACCATGGTTACTGAGTCAGAAGCCAAACTGACTGCCTCCTCCAAGGCAAAAAAAAAAATAGAGTGCAACTCTCAGAACTCCGCACAGCCTGGGAGTTGTGTTGATACTGACTGTGCACCCTCAGAGGCACGACTCAACACATCCACTCTTTCAAATCCTAATTCATTAAAACCTTCTGTCACCCTCGACTTGTATAATATTCCGGACTTTCCAGCATTAATAGATTTGGGCTCGACCCATTGTTTTGTAGATTCTACTTTCGTCAATAATCACGGTCTTTCAACCTACTCCATCCCACCTCTCGTCCTCCATCTGTTCGATGGTGTGACAATGACATCAATCAGTAAAGCCTCAAACCTCTCAGTCTGTTTCCCCTCCGGAGATATCACTGACATGACTTTGCTTTGTAACTCCATTGGATTCTGAGTGTAAGATAGTTCTCGGACATAACTGGCTCACCCGTTACAATCCGTCGATTGAATGGGTACTGAGCAGTATTAAGTTCCAAAACCTTACACCTCATTTGCCAGCACTGACATTGCCCTCTGACTTGGAGTCAACTCCGAGAAACCCCATAGACGCCCCCCTGGGCTCTCTGGAAATCACCCTCCCCGAGCCGGTTGATAACTCCCCTCCACCCAGCACCCAAGCACCTAACATCTCCCTTGTCAATGCAGCGGCCTTCATCCACGCTTGCAAGCTAGATGGCTCAACCCAGTTCTCCCTCCAGATCCGACCTCAGGATGGTACCAAACTCCGGACTGCCACCATACAGGATACCCTGGACTTGTTGTCGGTACCCCCAGACTATCATGACTTCGCTAATGTGTTCAGCAAGGCCAAGGCAGCTACACTTGTGCCTCACCGGGAGTTTGACCTCAAGATAGAATTGGAGGAAGGAACTACTCCGCCATTGGGAACCCTCTACTCACTTTTGTCTGTTGAGCTTGCCGCTCTCCGGACCTTCATCGATGAAAATCTCACTACTGGCTTTCACTGCAAGCATTTCACAATTTTTCTTGCCAAAATATGTTGAAAAAATGGAAAGAAGAGATACTCTGTTATTTGGGCTGTGTTTACATAAAAAATGCAAATATAATATTTTGTTTTCTTTGTCTTTTCTGTGCAAAAAAATGAATTGATGGTAGTGCTGATTAGCTTCTATGCTAATGGGTATTACCATCAATCAATGTTTTGTGGAAAGTCATGCAAAGAAAAGAAAATATTATTTTTGCCTTTTCTCTTTGAAAACAGCTGTCAAAAAAGAGTATCACTTTCTTCAATTTTTTCAGCATGTTTTCTGAAGAATAATTGTGAAATGCTTGCAGTGATCTCGATGGATTTCATTGAACAACTACCAAACTCCAGAAACCATACCGCTATACTGGTCGTCATAGACTGTCTCTCGAAACAAGCCATATTCATCCCCACCAAGGATACAATCACCTCTCCACAACTTGCTAAACTATTCCTACTCCATGTCTTCTCCAAGCACGGAGTTCCCTCACACGTAACCTCCGACAGAGGCATGGAGTTCATGTCCCACTTCTTCTGGTCACTAGGCAAAGCACTGGACATGAAGCTCCATTTCACTTCCGGATATCACCCTGAAGGTGATGGTCAAACTGAACAAACTAACCAGACGTTGGAGCAGTACCTACGGGTCTACTGTAATTACCAACAGGACAACTGGTCCGAGTTGCTACCACTCGCAGAGTTTGTGTACAACAACGCTCCCAGCACTACAACTGGAGTTTCACCATTCTTCGCCAATAAGGGTTATCATCCTAATGTTACCATACACCCAGAAAGAGAGTTAACATCTTCTCGAGCTAGAGACTATGCAGTGGACTTAGACTCCCTACATATGTTCCTATGAGAAGAAATGAAGGAAGCTCAGCAGAGATACCAAGGTCCGGCAGATGCTAAAAGATCTCCACCTCCAGACTTTCAGATTGGAGATTTGGTATACGTCAAAGCAAAGTACTTCAGGTCCACACGACCTTCAAAGAAACTCTCTAGGCCCGTACCCCATCATCGCTCATGTTGGATCGTTATCCTTCACTATCCGACTACCTGACACTATGAAGTCTGTACACCCTGTGTTCCACATCTTGCAACTAGAACCAGCAACTCTGAATACTATCCCTAACTGTGTCCAACCTCCACCTCCACCCGTTGAGGTTGACGGAGAACCAGAGTACGAGATAGAGCAAATCCTGGACTCTAAACTGGACTACCGTAGGCGATGTCCACTGCAGTATCTAGTCAAGTGGGCTGGCTACGAAGGCACGGACAAGGAAACGTCCTGGCTCATAGCTACCGAATTAAGCAATGCCCCTGACTTAGTCGCGGATTTCCACAGAGCATACCCCCACAAGGATGGTCCATTGAGCACCATCCCACCTCAGAAATAAATGGACTTTTCGGAGTTTACTCCGTCTATGCTATGAAAACTCACGCTTGCTCGATTCTAAGATGGACACAACAGAAAATATATTTCAAAAAAAAAAGGAAAGAGGGGGGGGGGACAGGAAAATCTGAAGTATGATACAGACACAGATAAACTAAAATAACGACTAAATATCATCGTCGTTCATCACCCGGTTGACGAGAGTGGTCGTTGCCACTGCAAGCATTTCTCGATGTTCCTTCAGAAAACATGCTGAAAAAATGGAGGGAAGAGATACTCTTTTAATTTGGATGTTCAGAAAGAAAAAATGCAAAAATAATGTTTCATTTTCTTCCATAAAATATGAATTGATGCTAATGCCAATTAGAGTAGAAGCTAATGGACATTACCATCAATCTGTGTTTCTGCACAGAGAAGACAAAGAAAATATTGCATCTTTTCAGATAAATCATCCAAAATAAAAGAGTATCTCTTTTCTCCATTTTTTCAGTATGTTTTCTGAAGAAAAATTGTGGAATGCTTGCAGTGTGTGGTCTTCAGAACCTCAAAAGATTCTTCCAAAACCCCGGAAAGGTCCCAGACCTCTCTTGACATCGTTTCAATGGCCACCATGTTCTTCTCAATCGCCTTGACAATCTCTCCGAGCCGCCTGTCTAAGACCTCCGCCAAAGGGTCTTGACACAGAGCTTGCATGCGGGGGGCACAGGGCTTCGAGACGACCTCAACGTCCAGTGTATCGTCCACCTCCTCATCGTCAGCAGCTTCACCAAAGTGTGCCGACTTTCTCCATTTCCTTTTTTCTCCACCGCGAGGAGATGGAACAGTCGATGCCAGCTTCTCGGACTCTGGAGCCTTTGGGTTCAAGTTGCATTTTCCCTTGGTTTTCTGGCACCAGACGCATGACTTGCTATGCCGGTACCTGGCACGCATGGTTCACCGGCTTTGATGCAGGCAGAGCAAGCTTTTGCCTGCTCTGCGGACTTTCCGCTGACCGATGTGACACGCTGAGACTGGTATGGACTTGTCAATACAGAGTTTAGGGTGGTAAATACTGTTATGCACCGTGGAACTTTCCGCCTGCTGCGCCCGACGTGTCTCCTCAAGACGCCTCTTCTCCACTTCCAACTCATGGAGTTTCCTCTCCTTGGCTGCTTTCCTCTGAGCAGCCTCCTCGGCCTTTCTATGCTCCTCAGCTTTCTGATGTTCCTCAGCCTCCTTCACTTTCCGGACCTCCTCAGCTTGCCAGCATTCTTCTTCTTCGATTGCTGCCTGCATGGCAGCACGCTGACGACACTGTCATTCATCGAACTTTGCCATTTTCATGGTTGGTGGGTCGTCTGGATATTCTCGGAGCAGTTCATCGTCAAGTACTTCCCAGGCGATGCCTGTGGGGTTGAGGGAAGGTTTGAGTTGGGAAGGGGGAGCCATAGCGTTTAGAAGTTTAGGAATGGGTGTCTGGACTTTGACAAAGCCCTGTCGAGCTCTTTTTACCATGAAGTTTTTCAGACTCTGACAATGCGGACTTCGAAACTCTGAAGCGACACTTGAGCACAACAGGTGCCTCGAGGGCTTGGCCCTAAGAGGGGGATACTGTCACATCCATGATGCGTGCACAAGGTCCGGACCACAGTCCGACTATCTGAGGTGTCGTTCTAGCCCTACGGGCTCCCATCGCAAAACTCCATTCTGTCTTTGGTTTGACTTACGATCTGTTTCTGTTTCTGTTTCCATATTTAGTATGTTTCTCTCGTGCTTCTAAGCGACTCCCTACACTACCATACCTGTATATCTTACTAATCCCCATACCATCCGGCTATCCGGTGACTACCGACTTACCTTACTAATGGCTCACTAATATTGTTATTCATCTGTACTGCGCTCCAGTAGTTGCTACACCCCAGACATTGCATTACACTTTTCTCTGTACTATAAAAGCTTTGTACATACGTCATAGCACGTCAGTTTGAATATCAAATAAGATACTCATTGATCTCACTCAACTCCAGACAGTCTCTGGATAGTTCCAACCTCTGGGACTCAGCAGGAACTAGTGTACTAAGTTGTATGCTAAACTCCGACTACCCGGACTTTTGCCCTAGCTCTCCTCTGCCCTCGGACCCCCTTGGAGACCATTGAGAACCGGTCTTGACAATCCATGGGAAGCGATACTGGATTGGCCTCTGTCAGTCTGTACTCCTCGCAGAGGTGGTCAATATATGACTCCTGGTGGATCCATACCTTGTGGGTTTCTCACCTTCTCTTGATCTCAATTCCAAGGTATAACGATACAGGTCCTAGGTCACTGATGCTGAAATGCTCCCCAATCTTTCCCTTCACCCAATTGAGAAAATATCTGTTGTTGCATCCACCTAGGCTGTCATCAATGTGCCAAACAATAATGCAAACTATCCTTTGTCTGTCCTCTCCAACCTTGTCTAAGATGAAAACTGCCAGATCGACATCTGATCTGGAGAAACCAATTTCTTCAAGGAGTTTCAAAAGAGTGACATACCAGTCGAATGTGAATTGCTTCAATCCATAAAGAGAACACAGAAGTAGGCATATGAGAAGCACACCCAACCTGTTGTGCTGTTCGAACCCCTGTGGTTGCTTCATGTAGATTTCCTCCGTAAGTTTGCCATGGAGGAATGCCCACTTTGTTGGAGCATATAAATCTCCCCTGTATTGCAGGTCCTAGGTGTGATGTTTGGGTGCTTACATAATCACCTTAGAGCGGACTTAGCAGTACATTTCATAGAGTTCCCTCAGTAGCTCACAGTCTACTGAGGGTAAGTACACATATATTTCACAGTATATTACTTACTGACATCCTGTAGTAGCCTACAGGTACAGTACTCTACTTAGTAGCTCACAGTCTACTGAGGCCTACAGATATATTTCAAGACACTTTGCATCGAAGCAGTCCAATTCCCAGTTATTTTGTGCTGCTACCACAATTAAGAGCTTAACCAATGCTTGCCTGGTGGCTGGTGTGTAGGTTTGATGGAAAGTCCACACCTGGTATCTGAGAAAAGCCTTGTGCAATGAGACATGCCTTAAATCTAGATCCTCCCTTCAAGTCGACCAGTTTGAACTTGAACACCCATCAGTTTCCCATGAGTTTTCAGCTGAGTGGTGGCTCCACTAACTTCCACACCCCCATCTCTTTCATTGTCCTTAACTCTTTCTCCATCACTTCTTTCCATCCCACATTATCTGATCATTTCATTGCCTCTTCATATGTTGCTGGAGGTACACACATGTCATAGCCAGGTTGGCCAGGATCTCATCATTTGTTGCTTCTGATAGAAAGGTGCAATTGTTCCGTAATGATCAGATTAACTTGATGCTCTGAAAAGACCTCGTTTTCTCCTGCATCCTCCTCTGTATCGACCACCCCCTCACCAGAATCATTCACCCCCTCACTTGTTGCTGAAGCCTTCACCTCCTGCTGGTCCCTTATCTTCTGAAGGTCATTTGCTAGTGCCTTGCCCTTTTCTGTCAATACCCTCACATGACCTGACCAACGTGGTTCAAGGTCCACCCCCAGTTCAAGGTTCACCCCCTGTGACATGGAGGGTATGAGTGGAGGTACCAGGTTAGGTGAGGATGAAGGAGGAGTTGTAACTGGTAAGTGACAATCCACAGACAAGTTCCTAGGCTGCATGACTGACTCTTTGTCGAAGATGACATCCCTGCTATTGAAGAAGGTCCCAGTGACACAATTGCACAACTGCCTTTTGAAGTGAGGACAGTCTGGACCTGTAAGAGGGAGACTCAGACTAATGAAAGGAAGTCTATATTGTAGTCATCTAACCTGTAAGAGGGAGACTACAGATAGTTAGTAAAGGACTGTACTGTAACGAATGGATTAATGGTTACCTCAGACTAATGAAAGGAAGTCTGAGGTTCGAAGGAGAAAATGTTCAACCCAAGTGACGGGCATGATTATGTAAGGCTGTGCGATGATAGGTAAATATGCTAAGGTAAAAACATCAATCTCCAACATGCCCACTCATCGAAGCAGAACTTAAAATATAATGCCCATACCAAGAGAAAATGTACAGTGCTTGTCTCATGAGAGTCCTTTGGTAAAAACGTCCGCAACTTGCTCCATAGTTGATATATACTTGACAACGACTTCACCCTCGTCGATCTTCTCATGTATGAAGTGATGACAAATAGCTATGTGCTTGGTGCGATCGTGGAACATAGCATTGCTCGTCAGTGCGATTGCAGATTGATTGTCGACGAAGAGGGGGGTAGGAAGGTTCATCAAGTCAGCATCTAACTCATGAAGAAGTGTGCGAAGCCAGACAAGTTCTTTGGTGGCCGCAGACACGGCCATATACTCAGCCTCAGTGCTCGATAGGGCAACAGAGGATTGTTTCTTCGAGGACCAACTAATGGCGCCACCAGACAGTGTAAAGACATACCCAGTGACAGAGCGTCGGTCATTTACATTGGTTGCCCAGTCAGCATCTGAGTAGCCAATCAGATAGTTACCAGAGTCCTTCGAGTAGCGAAGTCGAGTGTCGATGGTCTTTCGAAGGTAGCGATAGACCCTTTTGAGGGCAGACCAGTGTCGGTCACCTGGGGATGCTGCGTGTCTACTTAACACGCCCACTGCGAAGGCAATATCCGGTCGTGTAGCTAGCATAGCGTACATTAAAGCACCTAGCCCGCTTTGGTATGATCTGAGATCACACTCTGGAGATTCAAGTTTCTCAAGCTTGAGGTTCTGCTCGATGGGGGTAGCAACAGTGCGACCCTCGTGCATCCCAATCCGCTCGAGAATGGTCTCAACATAGTGTCATTGCGAGAGCTCAATTACACCCTTGTCTTGATCACGGATAATCTCCATGCCAAGTATCCAGCGAGCTTCACCTAAGTCCGAGAGGTCGTACTCAGCAGCTAACTGCTCCTTGAGACGATCAATAGCCTCATGGCTCTTCGAGAGGATGAGTTTATCATCTACGTAGACAGCGATGATAACGGGGATACCATTTTCGACTTTGTAGAAAAGGCTATGGTCTGCATTGCTGCGAGTGAACCCTAGGGATGTGAAAACTTCTCGAAGACGAGTATACCAGGATTTCGGAGCTTGTTTAAGTCCATACAGGGCACGGTGGAGTCTCCATACCATGTCACTCGAGTCTCGGAACCCAGGGGGGGGACGAAGGTAGACTTCTTCTTTGAGTTTACCATTTAAGAATGCGGACTTGACGTCCATCTGGTGGATCTCTAGATTGTACCTGGCAGCGAGTGCGAGCAGCAAACGAATGGTCGAGAACTTAGCTACCAGTGCAAAGGTCTCTGTGTAGTCCACTCCATATACCTGCGAAAACCCCTTCGCAACGAGTCGGGCTTTATACTTATCAATGTTGCCTGATGGCCCTCATTTGACTTTGTAGACCCATTTCGAATCAATAATTTTGCGATTGGGTGGACGCGGTACCTCCTCATACAGTCCGATCTTCACAAAGGTTCGTAGTTCCTCGGCCATTGCAGCATACCATTGGTCTGCATCAGCACGACTCATGGCATCTGCAAACGTAGTCGGTTCGTTGTCGCACGAAGTGCTTGCTTGGTAAGCTGTGTGCACTTGTTGTGGCACAGCCTCATCTCCACTCCTTGCCGCATCCTCGCCCTCTCTGGTCGCTTCCTCAGCGCTGCTGGCCTCCACACCCTCTCGCAACGGTCCAACAACGGGTAAGGTCCTTCTTTCATAGGCATTGACAAAGAATTGAGGGTCATCATCTCGTCCAGGCTTCTTCCTTGCCCTGGAAGACCTTCTGAGGGTTGCAGGTGGTATTGGCACTGGATATGGACCTGGGGGTCAAGGCGTCGCACTTGGGCACTGCTGAGAGGTTCGAGTAGGTTTACTAGGTCGCCCTGGGTGCGTTTCAACTGTTTTTGGTGCAAGGTTGTCCTCAGAGGTTTTTTTTTCAACTTTAGGCATCTTTTCGGGCTCGGGGAGCGATCGGGCTTGATCCTCTTCGATCGGTGGGTCGATTAGGTCATATCCGTCATTGGACAGGGTCTCCCAGTATCCTGGGTCACTGTCCCCCCCATCCAGACTCTTATCACCAAGATCTGGAGTCTTTTCCTCTCGAGGTGTGTCCATCTTTGTTTCAGTGCCTCGATACTCATTCGTAGGTGCTAACCTCTTTGTTCCTTTAGTCACCACATCTATCTCGACTCGGTCGAGCTTCTTCCCAGTCCCCTCATCGAAGACGACATCGCGAGATTCGACAATTCGCCCACTGGCTCGATGAGCACATATGTATGCACTTTTATTCTCCGAGTATCCAAGGAAAGTGCATTCGAGTGACTTCACATGAAGCTGCTGACGCTTCTCTTCAGGGATATGAGCATGTGCTGTGCATCCGAAGACTCGTAGGTGGGCAACTGAGGGCTTGTTCCCTGTGTAGGCCTCATAGGGTGTAGACTTTGATTCGAGCGACTTCGTAGGGAGACGGTTTATAATATGGGCAGCATGTAGTACTGCATCCCCCCAGTACTTGTTGGGTAGGCCTGCATCGTTGAGCATCGCACGTGCGCACTCGACTATTGTGCGGTTCATCTGCTCTGCTACTCCGTTCTCCTGAGGTGTGTAGGCATTCGTCTTCTCGTGGTGAATCCCTTTTACCTTCAGATAGGCTTCGAACTCCTTTGAGGTATATTCACCACCTCCGTCACTGCGAAGGTAATTTGGTGTACACCCTGTCTTGGCTTCAGCATGGGTGAAATATTCCTTGGTAAGGCACAGGACTTCATCCTTTGTCTTGATTAACCGGACCACTAGGTGATGAGAATGCCCATCGATAAATGTTACAAAGTAGCGATGTCCAGCTCGAGAGGTGGTCTCCATGGGTCCACAGACATCTGTGTAGGTCCTGTGCAGTACAGTTGGATTCTGCACCTCTGACTTTGTCGTTATTGGCTCGCGGTGCTGCTTGCCTTTCAGGCAGGCTTTGCATATCGGTGAGTCATGCTCTTTTGACCCGGTTACCTCCATTCCAGCTACCAAGTCCTTCTCATCCAACCTTAGGACACTTCGGATGTTCGCGTGTCCGAAGCGACGATGCCAGATGTCAAGTGTGGCTTTCGATGTAGTTGTACGAGATGCGAGTGCAGAAAGGGGTTCATTGTAGTCGAGAGCATCAGGTGACAAGACAATGTATGCTGTATGACTGCCGGAGCTGACAGTTGCATCTAGGATATAGAGGGACTTCCGTCTGGTTGCCTGGGCGACCACTTCGTCATTTGCTAGTACTCTGCATCCTCGATTTCCGAAGGTAACTTGTAGTCCCTTTGAGGCGAGAGCGGGTACTGAGAGAAGGTTGGTATCAAGGTCTGGCACGTAGTACACATCTCGAAGGATGGTAGGACTGGCTCGGCCATTGTCTAGGTGCATGGTTACTTCGATCCTGCCCTTGCCGGTGGCTAGAATGGATCTGCCATCACCGATGATGACAGGTTGAGTTGGATTCAATTTCTGGAAGGAAACAAACCATGGGCGCTGGCAGCACATGTGTGCTGAGGCACCGGAGTCCACTACCCATTCAGATATACTTGTATCAGGACGTGACTGAGCCATGAAGAGACGAAGAGGTGAGACATCATCTTCGACCTGAACTATCTTTGCTGACAGCTCCGTCTTCTCCTTAGGCTTTTCCTTGTCGGTTTGTGAGGTAGACTGCGAGGTAGGCTTAGAAGCCTCGTCTGCTTTCTTTTTATAACACTCGCTCTCCAGGTGTCCAGATTTCCCACATGGCTTGTAGGTGCACTTCTTCTTCTTCTTGTCTGCTGGTTTTGATTTTTTATTAGCGCTCGTTTTGGCAGCAAGTGCAGAATGGCTGGTCGAGGCCTGCCGTGACTTTTCCTCGATGAGGACTTGAGATTTAACGGTGTCGATTGTAAGCTTGTCATTCAATGACATGAGAATGGTGCGGAGGGTAGAGTATGATTGAGGTAGCGAAATTACCATCGCAATCGCAACGAGTGAGTCGTCGAGAGGTTGACCGAGAGAGGCCAGTATATGGGATTTCTGATGCATCGCATTTAGCTGCATCTCCATGGGCTGGTCATCTGCCAGTGTCCCTCGGAAGAGGTCGCCAATAATATATGCAATGCTCTGCTTCCCTTTTCCTTCATATCTATCACCTAGCTTCTTCCAGGTTGCCGCTGCAGAGGTCTCATACATGACACCACTCAGTGGTTCATCTTTGAGGGTAAGAGTTATTTGAGCGCATGCCTCTTGGTCCTTGGTTAGCCACTCCTCATATTCATCTGGGTGAGAGTTGGCATTCGGAGCAGTCGTCTCGGTGCCAGCAACTACATTCCAGAGGTTTCGAACTGACAGTACTTTTTTCATACAAAATTTCCACATCTGAAAATTCGAGCCATCATTTGCAAGTGCTTCTATGTCGTATAGTCTGCTGGATGCATGTGCTACTTTGGCACTTCCAGAGGCTGACGCACTTGCGGATGGTCCAGCCCTTGTCGAGACAGAGTGTGTGGGAGTCGATGACATTTCCTGTAGCTAGTAGTGGTACCACTTTATTCGAGTTTGAATTAAGTTAGAGCTCGGGGCTCATAACCTTTTGAAGTGAGGACAGTCTGGACCTGTAAGAGGGAGACTCAGACTAATGAAAGGAAGTCTATATTGTAGTCATCTAACCTGTAAGAGGGAGACTACAGATAGTTAGTAAAGGACTGTACTGTAACGAATGGATTAATGGTTACCTCAGACTAATGAAAGGAAGTCTGAGGTTCGAAGGAGAAAATGTTCAACCCAAGTGACAGGCATGATTATGTAAGGCTGTGCGATGATAGGTAAATATGCTAAGGTAAAAACATCAATCTCCAACACTGCCACCCCTTCACTCCATCTGGGTACTCCATAAATAGCGCTTCAGAGGAATGTGGACCATTCTTTGCACATTGTTCAGGTGGGATATGAGAAAAGCACCATGAGCCAAACACCCAAAGGTGAGAAATGTCCAGTTTGTAGCTGTGAAGCATCTCAAAGGGAGTTTTACTGCCAGGTAGCATACATGTGCTGGTCAAATTCCAGAGGTAGCCAATTGTGAGTACAGCTTCACCAAAATAAGCTGCTGAGAGATTAGCTTGATTTAGAGCCACTAAAGCCCATCCCTTGATGGTGTGTATCCCCTATTCTGCTTTACCAGTTTGCTGATGTGCATAGGTGACCAACCTGCAATGTTCAATTCCAGCCTCCACCAGACTGCTCATGAAGATGTTGCCCATGTACTCTCCTCCATTGTCCATCTGTATCGCTTTGATCCTGGTACTAAACTTGTTCTCCCAGTGTGCCTTAACCATCAGCCATGCTTCAAGCACCTGATCCTTGGTCACCAGCAGGTGTACACTGATGATATTCGTGTAGTCATTGATGAACATGATGAAGTATTGTTTACCATGGAGTGTTGGAGTGGGAAAAGGTCTGCAGAGGTCAGTGTGAACCAGTTTGAGAAATGTTCATGAGGGTGCTGAAGTGGAGGACAGGTAGGGTTGACATGGGTGTTTAGCCATAATGCAGGATTCGCAATGTGTTTGAGGCACAGTCGAAGTGACTTGAGCTCCTTTCACAATCGTTGGAAGAGACCTAGCAATGTTGCCCCCAACGTATCCAAGTTGTGCATGCCAGAGATCCCAGGTAAGTGTACTTGGTGTAAAAGTGGCAAGACCTGACATTTCGATGGAACTGTCAACAGGTGGACGAATAAACTTGATGTCCAACAAGCAGAGTTGTCCTTGCATGTCGATACATCCAAGAGACTCATTGTTATGAATTAACTTGCAGCGATTTGGTCCTCCCTTAAAGCGCACCTCCCATCCATGTTCCATCATGTGGCCAACTGATAGCAGGTTAGAAACAGCACCAGGTGCATACAAGCAATGCTCCGGTCACAGGTGAATGCATTTGCCACCTAGCTTAAGTACAGCAACACAATCCCCATATCCTTCTGTGTTCAAACTGCCCTGGTTGGCCATTTTCATTGACACCATGGAATCATGGGTAAGGGTCCAGAAGAGTGATGAATCTTTGATAAGGTGTGTCATTGTACCTGAATCCAGAATGGTGGAAGATACTGCCTCTGCTAATGATGCAATGTTTTCAGTAACCACCTTTTCCTCCACAATCTCCTCTATGACTGCGCAGGACAGATCATGGAAGTAGCTGTCAGTTGGTGGGCATTGCGTTGCGACTGCTGCCAGTGGCAGATTTACTTGAGTATTTCCAGATTGTGACACTGCAGGAGTCACTGCTGCTGAAGCTGGTACTGCTGCTGCTGCCACCTTTGCCTTTTGCCATGGAGCTTGCCCAGCTTTTCTGCCACCAGGTTGAAAACAATTATTCCAATCATGGTCTACCCATTTATGACCCATGCAGATTGGCATAGAGCAAGGAGTTCCACTCAGGTTGTTCCTCGTCTTTTGCAGACCGGTCACTTGGTTAACCTCCCCTCGTCCTTCTGCAACAGCTGCATTTGCATACTCTGAGCCTGGACCAGGAGTTGGACCTTTGTTTATGATCTGCATGGCCTCTTTGACGATGGTCTGAGCAGCATGTTTGAAAGTGTAAGTTCCAACCCCTAATGGCAGGCTATGTTGACCGTACTGTACAGCAGAATGTAATGGAGGGGTAAGGAACAGATTTGTGAATTGTTGCACTGGAGCAAACAGATTTTGAGGTGTAACCAGAGTGTTGGCTGGGGAGGGCCATGCTGACTGAGATACCGGCACTGCTATGAATGAACCGAGTGTGACCATCCATGCGAGTTGTTTGCCATGCTCCAACTCTGTTTCTATATTCTTCCAGACAACTGGCCAAATTCTGCTCTTCAGTAGACCTTGCAACAATGCATATATCACATCTGACTCTGAGCGTTTTGCACCCATTCGAGCCAACCTGTCATTGGTGTGTATGTGTGTGAAGCCACATATTTCTCCACATCTGTGGCTCCCTTCATCTGAAACATGGAGATCTGTGCATGCAAGGAGAATTGTAGAGACACATCAGATCAATCGTACAACTCAGCAAGTGTGTTCCACACCTCTCGAGCCATTATGCTGATGTTGTTGGGAATTAGTGTTAAGACAGACAAATTTATCTTCCTTAGAATGATTGACTTTGTGAGCCTGTCATCTTTGAACCAGCTTTTAATAGCTTCTTGTTCTGTCTGAGTTGGCACAGTGGGAATTAATGGGCATGGGCAATTTGACACATTTCATGTAGTCAAATGGATTCGTCCTGCTACTGACATGATTGTATGTATATGCCCTGTCCAAGAAGCAGCTGCTCGGTTTGTCGATGCCACTCATAGTAGTTCTTGGTCCCCCATAGCTCTGGAATATTTTCGAACTTCCCCATGGCATGAACTGTAAGTGTGAGTGTATGTGCTCAGATTTTTTTGTCCATGGGATTCTATAGCTTTTATGCAGGCTGCAAGTGTGCATATATGTGCTTCGGTTCTTGTGTGCAAGGTTATGTAGTTTCTATCTTGTCTGTCCCAGTTGTCAATGAGTCAAGCTTATCCCTTATGCAATGAGCTTGGGGCTCATAACCTGAAGACAGCTGATAGACAGAGAATGCTCAGCCATATGATAATGCACTACTGTACAAACATGTCTGGACCTGATAGACAGAGAATGCTATTGTAGAATGTCAGTCCCATCTATTGTACAACAACAAAACATACCTCAGCCATATGATAACATGCTGAGGGAAAGAGAAGAGAATCTGTGCCGTATCTACATGTCCATGTATCATGTGATGATGAAAGTGTTGATGCTGTGAGAGTCTAAAGTCTACAATGCTAAGTCCTACCAGTCACATTCCAACAGCTGGGAGATGGCCCACCCTCCTGAAAGTGGGATAGGCCAACCTGGCTGGGGGATGGCACACCCCCCTGAAAGGGGGATAGGCCGACCTGGCTGGGAGATGGCCCACCCCCCTGAAAGGGGGATAGGCTGACCTAGGAGGGGGATGGTCCCCCTAGTAGGGTTGGCTGAATCCACTCTTAGGACATGGGTTGTCCCCCCAGTGAGGGTGGCCAATGCCACTCTCAAGACAAGGGCCATTTTCCCAGGAGCCACTGTCAGGATGTGGGCCATCCCCCCAATGAGGCCAGCTACCCCTACACCCAGGACATGGGTCATCCCCCCAGTGAGGTCTGCCAATGCCACTGTCAGGATAGGTCATCCCCAGCCAACCCCACTCTCAGGACATGAGTCATCCCCCACCTAATCCCCCTTTCAAGAGGTTGTGGCAACCCCCAGGTAGGTCAGCCTATCCCACTTTCAGGGAGGTGGGTCATCCACCAGACACATTTGCCTATCCCACTTTCAGGGGGGTGGGCCATCCTGCCCCAGGTCAGCCCATCCCACTTTCAGGGAGGTGGGCCATCTCCCAGCCAGGTCAGCCTATCCCCCTTTCAGGGGGGTGGGTCATGCCCCAGCTAGGTTGGCCTATCCCCTTTCAGGGGGGGGACCATCCCCCTCCTAGGTCAGCCTATCCCCCTTTCAGGGGGGTGGGCCATCCCCCAGCCAGGTCAGCCTATCCCCTTTCAGGGGGGGGACCATCCCCCTCTTAGGTCAGCCTATCCCCCTTTCAGGGGGGTGGGCCATCTCCCAGCCAGGTTGGCCTATCCCCCTTTCAGGGGGGTGTGCCATCCCCCAGCCAGGTTGGCCTATCCCACTTTCAGGAGGGTGGGCCATCTCCCAGCCAGGTCAGCCTATCCCCCTTTCAGGGGGGTGGGCCATCCCCCAGCCAGGCTGGCCCTTCCCCCTCAGCCAGGCTGGCCTATCCCACTTTCAGGGGGGGGGAGCATCTGATTAATCAACCTCTTGGAAAGTTGACTATCTGATGACCTTGTTATCAGTTTATGATACACCAACTTTATTATTGTAGGGATGGAAGTAGTTAAGAGATTTTGCAAACTCATGAAGGATTTGTAATGCTGGGTAACATAAAAGGGGGTATTTACAAGGTTACAGGTATATTTCTAAAGGGTAAGTTGTAACCAGGAAGATGTCCTTTTTCCCCCTGTGTTAAAGATATGGCATGAGGAGGAATGGAGTAAATAAATTTCTTGGGTGGGAGGGAAGTCTTGTTAGGCCCTTTTTCAAACCCACACTGAGCATACCTGCACTCATAGGTAATAGTTTTACCTGCAGAACCAGACTCCCACTTCTGCATGGTTCCATGTTGAGGGCATTGAACTGGCAAATGCTCTCCACATGGTCTGATAAACTTATCAGTCCACAACAATTTCTCCACCACTACCTTTTCCACTTTATGTACTCCTTGCCCTTCAGACCTCCACATGATGATGATGATATTGGAATGCCTCCCAAGCAGTGCACAATCATTGAGGGCAAACTTGGCTGCTTGGAAGACATCAAAGCCTTGAACAATGGTACTGTCCAGTAGGCTCAGCAGGTAAGGGGTGGTACTGGCCAGCTGCAGGTGTTGGGCATCAAACAAGATCATGGATCTTGGTTTGAATCTGGAAAAAGTTAGAGAAAAAGATCCAAAAATGTTGGAAACACTTACTTATGAGCAGCTTCTTTTAAATCATTGAAGCTGTCTTTTACAGTAACAATAGAGCCACAGCCATAGAATCTTATGTCTGCACCCTGGACAATTTTGGTGAGGGGGTTGAACAGCACTTGGAGGCACTTGGACATGGTTAGTAAGGAGGTAAAGAGGAGATTTGTCACTTACCTCAGAGACCTTGAATGCTACTGGTTTACCATCAAGATGACCAGCAAAGAGATCCCCTCTTTCCTCATCACTATGGGTGGTGAGCAAAAGGACCACCCTTGAGAAGGATGAGAGGGAATGAGTGAGGTCCATTGCTGCCCTCTCATAAGTCAGCAGAGACTCCTCAGTGGCCAAGTTGAAGGGCAGGTGAGAGAAGTGATAGCTTTTTTCAGGGAAGTAGGGCTGGAAATAGGAGTCCAATACATTGACCTGAGGATGCCCAAGTTCTAGGTTGTCCATATGGAGGTGGACAAGGGCAGTAGGGAGGAAGGCTACCTGGCCAGAGATGGCATGCTGAAAGGTACCCTGGATAAGAGGAGGGTGGGCAAGGACAGGTTGTCCTTGAGAGTAGAATCCCTTGGCACAATGTGAACATAAGTGGAAGTGGGGAGGTGGTGTACTTACAAAGTAAGGTTGAGGGTTTGCTTGGTTTTCCTTCCAGTGGCAAGTGACACACTTAAAAGTGACATTATCTGCTTTTAGGTTGTCCCTTTCTGCTTCAGCTACCACTAGGCATTTACTACAGACTACCCTTCTACAGTACTTTTCATCACAGACCCACAAGAGGTCTGCCCCATCTTTGCACATAACACAGAGCTGTGGAAGGTATAAACAAGAGTATGAGATATGATCAGCAGCTTACAGTGTTGGTGGTAGGCTTCTGCTTTGGGGATGGCCTCTTGGAGGCAGTAGATGCCTTAACCTTTTTGTTGTGGAAGGCCTGCAGGCCAACTCTGGGGGCCTTGCCTCTGGTCACCTTCTTGGCTGAATGTCTAGTCCTTGCCATGTTTGAATAAGTATCTGGCAAGGATGAAGTGAGTACAAGTCAGTGATATGTAGTAAACAGAGGGGAAGGGGGAGCAACAACTCACCAGGTAGTGAATAGGCTGGTGGTGACATGACAGAGTCAGTTCACACATAGTAACACAGGGGGGGGTGTCAATGGCTTACCTGGAAGTGGGCTAGGGTGGAGAGACAACAGAGTCAGTACACATGTAGTAACACTGAGGGGGGAGGACTTACTTGGAAGCTGGGTAGGGTGGTGAGATGACACTGTCAGTACATGTGTAGTAACACAAAGGGGGGGGGAACAGCTTACCTGGAAGGTGGGTAATGTGGTGAGATGACATGGTCAGTATGGACGTAGTAACATGCAAGGGGGAGGGCAATGGCTGACCTGGAAGTGGGGTAGGGTGGTGGGATGAGACAGTCAGTACAGATGTACAGTTGCAGACAGGCAAACTCGACAAAATAAATGTCTGAATTTTTTCAGTAGGTTACTACTTTCCATTGGACTGAAAACTGTGTACACAGCACATTTAGAACCTAATCATAATATCTACACAAGCCAATTTTCAACCTAATGAATTTTCAAAATTTGACCCTGAAAATTTGGCCACCCCTTGAAAAATGGTCCTAGAAATCCCAAAAAAATCAGACAAACAGTACCCTTCATTCTGGGCATGATGCCAGCTCCAGAGCTCGGCAAGTGCACTAGTCAGGAGTACAAAAAAAAGAGTTCAGACCCACTCAAGTTATCATGGGAACCAGACACTCCCTGTGTTTCCTTTCTGGGAACAACTCACATGCATCCTCGAAATATTGTTATTCTCAAGGTTTTCACAAAGCATTGTAATACTTAGGGAATGTGTGCCATGTGTGCTCTTCTCTGTCCACAGGAAAGGACTGATTTTTGTATGGCATGACTCAGCAATGATCATTGTCAAAGAGGCAGGTCATGAATGTATGTGGAATCCCCCCAATGTTTCATTGTGGGTTGAATCCAATTGAAATAGTAGGTTGCTTATTTTGGATCTATCACATGTCTAATGTATACCAAAGTATTGGGAGTGGTTTAAGTACTGCTACTGAGTAGTTTCAATGACCAGTTTTGAGAAACAGTGTGTAAGAGAGCAGCTCAACTTTGTGTACAACCAGGGTTATCCATCAGTTTACTAATCAGTCATAGCAGTTCATGAGCACCTGTTACTTGGGACTCACTTTCAGCCATGATATCAATTGAGGCTGTCATCAGCACTACATAGACTACCTATAAGTCATTTTTTGGGTCCAAAAATTTGGCCACTGCAAAAAAATGTGGGAAAAATATAAGAAGGCTGTTTTTCAATGTATTTCAACAATCCAAGTTCAAATCTGGCCTCAGTTTTTCATCAAAAAATTTTAGGTAAGCTGTACACAAATTGTTGTGTTTGCTTGTCCGCAACTGTACTAACATGAAGGGGGGGGCAAACAGCTGACCTGGAAGTTGGGTAACATGGTGAGACGATGTGATCAGTACACACATAGTAACACAAAGGGGAGGGAATGGCTTACCTGGAAGTGGGGTAGGGTGGTGGGATGACACGGTCAGTATGCATGTAGAAACACGAAGGGGGGGGGGCAAAAGGCTGACCTGGAATTGGGCTGGGGTGGTGAGACAATGCAGTCAGTACAGATGTAGTAACCACAAGGGGGGGGGCAAAAGGCTGACCTGGAAGGTGGGTAATGTGGTGAGATGACACAGTCAGTATGCACATAGTAACAGGAAGGCATGGGGGGAACAGCTGACCTGGCAGTGGGCTGGGGTGGTGAGACACAGTATGCATGTAGTAACACAAATGGGTGGGAACAGCTTACCTGGAACCTGGGTAATGTGGTGAGATGACATGGTCAGTATGCATGTAGTAACAGGAAGGCATGGGGGGGAACAGCTGACCTGGAAGTGGGCTGGGGTGGTGAGATGACATGGTCAGTATGCATGTAGTAACACAAATAGGGGGAACAGCTTACCTGGAACTTTTGCTAGGGTGGTGGTGGTGGGGTGAAATCAGTTCATATACTGTAAACACAGAGGGGAAACAACATACAAAGTTGGAGTGTGTTAGTCTTGAAGCAGATGCATGGGGTGGATGACTTACCTCATAAGATTTTTTTTTTTAGAGGCAATGGAAGGGAAAAAATGGTTTGTGGATGACACACCTTGGTAAAAACAATTTGCCATGGTTGCAATTGCATGTGACCTTTGCTATGGCTTTTCACAGTCAGTTGTAGGTCAAACAAAGGCAAAGTTGCCACATTAGCTGATTCTTTTGCACAGTCACATGTGAGTCAGACATATGCAAACACACAATTTGCCATGGCCAGAATGGCATGTGACCTTTATGATGGCATGGCAAGTGGATTTGGTTTTCATGGTCACATGTATGTCAAACACAGCCAAAGTTGCCACATGACTAGAAGATATGAGCTGATTTTTTTTATGCAGTCACGTGCAAGTCAAACATAGCCAAACAAACAATGTGCCATGGTTGGAATGGCACATGACCTGTACTATGGCATGTCAAGCAGATTTGTTTTTCATGGTCACATGTGCGTCAAACACAGCCAAAGTTGCCACATGACTAGAAGACATGAGCCAATTTTGTTTGTGCAGTCACATGCAAGTCAGACATAGCCAAACAAAAAATTTGCCACAGTTGGACTTGCACGTGGCCTTCACTCTGGCATGCCAAGCCAATTTGTTTTTCATGGTCATGTGTGCATCAAACAAAGGCAAAGTTGCCACATAACTACAAGACATGAGCCAACTTTCTTGCCACAGTCATGTGTGAGTCAAGCATAGCCAAACACAGAAATTATATCAACACCACCCTTTCCCACATCTCCTTCCTTTCATTTTTTGCCCTCTCCTCCTCATCATCCTCTCCCATCCCCCCTCCACATCGACATGGCTGTCGTCACATGTTCACCATGCATCTTGTAATCCCTGTAAGTAAGTTCTTTCCCCTCCCTCTGTGTTGCTACATGTGTACTGACCATGTTGTGCCACCACCCTACCCAGCTTCGAGGTCAGCCATTGATCCCCTATCCCTTTGTGTTACCATGTGCATACTGACTGCATCGTCCCACTGCCCTACCCCACTTCCAGGTCAGCCATTAACTCCCCTCCCTTCATGTTACTACTTGCCTACTGACTGTGTTGTGCCACCACCCTACCCATCTTCCAGGTCAGCCATTCCCACCCACCCCTTTGTGTTACTATGTGCTCCTGTTACTATGTGTGTACTGACCATGTCATCTCACCACATTATCCTGGTTCCAGGTAAGCTGTTCCCCCCCATTTGTGTTACTACATGCATACTGACTGCATTGTCTCACCACCCCAGCCCACTTCCAGGTCAGCTGTTCCCCCCCACACCTTGTTACTACATGCATACTGACTGTGTCATGCCACCACCCTACCCAGCTTCCAGGTCAGCTGTTCCCCCCCACCCCTTCATGTTACTATGTGTGTACTGACCGTGTTGTTTCACCACATTACCCACCTTCCAGGTCAGCCTTTTTCCCCCCCTTCATGGTTACTATGTCTGTACTGACCATGTCATCCCACCACCCTACCCCACTTCCAGGTCAGCCGTTGACCCCCCCCCCTTTTGTGTTACTACATGCGTACTCACTGTGTCGTCTCACCATGTTACCCAACTTCCAGGTCAGCCTTTTGCCCCCCCCCTTTGTGTTACTACATGCATACTGACTGTGTCATCCCACCACCCTACCCCACTTCCAGGTAAGCCATTCCCCCCCCTTTCATGTTACTAGGTGCATACTCACTGTGTAATCTTACCATGTGACCCAACTTCCAGGTCAGCTGTTGCCCCCCCCTCCCCCCTGCACATTACTATATGCATACCGACTGTGTCATCCCACCACCCTGCCCAGCTTCTAGGTAATGCCTCCTGCTCCTCCATGTTACTACTTACATACTGACTGCATTGTCTCACCACACTTCAGCTGGCTGTGCTCTGACTAACCATTGATCCATAGGTGCCATGCTGGCTTTCTGCAGGCTGCAGCTGCACATACCTGCATGGTGACCCTTCATCCACACTGTACCTGGCCAGTGCATGTGTTGGTATGAGGGGTAGGTTAGTTAATCTTGTAGTGTAGGGTAGTAATAGTCCATACTTGCTAGTGCAAGTTGGCTTATTATCTGGATATCTGTGCTCACTAGTGTGTGCCAGTAATTATTTGTCTTAGTGACTTGGTCCATGCCTACTGTCAAGACCAGTTCTCAACGGTCTCTGAGAAGGTCCGAGGGCAGAGGAAGGCTAGGGCGAAAGTCCGGATAGTCGGAGTTTAGCGTACAACTTAGTACACTAGTTTCCTGCCAAGTCCCAGAGGTTGGAACTACCCAGAGACTTTCTGGAGTCGAGTGAGATTGATGAGTATCTTATTTGATATTCGAACTGATGTGCTACGACATATGTACAAAGCTTTTATAGTACAGAGAAAAGTCCAATGCAATGTCTGGGGTGTAGCAACTACCGGAGCACAGTACAGATGAATAACAATATTAGTGAGCCATTAGTAAGGTAAGTTGGTAGTCGCCGGATAGCTGGATGGTACAGGGATTAGTAAGACATACGGGTACAGTAGTGTAGCGAGTCACTTAGAAGTGCGAGAGAAACATACTAAATATGGAAACAGAAACAGAAATAGAAAGAGATCATAAGTCAAATCAAAGATGGAACGGAGTTTCATGACAGAAGCCTGTAGGGCTAGAATGACAACTCAGATGGTCGGACTGCAGTCCGGACCTTACACGTGCATCACGGATGTGACACCTACAAGTGTAGGCTGGCCTAATATAAAATGTTGCTATTTTTTTTTCTGAACTTAGTCTGTGCCATCTGGTGTTGGCCAGCAACTGTTGGTCTGGGGGGATTTGGTCCATGCCTACCAGTGCAGGCTGGCCTCATAAATAAAACATTGCTATCTTTTTCTTCACTTAGTCTGTGCCAACTGGTGTTGGCCAGCAAATGTTGGTCTGGGGGGATTTGGTCCATGCCTGCCAGTGTAGGTTGGCCTAATAAATCACAGGATCCTTTTTCTTGATTTTCACTTCATTTTTTTTCCTTGATGACCTGCTTCTGCTCTGGGGGAAGGGCCCCTCCTGGACAGTTGTCAGTGAGTCTGTTCCACTGGGAACTTCTATTTTTGTTCTGTTTGTTTTGACTTGTAACTTGGTTCCCAACTTATCACCCTATTTTATCTTGAAAGGGTTTTGACTTGCCTTGTTTTTGTCTTCACTTTTTGTAACTACTGGGGCCTAACCCTAACCCTAAGCTTATGTCCCATATAGAATAAGTAGGCACCAGGCACAGTCACCCTTTTGAATAACAATTTCACAGCTTAAAAATTTACACACTCTGCTGCATCCCACTACATCATCATCACCCCTGAGCCCACAAGTGTGCAATGAATTCTTCCTCAACCTCCTCTGATGCTCTGTCTGCCATGGTGGATGGGATCCTGACAACTGTACTTCAGGGATCCAAACTCTCCACATCTGTGGTACTACAAAAGTCAGACCTTAGGAAGCCAAGGTATTGAGAACTACTTCCTCCTTGGTGGCTACACCCTGCTTTATGTAATATCATAGGCTGACAGTCATGTCCCAATTGACTAACCTCCAAAGGGTTATGGCTGCAGAAGACCTTCCTTCTGCATCTATTTCCTCCAATGAAACCAAGCTGTCTGCCCTTGTCATTGCCCATGCAATCCTGAACCCCTGTGAGTCTCCCTCCAGACAGTCAAAGTGCAATGTCTGAGTCCTGAAAAAGATGTAACCAAGTGGGACATTGATAGGTTTGCTGAACCCAGGCCCCATGCTGCAGACAAGACCAAGTATTTTCAATATCCCCAATGGGGGCACATCTCTGACCCTGCCACTGTTTTGGATGTCCATGGTAGAGTGATGCTTTGGTATCTACCAGGCATCATTCCTCCTGAAAGAGTGGTGAAGCAGTCTCTTCCCCCATGTATATCTTATATTTATATTAATGCACTGGTAGAAACATCTCAATAGGATTCACCTCCCCTTGAAAGGCAGCCTTGTGAAGCACTCCAAGAGGAAAAATGAATCTAGCATGAGGTTTGGCCATAGACATGTGCCAGAGCTTGATGGCAGAGACATGGACCCATTGGCTGATGCCATTTTTGGCCATGGCAGGCTTATGAACTCTCCTGCAACTTTCCAGCAGGGTCATCTGGTACTCTTCTCCTCATGGTCTGCTGTAGATTGCAAGCCTAATGGTCTCAAAGAGGTTGCAGGACAAGGTCTATGAAAGTTCCAATCTCAAAATCCCTGCTGTGAAGGAATGGCTTCATGAAATCTCTTATGCAGCAGAGTTCTGGAACTCCATTTCAGGACTTGTACTGCCAGATCTGGCTAGAATTGGCAAGGATATCATTGCAGCCAAGGGAGACTGGGTGGTCACCCAACCCCCTTCTGGGACCCAGTGGCCTTCCATCTATGTTGGCATAGATGTCATAGTGAACCAAGAGATTCCTCCTCATTTGGACAAGGTTTCTGCACCCTCTCTCCTGGACTTGCTGGTGAGCCTGGGAACTCATGATGCCCAATTTCATGTTTCAGATCTTGGTTCCATCTTCAGTTACCAGCCAGGCACCATGATTTACCTTGCTGGTAAACTTCTCCACTACTCTGTCCCAAAATGGGAGAAAGGTGAAAGAATAGCCCTTGCTCACTACATGAAGGATGCTGTCCATAACAGATTTGGACTGGCCAGGCCATCTTTTACCCAACAAAAGGATCTCTTGGGAAAATTTTTACAAACTTAGTGTACCTAGCCGAGTCCCTTAGCCAATGTCAACCAGAGTTTCCAAGTGAAAATTGTACATCTAGAGTATTCCCTGTGTTTCAAATCTGTGTTGTTCAACATGCATCATCAAAGGTCCAAAGTCCTGCCAAAATCCTTGGGGAGAGGTTCTTTGTACACTTTCCAGCCCACCAAGACCAGAAGGGGAAAGCTCACCCACAAAGAAGTGGATGCTAGGCACCTCTACTTCCCATCCAGAAGTCAGCCTTCCACACCTGGGACTCCAAGAACCAAGGCATCCTCCCAACATCTCAACTTCTCTGACTTCCATGACTCTCTTGACATCCCTGACTCTGACTGGAATGATGTAGATGATGCCCCCCAGTCCAGAAGACACACAAAGGTCTGTACTTTGATTTGGGGATGGTCCACCATTAAAAATTACCTGCAGAGTCAAAATGACTATATCAGAGAGTGGCTGCCTCAGAGAGCAGAGTATCTAAATATCATTTTGGAAGGGGAGCAGCTGGCTAAGGGGGGGATTTGTGAGCAGTGCTTTGAAGCAGAAGGAAGTGTCCAGTGCATGTCTTGTGCTGGTGTCCATGCCTGGTGCAGTCCCTGTACTGTCAAAGTTCACAGGAACCTCCCCTTTCACAAGGTCCAAAGGTGGAATGGTGCTCACTACCAGCCTACCTCCTTGATGGACCTTGGCTTCTTGTGGCATATTGGCCATGGGGGGGATCCCTGCCCCTGTAATTGGTCAGACCCTGATCCAGAGGAGTCAGGCTATGTAACTGGGGATGGTCCCTCCAATCACAGGTCAGTGGCATTTTTATTGGGGAGGCCTTATGATGACCCTGTCATCAGGAAGTCTTCCCAGTTCCAGATGACCATTGTGCACACTGAGGGGATTTTTTCTCATGAGGTTTGGGTGTGCAAATGTCCTGGGTCTGATCCCAATGACTGGCACCTTGACTTGCTTCATCAAAGACTCTTCCCAGCCAGCATTTCCAAGCCCAAAACTGCCTTCACATTTGATGTGCTTGACCACTTTCTGATAGATGCTTTGGAGTGCAAGACTTCTGCTATGAGTTTCTATCAGAAGCTGAAAAGGTTCACCAACAATGCATTTCCAGAAAGGGTACCAGTTGAGTGTAGTGTTACAATTAATTGGATGATGTTCATGTTGTTTTTCTCTGCTTGTTAGGACAGGTACAGGGAGCTGATGAGGGTTTCTCGGCTATGGAGGGATTTGAAACATAGGAAATGGTTTGGTTTTGGGCATGATGCTGGGAAAGATCCAGGGGATGGAGGACTTGCCCTCTTCTGCCCTGCCTGCCCCCAGCCAGGTCTTAATTTACCTGCAGACTGGAAAGTTCAGTATGACAGGTAAGAGACTGTAATCCATTCCAATTGGGTTTCTAACTTTCTTCAGGGATACTGTCATGAGGCAATATGTCATAGATGGCAACTTCACTGCTCAGCATATGAAAATGAACAAGCCAGAGTTAGATGTGGCCTTGTCAGATGGAAAAGGGTATATGGTTTCTGAGGGGCCATATCAGAATCATCTACAACAGTCATTGGATAGCAAGGAGGTGGGGGGTTTCAAGGTCTTGGAGTTTGCTTGCTGACCAATAATTTAGAGATCCACCTGCAGCAATCACAGGGCCATTAATGCTGCAAACATCAACAAGTCCAACCTCAGGTCCACAGGGATTAGTGCCACAGCTTGTGCTCGACATGGCTGCTTTGTCCCCCACTCTGTGGTGGATTTTCAAAAAGGGGAGAGGTGTGTAAAATGCCTGGATTGATGTTGGTGGCTTGGAGCTCATTTTTGGTCAGGTATATGAACACAGACTACTCCATTTGCAATGCTCTTGGCTATGGTTCTGAGAGAATCACTAAAGCACTGGTGATTTATGATGTAGGGTGCCAGTGGAGTGTCAACTTCTGGAGTAGAGTGAAAAATAGTCCCTCCCTCCTTCTTCCCCCAGCTCTGGAGATTGTCCCTGCCATGGGCAAGTTCCATTTGGCTGCACACAAGCTCTCTTGCTTTCCAAGGTACAGCCTCAACTTTGTCAAAGGTGCAGGCCACTTGGATGGAGAAATTCTGGAGACATTGTGGGCTCCATTCAATAAGATCTCCCCAACTGCTAGGTCCATGACTCAGGCCCATAGGCAAGAGGTGTATGATGATCATATGAGGGATTCTAACTGGAAAAAGCTGGTGGGACTAGGTGAGGGTTTTTTCTCCAAGGAGGGTAAATTTATGTGGACCATTTCAGTCCCCTCTTTGCTGAAGAAATACAAGGCTTCCAACAAGTGTCTGGAGGAAATGAATCAGGCCTATGAGCAATTGACCACTGTTCTGGATCCTGACAAGGTTTCCAGATGGGAATTGGATGCTCTAAGGGCAGAGGCTGATAGGGGGGAGGCCCTAGATATTTATTTGTTGAAAGGGGACAAAGGTAGGTCTTGTGGATGGGCTGATGACTCCTTCTGATAATTATATGTAGCTCCCACCTTTCATGAAGTGCAGATACAACTCATGAAAAACCCAATGACTCCATTTGGAAGTGGTGGTTCTGTGGCCTGGCTTGCTGAAGGAATCAGCATTGAGGACTCACAGTGAGGTCCCTCTTGAGCTGAAGGTGATTTTCTTGCTGACCAGGCCTGCAGGGACCAGCTGAGATCTGAACTCTGACAACTCCCAAATCCCATGTCCACTTGCCAAGAAGTCAAAATCTCTGTGAAGAGGCAGAGACTTTCTGCCAGGATTGAAAAATTCCATAGTAATGGTCAAGCATTTTTCAAAGGTTTGGAGATCAATGGTGCTTTCACTCCCCAGGATGATCCAGAATTTTGTGGGAAAGAAGAAGAAGAGGAGCAGGAGGATAGGGAGTTCTGGGGTGAAGATGATGGGTACTGGGAAGTTCCTGGAGAGGAAGTTGAGGAGCTGGCTTCTGAGCTCATGAGTATATGGATGCCCTCTTCCATTGGGAGTGCCAAACTGACAGAGCTGGGCCTTGTTGACCTTCTCAAAGAGGAGAGGGAACTCAGGATTGGACAAGCTAATGATTGTTTAGACCAACTGAGAAAAGACCTTGGAAACAAAGCCATGTTATACCGACAGAACTTCTGGACTGCAAATTCTACCAGGGAAGGTACCAGGACCAAGAAGGAAATCCAAAAAGTGGTGGCCAGGATAAACAAGCATGTCAGAGGTTATCAGAGGGCCAGACAGGCCATTCTCAGGCTGGACCCCAATGTTGGCATGGCAGAAAAGTATCAAGAAATCCTGCCCAATGATCTTGCAGTGAGTAAGGAGGTGACAGAGGAGAACAGGTTTGGCCAGGGGACCAGTAAACTGGCTTGGTTTTGGATGATGGAGGGTGAATAGAGTCAGCTGAGTCTCCAGGGTGGGGGCTTGATGGAAGAATGTAAGTGTATGCTCTTGCCATATGTCTTTCTAACAGTGGTGTGTAGTTTACAGGATCAATTGGCTCAGAGCAAGGGCAAGAAGGGACAGATGGAAAGAATAAGTGTCACTGGTGAGGCATGAGATGCTTTGGACTTGCCTTTGGTTTGAGTACCACAAGGACATGTGGGAGGAAAGGGCTCTGCAGTCAACTGAGCCAGGGAAAGAGGCTTATGCTAAAAAGCAGATGGGGTTGTGGAATGACTTTGCAAAGAAGGCAAGGTTGATGTTCCAAGGTAAACATGTGGATTGTATTTAGAATGGGAGTGGAAACACACAGTATGGTGTGTGTTAGTGATGCCCTTGGCTTGGTGACTTGGTATTGGAATCTAAGTGAATGCCAAACATGTGCAAATAAAACAAGTAATGCCCAAAAGAGGAAGGGCTGACATTTTTTTAACCACCTGCCTAAATCAGTAAGGGCTGAAAATTTTCACCTTCTATCTTCCACCTGCAACAACAAATTCTCTGCTGCTACATACCTCCACCCATTGAACCATTCAATGTCTGACTGGAAGAAAGCCTACTCTGAAATCCTGTACTCCTATGTAGGAATGTACAAAGAAGCAAGGGGGAACTTGGAGCTCAGGAATGAGATCCTGGCTGAGGTGAAGGGGAAGATTCTTGAGCATGAACCATTGCATTCTGCAGAACTGCCCCATAATCTGAGAGTGGTGAGACCCTTGTTTATCATGCTGGACAGGTCTGAGGTTTGTCTAGGCCATCCAGATGGAGTGGTTGTCACAACTGGATCCAGAAGACTGGCAAGATGAGATAGCCATCATCCAGTGAATCCTGACTCTTGCTTTCACTGGAAAGAACAAGGAAGATGCTGGCTGCTTAGTGGAGGAAGATTCAGCTGAGAAGCAGGAGGTGGAGATATCCTTGGATGAGGATGGAAATCCAGAAGTGCCCACTTGGGGTGGGCAGAAGTTGAAGGTGCAACAGAACTTGGCAAGAGCAGTCTTCCAAGCTGCTTATGGTGTGTCTTGCTTGGCATGTGAATAGCTGCATTTCTGATGTAAGTTTGGGACATAGCCAAGTTCACCAAGAAGCCCAAGGCCAAGGCTCCCTGGGGCTTGCTGATCAAGTCCCCAATGGAGTATCTGGACCCTGAGTCTATCCCAGAGGGTTTTATGATGAAGGATCCTTCCAAATGGACAAAGGCTGATCTCAGGTTGCTTTGGGATCATTGGCAATCCCTAGAGGCAGAGGAGAAGGTGATTGTGTCATTCATTGATTGCAAAAAGGAGGATGCACCTTTGTCCAGGCAGTTTGACAGGAAAGTGGTGGGAAGCAGTAAGAAGAGAGTGTGGGTGACTGTGGATGATGACAGTGAAGCAGAAGTGGGTGGGGCAGGCATACCAGGGCCTTCAGTCACACAGCACTCAGTTGGAGGATGTAAGGAGGGTAATACTCCTACACCAGTACTGTAGCTACTAGTGGGATAATACCTACAGATTTGTAGGTATGTGGGGTCACTTGAACTCAAATACTATATAGGTGTTACATAATATAGAGCGCCTGTATATAAGCAGGCACTCATCACACAGGTAAAGGACTTCTTTTTTACCATACTCTACACACTCAATATAACACTGGTCATGTTTATATTTGAGTGACTAAGTATACAAGTAAATGAGAAGATCAGAAATCTTACATTTTTTAAACACCCAAAAGTGTTATGGGCCCCAAGTCTAACAAGAATTCCACACCACAGAAGAAAACTTCTCATGGCACATCAAAACCTCTTGAACCCAATAGGATTTGAGAGGATGGAGACAGTGACAATCTGCCACCATCAGAGAGGAACGAGAATCATCCCCAAGTGCGATTGTCTGAGACAACTGCACGAGAAACCACTGATGATGCTGATTGTGCTATAATCCTAGACAAAGGGCTGAGTGCTCTAACTGATCTAACCACCGAAACTGCTCTCATAGAAAACACGAGAGCAGAAGGATCGGGGAAGGGAAAAGAAAGATCCAACAATAGAAAAAAACCACCCACCTTCCCTGAATTTATCTGAGAACTGAAAGATATAGTGGTCAAATGCACCACTCAATGGGAGAACTTTGGTGACCAGGACAAATGTGGCCACCAAGTATGTACCTTCAGAAAACTATACAATCTAGTGGACATGCCCAACATCGAGAGTGCACATGATGGGACCGGCAAAGGAGGATGGGGCCCTTCACACGAAGTAAGGAGGGAGGTCCACTATGATGAAACACTGGCAAGGAATGAATGCAGGCAGGAAGACACTCTATGAGGAGATAACACTCATAGAGTGGAGACAAGCAGAGTTGCTCAGTACCAGGTGACATATGACATGGCAGGCTGCCCAGACCAGGAAATCCCACCTCACATGGAAAGAGGCTTCAAGGAAGAAGAGACATTCAGCTGGAGGATGGGCACTGGACACCCAGGTGGTGACCCGGACAATGATCCAGACAATGACCCGGACAATGATCATCGTCACAGAAATAACCGCAGCAATCATGACGATGATCACAGGAGAAGACAACCCCCAGCTCCTCCAGCTCCCCCTCGTTGCAACTATAGGGACAATGAAGAGGAGGAACACGATTGCTGCAACTGCAAATGATCACTAGGAATACACTCACACCGAGGGTTAACCCCCAGTATGAGTGGATACATGGAATCCCTTCTAGAAAAATATTGTCAGAGAATATATGAAGCAGTAGGCTGAAATATGGCTCCTGTGGGTCCCAAGGTCAAAGCCATAAAAATTGCACAACCTAAGTATTACAAAGGCCAGGATGACATTGATGCCTTTGATGAATGGGTCAACCAGACATTGCATTGGTTGAAGATCTACAAAGTGACAGGGCCAGCCCATGATGCAGATTGCATAATGTATGCTGGAACCTGCCTGGAAGGAATGGTGGCACAATGGTTTGACCAAGAAGTAGATGGCCCAGATCACACAATCTGTGACTGGATGTTCGAAGAATTCGTATGCTGCATGTTCACTTGTTTCATCCATGAGGCTTCAGCCCAAAATGCTGCCAAATGATACGACAACACCAAGTACTCCACCACAAAGGGAGTACTTGCCTTCTACAATGACCTGAAGTGCTGAGCATCCAGGATGGTCCAACCACCTGACAAATACTCTATGAAGAGGAAATTTGTCAATGGACTCCCCCTACCGATTGCAGAGGGAGTCCTCAAATCGAGAGGAGTATTGGTGGAACACACACTGATGGACCAGATCTTGATCAAAGTACAAAAAATGGAAAGCACCCTCAAGTTGATCAGTAATCACACGCAAACCCAGCAAGTGAAGCAGACTGGTTTTCATCCCACCAACCTGGACAACCGAGTTGGCAATCGGCAATACACTGATGGCGAATACAGATACATGCAGAGGGGCAATGTACTCTACAGGAAGGCTTTGGAAAATGCAGGTTCCCAGAGACAAGAGGCACCCAAGCCACAGGGGCAACATGTGACTGGAAACAGTCATGAGAGAAATAGGGGAACAGGAGGCCAGAGTCAGAGGAAAGACTCAGGGCCACCCCATCAGAATATTAAGTGTTACTGCTGTGGTAAGGAGGGGCACTATGCCAACGAGTGCGACCAGAAGGATACCACCTCCAAAGATAACAAGCCCAGCAAAGCCTGACTATTTGCTGCTGAAGAATCTGAATAAGAAAAGCTGAGGAGAGTGGTGGTGATCTGAGAGGGGAGATCTTCCAAAGGGGCTCCTATAGCCTGGAAGGAAATTGCTGTCTGAGAAAGGACATCTAAGGCTGTCTGAAGTCTGTCTGAACACAGAAGAAGGCAACTCGAGGCCTTCTTGAACTCCAACTTGAACTCTTAACTCGGTACTTTGTTGTTATTCTTTGTAAGTAGTTACAGTGGAGAGTAAGTGCATGCAGGCTTACTTAAGCCACATCACATGTCTACTCTTGCAGCTAAGTAAAGTCTAAAGTAAAAGAACAAAAACAAAGAAAAGAAAGTAAAAACAGTAAAGTAAAAGTAAAAGTAAAAGCTATAAAATAAAAGAAATATCATAGTGGGGAGTACTCACTCCCTACACTGCCAAGGTGATAGAGGACAACTGCATCAAAGAGACCCATGAGATTCAGGGTGAAGCATCACCTGGCTGTAATGACGATGACCAGGAAGAATGTTTAGATGACGAAGCAGAGGTTGATGATGAGGTCATCAACATCTACAGGGGGTATTATGACAGCGACAATGATGGAGAACCCATCACATACCTTGGATCGATGAAGGTGACCAACTACCCCAAGGATGATGAACCAATATACTATGCTAGGATGGATGTCAAAGAGTCAGCAGTGGAAGGCATCCCAAATGAGGATGATGAACTGGGTGATGAGGATGGCGAGCCAGACAATGAGGGACTGTCGTCTGGCAAGGAAGAAGTCATGGAGGTTGTCTGCTGGGGAATGATTAATGAAGTGGAAAATGAAGTGATGCCCCCAGTGACCAATGACCACACATGGCACTATTCAGAACAGTTTGGTCTGACACATGTAGATGACTGCCAGACCTGTCAAATATACAGAGCTCATATCATAAGAGATGAGCTCGCAGAGGTGCCATTGTTGATAGCCACTTGTGTGGTACCCCAGCAACAGAGATGAAGAGCATATGACGAAGGTTGGGATGTGAGGGAAGAGGCAACAGGCAAGACTGTACTCCCTCACATAGGATATGTGTTGGATGAGTTGAATTCCATCGATGCCACTGTAGGCCCTGCCATCATGCAAGCTGATGGCATTCTCAAGGGGCATAGACCCATATTCAATCTGGTGTGCATACATGAACACTTGATCAACATAGGCCACTGGGCCATCAGAATGTGTCAGACACTCCAACCCAGGGAGTGTGACACCCCAATGAGTACAACACCCTTGTTGAAGGAAATGAGAGCAGTGAGAACAGAAGTTGATAGAGCAGGAGAACTGCTGCAAGGCATCTGGGATGCAATGACTCGAAACGAATGGAGGATGCAACAAGCACAGTGAGAAAGTGAATACATCCAAAGAGAACTAAGATGAATGGCCGACAGGCTCTCACATGGGTGTGAAGACCTGGGTGGAGAAACATGATCATACATTGACCTGGAAGCACTGGTCATCCTGAATGTAGCAAGTTACAGCCAGATGCGAGCACAAGACCTAGACAACCATCAACGACTGATGGCCCTCTGCCCAACAGAGGACACCAATCACGCATTCTGTTATGGAATGCACACTAATACCACAGTTACCCCGAGACCAACCATGCCCCCACAAGCATGTGCTTGTGTTATAGTTAAAGCACAGGTCAATGGCTACGAAGTGTTGACCATGATAGACACTGGGAGCACGACCAATTTCATGAGCCCTGCATTTGTGACCATTGCCAAATTACCCATGTTCACACTAGCATCCCAATTGATGTTGCAACTGGGATGCGTCAGTAGCTGGTCCAAGATCACCCACAGCTCCCAAACAATGCTGTGCTTGGGAGCATTTACCTGCGATGCCTACTTCAACATTGCAAATATTGATAGATACGACTGCATCCTTGGGATCCCCTTCCTCCGATCGCATGGCATACAGTTAAAGTTCGATACGAATATGATAGAGGTGGGGAATGTCTCAGTTCTGATGCACACAGAGTTGGACTTAGCCAGCTCAGTTGAAAACCATCCATGGAACAGAGGCCGACACAAGGATGTGTTGGCCCTGACACTGAAAGGCAACTGACTAGCTGGTGGGGCCATGCTGATGATGTAACGGTCTTTAACTTTTCTTAGCATAGTTTTCCTTTTATAGTTACTCTCTGGTTAGGGTTACACAGACGCTCACTAGACACTTTACTTAGTCAGCTTGTGCCGCATTGACTCAGCATGTCAAGCTGAAGCCAATGGCGTGTATCTCTCTTTGTTTGGTTTGTTCTATGACGTTCCTTGGTACAAACAGCTCTAGTAGTATAAATACTGGGCTCTCTTGTCGTAGAATACTCCAATCGAGTTCATTTCGTGCTTGCACCTAAAACTCCTTTCCCATTTGCTCTCTATCAGTTCTTGGAGTGACCGAGATACAACATTGTTTGTCAGTTGTCACACTTGAACTCAATTGTCAACTCTCCCTCACTCCACTAGCTCCCAGGCATTTAGGGAAATCATACCCAGACTCCAGGGTTAAGGAGCTTTCGTTCTTCTTTTTCTTTTGTTACGAGACGACGCCTTTAGTCTCGTCCTCCTATTGGCAGGAGGTTGTGTTGAAGAAGACCCGTAGTTAGTAGTCCTGCTATCCGTCAAGGGTAGTGTGAAGGTGCAACCCACATTAGGGGGTGGAAGCACATAGCGTAAAGTAGTGCCCCGACGCTCGGGAGGTAGAAAGCATACTACCTTATATCTAGTAGCACTACAGTACCCCTACGATAGTTAACGACAGAGTACCGGCATCGAGGCCAGGGAAAATCGTTGAAGTTTCAAAATTCCGAAAGTAAAGAAAGAGGAGTCGGCATCTCCTGTGATTCTACGAATCTCGCCGTATATTAAACAAGAGTCTCCTGCCCCCCGAATCCCTTCTCCTGAGGAGATAGATCCCAATCTCCAGGGCTTTGTCTTGAACGTTCCATACAACTTATGGAACAGACACACAATCCGCCCCCCTTCTCATCACCCTGTCCTAGTTGCCAGCAATGGACCCCCGCAACTTGACGGAAGACATGCTGCAGTTTATGCAGCAGCTTTCGGTTATGGTCGGCCAGCAGGTCGCCGCCACCATCGCTGCCCAGCAGCAGAATAGGCCTGCCACAGCAAATACTTCCGTCGACCCCACGAAACGGGGAATAGCAGATCCAGGCCAGTTTGATGGCTCTATTTCAAAATTCGAGGAATGGTGGTCAAAGATGCGGGCCTTCGTGGCCATTGCTGAATTCAAGACACACCGAGAAGATGCGCTGGCGGTCTGGTCTCGCATGACTGGACCAATAGCAGGGGCTTATGCGAGAGCCCAAATTGACACATGTCTCGCAGCACAAAGGTGGCCGACTCATGCTGAGGTAGCGGCCGAGGTTGAAACGAGGTTCCACCCTCTACATAATGCGGACTGGGCCAAGAAACAGCTGGCCAATATACAACAGGGAAATGCCAGAATGGAAGAGTTCTTGGCAAGGTTTAACGCACTGAGGACCACGTCCGGGGTATCCGACGACTATGCTATCTGGATGTTGGAGCGGGCAATATGCCCTGAAATTCTCCAACAGATTTACATACAGGGCAGGAGGAAAAACACCTGGAAGGACTGTGAGCCCGAAGTCCAAGGGATGGGTGCAGCTATGGAGGCCGTTAAACTCCAAACATCTCAGTCTGGCAGTCGCTGGACTCAAGGTTACAACCGGCCTTTGGCTGGTACAACGTCGGGCAGCGGCATGCCCATGGACATTAGCGCTGCAAGCAGGTCGAGAGGTCCCACAAGAAAAGACTTCTCAAGCTATAAATGTTACAGCTGTTGCCAGACCGGTCACATAAGACCTCAGTGCCCGAATGGGCAAAACAAAGGAAAGGGATGGCAGGTCTGTTCTGAAGGCGCTGACCCCCACCTTAAAGCAATGGAGGGGATGAGCTTCAACCAGATCGTTGCTCACATCAGACAGTTAAAAGAATCGGAGCTACAGTGAAGTCGGGTCCTGTAGACTCTAATAGTACTGGACATTTCTCTTCTTCGTCTCACCCCTCTTCTCTTAAAAATAAAAAAGTAGAAAATAGTAAATCACAAAAAAAGGTTTCCTTCTCGGACTTTGTGTCTGTAAATAGGTTTTCTCCCCTCTCTGTAGATAGAATGGACTTAGATACGGACTCAGATGTACTGTCTGCAGAGGAGACCCAGTTGGGCTCGGAACAGGCCGTTAAATGTGGTTTGCTTAATTCCCCTGCCTATAAAAACCCAAAGAATGTTTCTTCTTCTTGTATGGTAGTTCCTGAAAAGGAAGGCAACGATGAGGCGACAGTACTGCCAAAACCCCGAATTCGTTCGCTTAACTTGAAGGACCATGTTTCAGTACCCATTGTTATCAGGTCTCATAAAGGAGATGCACACGCTGTGCAGGCTCTTTTGGACTCTGGCGCCACTGGCGTCTTTTTGGACTCTAAATTTGTTGAACAAAGGAAACTCCCAAAGCTAGCTTTGCCTAGGCCAGTAGATGTATTTAACATTGACGGATCTCGCAATTCTGCTGGAAGGATTACGCATCAGGTTTCACTCTGGGTTCAGTATGGGAACCACTTCGAAGAGCTAGTAGCCGATGTCACAGATCTGGGATCTCATGACATGATATTGGGTCACACGTGGCTTGCCACCCACAACCCCGATGTCAATTGGAAAACCGGTGAAGTCTCGATGAGGAGGTGCCCGTACTCGTGTAAAAAGTTAGCACCTAAGCCAGCCTTTGTAAGATGCATAGAAAAGATCGAAGCCGTAGCACAAGATGCTTTCGTCGATACTGTTGCTTCCACCAAGCAGGAGGAAGTAAAGAAAACTGAAAAAACCCCTGAGGAACTTGTTCCAAAGGAATATCACGACTATCTATCTGTCTTCTCTGTCCAGGAATCCGAACGCATGCCGCTTAGGAAACCTTGGGACCATGCTATAGAACTCAAAGACTCGTTTGTACCCAAGAAGGGAAGATTGATTCCTCTCTCTCCTGATGAGCAGTCCGAAGTCAGTGGCTTCATTGATGGACAACTCAAGAAGGGCTACATTTGGCCGAGCAAGTCTCTGCAGACGTCTCCTGTGTTCTTTGTCCCTAAAAAAGATGGAAAGAAGTGTATGGTACAGGATTACCAATATTTAAACGAGCATATGATCAAAAACTTGTATCCACTCCTGCTTATCTCACAGCTTGTTGACAAGCTAAAGGGTTGTAAATTATTTACGAAAATGGACCTTAGGTGGGGATACAACAACATTCGTATTAAGGAAGGTGACGAGTGGAAAGCTGCTTTCATCTGTCATCGTGGAGCCTTTGAACCATTGGTTATGTTTTTTGGACTCTGTAATTCCCCTGCCACGTTTCAGAACATGATGAACGACATCTTCGGTGACATGGAGGATGCCGTAGTAGTGTACATTGACAATCTTATGATATTCACGAAAACGGACGATGAAAAGGAGCATGACAGGATTGTGCTAGAGGTGCTTAGAAGGTTGAAAGAAAATGACTTGTTTGTCAAGCCGGAAAAGTGTTTATTCAAGAGACAGGAAGTTGACTTCCTTGGGATGATTGTTGGCATTAACGGAGTTAAAATGGATCCCGCCAAGATTGCTGCTGTGCAGAATTGGCCCGTTCCCATTACCATTCATGGAGTTCATGGCTTTCTCGGCCTTACGAACTTTTACCGCCATTTTATCAAGGACTTTGCCCAAGTGGCACGCCCCCTTAATGATCTCACGAAAAAGGACATTCTGTTCCGATGGACCGACAGGTGTCAATTAGCATTTGATACGCTTAAAGAAGCTTTCACCATGGCTCCTATTCTTATGTTTCCCGATCAGGATTGGAAGTTCTGTCTAGAAACCGATGCTTTGGACTATGCGACTGGAGCCATGCTCTCGGTAGAGTGTGAAGATGGTCTCTGGAGACCAGTTGCTTATTCGAGTCACTCCCTCTCTGGAGCAGAGTTAAATTATACGGTTCATGATAAAGAGATGCTAGCCATCATCCGCGCTTTGGAGCAATGGCGTCATTATTTGGAAGCTACCCCATACCAGTTTGAAATTTGGACAGATCACCATAACCTAAAGTGGTTTATGACGTCTCAGAAGCTTCAGCCTCGCCAGGCATGTTGGGTGCAGTATTTTAGCCGTTTTAATTGTATTATCGTCCACAAACCTGGTGTTTCTATGGGACAACCGGACACTCTCTCTCGTCACGAGGATTTAGTAGAAAACAAAGAAAATGCAAAAACAGAAGAATCGTTGTTTATTAAACCCAAACAGCTTCGTTCGGTTCGCTTGGAATCTTCTCTGGAAGAAGAACTTCGCTGTGCTTCGGTTGGGATAACCACTAGCAAGTTTACCCCAAAGAGTGCTCTTTTATATATTGGAGATAAGGTCTTTGTACCTGAAGGTTGCCAAAACAAGATCCTTGCTGCTCTTCACGATTCACCCCTAGCGGGTCATCGCGGAATTAAAGGAACTCAGGAGTTGGTCACACGCTGGTTCATGTGGCCTACCTTAAAACCCGATGTCAAGGAGTACGTAAAGCATTGTCAAGCATGCCAAACTAGCAAGTCTAGTAATAAGCTGCCGGCTGGAGAACTCAAACCTTTGCTGATCCCTAGTGGACCTTGGCAAGATCTTACTACCGACTTTATGGATCTAGGCGTCAAGTCCGCCTCTGGAAAGTCCCATGTGTTGGTCATGGTAGATCGCTTCTCGAAAGAAGCAGAGTTTGTTCCTTGCACTGCTGAAGAAACCACCGCTAGCATGGCATGGCTTTATTTGTCGCATGTTTGGAAGCATCATGGACTCCCTCTATCTATCGTATCGGATCGCGGACCACAGTTTGCTTCATGGTTCTCTCGCAAGTTATTTAAAATGTTGGGAGTCGAGCAGAAGCTTTCGACAGCGTTTCATCCACAAACGGACGGTCAAATGGAGCGGTTGAACCGCAAAATTCAGCAGTATTTGAGGCTGTATGTTAACCATCAGCAGGAAAAATGGGAGGATTGGCTGCCTTTGGCGCAGTTCGTGTACAATAATTCCAAGTCTGATTCTACTGGCAAGTGCCCCTTTGAAGTTACTCGTTCGTATTTACCACGAATGGGCATCGAGCTGATGACTTCTAAGGTAGAAGCAGCGGAAGAAACCGCTAGAGACTGGTTCCAGGTGTTCCAGAGTGTACGCAACTCGCTTGGAAAAGCTAGGCAACAACAAAAGACTCAGGCAGACAAGCGTCGTTCCCCTTCCCCTACATATTCTGTTGGTTCTCAGGTTTGGCTAGCTACAAACCACCTCTCATTGAAAGACTGGCAGAGCCGAAAGCTGTCTAAAAAGTGGATTGGACTGTACGAGGTTGTCGAGGTTCTCCCAAACACTGTTAAATTAAAGCTACCCCGAAACATGAGGATTCACCCGGTTGTGAACGTCTCGCGGGTAAAACCTTATCTTGGTGCCCTTGATGGGCAACCTGTTGTTAAACCCGGTCCCCAGCAGGTGACCGATGAAGGAGATGTAGAGTTTGAGGTTGAAAAGGTGGTAGATTCACATTTGAAACGTGGGGGCCTACAGTTTTTAGTCCACTGGAGGGGCTATCCTGACGAAGATCGTACTTGGGAGCCAGCTAGCGCTCTTAAAAACGCCCGAGAGGTGATAGATGACTTCTACAAGTTATACCCCTCTGCCCCTAGAAAGCTTCGCCTCGTCGACACTACTGGACTCCTTTTTTCCCCTTTACCTGACCTGGTGACCGTTTGTCAACCCCTTTGGTCTCGCCTGGAAGTCGAACCATAGGAGGGGATAGTGTAACGGTCTTTAACTTTTCTTAGCATAGTTTTCCTTTTATAGTTACTCTCTGGTTAGGGTTACACAGACGCTCACTAGACACTTTACTTAGTCAGCTTGTGCCACATTGACTCAGCATGTCTAGCTGAAGCCAATGGCATTTATCTCTCTTTGTTTGGTTTGTTCTATGACGTTCCTTGGTACAAACAGCTCTAGTAGTATAAATACCGGGCTCTCTTGTCGTAGAATACTCCAATCGAGTTCATTTCGTGCTTGCACCTAAAACTCCTTTCCCATTTGCTCTCTATCAGTTCTTGGAGTGACCGAGATACAACATTGTTTGTCAGTTGTCACAGATGAAGAACTCCTCTGGCCCCACCAAACCATGCCAAGGTAGCATGGTACAAGCATTGGTAAACAAAAGTGAGAGACAGGCCACCCTCGCACATATGAAGCCCTGAAAATACTCAGATGAGGATATCCCTCACCTGAGGGAAGAGCTGTACAAAAAATATGAACACCACATGAAAGGAGTGGTGACAAAAATGCCACCACTCCAAGAAGTGAACCACCACATACCCTTGATAAATGAGGGTATGCATTACTCTTACCATTTGCTGTGCTGCCTGGACTCACTGAAACCCCAATTGGCAGAGAAAATTCAACTGTATACAAAGGCCAGGTGGTGGGAGAGAGCAAGTGTGCCACAAGCAGCGCCCATGCTCTGCATCCCCAAAAAGAATGGAAAGCTCTGGACAGTCATGGACTGTCATAAACAGCATGACAACACGATCAAGGATGTGACACCATTCCCTGACCAAGATCAGATCCAGATGGACATCGCTTGAGTGAAGTATCACTCGAAGATTGACCTGTCCAATGCCTATGAACAGGTTCATATCCAGCCCAACAATGTCCACAAAACAGCATTCTTGACAGTTTTTGGCACCTTCCTGAGTCATGTCATGCAGCAAGGGGACTGCAACACACTGGCCACCTTCCAGCAGCTAATAATGGCAATGTTGCAGGCATATATAGCCAGGATAGTACATGCATACTTAGATGACACATTCATGTACAGTGACACCATAGAGGACCATGTAGAACACATGTGCCTAGTACTTGATGCACTAGTCAAGGCCAACTTCTATCTTGAGAGGGATAAAGTTGATTTATTTGTTGAGAAACTGGACTGCCTCGGTCACATTATTGATGACAAGGGTGTGCATGTGGATGAGGACAAGATGGCCTGCATCCACAACTGGAGAAAACCCACAAACCTGAATGAAGTGCAGTGGTTCATAGGCTTGGTCGAGTATCTGGCACTGTTCATGCCAGACATATCAGCATATATGACCCCCCTCACAGGGATCCAGAGGAATGGTCACTCATTCCTCTGGTGGGAAATCCATGACAGATGTTTCCAGGCAATCAAGGACCTTGCCTGTAAATACCCTGTTTTATGGCCAATAGATCCAAGGTCAAACAAGCCCATCTGACTTGTTTGCGACATGTCACTATATGGAATAGGGGCACTGTACAATCAAGGTTCAACCTGGCAAGGGTGCTGACCAATAGGATTTATGTCAAAAAAGCTCACGGATGCCCAACACAACTATCAGACATTTGAAAGAGAAACCCTTGCCATCCTTGAAGCATTGCTGAAATGGGAGGACAAGCTCCTTGGATTCCACTTCAAGGTTATCACAGATCACAAGGCCCTACAATTCCTTTGCATGCAGCAACATCTATCCAGCCACCAAATGTGCTGGATGGACTACTTGTCCTGATTCGACACCAAGATCATCTACATCAAGGGGTCGGAGAATAAGGTAGCTGATTGTCTGTCTCGCTACTATGAAACAGATGGAGGGGACAAAGCTCAGAAGGAGAATGTTGAATGGGCAATGGCCAACATTCAACTTGATCCAGAGGGGGATGACCTCCCAATCAATAGATTAAAAGAACTGCATCTTGCAGCAATGCGAGATGAGACACCAAGGATAAAGGAGCTGGTGGAAGAGCATCACACAGAGGCTGACACACTGAAACAATACACAGAGCAGAGAAGGGTGGGACCCACCTGTGCAACCATGACTGGGGACCCTACTCTTCTCAACTCTGTGGGGGATCCTCAAACACTCACCACCCACTTTCAGGGGGAGAGTGGCTTCCTCAACTGCATCAGACAGGGATACCCATTGGACCCTGTCCTAGCCAAAGTGATCACACACCTGGGCCACCATCAGAACTTCACTGTGGCTGACAGGTTAATATATGTCAAGAACACATCGGGAGATGATGTGCTGTGCCTCCCTTGTGTTGACTGGAGAAATAACCAACTGATGGCACAAGTGATTGAGCATGCCCACAAGATGCTCAGCCACTTTGGGACTCTGCACACCAGTGACTACACCCATAGGCAGTTCTGGTGGCCTGGTATTGGCAAGGAAATTGACCAATACTGCAGGTTGTGTCCAGTGTGCCAGACCACCAAGGCAGACAACACATGCCTGGCAGGGCTCCTCCACTCCCTGCTGGTACCCAAATGACCCTGGAACTCCATCGCCATGGACTTCATTGGCCCATTCCCTGAGAGTAAAGATGCTGACTACCTTTGGGTTATCTTGTGCCACTTGACCTCACTAATACACCTTGTACCCATCAAGACCACAATACAAGCATCCAAACTCACATGTGTATTTGTTCAAGAAATAGTATGGCTGCACAGCCTCCCTGACACCATTGTATCTGACTGAGATGCCAAGTTCACCTCACAATTCTGGCATGAGGTGCATCAATTGCTGGATGTGCAACTGCTCACATCCACTGCATTCCATCTGCAAACTGATGGAGTGTCCAAGCAGGCAATCAGAAACATCTTGCAGATACTACAAGGCCTGGTTGTGCTGGACCAATGGGATTGGGCCAAGAAATTGCTGATGGTTGAGTTTGCTATCAACTTGAGTATCAGCAGCTTGATGGGATTTGCACCATTCGAGCTGACCTATGGATACATGCCCAGATTGCTCCCTAATATGGAGGAGCAACCACCCATGACTGCTCCTGGGGTGACATCCTTCATCTGCCGAGCCAAGGAGAATCTGGCTATGGCTCACAATGCTATAATCAAGGCCCATGTGGCACAGACACACCATGCTAACAAATGACAGAAGGAAGGAGACAAATACGATGTGGGGGACATGGTGTACTTGTCTACAAAAAACCTCACCTTGCCCAAAGGACATGCCAGAAAACTGCTTCCCCAGTATATTGGCCCCATGAAGATTATCCATGCCAACCCATCCATGGACACCTATACACTGGAGCTGCCACAGCAACTCCAGGACTGTCACCTCCACCCCACCTTCCATGCCAGCCTTCTGCATCATCATGAACCCAATGACAATGTGATGTTCCCCAAATGTGATGCCCACATCTTCTACAATGTGGGCGTACCTGATGATGTGGAATGGCTGGTTGATGAAATAAACACCCACTGCTGGGTGGGCCATCAGCTGGAATTCCTAGTCAAGTGGAGTTTAGGTGACTCCACTTGGGAGCCTTACCTGCACTGTAAAGACCTTGAGGCCCTGGATAGGTACCTCGAACTGCAAAATGTCAATGACCCCTGCCGACTGCCCAAACACAGTCAGCACACTATGGAAGCTAATGTGTAAGGACATAGGACTTCCAATTCATACAGGCCCCATGCACATGACCACACAACAACTGCTGAAGAGAAAAGTTAGTAGAATGATAGGAATATGATCTAAAAGGCTAGTTAGACCCTATAGGGGACCCTGCTGAAGAGAAGAATTGGTAGTGAAAATGAACAGAAAATGAAACTGAAACACTTAGCTGGACAACCTGACAATACTTCTCAATCCCACCACTCTAGGACTCCCCTAGAGCTGTCCTGACCTCACTCTCAAGGGCAGTAACAGAAAAGACTGCCACAGGCTGGTCTCACCAGCCTGTGCTCTCCAGTCTCAATGGTGGTTATTGTTTTTTGTAACTAATACAAGTCAAAACAAGTCCAAACCGTGCTTACTAATCAGCCACTCGCCTCGCACCTAAGTCCCAGTCCCAAGTACAAAACAGGGATCAAGCCCCTTAGAAAAATAAAATAAAATCCTCAACCACTCTTTACCATCACCCAATTCCCTACTAGGGAGTACCCACTCCCTACACTGCTCACAGACTCTTATCTCCCACACTGTCTTTGGACTTACTGCCAGCTCTGTACTTAGAACATTTTTAGCTATGACCAAACTCTATCACACTGCTTACACAATCATTTCACTTTACGAAATTTTCTTGCTGTCTCTCACTCTTTCTTTTACCACATCCACATCATAACCACAGTCCCCTTTTATCACTATGTTGTGCCGACTGTCCCACCTCCCAACAGCGTCCTGTTGTGAGGATGGTGTTGTCTCCCCTGACATGTCCATGTCCCCTGATGACAGGACACATCAACATGAATCGAAGTGACATGCGAGAGACAACACTCCCCCCTGTCGCTCACCTTCATACTCCTGGCCCCCCTCCCATCATCGTTCATGCTCACACGACACCAAATGTCATCATGAGTGTTCTGCCTCCCCTCCTCGATGACACTGGCATGCCAGTGAATTCAGCATCATCATTCATGATGACTGTGGCCAGTCCACCGGCTGCAGTACATGCTCTGCATATGCACTGCACATGGCACAAGACCTGGTCCTTGGCTCCCTGGACCTCGTACATGCCTGCACATCCTGTGTATGTGTGCTGTCACACCTCCTCGGCCTGGATGACACCTTGGCACTGCGAGAAGAGGTCAATTGCTTTCGAGCCGATTGGGACTACTGGTGGTCACATGCCCACCGCTACCAAGATGAGTGTGACTGCCTTGAAGATGATCATGACCTCAAATGTGCACACCTGGCCTCCCCAGCCTCCCAACCCCAGCACCACTGCCCCCCCAACCATGTGCAGCAGGACCATCATCTTCAAGCCTGGCAGCTCATCTTTCAGGGGGAGGGTGCAGGGCACTCCCTGCTGAACACAGTAGACCAGCCACCCCCCCTCATTGTATGTCTGCTCCCATCCCCAGTGCAGCCACTGCATCCCATGAAGACCACCATGAGATGCCAGTCAACACCCCAAACAAGTCCATGGAGACACAGCCTCATCAAAAACACCCCCTGTTGACCAACCTCCTTAAGGAGGCTAACACAATGTTCCTGGTCAATCAGAGGGAATGCCCCCATCAAGTGTTCATTCTGCTGAATGGCAGGAAATTCCTGCACATCCAAGTTTGGCAGAACCTGTACCAATTCGAAGCTCCCCAATGATATGATGTCAAAAGGGTGATAACTGCCAGATATGCCCCAGCCCTACTGGGGGCAGTCTTCCCAGGCGCAGTGTGCCTGTTAAATACACCCCATGAGATAGATGATATCTATGCTCACACATCCCAAGAAAATGATGAGGGCAATGTGCCAAATGCCAGGGCCACCCAGCACCTCATCATGTGGATAAACTGATACCTGGCTGATGTCAATGAGCACACTGAGAGAAAACAAGCAAAGAACCCTGTCACAGCCTATGTGCTCTCACAATGGCACCCTCCCACATGGATGGCAGCCAAGGGCAAGGTCAAGCATGAAAACTACAAACCCTCTGTCACTGGGCTTGCTCCACAACCTACCCTGGTCTATGAAGAATGCCAGACCAGGCATGCAAAGGCTCACAAGGAGGCCATTATCCCTCATGAGTCGACCCCTACCCCTCAGGCAGAGAGACCTCTGCCCATGGAAGCTCACCCTCCCATTGTGATAACCCCACAGATCATGACCACAACCATCCCTGTAGTCCCACCGATATCCAAATGAAGGGACCAAAAAAAGAGGTCACATCAGGACCGAACCCCTAAGGATGTCCCGACCTGGGGAGAACCCTTGCAGTGATGGAGGACATGCATCCAGGGGTACATGGACGATGATGAGATGTCGAGCTTCCCAGGAGTGTCAGGTCCAATCAAGGAGTATGCAGAGGATCAGGAGGCCGCTCTGATGCGACAAATCAGAGGCCTTGTCCTGGAGGGGTACTTCACACCTTGGTTCCGCTATGACTCCAACTGGCATGGTTGGCATCATAATTTTGCCCACCTGTTTGCTGTTGCTGGCCAGTACAGACCCATTGTGGAGAATGAAGGGCTACATGTTGTGCCAGGGGCTAGGGGTGGCTGGACCATTAGTAAGGAGGTAGCACCATCTCCCACTGACATAGCCTGTTATCTCACTCGAAATGGGCTGAGCTTCCAGGAGGCTGACAATCTCTACTCCTGGAGTGTCAACTTTCTGATTGACAAGAGTGATGTGATTTATGAAAATGGGCATCAGGTCCATGACGGCCCGACATGAAGTGACTACAAGTGGGGCAGCGATGCCAACCAACTAGCAGAACAACGCTCCCTTGAATACTATCTGGAGTGTGCCCAGGAACTGGGGATCTCAGACTTCTGTGAGGTCGAACCTGTCCCTGCAAATGTGCAGTTGCTGAGTAGCATCGAGGTAGTTGGTGGGGTCCTAGCTGCCACTGACCTTGACGACTGGGAACCCAGCACCCCAGCAGCCACCACTACAGGTGGACACCATATGGACGTTGATGATGGGGGCCCTGCCCCCATGTAGGGGTCTAAACCTGCCTCAGCCTCATCGCTACAATCCATACTACTGCCATGGTCATATATTTCCACATGCTGGCCCCCCTCTTTTTGTTTCTTACCATGACCTACCATCACCTCACACTTGTGTATCCTACATAAGTGTGAATCTAGAAATACATCTTTGTTTCTGCTGTGTTCTGACTTGGAAGAACCCATAACTGGGTTCTTCAGGGGGAGGGTGTAAGGAGGGTAATACTACTACACCAGTACTGTAGCTACTAGTGGGATAATACCTACAGATTTGTAGGTATGTGGGGTCACTTGAACTCTGATACTATATAGGCATTACATAATATAGAGCACCCATATATAAGTGGGTGCTCATCACATGGGTAAAGGACTTCTTTTTTACCATACTCTATGCACTCAATATAACAATGGTCATGTTTATATTTGAGTGACTAAGTATACAAGTAAATGAGAAGATCAGAAATCTTACAGAGGACCCTCTAAGCAGACTGTTGATGGTGGTGAGGTCCTAGGGGAGGCCACTACAGATGTGGGCCAGTCAAACCCAGAAGAGTCCAGTCCTGCTTGGCATGCCAGCAAGGACCAGATCTCTTATTTGAAGTCTCTTTCCATCATGCCCAGGTACCAAGTACTTGTTGACCTGGTGGATGCCCTACCAGAACAGGTAAGTCTGTGACTGTCAGGGAGCACTAGACTAACTAACAGATGTCATAGGAGCATGGAAAGGGGCCAGAGGTAGACTTCCCCTACTGGGCAACTTGGACATGGAGTGCCAAGTACTTGCTGCAGGAAATTCACTTGGATTTGGGGACTTTCCAAAAGGCAATTGGAGAGTTGCAAAGTGCAAGGTTCAGTTCCTCTTCAAGGGGTCTGGAGGTGGTTCTGGGACTTGGGCTTCTGTTAAGGGAGTGTAGTCATGCCCAAGAAGTGGAGGAGGATGATCCTTTGGTCAGTGAGCTGAATTTTTTGTTGAACTCCAAGCTTGGTGTGCAGAGGGGGGATGATGTGATGGATGTAGTGGGGGTAGTAGTTTCAAGGTTGGAGCAATGTCCAGCAGGCACCAAGGGACCACAAGGGGGAGATGGGGGTGCTGGGTTGGGTGAGAGTGATAGAGGGGATGAGGAGAAGGAGGAGGAGGAGGAGGAAGCTCCTCCAAGGAAAAGGAAAAGGGCAGGGAGTGTGATTGTGACCAGAGGACAGAAGATGGCAAAGAAGGATGAGGGAAAGGGGAAGAAGGTGGAGGAAAATCAAAGGAAGGGAGTGAGAACTCAGAATCAGACCAAGAGAGCCATGTAAATGGATGGTAGATATGTGGTGGCAAAAGGTAATAGATTATAGAATTATGAATGTCAAGGGTACATGCAACTCTGAATAAGAGCACCAGTGTCAGCAAGGGAGTGCATTGGAATTGTCAATAAGTTTAGAAAATGAGCTGGGTTGAAAGAGTCACCTTTCATGATTGTGAGTAATTTGAGGATTGTCTGTGTGACTGAAGGTCTGCAAGGGGTGTGGATCAACCATCTGTGGGTTCCCTAGTATAGTGATTACCCAGCCCACATCTTCAAAAATTTGGAATTGGTGGAACAAGCTCTAGCCTTGTTCAACCTGTGATGCACCATAGTGATGGATTAAATGCCATCCCCCAGCCAGGTTGGCCAATCCCACTTTCAGGGGGAGATGCCATCCCCCAGCCAGGCTGGGCAACCCCACTTTCAGGGGGGAGGGGGGGTGGCATCCCCCAGCCAGGTTGGCCAACCCCACTTGCAGGGGAGGGGTGGCATCCCCAGCCAGGCCAGCCAACCCCACTTTCAGGTGGGGATGCCATCCCCCAGCCAGCCTAGGCCAGCTGACCCCACTTGCAGGGGGGTGCCATCCCCCAGCCAGGCTGGCCAACCCCACTTTCAGGGGGGGATGGCATCCCCCAGCCAGGCCAGCCAACCCCACTTTCAGGGGGGGTGCCATCCCCCAGCCAGGTTGGCCAACCCCACTTTCAGGGGGGATGCCATCCCCCAGCCAAGCTGGCCGACCCCACTTGCAGGGGGTGCCATCCCCCAGCCATGTTGGCCAACTCCAGTTTCAGAGGGGGATGCCATCCAGCTGGCCAACCCCACTTGCAGGGGGGGGTGGCATTGTCCAGCCAGGTCAGCTGACCCCACTTGCAGGGGGGGTGCCATCCCCCAGCCAGGTCAGCCAACCCCACTTTCAGGGGGGATGCCATTCCCCAGCCAGGCTGGCTGACCCCACTTTCAGGGGATGTCATCCCCCAGCCAAGCTGGCCAACCCCACTTGCAAGGGGGGGTGCCATCCCCCAGCCAAGCTGGCCAACCCCACTTGCAAGGGGGGGTGCCATCCCCCAGCCAAGCTGGCCAACCCCACTTGCAGGGGGGTGTGCCATCCCCCAGCCAGGCCAGCTGACCCCACTTTCAGGGGGGGATGGCATCCCCCAGCCAAGCTGGCTGACCCCACTTTCAGGGGGGGATGGCATCCCCCAGCCAAGCTGGCTGACCCCACTTGCAGGGGGGGATGGCATCCCCCAGCCATGTTGGCCAACTCCAGTTTCAGGGGGGGATGCCATCCAGCTGGCTGACCCCACTTGCAGGGGGGGGTGGCATTGCCCAGCCATGTCGGCCAACACCACCAGTTGGTTCAACCAGCCGACACCAAGTCAGGGTTGGTTGGCCAACATTGGCTAGTCCTATGTTTAGGCCAAAATGTACATGTCGGGTGTCCCAGTTTCAGGACCACAGGTGACTGAAGGGTCTGCCCCTTCCCACTCTACCCATCACCCAACCCATACCATGCAAGCATGTACCACCCTGGACTGGGTCTGCCTGTTTTACCACCCCCTGTCCAGAGGTCCCCCAAGTGGGCCCCATGACAACTCAGTTCTTTGACTATTGTTGGCTTCTCATGAAGTACAATGAAGGGCACTCACTTGATGGGGCAGCACAAGAACAAGGTGAATGTTTACAGTTGCTGTGTCAGATCTTCAGAGGATCAGATGTAGTTGCTATGTCCCTGAGTTCTTAGGGGCCACTCAGGTTTGTGACCCTGAGGAGAAAGGAGCCTATGTTGAACAGTTACTTCGCACTATGATAAGTGTGATGGGGGATGTTCAGCATGACATCATCAATCTCATACATCAGGACCTCAGTCTGGAGGTTGCCTATTCCTTTCAGATCAAAAATACCAATCAATCCATTAGATCTGGGCTGGATGCCTTATGCAAAGTGGCTTCTGCAATCAAGGATGGAAGATCACAACTTTGTGTGATGGTTGGAGAGGAAATGTCTGCCACAGGAAGCACTTTGGGGGTGTCTCCCTGAGTTGTTGAAACAAGACAAGGACTGCCTTGTGGAGCTAGTGAGGACAGGCTATCCATCCCTAAAAGAGAGGCTCTGACGCCGCCACCACCCTTCTGAGAAGAAGTGGAAGTCATGCATGAAAGGATCTTCCAACAGGCTGCCACCATCGTCTCTGACTCAGCATGTAATGGAGGAACCGTTTAGTATGCTTGGGTTGATCTCTTAGAAAAGGCCTGTCAAGACCTTGACTTCCACCACATCCATAATGTTGTACAAATGCAAACCAATATTCTTCCCCAACCCTTCATTGCACTTGCCCTCAATGATCAGCTGCACTTCTATCTTGGCAGATGCCTTCCCATTCCCTGTGACCACCCACTTCACCCTTACACATGTTTTGACTGTGAGTTCCTCAGCCACTGGTCTTGCAGGAACAGCACAGGATCTTGATGGATGACCCCAGAGGAGGCTTCCATCTTATCCCCATACACCCCTTCATCCCCCATGACTCATCATTCACTGACAGTGCTGCATTCCTCAGGACATTGTCAATCAGGGGCTCACCAGTCTTAATGGGGGGGTAATGTTACAAAATGCCCTCCTTCTTTCCCCTTCCAAATGCATCCTGCCTTTGTTACAGATGTATGCTTCCCTATCTGTCATCATCATCACCATTGTCATCGTTTCAGCCCTTGCTGCTGCTCATGTAATATCTGGCATGTCTCCTGATGGCCAGATGCTTTGGTAATCTGTTTAGAATGCCAGTTTGGGGCCTAACCCCAAACCCCTCTTGGACTGATGTCACAGCTCAACCCATATCCATCAGACTCATTGTGTCTGGACTCAGTCTCACCTTTGTTTGTCAGTCTCACCTTTCTCTATGACTCATTGCTGTACTTTAGCTGCACTTACCGCACAATGTTGCCTTTCCTGTGTTGAGTACTTCTTGTACTTGTCAGGGTCTCATTGGACTCATTGTTACTTACCTGGCTCATAGCTGTGTTCCCATAACTATATAAGCCCTACCTACTCGCCTGTGTACAGTATCTTTTTGCTACCTTGCAACTCACTCATCACTTATCACCATTATTTGGAGATACTAGTAATGGCAACCAAGGGGACCTAAAGTCACAATGTCCCAAGGTAATACTTTGCTGCTAACTTATGCACTTGTCCTTTATTAGGACTTTCATGCACAGTGGCATAACAGCACCTCCACTCAGGACTGATACATATCCCGAAATTGATATCTGATCTTCGCCATTGGCAAAGTCAGCATCCGAATACATAACCAACTGATTACAGTGACTCAAAAAACTGTCTGGATGTTTGCCACTTTTTCAAAGAATTGCTTATAACTCAGTCCCCATTTGGCCATGGATCATGAAAAAATAGGGGTGGATAGCCAGTGGTCATGTGATTATGTGTGCCAAATATGGTTATGGTCATGTGACTTGATACTGTACAATTAATTCAACATTGACCACTACTCATCTGGACAGTTTTTTTGCAGGGTATCCAAGTGACAATAAGTAGGATATATCTAGTACTTTGTGTAACCACCCTTGGCCTTGAGCACTGCTGCAACCCTCCTAGGCATACTATTGATCAAATTAAGGCAAACCTCCCTTGGAATTTTCCTCCATTCCTCTTCAATCCTCTTCCACAGCTCCTCTATGCCCTTAGGGGGTACTGGGTAGGTTCCCAACCTTTTCTTCAGGTCATGCCAGAGATGTTCAATGGGGTTGAGGTCTGGTGACTGTGCAGGCCAGTCAAGAACCTCAACACCATGATCTTTGAACCATTTCTTCACCAATTTGGGGGTATGCTTGGGATCTCCATCTTGTTGAAAGATGAAGTTGTTGACATCCATCCCATGTTCCTCCACAGATTGGAACAGATGGTCCTCCATAATTTTGGTGTAGAGTGCTGTATCCATCCTCCCATTGATCCTGCACATTTGGCCTACTCCATGCACTGTCATGCACCCCCAAATCATCAAACTCCCTCTACCAAACTTGACAGTGCCTTGGACATGTTGGTTTGTAAGGGGGGATCCTGGTTTCTTCCACACCCAAAGCCTCCCATATGACCCCAGGTGATTAATTTTGGTCTCATCAGACCAAACAACCCTTTCCCAGTCTTCTTCAGTCCAGTGTTGGTACTTCTGTGCAAATACATAGTGCTGTTGTACATGTCGAGGTTGCAGCAGAGGCTTTTTGGCTTTGACAGCAGCCTTCAGGTTCTCCTTCTTCAAGTGATTCCTGATGGTTTGGGTGCTGACACCAAGCCCAGAGATTTTCTTGAGCTGAGTGGCAGTATCTGCTTGCCCAGAGGTGATTAGGTGAGCCATGTGATGATGATCATGAGCTGTAAGCTTAGAGGGATGGCCTCCAGCATTGGTTAGAAGGGGTGAAAGGGCCTTGGAACATATTTCTGAGACAGTAGAACAACCAATATGAAGTTTGGAAGCAATTTGACAAGAAGACTGGCCATCCTGAAGCATGGACAGCACAGCCAGATGAGTATCAGAGGGGATGGCCTTCATGGGGAATGGGGAGCATAATGGGCTGTAGTTGGACCTAATTTATGTATAATCATACTAAGGTTATATTAATTTGTTGAAATTCAGCACAGCCACTGGATAATTCAGCATAGCCACAGCCATACTTAGAGTTATGATCACCTGCAAAAAAACTGTCTGGATGAGTAGTGGTTAATGTTGAATTAATTATACAGTATCAAGTCACATGACCATAACCATATTTGGCACACATGATCACATGACCACTGGCTATCCACCCCTATTTTTTCATGATTTATAGCCAAATGGGGATTGAGTTATAAGCAATTCTTTAAAAAAGTGGCAAACATCTGGACAGTTTTTTGAGTCACTGTATTTGTTGGACATGTTTCATCTGCCCTATAGGTTATCCCTGCAGTAGTAGTTCCTGCTAGGTACCTTAGGACTCGCTTCACTGCTGTCCAGTGTGTTAGGTCTGGGTTTGCAGTGAATGATGCAAGTCTGTTGATGGCATACATGATATCGGTCATGTAGCAACTGAAGCATACATGAGGTGTCCGATTAATGTTGCATAATTATTGCTGCAAGAGTTCTCCCCCTCAGAGATGCTTTTAGTTAATTTTGTGTTGGGGTCAAGTGGTGTTTTCACAGCATTTGCATCCTTCATGCCATATTTCTGCAGCAACCCCTCAACATATTTCATTTGTGTGAGTGTGAGGGTTCCTGTGGCTTGGTCATGAGTGATTTCTATGCCAATAATTTTACTTGGGTCACCGAGATCTGTTACCTCAAACATGTTTTGCAATTGAATTTTTAATTTGTTCATTAATTCTACCCTGTTGGTGATGATCTCAATTGAGTTCTCAGTTTTGTGTATGTAGACACATGGGTCTGAATGCAGGCAGATAAACCTCACAGTCTGTAACTGTGTATTTAGTTCTTCATTCCACTCTTGCCCTGATTGCTTTAGTCCATACAGTGTTTTAATCAGGTGGCATAGATGTCCTGTGTTGTCATCATAGCCTTTGGATTGTTCCATATATATCTCTTCTTTTAATTTGCCATTTAGATATGCACCCTTGACATCCATTTGTTGGATTTCCCAGTTTTGGGCATTGGCTAATGATAAGATAAGATGGATGGTCTCCAATCTTACAACCAGTGAGTATGTGTCATTATAGTCCATACCTGGGATCTGGGAATACCCCTTGGTGACTAATCTCACCTTATATTTCTGGAGTATCCCTTTCTTGTCATATTTTTGGGTAAATACCCACTTGTTAGATATGGGTTTCCTGCCTTCTGGTGGGTCAACTAATTTCCATGTGCCCTTATCCCATAGTTGTTTTAATTCTGTTTGTATGGCCTTCTCCCAGTCTGGCCATTCAGGCGAGGCTTTAGCCTCTCTTAGTGTCATGGGATCACCTTGTCCCAAATTAGTTTCATTAAATGCTAAGTAGATTTTCTTGGCAGATGTGAGGTCTTGGTTATCTGGATCCTCTTCTGTATCCAAGTTGTCATCCAAATCGGGTGAGGCACTTCTTGCCTTCTTATTTGGTCCTGTGGCTCCATCATGTTTTCTTTTAATTGGAGCTTTAAAGTTCTGCCAGACTTCTGCATGCTATCCTCTGCTCCCCCTGGGGGTGGTAAGTCTGGTGCATCTGGCAGTTCATGCTTATGAAACCAGTAGTTTTGTGAGTTCTTTATTTGTCTGGTTCAAGTATTACAATACTGGACTGCTCATGGTCCATCAAGGAATCCAATGAATGGGAAGGGGTGTGATTTAGCTTGTAGCTTAGATGTGGTTGGGCTTTCATCCAGTATCCACACTGGGGTTCTGAATTCTCGAAGGTGGGATACACTGGGCTTATGCCCATGCCAGGCCTCATAGGGTGTCATGTGGCAGGTGCATGTCCATGCTCAATTGCATAGTACACAGCATGATTGATTGCTTCACACCATAGGGATGTGGGTAAGTCCTGTGCTATGATCATGGCACGACCAAGCTCAACAATGGTATGGTTGAATCGTTCAGCAACTCCATTCTGCTGTGGTGAATATGGTGCTGTAGGTTCAAGTATGATCCCTTTTTCTTTGCACCATGCTAGTAAGACACTGTTAATATATTCAGTGCCATTGTCACATCTGATTCATTTTGCCAGAATATTGTGCTGTCTTTCCAGCATCATGACATAGTCCTTGACATGCTCAGGTGCATCACTCTTGTTCTTCATGCAGTACATTGTAGCATACCTTGTTGCATCATCAATAAAGGAGATATAATACCGATATCCATGTACAGATGTCATGTGGGCAGGTCCCCATACATCTGTGTGAGTGAGCTCCCCCCAGTTCTTTGTTCGATGTGTGCCCTTGCTAGGGTGCAGTTCACGTGTCTGTTTGGCAGTGACACATGCTTCACAGTCGAACTCAGATGGTGAATTCTCATTAATATCAAGTCCAGTGGCAAGTTTCTTTCAGAAAAGTCTCCAAAGTCCACTGATCCCAATGTGACCAAAGCATTTGTGCCATGTCTTCCATGACCACTTTTCCTGAATATAGTTGGACACTTCATGGTCCTTAGTAGCATGTAGCTCTAATTTATAGAGATGATTCCATCTTTTTCCAGTTGCAATTGTATTGCCTGATGTATTGCGCAGTTCTATGTGGTCATCTCCACAAATGGAGTGACCTCCCTGTGCATCTAAGTGGCCAATTGAAAATAGGTTGGTCAGTGATGATGGTACATGTAACATGTCATGTAAGTGAACTGTCACAGTTTTATTATTTATTTGGCTATTCACAGTAACTGTTCCACATCCCAGTGCAGCAACAGGTTGTTGACCAATGCCAGATACTGTCTTATCTGAGAGTGGCTCTTAGGTACTGAATGCCTCCTTCTGGGCACAAATGTGTGATGTTGTAGCACTGTCAGCCAGCCACTCATAAGCAGAATAAGTCTCAGATTTGGGTGACATAGAGTCTACACTTTCTGTGGACATGAATGCTACATCACTATTGTTACTGGAGTCCTCCTCCACAGCACAATGGGCCTTTTCTGGCTGTCCAGTTTTCCTACTAGACCACTTCTTTTCTCAGTCCCTTGATTTTGATCTATGGCATCACCGCCTATCTTTATCCTGCCCTTTATTGGCAGGGTTGGTCCAATACTCACTAGTGGTGTGACCAAATTTCTCACAGTAACTGCATTTGGGTTTCCCTTTGTAGTGGCACTTGCTGGTTTTATGATTGGTGTGGCTGCATATATTGCAGGGATTGAGTGTGTTGACCTTGCACTTCTTCTTCATCCCAGATGTGTTGGCATGAAGGCTAGTATCTCCCTTTTTCCCCTTCATCAGCAAAACAACCCTCACCCTAGCCAGAACTGGACAGAACTACCCAGCTTTTGACAGCAAGGTACCTAACTGGCCAGACCTGTCCAGAAAAATAGGGGAATTGGATCTCAACAATTAACATCTAAATGCAGGTTGAAATTTTGATGATGCAATCTTTATGATAATATCAGCTTCCAGGTGAATTTTTGTGAGGACAGAAGTGAGTGTGGTTGTGCAGTGCACAAAGACATTTTGTAAGGACAAGGGTTAGTTTGCTGATGTTGTTGCAATGCTTCCACTCCATACAAAGGTGCAAGATGAGCTCTTGAGTAGATAACCAGGTTGCTGTTGAGTGGTATCCACCAAGGAATCCAGATGTATAGCTGTCCCAAGAGATAGGGAGGGATGACAAAAGTATCCCTTGGAAGTGGTGGTCTGGTATGATGTCCCCCATCTTGTACAGTTGGTTCTGATATTCTCATAGTTTGTTAATATGTTCTGGGATATTTGTGTTGTCATCAGCCTTATGGCCATACAGATCACACCTGATTGTGACTATTGACTGTTGTCCCTGGGTCTCATGCACAGTGTGCAAGTTCTGCCACAGGGTGGCAGCAGTCTTGGTTCCCAGTTGGGCATGGATAGTCTGCTCGTTAGACAAATTTTTCATAAGGGTAGCATACACAGTTTTATCTCTTCTTTCCCAGGCTTTTAATTCATCTGGCAGGGTGGCCAATGGTCTCTTGTCCTGGCCAGTAATAATGCCATACAGGTCATTGGCTTGGAGTACAGCAGAAATCTTCTTCTTCCATGCTGGCCAATTGGAGTTGGGAAGCTTCTCTGTTTTTTCTATCCTCAGTCTCTCATCTCTCTCTCTTTCTCTCAATGTCTCTCTCCTCTTTCCTTTCGAGATGGCTGTGGTAGGTGTGCTTACTGTTATAGCAGGTGTCGATGATGGTCCTGCTGGGCTGGAAGATGCTACAGGTAGCATGATGTGCATGGGTGGTACAAGTGCTGCTGTGGTTGCAGCTGGCAATGGTGTTGTCACAGCCTGTGCAGAGGTGGATGCTGTGGGAGCTGGTGAAGGTGTGGTTGCTGGTACAGGTCCTCTTGGCATGGGAGATGCACTTGGTGCATTGCTGGTGAAGAGAAAAATAATAAATAGGGTAGGTATAGGATCTAAAAGGCTAGTTAGACCCTGTAGGGGATCCTGCTGAAGAGAAGAATTGGTAGTGAAAATGAAAAGAAAAAGAAACTAGAAACACTCAGCTAGACTTTGGAAAACTCTTCAACCCCCACCACTCTAGGACTCCCCTAGAGCTGTCCTGACCTCACTCTCAAGGGCAGAAACAGAAAAGACTGCCACAGACTGGTCTCACCAGCCTGTGCTCTCCAGTCTCAATGGTGGTGATTGTTTTTTGTAACTAATACAAGTCGAAACAAGTCCAAACCACGCTTACTAATCAGCCACTCGCCTCACACCTAAGTCCCAGTCCCAAGTACAAAATGGGGATCAAGCCCCTTAGAAAAATAAAATAAAATCCTCCACCACTCTTTACCATCACCCAATTCCCTACTAGGGAGTACCCACTCCCTACACTGGGCATTCCAGTGCCCAACATGGTGGTGTAGGGAGTGAGTACTCCCCACTAGGATATTTCTTTTATTTTATAGTTTTTACTTTTACTTTTACTTTATTGTGTTTACTTTCTTTTCTTTGTTTTTGTTCTTTTACTTTAGACTTTACTTAGCTGCAAGAGTAGACACGTGATGTGGCTTAAGTAAGCCTGCACACACTTACTCTCCACTGTAACTACTTACAAAAAAAAATAACAACAAAGTACTGAGTTACAAGTTTGAGTTTGAGTTTGAGAAGGCTGTGTGTGGCCTTCTTCTGTGTTCAGACTGCCCCAGACAGCCTCAGATGTTCCTCCTCAGACAGTTTTCCTTCCAGGCTATAGAAGCCCCTTTGGAAGATCTCTCCCCTTCAGATCACTCATCCCTCTCCTCAGCTTTTCTTATTCTGATTCTTCAGCAGGGTCCTGTCTTCGGTTCAGGTGTGCTGATCATCTCGGCTCTATGGTTCATCATTTAGGCCAGTTACAAGCTGGCAGGGCTCATAACCTGACAGGATTTTGGGAATCAGCACAAGTAATCAAGCATAGTATGGGTGCAGAGCATAACTGGACTTTGCAGGTCTAAGCCTAGATGGACAGACAAGTTCTGTGGGGGTGACGAGGCTTCTCGTCTCATAATTATTTCGTGTGTGGTAGCTACCCTTTTATATGTTTTCTAGTTATTTAATATCTAGTCTGTTGAGGGGTGGATTCCCCCTTATCCTGCTGTATGTTTATCCCCTTGTTGGGGATATGATGACAATCTCCTTTGCTGCCCCTTAGGCAGATATCACACCTTTCCCATTTGTGTGACTCGAACTCAGGTTGTCAAGAGTGCTGTCTCAACAATGTGACAAGCAATGCACAATAGACAGGTAATGCACAATCACATTTTCTGCTCGTAATACCCATGATATTCACAAGATAATGCCATGGGCACATTCCTAGAGGTCTATTCTACTAGATTCTGTACATTAATAAGAAAAAAAATACATTGTGATAACTTTCTAGCTTGGATGTTTTGAGGAGAGTAGTGTGAAACCCCCCATTTTTCTGGTATTTTGGCCCAGATCTGAGAGATTTGTGCACTAAACTTGAAAGGAGCTCCACCCTGTCAAGGTTGATGCTCTCACTTCATTGGATTGATGATTCATATGGAAGCTTGACAGCAATATTCAAGATACTGCAAGAACATGACAAAGAACCAGAATAGGGGTGTCACATATGTTGGCATATTCAGATTCCACTGTTCAGTGCAGAGTTTACAGCTGTTTTCAAAAGTATGCAGAAAGCCAATTTTCAGTTGTCAGCTGTTGGAAACAGCCACATAAGGACCCCAGAAGTACCTAAGCCTGTAAAGGTCTGTATCAATAACCACTGCACACAGAAAGTAGGATATCTCTGGAATGGCCAGGAGTATTGGGGTGCAAGTACTATCATCGGAAATCTATCATTTGGTAGTAAATACATGCCAAAAAGAATAAAGTATAGTGCAGAAATGAATGAGATACATGGTACCAAACTATCTACCTCCAGTTGGCATGAAAAATGGAATAACTCTGGAACAGCAACTGTGTGCATCCTGCCTCTGGTATTTTCCAATAGGTATCAGGAAGTATACCAAGGCATGAAAAAGGTGGAAGGTTTGGTAGGGAAATGGCAGAGATACAGGCAAAATCCAAAGGGGAGAAGGACAATGGTGTACCAATGAACAATCAGTGGGTGAAACACTATCAAAAATGAGAGGAGACAGTGGAGACTGTGTACTACTTGCCAAGGGCTTTCAACTGGTACATCTTACAATGTTGCTGCCTCAGTCATTCTGGAGATGTAGCCTCTATGTGGACAGAGGCATTGTCAGATGGTTTTGCAAATATCTTGGGACTGGGTGCATGTATTCCATCCATTCTTTGTTCTTTGTGTTCTATACACATATCTCTACAGTATCCTTGCATTTTTATAGGGTTTCACCCAGTGGTTGTTCATTGGCACACCATTGTCCTCCTCCCCCCCCTTGTATTTGGCCTGTATCTCTGCCATTTCCCCACCAAACCTTCCACATTTTTCAGGCCTTGGTATACTTCCTGTTACCCATTGGACAATACCAAAGACAGTATGCACACAGTTGCTGTTCCAGAAGTATTCCATTTTTCATGCCAACTGGAGGTAGATAGTTTGGTATTATGTATCTCATTCAATTCTGCATTATACTTTTCACTTTTTGGCATGTATATACTATGAAATGATAGCTCTCTGATGATAGTACTTGTATCACAATACTCCCAGCCACTCCAGAGATATCCCACTTTTTCTATGTAGTGGTTATTTGTACATATCCTTACAGGCTTAGGTGCTTCTGGGGTCCTTATGTGGCTGTTTCTGACAGCAACAACTGAAATTTGGTTTTCCACATACTTTTGAAAACAGCTGTAAGTTGTGTGGTGTGACAAAATTGTGCATTGCCTATACTTTTAGACGTGGCATTTTCGGAGCTCACTCATTCATGCATTTTAGTGTAAGTTATCCAATTTTTTGGGCAGGATTTCGTAGCCAAGACCTGCCCCCATCATATCGCCCAAGAACAGGCACTGTCAGTATTGTTGTTGTGCAGTTATTCAAAGTTTTGTAAAAATTGTGCATTGCTTGTTGCATGATAGTACAGTGTAAGTTGTTTGACTTTTTGTAATAATTTTGCTGTTGAACCGAGAACAATAACAGTCTGCAGACTCATGTTGCCAATTAATGTGGATGGTACATCCGCTTTCCCTCCTGATTTGATCTATTTCACATTAGCATGTGGCAGTGCCATCATAGTGACTTACCCAAGTACAAAAGCATCCACACTTTGGCCTTTGATTTGTTGATAAGTAGACATTTCTGACACAGCAGTGAGTCCATTATGTTTTCCCATCAACATCCACCTCCAACCCCAACTCGGACCCAATAACACACCTAAAAATGGGGTAGTTCAAGATTGATTTCAACTGTCAACTTGGAGCTGATTTGGGGATTGATTGGGGATTGGATCCTGAGGCCTGAGGGATATATGATGCATTATCCAGGACTAATGATTCTTGTGTGCAATGCATCGATGGATTTCAAACTCAGATAAACCACTGCTGAAAAACAGGAGCATGAAAGTGGTTCTGGTAACACGAAGTCAATACTGAATTCAGCTGTTTTTGGTGGATTCTACAAGACAAAGTCAGATGAAATCCAAACCCAAATCCACTCTTGGCAAATTGACAGTCGAAATCAATTTTAAACTACCTATTACAGCTGTTTGTGGAAATGATGGCAGTCATGTCATGAATTTTACCAATTATAGACTATTGGGACTTGGTAGAATTCTGGTAGTCAACTAAACACACTTGTAATTCTCTCAACAGGGATTGACAAGGCCCATGCATTTACAGCTCTTCAACACAGTATTTCAGGCCAAACATGTCTCAGTCAAATCTGCCAGCCAGCCCACTGCAACTAATGATTGAAAATGACCGATTTGATACCTTGAGTGAGAGCAAAGACAAGCATACAAGTATGTCATCCAAGCCTGCTAATGATACCTCATACCCCCCAGACAGACCCTATGGATGGTTCTCAAGGGCAGTCCCATCCAACTCCCCCTCCCACTATCATCAGTAAGAAGAGAAAGTGTTGGAAAGAAGGTAAGTGCTAATACTGAGTGGTAGTCATGCAATTGACATGCATATGCCTCATACATTCAGTGATTCAACTGCCAGAAAAGCCCACAAAGGCTGTCACTTTCATTGTCAATGTCACACCTTCTACTGAGCTGAAGAGACTGATCGCAGAGCATGAAATGAAGAGTGCATCATTCGAGTTTTGACATGGCAAAGATCCCTGGGACATGCTGCTCGCCTGGATGCTCTCAAGGATTGACCAAATTCTCTCACCAAAGAAAATTGGAATTGAAGATTACAAGGTTACATTTCACATTCCCTGCATCTTGCCTAAGCCAGGCCTTCCACTTGTATCCAAAGAGCACTATAGGACTCTCAGTACCCAAATCAACAAGATTGCATCTGAAAATCCAACTGTCAACATCATCATTCTGCAAAAGCCTGCCACCACTGTGATGAAAGAGGTGCTGACCAACAGCAGCACACAGGATGAAGAAGAACTTGATGCAGGTGGCTTGAATACATCTCAAAGGAACCAAAAAAAGGTGTGCTTGTCACATTCTCTTCTAGAATCTGATGCATATATCCTGCAGAAGGACACTATGGAACTACCAGGGAACATCCACATCAGCAAGAACATCCAACTTCTGCATGATGTCTGGTTGTGTAAGAAACCTGACAGCACATGCCCATTGACCCATTGCTATTTCACTGCATCCAATGAACACTTGCCACTCAGCCACAAACACTTCAATTGCTGGGCAGCCACAATGGTAACAGAAAGTCATTCCCCACTTCATATTTATGGCACATTTTTTTCAGCTAAAAGGAAATGAGCATGCAATAATTAGCAAGCCACCAAACCACTGTCTATTTGATGCCATCAATGCACATGGTAGTATCACTCAAGAAAAGCTTAGCCTGGTCCTTCAATGTCACCTTGCCCTGGAGTCAAAAAGCAATCCCCCACAAGCTTCTGTGCCAGTCATCAACCTTATGCTTGGCAACAACATCCTAGGTTTCATGCACACTGGCATGGGCCCTCAAACTCAAGTGCCACAACACAGGATCAAGACCACAAACAACCCCCTTCTGCCAGCCACTCATATTCCTGGTGAGGACATACCCATTATAGAATTCTGCACCCACTACAATCTTGGTGACACAATTCTCAAGAAACTTCAAGAGAATTCATTCCACAAGACTTGCTCACTCTGTTGTAGGGAGGGAAGTCTCCCTACTAGGTTATTTCATTTATTTCATTGTTTTTACTTAGGTTTTCTCCCCTACACTTTTATTTATCTTTTACTTAGTGTTTCGAAGTTGTGTAGGCACGTGTTGTGGCTTATGTAAGCCCGTGTGCACACTTAGAGTACAGCCTACCTACTTAGAAAAAATAATAGACGCTTACCAGACAAGAGGAGACTGAAGTACAGATGAAGAAGGCTCAGAGCTTTATTTATCCAGCCCCAGACACTCCTTAGACATTATCTCAACTGTTCCTTGGACTTTTAGGGCGTGTTTTCAGTCCTTTTCTTCACTCTTTGACCCTCTGCCAGGCAACTCAAGCCCTCTTGGGTCAAACTAAGACCCCACCTTCCAACAGGAGACTCCTCAGTTCTCCTCCCACACTCTCTTAGTGATTTCACACCATTTCCTCAGCATCAAGGACCTGAAAGAGATGGGTTTTGTGCATGGTGAAGTTGCAGAGTTATGAGATGCAGTCAAGCAATGGTCGACTCTCATCAGTAACTAGCTATCACTGCTTTCTCACTTGTCACATCATGTACTTATACTACCTTGCAATTGATGCTCATGTTTGTAATCTGGTTGTGAGTTTGGCTTGTTGATGAGGTAGTGGTAAGCTTCAGACCATTGCCATTCATGCTTGAACACGAAGGGGCACTCATTCTCTGCCTACTCATGCATAGATTCTGGGTGGGAGGGTACAGTTTCCTACAATGTACAATTCCATAGCTGTAATGAATCTTTGACATACAATGCAATGAATAACAGTGCTAAAAGTATCCTGCATGGATAAAGTATCCATGTGCATCCTCTTCTGTGATGATATCAAGAACCTCTAACATTTCGAAGATGACACTGTCATCTGTCATCGCATGGTAATATTTGTCGTACCAACGAAGCCAATGGTTGATCTTCGAAAACACTTCCTCAATGGGATTGAGATCAGTGAATATGGCAGCAAGTACTCAATATGTACACCTGGCAGGACATTGAGAAATGTGCATGTGGAACTGAGCAAGTAAACTCACCGAAGTGGTCAGCCAGTTCAAGTACATCATCATTGTGGTGAATCTTCACATTATCCATGACCAGTATGCTAAGGTCACCAGGTGTCACATCCGTGACACACATACAAGGCCCAGACCACAACCCGGTTGTCTTTGGCATTGTTCTTGTCCTATGGGACTCCATTGTGTAACTCCATTCCGTCTCTAACTTGGTTTTGTTCTGTTTCTGTTTCTATATTTAGCATATGTCTCTTGCACCTCTAAGTGACTTGCCATACTAGTATATCTGACTAATCCCCGCACTTCTGGCTACCCAGTGACTACTGGCTTACCTTACTGATACCTTAGTAATATTCTGAATCATCTGTACTGTGCTCTGGTAGTCAATACACCCTGGACATTGGTCTTGAACATTCTCTGTAGTATAAAAGCCATTGTACATACGTCATAGCACCTCAGTTCAAATATCAACAAAGATACTCATTGATCTCACTCGATTCCAGATATCCCTGGATAGATCCTGAACCAGGCCTGGAGTTGACTAGTGCAGTGAATGATGCCAAAGGGTAGGTAGGGCTGTGTAGGGTAGAGGGCATAAGCAATAAACTTTTGGAGTTTCACCTTTGATCCCAATGGTAAAGGCAGCAACCCCAGGCAACTGAATAAGTGGGTGATGAACCTAGTGAAGAGCAGAGAGGCATGCTCAAGGCTGGTGTGGAGAATCACCAACCTGGTGCAGAGATCAGCCAACCTGGCATGGAGAAATGCCAGATCAGTGGGGAGAATTGCCAGACTGACATGGTGAGTGGCCAGTCTGGGATGGAGAATCACCAGAGAGGGAATTGCCAGACTGGTGTGGAGAATCACCAATCTGACATAGAAAATCACCAGTCTGGAATGGACATTCACCAGAAATGAGGCCAAAGGGTAGAGAGAGCTTTTGTAGGGTAGAGGACATGAGCAATAAACTTTTGCAGCTTCACCTTTGATCCTGATGATAAAGGTGGCAATTCCAGGAAATTGAACAAGTGGGTGATGAACCATAGTGCAGAGCAGAGAGGCATGCTCAAGGCTGGTGTGGGGAATCACAAACCTCCTGAAGAGATTTGCCAACCTGGCATGGAAAAATGCCAGATCAATGTGGAGGATTGACACCTGCCCTGAATACTGACAGATCTCCCTCCCCATCTGGACAATCTCCCACAATTGAAATGTTTGCTGTGTAGTCTGCCTTGGAGAATTGCCTGTCTGTCATGGAGAATCACCAGACTGCCTTGGAGAATTGCCAGTCTGTCATGGAGAATTGCCAGTCTGCCTTGGAGAATCACCCATCTGTCATGGAGAATCACCAGATTGCCTTGGAGAATCACCAGACTGTCATGGAGAATCTCCAGACTGCCTTGGAGAATTGCCTGTCTGTCATGGAGAATTGCCTGTCTGTCATGGGGAATCACCCATCTGTCATGGAGAATCACCAGTCTATTGAGATATAAACTGCCCCTAGTAGTATAAGACTTAGGTGTGATGATGTGTTGCTTACATAAGCAAAAAAGCGTACATACAGTAGGGTAAATTTTCTCCCTTCCCTCCTCAGTAGCTTGGAGTTACTGGGGAGTAAGTCACCCTTTTTATTTAGCCTTACTTTTACTGACCACCTGTAGACTAATTATCTGACAGGTAGATATGAATACAGTAGCTTGGAGTTACTGGGGAACTAATTATCTGACAAGATCCTGGCCAACCTGGCTATGACATGTGCATACCTCTGGTGACATATGAAGAGGCGATGAAATGATTGGATAATGCAGGATGGAAAGAAGCGATGGAGAAAGAGTTAAGGACAATGAAAGAGATGGGGGTGTGGAAGTTAGTGGAGCCACTGCTTGGCCGAAAACTTGTGGGAAACTGATGGGTGTTTGAGTTCAAACTGGTTGACTTGAAGGGAGGATCTAGATTTAAGGCATGTCTCATTGCACAAGGCTTTTCTCAGATACCAGGCATGGACTTTCATCAAACCTACAGTGGCTCAAAAAAGTGTCCCAATGTTGGGTCATTCTGGAAAGATCCTGCATTGGTGAGGGAACCACTAAAAATGAGGTCATTGGCTTGCAGGGAGTTTGAAAGTACTAGGTCTTGGCTTCACAATGCCACCTAAGTCATGTGATCTGGTTGTCATGAAGATAAGATATGATGATTTTAAAATGGCAACTCATTGGGACACTTTTTTGAGCATGCATCCAATCTGTGGTTATGGGATTCACTATGCCCTCCTACTGTTTATTTAGTCATACAAATAAAGCCTAACTGTACCACATGATCTGACAAGTGGTTCATAAGCATGCAAACAATGCCAAACATCAAATTTAGACCACTAAGCCTCAGTCCTTTGCCACAACTCAAGAGATCATCTTTCTCACTCATCAGGGTCAGTCTCTCATGGAATCTCATTAAATACCAGTGCATGCCACAGTGTCATCCATATAATATACTCCAATTACCATAGGTCCCTTCAAAATTCTGCTGGAAGTCAAGCAAATGCTGTTTACCCTACTCATGCCTGGGGTGCATTGTCACTACTCAGTACTGGGAAAGCTGAATATGTCAAGGAGGTCAATCTAATACTTCAGGACATGAAGATTGAACTGATCCTCTCCCATCCCATGCAATGTTATCCACAGAAGGCTGGCATGAAGGCTGAGGTAGAGCAAAGTGCTCCATTGCAATCCAAGCATTATATGAGAGCTGGCCAGACTGCACCCCAAATTGTCTTGCACATGGCTGCAAAGGTGTCATTGGGTTATGAGTGGCCACAGGAGATATCTAGGGTCAGATGGAAGGAAATTATCTGTACCCTGCCTCCTCAGTAGCCTATCCCTCCCCATACCTCTGGAGTCCAAAGAAGGGTTTTGTTTTACCCTGGTCTTCATGGCAGCTTTCCAAGGATGAAAATGCATTGGTTGGGAGGGGATCAGTCTAATCTTCATGTCCTGAAGTATTAGATTGACCTCCTTGACATATTCAGCTTTCCCAGTACTGAGTAGTGACAATGCACCCCAGGCATGAGTAGGGTAAACAGCATTTGCTTGACTTCCAGCAGAATTTTGAAGGGACCTATGGTAATTGGAGTATATTATATGGATGACACTGTGGCATGCACTGGTATTTAATGAGATTCCATGAGAGACTGACCCTGATGAGTGAGAAAGATGATCTCTTGAGTTGTGGCAAAGGACTGAGGCTTAGTGGTCTAAATTTGATGTTTGGCATTGTTTGCATGCTTATGAACCACTTGTCAGATCATGTGGTACAGTTAGGCTTTATTTGTATGACTAAATAAACAGTAGGAGGGCATAGTGAATCCCATAACCACAGATTGGATGCATGCTCAAAAAAGTGTCCCAATGAGTTGCCATTTTAAAATCATCATATCTTATCTTCATGACAACCAGATCACATGACTTAGGTGGCATTGTGAAGCCAAGACCTAGTACTTTCAAACTCCCTGCAAGCCAATGACCTCATTTTTAGTGGTTCCCTCACCAATGCAGGATCTTTCCAGAATGACCCAACATTGGGACACTTTTTTGAGCCACTGTATGCACCAGTCACCAGGCAAGTGTTGGTTAAGCTCTTAATTGTGGTAGCAGCACAAAATAACTGGGAATTAAACTGCTTCAATGCAAAGTGGGTGTTCCTCCATGGCAAACTTACAGAGGAAATCTACATGAAGCAACCACAGGGGTTCAAACAGCACAATGGGTTGGGTGTGCTTCTTGTATGCCTACTTCTGCATTCTCTTTACAGATTGAAGCAAGCTGCATTTGACTGGTATGTCACTCTTTCGAAACTCCTTGAAGAAATTGGTTTCTCCAGATCAGATGTCAATCTGGTGGTGTTCATCTTAGACAAGGTTGGAGAGGATGGACAAAGGATAGTTTGCATTATCATTTGGCATGTTGATGATGGCCTAGGCAGATGCAACAACAGATATTTTCTCAATTGGGTGAAGGGAAAGATTGGGGAGTGTTTCAGCATCAGTGACCTAGGACCCATATCATTATACCTTGGAATCAAGATCGAGAGAAGGCAAGAAACCCGTGAGGTATGGATCCACCAGGAGTCGTATATTGACCACCTCTGCGAGGAGCACAGACTGACAGAGGCCAATCCAGTATCACTTCCCATGGATCCAAACCACCCCTTCAGACAAGATACAGATGTCTTCCCTGATGTTCCAGACCTACCACATACCTATCAAAAGGTTGTTGGGGAGCTCACTTATCTTGCTACATGTAGCTGTCTGGATATTGCTCAGGCAGTCCAATGCCTAGCTCAACAGTGTGCCCACACAGAGTCATGTCATTTTGCCACCACAAAACATTTACTCTGTTATTTGAAGGGGATGAAGTCTCTTCATATCCATTATGGAAACCTGAACATTAATCATCTCCCCTATGCCTTTAGTGATTCAGACTGGGTAACATGTTCAGCAGATCGTGTTTCAATAATGGGATATGTCTGGTTCTTCTATGGAGGTCCAGTTGCTCACACTTCAAAGAAGCAACACATGCTTGCTCTTTCGTCAACAGAGGCAGGATATATGGCACTCACTGCATGCATGCAGGAGGGCCTTTGGTTGCACTCAACAATATGTTCTTTTCGTCGAACATCTACTCTTCCTTTCATGGTTCATGCAGACAATATGGGTGTGGTCTCTCTCTCCTCTAACCCAGTTAATCACCCTCACACCAAACACATCGATGTACACTATCACTTTCTTCATGAACATGTCAGTAAGGGGGTGTTTGCTCTCTGGTGGATTCCAATGCATCAAAATGTCATGAATATTCTCACTAAGCCTCTTGCACAAGTGTCCTTCCAAGGTCATCGAATGGGTCTTTCACTGGTGTCTTGCTGAGGGGGTGTGTTGGAACATGACCAGTAGGACTTAGCATTGTAGACTTTAGACTCTTACAGCATCGACACTTATCATTGTCACATGATACATGGACATGTAGATACAGCACGGATTCTTTTCTCTCTCCCTCAGCATGTTATCATATGGCTGAGGTATGTTTCGTTGTTGTACAATAGACAGGACTGATGTTCTATGATAGCATTCTCTGTCTATCAGGTCTGGACATGTTTGTACAGTAGCACATTATCATATGACTGAGGATTCTCTGTCTATCAGCTGTCTTCACCAGCCAGGTCGGCCTATCCCCCTTTCAGGGGGGTGGACCATCCCCCAGCCAGGCTGGCCTATCCCACTTTCAGGGGGGTGGGCCATCCCCCAGCCAGGTCGGCCTATCCCCTTTCAGGGGGGAGGACCATCCCCCTCCTAGGTCAGCCTATCCCCCTTTCAGGGGGGTGGGCCATCTCCCAGCCAGGTCAGCCTATCCCCTTTCAGGGGGGGGACCATCCCCCTCCTAGGTCAGCCTATCCCCCTTTCAGGGGGGTGGGCCATCTCCCAGCCAGGTTGGCCTATCCCACTTTCAGGAGGGTGTGCCATCCCCCAGCCAGGTTGGCCTATCCCACTTTCAGGGGGGTGAGTCATCTCCCAGCCAGGTCAGCCTATCCCCCTTTCAGGGCGTCGGCCAAACCCATCTCAAGGTTGGTTGGCCAACATTGGCTAATCCCACTTTCAGGTGAAAATGTACATGTTGGGTGTCCCACTTTCAGGACTATGGTTGACTGAACTATGTGGAAGGGGGGTCATTCATTTGGGTTCAGTCCCTCATTAGGCTCAGTCATAGGGCATGGCTGAGAGTCAGTCCATGAGTGGGACAACTGGGAAAGGGGTGGAAGGTCAGGCACATTTCTTGCCCTTGTTTGGCCTTGGGCCAATGCATTTAAATGAGATCCCTCCAAGAGGGATGAATGAGGGGGAGTCAGAAAGGGGTTTGACTGAGGTGGATGAGAACTCATTGATCTCTGTTGACAATGAGCTGGTGATGGGGGGGTCAGGTAATGTGGGGACAGGGCATGCAGCAGGTAATGTGCATGGTGAGGCTGGGGATATGTCCATCAAGGTGAGGGTGGAGCTGGCAAAGTCAGATTCATTGAAGTCATCATCAAAATATTCAGAGCCAGGGTTGTCAGTATTGACAGATCAAGGTGAAGACATTTACATGTTGAGGCAATGGGCAAGTTTATAGTCATAAAGGGCTTCCTTGGTGTGTTCCTTTATATTGTTTTCTGGCTCCCAGTGTCACATGGCGTGGATCACTGTTGCTTGTTCAAGGCAACGACCCAATGTGTGCTGTTAGCCTTCTGACTAACTAAACCAATAGAAAGGCAATAGGTGAGCTTTGGCTTGAAGTGGACCTCTTGCAGGTATATCAACAGTGATATGGAGATATGTCGACAGGGATGATCTTGACTACCACCTTGTATCTTGAAGGATAAGTCGTACCAAGATTTAAGTGATATAGGGTACTAGCCCAGTATCACCACAACGGCAGAGCAGTGCTTCAAGAGTATGGGAGAAGCAAGAGATTTATAGGGAGATACCCTACTTGCTAGGTAGGTAGCTTGGTAGCAAAAGTACAAGGAATCTGAGACGCATCTGAGGGGTTTATATACCCCACAGGTGGTCAGATTATGTCTATACTAATGCCTATAAATGTGTAGGTGACAAACAAGATGGGGTTGCAAACAGGAACCCTCCACACATCAAGTCAGAGTGACTCCAGATGATGGACTGTTTGCCAGAGGCAAACAGGGGCTCCTCAGCATGACGTGACAAAGTCATGTGTGCTGGAAAGCAAACCCATCAGCAAAGGAAGCTCCCAGATCCCATCGGGATCTGAGAAGTGGGAAGTGTAAAGGTAAAGTATAAAAGGAAAGTGTACATAAGCGGGCATGCATTGTATATGTAGAGTCCATACACTTGCCCCTAAGGCGGGCAGTGGTGTAATGCAAGATGCACAGAGGCATGGGATTGGGGACAACAGGAGTGCTCGTTATGGAACATGTATAGTAAGCATTCAGAAAAGGAAAAGATGAGAACGGTGCACAACACCCAGGTATTAGACAAATGTGGGAACCCTTTTCACTTCACCAAGTACTCACATCCTTTTTGGTGTCCCTTTGCATGGTGATTGAGTATTGCCTCAAGCTCCCACTCGACCTCATCATCAACCAAGTCAGGCAGGTGTTGAGTTGGGGCAGGACTGTATTCATCAGTTTCTGTATAGGGGTATATTTGTGATGTATGGAAGACCAGATGTACCTTCCATGTTGTGGGGAGATCAAGTCATACCGCCACAGACAATATTAATTTGCTGATCATAAAAGGTCCAAGTCTTCTTGGCTCCAACTTGGCTGATTGGCCTTGCATTTTAAGGTTTGCCAAATTGAGCCACACCCAATCTCTGACTTTGGGTGGTTGGTAAGTACCTTTACTCCAGTTCTTCATCACCTCCTGTGCCCTGTTATGGGACAGCATCACCAGATCTTGGTTTACAGCCAGTGACTGAAGTCATTTGTCAATGGAGGGTGCTGGGGTAGTTCATACTGCAGGGTAGGGGGAAGGGTCAAATCCATACAGCAACAAAAACAGGGTTTGCCCATGTGCCAAATGGATTCAAGAGTTGTGCATGAACTCAGCATCCAGGAGCTTTTGTGACCAAGAATCAGGCAACTCGGTACAATAGCACTGCAAATAGGTTTTGAGGTCTTGGTTGACACACTCACTTTTGCCATTGGTCTGTGGGTGATATGCAGACGAGAGCTTGGTCCTGACTCCTACTGCTTTGTACAGCTCCCAAGTGAAGGCAGAGGCGAACTGAGGTCCCCGATCAGATATGACACTTTCAGGTAGGCCATACCTCTGATAGATATGTCTTTGGAACAGCCTTCCCAACTCCACCGAGTCTGTGGTTTTGTTGGTTGGTACGAACACCACTGCCTTGGTTAGTCCCTGATCAACTATGGTAAGAACCGAGTCATATCCCTCAGATAGGGGTAGGGCGGTTATGAAGTCCACAGAGATTTGTTGGAATGGAAGGGGGTTGGATGGGGTGTCATTTGGTGTAACTGGTGGAGTAACTGGATGTGTAACAACCTTGTTTTCTTGGCAAACTGGGCATCCCTTGACATAATCACAGACCAACTTCCACATTCCAGGCCACCAAACCTCCTTCATCATCTTCTTTGTCATAGCCTTTACTCCTGGATGTCCTGCCAATGGGCAGTTGTGGTAATCTTTCAGGCATTGTTTTCTAATGTTTGGGGGAATATACAGTCTTTGCTTGTACCATTTTGTTCCATCCAAAGCCTTTTGTACTCATTCATTTTCTTCCAAGAGGGTAGAATCCTTTTTCGTCTTGCTTGTAGCACATTCATACACCTCTTGTGATATAACGTGGATTCCTTTCCAGGTTCAATCAACCTTTGACTTGTTGTTTGTGACACATTGTACTGAAGCCATGTGTGCTAAAGAGTCATTTTGTTTGGTTTTCACCCCCCCATCAAGCCACATGGGTTCAGGTAGGGCAGCTGCTGTAGTAGCCGGTTCCTCTCCATAGTCAGAGTGATGAGACAGTGCATTGGGCACCCCCATAAGTTTCCCAGGTTGGTGGGAAAACAACAATGGATAACCTTGAAGGGTATCCAACCAGCAAGCTTGCTGTGGCATCAATTTCTGTGGGTGTCACCAATACATAAGGTTCTTGTGATCCATGTAGATCACCATAGGTGTGACTGGGGAGATTAAGTAATGCCGAAAGGTGTCAAGTGCATGGATAACAGCTAGCATTTCAAGGTCAAAAACGCTTCAGTCACCCCCCAATTGAGACCTATTAGGTCTATATATTTCTACAGATGTATATACCTAATAGGTCTACTGGGGTTGGGAATTCCCAGCCAGTGCTGGTGAATCACCATGCCTGGACATTCACCAAAGAGAGGCTGGAGAAATTGCTTTTTGCCATTAATAATATATTTATTAGTTGGTATAACAGAGTGTCTGGGGTCTGTATGGGACTTTCTCCAGCCCAAAATGGACCTCACTGTGGGGAGTATGGAGCATTGTCCAGTGTAAAATAGATGTTATTGTGGACAATGTGGGACATTTGCCAGCCTAAAATAGGCCTTAATTTGGATTACATGGTGCTTTCTCCAACTTGAAATGGACCTCAGTGTGGGTACTAAGGAGCTTTCACCAGCCCAAAATAGACCTTATTGTGGATAACATGGGACTTTCTCCAGCCCCAAATAGGCCTTAAATTTGGATTACATGGTGCTTTCTCCAGCTTGAAATGGACCTTAGTGTGGGTACTAAGGAGCTTTCACCAACCCAAAATAGACCTTATTGTGGATAACATGGGACTTTCTCCAGCCCCAAATAGGCCTTAATATGGATTACATGGCACTTTCTCCAGCCTAAAATGTACCTTATTGTGGACAATGTGGGACTTTCTCCAGCCTAAAATATACCTTATTGTAGACAATGTGGGATTTTCTCCAGCCTAAAATATACCTTATTGTAGACAATATGGGATTTTCTCCAGCCCAAAATAAACCTTATTTTTGACAATGTGGGACTGTCTCCAGCTTGAAAGAGACCTCAGTGTGGGTGCTAAGGAGCTTTCTCCAGCCCCAAACAGACCTTAATGTGGATCACATAGTGCTTTCTCCAGCTTAAAATAGACCCTATTATGGATTAAATGGCACTTTCTCCAGCCTAAAATAGACCTCCATGTGGATAATATGGGACTTCCTCCAGCTTGAAATGGACCTCAGTGTGAGTTCCAAGGAGTTTTCTCCAGACTAAATTAGACCTTATTATGGATTACATGGCACTTTCTCCAGCTTGAAATGGACCTCAGTGTGAGTTCCAAGGAGCTTTCTCCAGACTAAATTAGACCTTATTATGGATTACATGGCACTTTCTCCAGCTTGAAATGGACCTCAGTGTGGCTGATATAGATCTTTCTCCAGTGCAAAATAAATCTTAATGGGGACCACATGGGATTTTCTCCAGCCTATATTAGACCTTGATGTTGGTATGATGAAAGTAGGGGATGGGCCTGTTTCTGTGAAAAGCCTTCCATATTATGGATTCAAACTCAATGAGTGCCAAAGGGTCCATGGTTCAGCTCCCACTCTGAATACTGGCACATCTCCATGGGCACATTGTCACCCCCCACTCCAGAGATACCAACACATCTCCCCCTCCAATGCATCCATGGTCACCCCCCACCCCAGATACCACCACATCACCCCCTCCATGGTTCCATGGTTGACTGCTGCCCTGAATACCAACAGATCTCCCTCCCCATCTGAACAATCTCCCACAATTGAAATATTTGCTGCATGACAGTACACCATGACTTGATGGAATACATATCGTCATAGATTACCTTGCCACTGGCAAGCATGAATGTGAATATGAAGAGGCAGTGACCAGACAAGCCATGGGTGGTGGGGAACCACTGAACCAGGCCTGGAGTTGACTAGTGCAGTGAATGATGCCAAAGGGTAGGTAGGGCTGTGTAGGGTAGAGGGCATAAGCAATAAACTTTTGGAGTTTCACCTTTGATCCCAATGGTAAAGGCAGCAACCCCAGGCAACTGAATAAGTGGGTGATGAACCTAGTGAAGAGCAGAGAGGCATGCTCAAGGCTGGTGTGGAGAATCACCAACCTGGTGCAGAGATCAGCCAACCTGGCATGGAGAAATGCCAGATCAGTGGGGAGAATTGCCAGACTGACATGGTGAGTGGCCAGTCTGGGATGGAGAATCACCAGAGAGGGAATTGCCAGACTGGTGTGGAGAATCACCAATCTGACATAGAAAATCACCAGTCTGGAATGGACATTCACCAGAAATGAGGCCAAAGGGTAGAGAGAGCTTTTGTAGGGTAGAGGACATGAGCAATAAACTTTTGCAGCTTCACCTTTGATCCTGATGATAAAGGTGGCAATTCCAGGAAATTGAACAAGTGGGTGATGAACCATAGTGCAGAGCAGAGAGGCATGCTCAAGGCTGGTGTGGGGAATCACAAACCTCCTGAAGAGATTTGCCAACCTGGCATGGAAAAATGCCAGATCAATGTGGAGGATTGACACCTGCCCTGAATACTGACAGATCTCCCTCCCCATCTGGACAATCTCCCACAATTGAAATGTTTGCTGTGTAGTCTGCCTTGGAGAATTGCCTGTCTGTCATGGAGAATCACCAGACTGCCTTGGAGAATTGCCAGTCTGTCATGGAGAATTGCCAGTCTGCCTTGGAGAATCACCCATCTGTCATGGAGAATCACCAGATTGCCTTGGAGAATCACCAGACTGTCATGGAGAATCTCCAGACTGCCTTGGAGAATTGCCTGTCTGTCATGGAGAATTGCCTGTCTGTCATGGGGAATCACCCATCTGTCATGGAGAATCACCAGTCTATTGAGATATAAACTGCCCCTAGTAGTATAAGACTTAGGTGTGATGATGTGTTGCTTACATAAGCAAAAAAGCGTACATACAGTAGGGTAAATTTTCTCCCTTCCCTCCTCAGTAGCTTGGAGTTACTGGGGAGTAAGTCACCCTTTTATTTAGCCTTACTTTTACTGACCATCTGTAGACTAATTATCTGACAGGTAGATATGAATATAGTAGCTTGTGGTTACTGAGGAACTAAATATCTGACACAGTCTGCCTTGGAGAATCACCAGTCTGTCATGGAGAATCACCAGACTGCCTTGGAGAATTGCCAGTCTGTCATGGAGAATCACCAGACTGCCTTGGAGAATTGCCAGTCTGTCATGGAGAATCACCAGTCTGCCTTGGATGAATCACCAGCATTATTAATGGATCAATTCTTAGAGGCTGATGGATAAATTCATGAAGGCTACTGAATAGATTCATGAAGGCTACTGAATAGATTCACAAAGGCTACTGAATAGATTCACAAAGGCTAAGAACAAGGACATACCTATGATGGTTCCTTCCCTGTGGTGGGGATGCATTGTTATCACTCTCACTGAATTGATGGTCCCTATGATGTTTGCATGTATGATGCCAGGGGCATGGGGTAGGGGAATTGCTACAAGAATGTGGCACATGGTCAGTACACTGTGTACAGGTGTGGAATAGCATGTAGGACAATGAGGGACATACCTATGATGGTTCCTTCCCTGCAGCAGGGATGCATCATTATCACTCTCACTGAATTGATGGTCCCTATGATGTTTGCATGTATGATGCTGGGGGCGAGGAGTAGGGGAATCACTACAAGAATGCAGCACATGGTCAGTACACTGCAATACAGGTGTGGAATAGCATGCAGGACAATGAGAGACTGACTGTACATGCCTCCTTACAGGCAGCTGTGGTGACTCATCAGTTGGTGAGGGAGATGAGGGGTTTGATTGTGCAGGCTGTTGCGACTCCTCTGGTGGGGAGGAGGGAGGGAGGGATGATGACAACTGATTCCTGGGAGGAAGTAGACCCCTCAGAAGTGCTCTAAGGAATGCCTGAGAATCCAAGAGAATATGAAGTGGTTCATCACTCATGTTTACAATGAGTGGAATGCTAAACATCTGTGAATCAGTCAGCCTAAACAGCCTAGACTGTTCTGAAATATACTTGTCAGATGACTAGTATTATCCAACTGGAGTTGACTTACCAGGTGTCCATTTCTTGAGATGGAACAATGAACTTGGCACAATCATAGGCCCATCTTGATCCTCTTCCTCACCTGGAGTCTTGGCATGGTAATCCACTCCCATTTGTTCCTTCAGAAAAGGAACAACAAGAGCATGGAGCTCATCAGCATTGAGGCACCTGATGTTGAAATCTGGGCCCACAGCAGGGACATGAGCAGGCCAATCCATGATCATGTATTGAGCAGTGTAGAGCACATCCAGTAAAGTTTTCCATGAAACATTTTTTTGGCCACTGACAAGATTAACTTTGTCTGTGAGAGTATCAGCATTGAGCAATTAGTTGAGTTCCAGCTCAGACTTACAAAGCTTATGCATGAATATCACAGGTAAAACACAGTCATTGTGATCATGCCTGGACTCCTGGGGCTTCAGTGCAAGGGCCCGGTCATAGGACACTTGTGACAGTGCCATGAAGTTGGGCAAAGGACTGATGCAGCAGAATTGAGGACTTTGTACCTGGAGGGAGAGTTAAGTTGATGAGGAGCATACAAATCATATATTCTACTTACTTCACAATGGTAGCTAGGTAATCTAGTAGCTTAGAAATATCTGTTCATTTCTCACATGCCAACTGCATGCATAAGGGAGAGCCAGCAAAGATGCCCTGAGCCTGATGAGCAGCTTCATCACTTCCACTGTATATAACACAGCTGAATACATGGATGCCCTCTACATTGCACCACATTTGCGCCTGCAGAAGGAATCAAGTAACAAATAATAATAAGGGGATAGGCCTACCACTGAAGAGAAAAGTTAGTAAAATGTCAGGAATATGATCTAAAGACTAGTTAGACCCTATAGGGGACCCTGCTGAAGAGAAGAATTGGTAGTGAAAATGAAAAGAAAAAGAAACTAGAAACACTCAGCTAGACTCTGGAAAACTCTTCAACCCCCACCACTCTAGGACTCCCCTAGAGCTGTCCTGACCTCACTCTCAAGGGCAGAAACAGAAAAGACTGCCACAGACTGGTCTCACCAGCCTGTGCTCTCCAGTCTCAATAGTGGTTGTTGTTTTTTTTTGTAACTAATACAAGTTGAAACAAGTCCGAACTGTGCTTACTAATCAGCCACTTGCCTCACACTCAAGTCCCAGTCCCAAGTACAAAATGGGGATCAAGCCCCTTAGAAAAATAAAATAAAATCCTCAACCACTCTTTACCATCACCCAATTCCCTACTAGGGAGTACCCACTCCCTACACCACCTGTGTGAAGGAGTCCCTACATGCCATGACTCAGCCAACCATTGCCTTGGAACTGGTGTCCTTCATACCACTGATGCTCTCACTCCAGAACATATGGATCTCCACCCACAGTTGAGGATATTCTTCTTCATCCTTGTGGTCTTTGTAGTGCTTTGCTTGGTGACTATAGTAGTCCTTCATATGCTCTGCAATAGCATCAACATCCAGCCCAAACTAAATCCAGGAAGAGACTTACCCCTGGAAGCTTTAGGATTGGCATGCGCATACCAAGCCTGATGCAGATTCCAAACTGACTCTGCCCAAGTTGCCTTTGATGTGAGACCAGCAGCAGTCATGATTGATATGAGGGTTTTGCCATATTTGTTGGCAATAGCTTGGGCTTCCTGTGTTGTGTGCATTCCAAGGGCCTGCACTTGGCATATAGCCCCCATGGGCAGCCTACCACATTTCAAATTTACTGAGCTCTCCTCTGGTCTGTTGTCATTGTCAGTATCAGCACCTTCATCTTCTGAAGAGGAACATTTGAGGGGAGGAGTTGAAGAGTGATAATTGGCATCATAGTTTCCACTATGAATGTCTCTCTTGGCTTGCTCAAGTTGGACAGAACACCTCTTGTCTCCAGACCAGTCACTGTGTTCATCAGAGCTCTCTACTAAAACAGGCATGTGAGTTGCATGAATAAGGTTCCTCCAATTGAATGTTACCTGTTGACCCTTTACACTGAATAGGCTGCATCACATCCTCAACTACTCATTCCTCAGTTTCACTATCCATGTCTGTATTGAGAACTGTTGATTCATCCATGGAGTGGATGGGAACTACAGCTAGAAGCAACCTTCAGAGGGGCTACTGCAGAGTAGAATCAATACATACATTCATCACAGGCATTTTCACCTACAGGAGATTCACATGGGAGGGCTAATGCAGACTTTCAGAGAAATCTACTTACCACTGAGTAAAAGTAATACATACCTTCATCACAATCACCATCCTCTACTATTTCATCTTTGGAAATAAGTCCTGCACAGAGCTGCTGGAGGGCAACATGGGGGTGCAGTTGTTGACCATTATTGAGAGTGACCATCTTGGTGCAGAAGGAGTCGAGGTACTGTTGTTCGCATTCTTCAACCATCATTCCTTGTGAAGAACGTCATGCCAAATGCAGCTGGATGGATGGGCATTGAGCTACTGAGCCAGCTTTGCCATCCTGAAATAAAGGCTCAATAGATCAAATCAAGATCCAAAGGATCACCAACCACATCAGCCTCGTCCCCAGTGGTGGCATCCTGGTTGCAGTGGGGTGCTGTTTGGAGTTCAACTACTGACACAAAGGATAACTTGGGTATTTACTGACTCACCTTTGATCATCTGGTGGCATGACTTCGCATTTCTCCCAGGCTGGACTTTGGTGGGTGATGTAGCATTGCCCTTGATTCTCTTCGACCTTCGAACACTGATGGGAGGACCAATCTTGACAGGGAGATCAGAGGACAGCTTCACATGAGACATGCTGAGGACTCCACAGTAGACACATAGTCACAGTGAATTCCTTGGGAACACATAGTTACCTGAGTGCTTGCTGATTCAAAATCAAGCAAGGAAAAAAAAAATCAAAAAAAGGAATGACTGAAAGTGAGAGTGGGGGAAATGATGGGTAGACCTAGCTGAATGAGAGTGAAAGGATGGGGATGAGAGCCACTTAGATGCCTATTTATATTCTCCGATAAGAAGGTTACAGAGATGACATGTACTAGCTTTCTAGCTTCATCAGGGATAGTGGGTTCCAACCTCATGGACAAGGAACGCTGTCATGAAATCCACATAGGGTCAATGGAATAAAATTTCGGAGCTTAGTGAATGGGGTTGAGAAAGGAAAAGAAGGAAACACTTAAAACCAAAAAAAAAAAATGGAGGCACCAACAGAGGGCACACAGTGAAGCTCAGATCGATAACTTCCATATGTAAAGTATGACTACCTCTCTGTGAATATCAACCTATGGAAATAAAATCAGCAGTGCTAACAAAGGTATCAGTTCTGTCTTATGAGATGGTGGCCATGAACCATCTTCAGTTTGGCAGAGTGGCTACTATGCATAACCATCACAAGCTACCAGAGGCCTGGGTCAAGCAGAAAAAAAAATTGGCACTTTCAGCAACCCCTGTACCTTAAATTAACCATCAGGGAAAGGAAAAAAGATGATGACTCACCGTGGCACTATTCAATACCATGCTGAGATCTATGAACAGAGGTATTGCTAATCCAAACTAAAAGACATTGGCGGCTACTGAGAGGACTAGTCTGTAATGAAGAGCTGATGGTGTTGGGCATACTCACAGATAGCCAGATTGCGATAAAGAAAATCCTGAGGTGATCTCAGTGACATGAAGTCAATACAACATGATATGAAGTGACAAAAGATTGCTTCAGATCTGTGAGTGACACAGAATTAGTTCAATGGACAGTGAGTCCACAAGTACTGAACCTTGAATGTCCATGAGGGATTGTGTCATAGGCAAAAATGGGTGGCAGAGATGGGAGTCGTTGATAGAAGATGAATACAGAGGTAAGGCAGAAGTCTTCGAGGCCAAAGAATATGAGTTAGCTCATAGAAGGATGAAATGAAACAAAGCTAAAAACCTGCAGACAGGAAGAGATAGGTGCCAGGCCTTCAGAACATTGATGGTAATGAAACTTGATTAGATCATTGAAAGAGTGAATAAAACATCCATGCCCCTAGTGACACAAGAATGTATAGTATAATGATGTCAACAGACACCAAAGAATGCAAGTTAGTCCATAGAAGGATGAGATGAAATGAAGCTACAGACCTGTGGACAGGAGAAGATAGCTGGCAGACCTATAGTACAATGATGGTAATGAAATGTGATTAGATCATTGAAAGAGCAGAATAAAACAACCATGCCCCTAGCGACACGAGAGTGTATACTATGAAGATATCAATGGCATGGTTCAAGGTGGTGGAAACAAACCTTGGTACAGAGTAAATTTTAATGAAGTGCAGAGAATACAATCTGGGTTTACAACCATGTGAGGATACACTCCTTGAGGTCTACAACCCCACTGGCACTTGATTCGAGGTGGTGCCAGGGTGACCTCAGTGACACAGAGTCAACAGAGTGCGATCAGAAGCAACACAAAGTCAACTTCAGATCTGTGAGCAGCACAAAGCCAGCTTGAAGGGTAGCTGTGCCAGGAATCATTTGAGTGTTTGATGTGCGCCAAGGGGTTATTTCCTAAGCTGTAGTGGAAGATGACCTCAAGTCAATGATGATTGCATGTGGGAGGGATGGCAGCAGAAAGAGTTGTATACATTGGCAATGTGCAACATGTGGAACAAGTCCCATGACTTAGGTCTATTGCACTTGGGAATTCACCAGATTATATAACCAAGGAAGGTTGGGCTGATGTGAAGTCTCATTGCATGTGCTACATATTATTACCATTACACTTAATCATTTTATTCTTTCATTCTTGACCTCAAGTCACATGTACACTACCTTGCCACTTCTTCATCGTACCTCAATCCTCACTCATGCTGTTCATGCTCACCTCCCTGTCCCCAGTTTTTGAGTTGGCTCTGTGCTGCTCAAAGATTTGAAGTTGACTTTGTGTCACTTCTGATCACACTGAAAAGTCAGAATAAGAAAAGCTGAGCAGAGTGGTGGTGATCTGAGAGGGGAGATCTTCCAAAGGGGCTCCTATAGCCTGGAAGGAAATTGCTGTCCAGGAAAGGACATCTAAGGCTGTCTGAAGTCTGTCTGAACACAGAAGAAGGCAACTTGAGGCCTTCTCGAACTCAAACTTGAACTCTTAACTCTTGGTACTTCATTCTTATTTTGTAAGTAAGTACAGTGAAGTGTAAGTGCACAAGTGGCTTATATAAGCCACATCATGTGTCTAAACTCGAAACACTAAGTAAATATCTAAGGCAAATGAAGTGAAACAAAAGAAAGTAAAAACAATAAAATAAAACAAATCTCCTAGTAGGGAGAATACTCTCCCTACAGTGCTCTGTTGACTCCGTGTCACTGAGGTCACCCTGGCACCACCTCGAATTGAGTGCCAGTGGGGTTGTAGACCTCGAGGAGTGTATTCTCTTAGGTTTACCAGTATCACACCATATCCAGGTTCATTTTCACCACCTTGAATCTCACCATTGACATCATAATAGGTCTTCTGTTCTTGTTTCTTGACCTTGAGTGCATCTCCTAGTCACTGGTGTGTACAACTCCATTTCATCTTTCATCTTCAGGGACTAACTGTCATGCCTGTGCCTCTGTCCTGTACCACCGGCCCCTCTCCACTCCACTCCGCACCCGTCCATCTGCTCTAGCACCCATATGGCACGTTCCCACCCCATTCTCTGTCAGACCCCATCAGTCTCTGTCGGCAGTACCACGTGACCAGTACCTCATGGTCAGGTGACACTCCCCCTTTGGTTTAGGGTCACCTTCCTTTTGGGTTGATAGGCCAGTCCAGGTACGGCACAGGGTTACTTCCTGTTTAGGCTTTTGGCCTATCGTCTGATTGGTTATCAGTGGGCACTCCGAAGACACTCCATTCCACACTATTCCTTTTAGATACTTTTTCTTTGTCCCGTCCCTCACCTCCATCTTCTGTGCTCATTCCCTGACTGAAGTTTTCTGACATTTCTGTCCCTTGAAATTTTACTGTACCCCATATGTTAGTTCCATCGTTCCGATACTGTACCGCCTCGATGGCATGACCACTGTATATAAGCCTGCCACACTCAGTGGTGTCTCGGCAGTATGAATATCAACTTAGTTCCCTCCTCTGCAGTCTCACTGCAAGCATTTCACAATGTTTCTTTAGAACATATTCTGAAAAAATGGAGGAAAGAGATACTCTTTTATTTTGGATGTTTGGAAAGAAAAAATGCAGAAATAATGTTTTATTTCCTTCCAAAAAACATGAATTGATGCTAATACCACAAGCTAATGGGCACTACCATTAATCCATGTTTCTGCACAGAAAAGAGAAAATTATATTTGCATTTTTTCCAACAAATTATCCAATATAAAAGAGTATCTCTTCTCTCCATTTTTTCAGTATATTTTCTGAAGAAAAATTGGGAAATGCTTGCAGTGTCTTTGACCGGCCTCCTCCTCTGTTGTCGGCTTACTACTGGCTCTTTTCTATCTCTGAAATCCAAGGGCTGGGCTCATACAAGGGGGCAGTGCATGAGCTGAACCCAATGCCCTCTCCCGAACCTCTGTCGTGACCATCGGCCACCCTTCGGCCATCGTTGCTCTTCATTGGTACATGTCAGCCAACCTCCGGACACATCCCCCAGCCTCTGTGAGCATCAGAGATCATCAGAGTAGGACCAAACTTGACAGTATATTCATACTCACACTTGTATGAGTCCTCTTTCATTGTCACATCCGTGATGCGCATGCAAGGTCCGGACCGCAGTCCGACCATCTGAGGTGTTGTTCTAGCCCTACGGGCTCCCATCATGAAACTCCATTCTGTCTTTGATTTGACTTACGATCTATTTCTATTTCTGTTTCCATATTTAGTATGTTTCTCTCACGCTTCTGAGTGACTCGCTACACTACTGTACCTGTATGTCTTACTAATCCCTGTACCATCTGGCTATCCGGCGACTACTGACTTACCTTACTAATAGCTCACTAATATTGTTATTCATCCATACTGCGTTCCGATAGTTGCTACACCCCAGACATTGCATTGGACTTTCCTCTGTACTATAAAAGCCTTGTACATACATCATAGCACATCAGTTCGAATATCAAATAAGATACTCATCGATCTCACTCGACTCCAGACAGTTTCTGGATAGTTCCGACCTCTGGGACTCAGCAGGAAACTAGTGTACTAAGTTGTATGCTAAACTCCGACTACCCGGACTTTCACTCTAGCCTTCCTCTGCCCTCGGACCCTTCCCGGAGACCGTTGAGAACCGGTCTTGACATTTGTTTTCTATACTAAACCTATGTCATGCAGACCTGGGCACACACCCAGAGAGAAACCACCGAGAGGCTTGCACTCACATTCGCAAATCCACGATGCATGCCCTCGGTCATCGAACAGTTTCACTCCTTCTCCCCCTGACGTCATTCTCAGCACGAAAGCACTTCTCAAGCTGGGCCCTCAGAAACCCAGCAATCCGTATTCCACACCCTGCCACCACTTGGTGGCGACCCTTCTGACCCCGACCACCCTGACATCCCCAATGGTGGGTCTGACAGTGGGGGCAGCGGCGACAGGGGTATCCCTGAAGATCCAGCTGAGCCACCTGAAGACCCCCTCCTTGCCCTGACTAGGGCTATTCATGTGCTCGCCTGCTCAAGCCAGCACTCCAGAGACTCGACTCCGAAAACCAAGGTCCGAGAGCCTGACACCTTCGACGGCTCCAACCCGAAGAAACTCCATGAGTTCCTGGTACAATGCAAGCTCAACTTCCAAGACCATCCAAAGGCCTTTCAAACTGACCATGCCAAGCTGACCTTCGCCCAATCCTATCTCAAGGGCATGGCACTTGCCTGGTTCAAGCCTGACCTCCTCAACCCCAACAACTACCTCAACTGTCCACTATGGATGGACAACTATTGCGAGTTCCTTCATGAGTTAACTGCCAACTTCAGCCTGCATGATGCGGTGGCCGATGTGGTACAAAACCTTGAAAACCTCTCAATGAAGGACACCTCTTGCATTACCAAGTACGTCGTGGAGTTCACTCATTGGGCTTCACAGGTCAAGGACTACAGCGAGGGCGCCCTCTGTCATCGCTTCTACACCAGCCTCCCTGACCGCATCAAAGATGAAATCGCCCATGTCAGCAAGCCTGCCACCCTCTCCGGTTTGCATGATCTCGCCCAAACCATCAATGCTCAGTATTGGGAACGCAAGGCCGAAGTATCCCACTCCGCCAAGCCCTCCACCGAAAAGTTGTCTGCAGGGAAACCCTCGGATGATAAGAAATCTTCATCTGCATCCTCTTCTGCTCTATGCTTCAACAATAAAGGCAAGTCCAAGCAGAAGGACAGTCAGAGGTCAGAAGCACCTAAGTCTGACATCGCACACCTCCTTGGCAAGGATGGCAAGCTCAACACTGCCAAACAGCAGCACTGCCTCAAAAATAACCTCTGTCTCTTCTGCAGCAAGGCCAGCCACTCTGCCAAGGACTGCCCGAAGTCCACCTCCCACGCTGTGAAAGCTCGTGCTGCCATGGCTGCCACTCCTCCTATTCTGCCTGCAGAGAAGGAAGAGCCAAAAAATTAGTCTGCTCCTCCAGGGAGCCCGCACAGCCTGGAGGAAGCATTGACCCCAACTGTGCACCTGCCATCCGACTCAATGCATCCACTCTTTCCAACCCCAACTCACTTATGCCCTCCATCTCCCTTCCAGACCTTCCATTAGATAATGTCTCCATGTTAGTCAATTCTGGTTCTTCTCATTGTTTCATAGACCCGTCCTTAGTTAAAAAGTATTCTGTACCCATGAAGCCTGTTTCTCTGCCCATTCCACTTTGCCTGTTTGATGGTAGCACAAATGCTGTAATCTCGCAGGAAGTAGATCTTTCCATCCATTTCTCTTCTGGCGATGTCTCCTCTGTTCCCTTTTATGTTACTCCATTGGATTCCTCATGCTCACTGGTATTAGGACACAACTGGCTCACCTGCTACAATCCGTTGATTGATTGGGTACTGGGCCGTATCTTGCTCTGACCACCATTGCAGGGAATGCCTACACCCCTGGCACCTCCATCACCATTGACCGCTACTCCAGCACCAACACCGACACCCTCCGCTCCATCTCCAGACACTCCGCTGCCTTTGCTGAAGGCCTCTGACTTGCTGTCTCCTCTGCATGTCTCCCTCATTGGGGCTGCCACCTACCTCTGCACCTGTGCTCTCCCTGGCTCAGTGCAGTTCAGTTTGCACTTGCACCCCGATGATGTCTTGCTCCATGCGTCCTCTGCTTCACCTCCTCCTCCTGACCTTTCTTCAGTCCCCTCTGAATACCATGAGTTCACCAACGTCTTTAGCAAAGCGAAAGCAACTGAGCTGCCCCCGCACTGCAGCTTCGACCTGAAGATCGACATCAAGGAGGGGGCCTCTCCACCCATTGGCATGATCTACTCCCTCTCCCCACCCGAGCTCGAGGCTCTCCGCACCTTCATTGATGAGCACCTCAGCTACGGCTTCATCAAGCAGTCCACTTCTGCCCATGGTGCACCTGTCCTCTTCATCAAGAAGAAGGATGGCTCCCTCCGCCTTTGTGTCGATTACTGAGGCCTCAACAAGATCAGGAAAAAGGATCACTATCTGCTCCTGCTCATCTCCGATCTTCTAGATTCACCGAGCCATGCCAAAGTCTACAGTAAGATCAACCTCCGCCATGCCTACCACCTCATCTGCATCGCTGACAGTGATGAATAGAAGACCACCTTCTGCACCCACTACAGCTCCTACGAGTGGAGGGTGATGCCCTTCGGTCTTACTAATGCGCCAGCTGCCTTCCAGCGGTTCATCAATAGCATCTTCATAGACATGCTCAATGTCTGCATTGTGGTCTACCTTGACGACATTCTTATTTATTCTCATGACCTGGAGTCGCACCGAAAACACATAAAAGAGGTACTCCGATGACTCCGCTGTCATGGCCTATATGCCAAACCCAAAAAGTGTGAGTTCCACAGGGACTCCATCGAGTACCTCAGCTACATCCTCTCCCTGTCTGGACTGACAATGTCCACTGACAAGGTTCAGTCCATCCATGATTGGCCTGAACCCTGCAAGATCAGGGATATTCAGTCATTTCTCGGGTTCATGAACTTCTATTGTCAGTTTATCTGAAACTACTCCGAAATAGTCATTCCACTCACCCGCCTCACCCAAAAAAACACTCCTTGGAACTTTTCTGAGGAGTGCCACTCCGCCTTCCTCCACCTCAAAGATGCCTTCACCTCTGCTCCTGTCCTCACTCACTGGGTTCCTGATGTGCCGATCACCATTGAGACCGATGCCTCTGACTATGCCATCGCTGGCATCCTCTCCATCACCTGCCCTGATGGTGAGCTCTGCCTGGTTGCATTTTACTCCTGCACCCTCACCACTCTGGAACTCCACTATGACACCCATGACAAGGAACTGTTGGCCATCTACAAGGCCTTCTGCCACTGGCAACACTACCTTGAGGGCTCCGCCGCCCCTGTTGATGTGGTCACCGACCACAAAAATCTCAAATATTTCTCCACATCTAAGGTTCTGACCTGTCGACAGGCTCGCTGGTCCGAGTACCTCTCTCAGTTCAACCTCGCCATCCGTTTCCAGCCTGGCAGCTTGGGGGCCAAACCTGACGTGCTCACCCACCAGTGGGACATCTACCCAAAAGGGGGGGATAGGGACTATGCACAAGTAAATCCACACAACCTTCGTCCTATGTTCACCCAAGAACAGTTCGCATCGTCCCTCCGTACCACCCACCTCATGGCCCCCATCCTACGAGCCACTATGGCCTTCAATGTTGAGAAGCTTCACTCCGACATCATCTCTGCCCTACCCACCGATCCTGTGTCAGCCACTCACCTCCCATCTCCATCTGCTCCGAGATGGTCCATCGACCCTGACAGCCTCCTCTGCCTTGACAGTCACATCTTTGTCCCTGACATCAATGACCTTTGCCTCCGAGTACTTCAGTTTAAGCATGACCACCCTCTCGCCGGCCACTTCAGGCAGAACTGCACTCTCGAGCTCATCCACCACAACTATGTATGGCCCAACCTCCGCACCGATGTCAAGAAGTACATCAGTTCTTGCACTGCCTGTGGTTGCAGCAAGGCTCAGCGTCACCGCCTGTACAGCCTTCTGAAGCAACTCCCCATCCCCAAAAGGCCATGGAACTCCATCTTGATGGACTTCATTGAACATCTTCCCACCTCCAATGGCTACTCCGCCATACTCGTCATTGTGGACCAACTGTCCAAGCAAGCAGTGTTCATCCCAACACACGACTCCATCACCTCCACCGACCTCGCCAAGCTCTTCCTCACCCATGTCTTCTCCAAGCATGGAGTACCCGCTCATGTCACCTCAGATCAAGGCCCTGAGTTCGTGTCACACTTCTTCCACTCCCTCAGTAAGGCCTTAGATATGCGCCTCCACTTCACCTCAGGTTACCACCCTGAGGGCAACAGCCAAACCAAGTACATGAACCAGACACTTGAGCAGTACCTCCACGTCTACTGCAACTACCAGCAAGACAACTGGGCCGAACTACTTCCGCTGGCCAAGTTCACATTCAACAATGCACCCAGTGCAACCACTGGAGTCTCACCCTTCTTTGCTAATAAGGGCTACCACCCCAACTTGTTGGTCACCACCAACCAGGACTTCACCTCTGCAAGGGCCCATGACTATGTTACAGACCTCTCCACCCTCCATGACTTCCTCCACTCCGAAATGGCCACAGCACAACAGCACTACCAGGGTCCTGCCGACACTAAGTGCCTACCTCCACCAGAGTTCAATGTCAGCAACCAGGCCTTTGTCAGGGCCAAGTACTTCTGCTCTACTCAACCATCCAACAAACTCTCTGAGAAGTATCTAGGCCCCTTTGATATCATAGCCCGACCTGGTATGCATTCCGTCACCCTAAAACTACCCGATAGCATGTGCTTGGTACACCCAGTGTTCCACGTGTCACAGTTGGAACCAGCCTCAGCCAACCCCTTCCCAAATCAGCATCAGCTGCCACCTCTGCTGGTTGATGTCAACGGTGAACTTGAGTATGAAATATCAGAAATCCTCAACTCCAAAATGGACTGCCATTGCCAGTGCTGGCTAAACTACAAGGTCTGCTGGGCCAGTTATGAAGGCACCAACGAGGAAACTTCATGGCTCCTAGCCACTGAGTTAGAGCATGCCCCCAAACTTGTCACTGCCTTTCACGAATGATACCCCCACAAGGTTGGTCCGTATACACCCCAGACATGACCACCCAACAGCCCTGACTCCCTCCACCATGTTTCTGATCACTTCCCGATCGCCTCCCACACCCACCGCTACTTGTCCACCTCACTCCGATTTTCCTTCTGCTTCTCCTCCAACAATGAACACACATCTAAGTTTCTAGTACTGTACATGATTTACACAAAAAAAAAAGAAAAAAAGAGGGTCTCTACTACATCCTACTCTTGCATGTCCTCTTCACCCTCTGCATCCCTGATACCCTCACTCTCACTCTCCTTGGGCTCTTCCGCTATTCCCAATTCACTCCATTCAATGCCTGACCTACTCCCCCCAGCGCCCGACCTGCTCCCCTCCACTCCGGACTCACCTTCCCCCCCAGGAGCCCCTATCCTTCCTGCCTGGGACCGGGGTGGGGGTGCAGTCAAGTTCTGCATGTAAACCTGCACAGCCAGGGCCTGTGCCTCCATGGCCCCCGCTATCCTCTCCATCGCCATGGCCTGCCTCTCCATCGCTGACACTTGCCTCTCTTGGGCAGCGATCACTCTCCCCTTGTACTCCCTCTCTGTAACCCCCCAGTCCGCCTCGGTTCTGACCAGGTGCATCCTTGCCACCTGGAAGTGACTCAATGATGGCACTGGCACTTCTTCGACCACATCATCCTCATTGTCATCATTGTCGTCGCCCTGACCCTTCTTCTTTTCACCTCCTCATGAACCTCCTGTGCTGGCCCACTTATGCAACACACCAGCCGCCACCTCTGACTCCTCCACAGCTGCCCAGCTGCACTTCTTCTTGTGCTTCCTACACAGACCACACAACCGCCTGCCAGCCACTGCCCAACACTCTCTGGACTCACCTCGCTGCTTACACCCCTTGCAAACCCCCCTTGTCAGGACCATCATTGTCATAGGCACCATCATTGTGCCGATGCGTGCCCCAGTCATCGGGCTGTACATCAGTGTTGGCTGCAAACTGTGGTTGTTGTCAGCAGTGGTATATGATAGGCAGAATGGGGGCATTACTCACCTGGTTGACGACGACCCTCTACCTTGACCCCATAGCTCCCCTACTTGGCCCTGATCCTTCATGATGCTCTGTTGAACAGATTCTGCCTCCGCTGCAGCTGCCTGACATGCCATATCCAACGCCTCTCACCTTTCCCGATCTGCCTGCTCTTCTCGCTCCCATTTCTCACACTCCTCATGCTCCTTCTGTTCCTTCTCCAAATGAGCCTCCTCTGCCTTTTGTCGGTGTGCCTCCACCCTCTGTTCCTTCTTTGCCGCCTCCCGCCTGCCTTTTTCCACCTCCTTGGCAAGCTCTGTCCCCTCCGAGTCACTTGTGTGGACCTCCAGGTCCTCATCGGTCATTTGCGACCAGTCGTGGGTGGGCATGTCAGCACCTTGTTGGCTTGTACCTTGTTGTTGACTGGACATGCTATGGGGCAAGGGAGAGATGGGAGAAGGGACTTAATGATGAAAACATACATTTTATGTGTCATGTTCAGGCTCTGACACAACCCCACTGCGGTAATCAATCCATGCCTCATGGTCCATTGCCAATTACAAGGTCAAAACCTTGTGCTGTCTGGAACACATCGCCTATGGCCTACAGGGGTTCAGGCCTTAAGGGGGGGATACTGTCATGCCTGTGCCTCTGTCCTGTACCACCAGCCCCTCTCTGCTCTGCTCTGCACCTGTCTGTCCGCTCTAGCACCCATACGGCACGTTCCTGCCCCGTTCTCTGTCGGACCCCATTGGTCTCTGTCGGCAGTACCATGTGACCGGTACCTCATGGTCAGGTGATGCTCCCCCTTTGGTTTAGGGGTCACCTTCCTTTTGGGTTGATGGGCCAGTCCAGGTACGGTGCAGCTGCCATACCACATGGTATGGCACAGGGTCACTTCCTGTTTAGGCTTTTGGCCTATCATCTGATTGGTTATCAGTGGGTGCTCCGAAGACACTCCATTCCACACTATTCCTTTTAGATACTTTTTCTTTGTCCCATCCCTCGCCTCTGTCTTCTGTGCTCATACCCCGACTGAAGTTTTCTGACATTTCTGTCCCTTGAAATTTTACTGTACCCCATATGTTAGTTCCATCATTCCGATACTGTACTGCCTCGATGGCGTGACCACTGTATATAAGCCCGCCACACTCAGCAGTGTCTCAGCAGTACGAATATCAACTTAGTTCCCTCCTCTGCCCTCTTCAACCAGCCTCCTCCTCCGTTGTCAGCTTACTACCAGCTCTTTTCTATCTCTGAAATCCAAGGGCTGGGCTCATACAAGGGGGCAGCACATGAGCTGAACCCGATGCCCTCTCCCAAACCTCTGTCGTGACCATCGGCCACCCTTTGGCCATTGTCACTCTTCATTGGTATGTGTTGGCCAGCTGTCAGCCAATGTTGGCCAACCTCTGGACATGTCCCCCAGCCTCTGTGAGCATTGGAGATTGTTGGAGTAGGACCGAACTTGACACTAACTCTCATTTCTCATTATATACCAACCATGACTTCGAAGACCCTTGCCTGTATCCTCCATGGCTACTGCTTTGACCTGCTTCAAGCCATTTACTCAACCTGATGACTGTGAGTTTGTTCTTCTGCTTTACTTTTATTCAGGAGCTAACACACTCATAGTGAAAATTACCTCACTGGATGCACAAGCAGTCACTGTGACAACCGACAAACAAAGTTGTATCTCGGTCACTCCAAGAACTGATGAAGAGCAAAAGGGAAAGGAGTTTTAGGTGCAAGCATGAAATGAACTCGATTGGAGTACTCTACGACAAGAGAGCCCGGTACTTATACTACTAGAGCTGTTTGCACAAAGGAACGTCATAGAACAAACCAAACAAAGAGAGATAAACGCCATTGGCTACAGCTGGACATGCTGAGTCAATGCGGCACAAGCTGACTAAGTAAAGCATCTAACGAGCGTCTGTGCAACCCTAACCAGAGAGTAGCTAAAAAAGGAAAACTACGCTAAGAAAGTTAAAAGACCATTACAGTCACCTGCAAGGGCCACTGGGTAATCACCTCCCCCAACATAGATTTTGACCCAGAGCCTCACATCTTCGAGGAAGAAGACCTTCAACCTCATGCTGACAGGTGTTTTGGGCTGGTGGATTGCTTTCAATGGCCACAGTTGCACAACAAAGATTTGGAATATTTGGTTTGCATCCCTCGAAAAGACTCTCTTCCCTCCCTCGATATTGTGTGGTATATGCTGACTCCTGAAGATTTTATTATCCCAACCAGTGCCAAATTTGCCATTGGCACACTTCGAGACACATTGGTCAAGCAATTCAAGCAGCTGTATCAGTTCTTATGTGGCCGTCATCACCCTCTCCAAAACTGATCTGTTGGCAAGGAGGTCCTATGTCATCAGATAGCTGCAGCTTGACACAAAGTTACTTGGTTGTGGCATCACCCCCTTGTGTTCCAAGACCTTGTTGCCTTTGTTGCGCAGCTTCAGCACACCCTGTTGGATATTCACACACTCCTTGACTATGTCAAAATTCTCCATCCTCTCCTCACATCTCCTCCCTCGAAACCCGTGCATGCAAACCCCACCTGGATGGGGTGCTTTATGAGGAACACCAAGATCTGTGAAGGCCTGTATTTTGTGGGGGTACCTGTGTGGCTAGTTTGCGATGAAGAATTCATCCCCCTGACTATGAATATCATCCAGCCAGTGCAGCTGACATTTCCTGACAGTATTGTCAGGGTCATGTATTCAGAAAGGGGGGTGAGCAAGCCATTTCTGTCTATCTTCTGCGGTCCAGGTGGCCTTCTCTGCCATTATCATACTTGTCAATGCTATGAAGGTACTCTCACTGAACAACCTGAGCCTGTGGCACCTCCATCCACTGCACAATCTTCCTCATTGAAGCAGCCTTCTTGTGGTGGCAAATAGGCCACCCAAAAACAAAACAGGGCCACAAGGGTTAAGGTGAGTGTGGGCCCTTCTCAAGGTATGTAATTACTACATGTAAATTTCTTTCCTGCCCTGGACTGAGCTGTAGTACCATCCCTCCAAAAATCAGCTGGTGGAGAGGTGAAGTGGGAAGAACCCAACCTTCCAGATATTCCAAAGCCCCATACTCTTTTTGATTCTGCTTGGAGGAAAGCTGAGAAAAATATGCAGAGAGTCCAAGCTGGCCAGGTCGACCCTGGCTACTGCTTCCCAAAGCCAATGCTTTTTGTCAATGTGTCTATGCCAGAATGGAAGAAGACATATCTCTTCAATTGGCTCTCTGCACATCTGCTTTGGATCAGTCAAGTCGGTGTTCACTCCCCCTCAAAGTTCCCATCCCCTCAGATGTGGAGGGACTTCCTCAATACTATTGGCATGGACCAGCCCTCCTCCACAAGGAGTGCATCTATGAAATCAGCAGTTTGGGACATTTTGGGGGAAAATATTATTCATGCAGCTCAGGGTTTCACAGGAGTGTCAGAAGAAATTGAGTGGTGAGGAATGCAGGTTAGTTTAGTTCCGTTATTTGGCGACCAGTTCTTTCCATTTATATGTTATGCAGGTTCGAGTATTGTCCCTTTTGGATCCACCTCTCTGGCTTATTCATTCCATTCTATGGGAATTGTGTGAGCTCAACTTCCACTACAAGCTGTATGCACTTGATCAGGTCATCATCCCCCATCTTTGGACAACAGATGAAGCCTGATTGGCTTGTCAGGGCCTTCTTTACAGCATCTTCCCTGGCAAGTCTGGTCTACTGATGTGGCTGGAGCCTTTACCACAGGAATCATGTGAGTTGGGCCTGTGTGCCAATAGCATGGAAATTGCACTTCCGTACTGGAACAGCTTTTGCAAGCTGCTGTCTGTATGGCCTGGGGTGCCACCTCATTTACAGTTTCCTGCTGAACTGGATGGTTCAAGTGGCAACAGTGCATTTTTTGAACACACTATGTCTGTGTCATTTTTCTATGTTCAAACTGCATTTGATTTCCTTGGATGACAGCCTTCCCTCCTGCATCTTTTCAAATTCATCTAATTTTTTTTTCTGGTCAATAATATCCTTTTCTGCCATTCTGTAGTCTCATAAATCTAAATATGTCTTGGTATCGATACCATGTTCTGATGTCATACCATGTACATATTTGGAAGCAACTGAGTCAGTATCTTTTTGTCCCGTTTGATCAAACCTTAACTGCTAGGACCTGCATGTGCTCTTTTTCTTGTAATCTCATCCTCCCTCGACACAGAGCTTCTGGGTAAGTATGCTCCTCCACTGTCTGTTCTATCCGATGCATTTTCTACACATAACTATCCTTTTGTTTGTGTTGCTGTGGTGACACTGTCCCAGCCTAATTTTTTTTTATAGTAAAGTATATGACCCTCACTGTGCATTGCCCCACACAACTTCTGTGTCTAGTTCTCAACCTCTGTTCCCACTGCATCCTTGTCTGCAACTGGCAGTTTCAGGTATGTAGCAGTATCTCCTCAAAAGCCAATTCTCATGTCCTCCACCACTAGATTGTCATTCTGACTGCATCTTTGACTGCAGTTGGTGGTTTCAGGTATGTAGCAGGATTTGCTTGCAATCCAATTCTCATGTCCTCCACAGCTACATAGATTGTTATTCCGACAGGTTTGCCTTCTCCCTGTCAGCTGTTGCACTGACTATCTGTTGACTTCGTGTCTCAGTTATAACCTGTTGACTTTGAGTCCTGGGCATATCCCTCTATTGACTTTGTGTCATAGTTTTTGGGTGCTGTATGGCAGTCCATTGTCTGAAGCCTTGCAGGTGTCAAAATGCCTCCCCTTCCAAGCATCAGAATGCTAGTACTACTTTGGAGACTTCTAGTACTGTGAGTTTTGCTTTTTGTTGTGCATATGTATGTGTACCCACATCATCAATCCAGGATCCCATCACTGCCCCCTCTTCATCAAGTTGGCTGCCTGATGGAGTTCCACCCTCTCCCTCATCCCTGTCTGATGATGGACTGTCTCTCCCCATATCTGTGCCTCCGGTATGTCTGATTTATTTTTTTCTGCAGAACAGTATTTACATTGACTTACATTCACTATAGCTTCCCTCACCATCATCTGCCTTGACTAGTCAGTTGCCATATGATCAGGCATTGTTGTCAGGTCCTTTGGTATGTCTGGTTCCATCTGCAGGATGTAAATGCATTCAATCTGTACTAGCACCTGGCCTGCCCTTTGTTTGTCCCCCCCCCTATAGTTCATTACTGCCACCCTCCAGGTACGAAGGCCCTTTACCTCCCTGCTCCTCCACCTGTTTTGGTCCTTCCCAGCCACCAACGTCTCGCTCAAGATGCTGGTGCCATGCCACACCATCCTCAACCCCCTACCTGCAAGCTTGATGTGTTTGATGTCATGAATGACATTCAACTCAATGAGGAAGTAAATTCATCTTCTCTAGGCAGTTCACAGAAGCAACACAACCAATGGTGGTGGTGGTCTGAAGATATTATTCCAGCACTAGTTAAACCCTACATGGAGTATCTTGAATTGTCTCAATCCCTGCATGTCATAGTTGATGCCCAGGTTGACAGCAGAAGTCAATGTCATAACTGTGTAGTCCATCGACTCCGTGTATGCTGCCTTTTCTTTCACCATATGTTAAGCTATTGTCATTCTACATCCTGCTTATGTTTATTAGGGTTGGGGGAGCTCGAGATTAATTATTGTGCATGCACTCCAGCCCCTGTACAGCTCATGAAATGTGGTCCTTTTGGTTGTTCCCCTGTTGCACCAACTCTGGTGGTTGATCTCTGCATGCTGGAGTTCATGAAGACACTCTTTGTGTGGTTGACACCTAATACAACAGCATGGTGTGAAGCATTTGAATGTTTCCTAGATGGTCAAGGCTACAAGCTTCAGTCAAAGGTATGTGTTCTCTTGTCCCTGCATTATGGGTTTGTCCTAGTATGCTCTATCCCTTCCTGTTTCTAATCTTGCTGTACAATATATCCCCTTGCATATATGTATATATGATTATTTCATACCTTTCCCCCTTAGCCAGCACCATTCGTAATAATGTATGATTATCTTTCAATATGTTTTAGGAACATGCCTGCATATCTCTTCATGTCAGTAAACTTAGATGCTTACAATAAAACCAGGACACTCTTTGATGGCGATTCAGCAATGCATACCATTGGTATACTGTGTTGACAATATACATGGAGGATCATATTACTGCCCTGGTCCACTCTTTCTCCCCAACCTCTTGTCAGATAGTTACTTCCTCAGTAACACCAAGCTACTATATTGGTATATACCTGTCAGATAGTTACTCTACAGGTCATCAGTAAATGTAAAGCTAAATATAAAAGAGTGACTTACTCCTCAGTAACACCAAGCTACTGAGGAGACTAGAGGAAAATTTACTCTACTGTAGTCCGCTTTTCTGCTTATGTAAGCAACTAACCTTCGCACCTAAGGAATGTACTACCTAGGGGGCAGTTTATATTCCAACACCTCTGTGCAACAAGAATCTACTCAGTCAAGTAACTACCTTTGTGCCTGATGTCCCCTTTGTTTTGGAGGCAACTTGCAGAGGGCTAAAACTGATCCAAATGAGTGAGTGAATGAAAAGCTTGATTGTTAATTGGATGACTGACCTACAAGATAGCTTGGACTGCATTGTCTGTTTGGATGCATGTTTTACCCAGAAGAGAACCAATAATCCCTGGAATTCAGCTGCCAGTGACCCTCCCAATCCCACCAATACTGTGTTCATACCTGAGTCAGAGGTGAAGGCTATGGAGGATTTCATTGAGAAACAGCCGTCCTGCTCATCCAATCATCATTCTCTGGCTCAGACTCAACAGGAGGACAGGTTTGAGGATGGGATCAGGGTGCCTGTTTCTGTGTTAGATGGATGTGGGGATTCTTTCCATGCAGCAGATGAGAAGCGACAGAAGGCAAGCACCCATTTTTTTGCAGACACAGGGCTTATGGCCTTGCTCTTTTGCCATGATTGTGTGCTTTGGCTGGTCAATATGACATCAGCAGGAGAAAAACAGCATTATGCTCTGGTGCTTGTGAAGAATCTCTTTGAGCATCTGCCTTCTAATATGACAGTTGGCCTCTTGTATGACATTGGCTGTCAATTAGAGCATAGTTGCCACAAGTGGAAGCTCCTTGATGATGGGATACTTTCTAGATTAAAGTTTGGCATCTCAGTCTTCCATGCCTATGGTCATCAGTGGCCATGCCAGATGATGTATCACCCACGTAAATGTGTAGGGTTTGGTTTATCAGATGGTGAGGGATGTGAGCAGTTATGGAGTTCTCTGAAAGTGCTCATTCCTATTCTCCAGGTGTCTGGGGTAAGGATTAATCTTTGTATTGCATAATTTCAGTGTTAATTCTCTGCTGAGTATCATCAGAGGCTATTTGTCCTTGACAATCAAATCTGACACTCTGACAAGAAATCTTTCTCTCTTTTTGGCCAATGGCTGGATAAGAAATAGTCACTTTGCAAAAGAAAGAAAATGATGGCTTTGGAGGCCTTTTCTGAATTGCATGTTGACATGCAAACTCTGTGGAATGAGTGGGCTGCACAAGTAGAGTCACAAACTAGACCTCTGCCATGTTAGTTTTATTTTCCCCATTCTTGTCATCTGTTGCTTATCACCCATTACAGGGCAGTCAAAAAATAAGGGCTCCCAAGAGTTGGCCTATATCCTCTCTCTAGAGAAGACTGCTGAGGACTATCAGAGCCATGTGGATAAACTGGAGAATGATCTTATCAACAATCATGTCAATGACATCATTGACTTCAATCTTCAGCTTGCTGCAGCAAAAGGTTCACTTTCCAAGGCCAGTCATGCTCTCAAGCAAAAAAAGAATGCATTAGGGGTCTCAGCAAAAACTGACCTTTATTTGCTGAGAAATAACAAGTGGCTTCAAACCCAGATTAATGCACAAGCATTGAAGACCAGAATTAGAGAGCAACTTTGCCAATGCAAGTTTGAATTGGAGTGATTAGAACAATCATATAGAAACTCTGTCAATGGCAAGTAGGATTTTTAGGCCTGATATTTTTCTAATGACAACTATAGAAAGTCATATACAGTCACATGTAGAATCATCCCTAAAACACTGAGAGCCTGCCATACTGAAGCTTGTCAGCACATATAACAATCTCTGTGGTGAATTTTAGAGTATGATACAACTTCACAAAGCCCCTCCAGGTGCCATCCCCCCCACTCCCATGCCTTCAAAGGGTATTTTTCAGCTGGATGTGGACAGTGACATTTGGCAGGATGTGGGCCTTGGAGAGTGCCATCCTGATCCTCCACAGTGGCTTGCTGATGAGAGTGTGTGCAAGGGAATCAAGCTGATGCTGGAGATTGATCGCTGTAATGAAGAAGAAAGGAGATTGTCAATAGAGTGATCTGTCTTGCAGGAGTGGTTTTCTGTAGAATGGTTGAGTATACAGAATGCTCTGGAAGAAGCAGGTGAGTACAAATATCATCTTCATGGTACTATCTGACAATACTCAGATAAACACTACAAGTATCATCTTAAAACACACAGGGATAACCTTGTAGCAGTTTATGCCAAATGGGAAGCAAGGGTTAGGCACATTCCATGTGCCTGGATGCCATCTAGGCCTTGGGGGCCAACAGGGGAGGACATGGCAAATCATCTTGCCACCCTTTATGATCCATCTGTGATGCCTGCTGCAGAAGAGCCAATAGATGAATTATTGGAAGACTACAGTTCTGAGTGGGGAGGTGTGGTATCAGAGGAGGATGATGAACTGTTGACAGCTATTGAAGAAATGGCACTAGTGGAGGAATATCACATAGGACAAGCTGATGAAGAGTTCTCAGAGGATGAGGGATGGTTGAATGATATTGAAAATGGTTATTTGCCTTCCTCTCCAGTGCAATTGCCATCCAAAAGATGCAGGTACTAGGGGGGAATATATCATCTGTGTATACATCTGTAGAAATATATAAAGCTGGAAGCAATAAGTTTGTGCTGATCTTCATTGTTACAAGTCAGGATAGACCATAGGTTGTTGGCATTGGTATAGTTCCACATGATCTGACTGTTAGCTAGGATAAAGGCAAACACAAATCATGGCTTGTGTCGTGCCAACTTTTCACCTTTACCGCTTTCGTCCATCCCGCCGCCATCCTCACGCTTTCCGCCTCGTTTCTTACTGCCGCCTCTATTGCTTTCAAGTCACAAGTGATACGCTTACGATACAGGACCTCTGTCCAAGCAGACAAGTCCACAGACTTTACTGTACGGTACGCTTACTGTTATGTTTCCCCTTTTGGATATGCTTTAGATCTCAGATCGAGATCTACGGACTTCTTTCATTTCATTACTTTTGCCTTTTTACTTTCCTGGCACGTGACCTCACGTTGCGACGCGACACGACTCATAATGAAGGATGGACTCCATCCCCAGTTATGACTCGATGCTCGCAAGAGAGCGTGTTGTTTACGCGACAGTTACAAACAGACATTGCTACCCTTTACCTACTGTAGTAGTTGTACTTAGTAATGCTCTGTCGACTGCAGGGTATATAACCTGCGCAGAGTTCGACAGATGCTCCCTTGTACTTTATCCTACCTAACAACCTCCCTGGTAAAGGGTCTTGCTTACTCTTTAACCTCTGTTCGTTGGGCATAAACCCGCGACTGATACGGTTGTAAAGGGTGTCCCTGACGGACTTATCCAAGTTCGTTATACCTGCAAGAGGTCCACCCTTAGCCGGCTCGCCTATTGCCTCCCTCAGGTCCGACTTCGTTGTAAGACTAAGTCACTAAATCACGCACGTTGGCCCGCGCTTTGGAACAGCGCATTATCAGCCGCCGCCGCACGACAAAAGGATAAAGTACCCCTCTTCGCTCCCTGTCTGACCCTTGTACCTGGATAGTCCCTGGTTTGGGATATTGGCGGGTGGTGCAAGTGCAAGTCGACATACCTGAAGAGTACTCAACAATCGCTCGTCCCATATCAGCAAACGAGATACAGCTCCCCTAGAGGTAGTAGCTGAAAATCAACTGATCCCGATATTGTTCCACACGAGCAACCCCAAACAAATCATCACATTCCTATTGCAAGTGTCAGCCACCCAGAGGTATAAGGCCTAAGAGCTGAGGAGTAACTTGCATTGAGGATAGGTCTGCTACCTATACCAAGAAACGAAGCGAATTCCAGTGAAGGCATCCTGGTGGTAGCCCTCGATAGCAAGACTCGTAACCAGTCGAGATAACTTCAAGATCGAAGGCCCAATAAAAAGCGAATCTTAACTTGAAGGCCTCGCAAACCTTAAGTTCAGAAGATTCGTGACTCACATTAAAGAAGCCCGGAACAAAGAAGTCTGCAAACATGTCTTCCGAAGCGGGATCATCAAAGTTTCGTCCTCGTGGACAACCCCCTAAAGTCCCCCCGCGTTCCAACACTACTGCAGCACCAGAAAAACTAGAGCGCACAGCTTCAGCGCAGCGCTTTCAACCGTATCCGGTAGTGAGTCCCACAAAGTCAGAAGGAGGAGAGGGTAACCAGGCCCAGACCTCGCAAGAAGCAGTCAAACCAGTCCAAACACAGTTCACCCAGTTCCGAGAACCGGAGCCATTAGCCGGAAGGAAAATCGAAGAAGAAGAAATGCATACAGCTCTAACTAAATCAGCTTCGACTTCCCTCGATCTAAATATGGCTGGACTCGGAGAACAAGAACAGATCGCCGCCCTAGCAGATCAACTTCGACAATTCGCCAGTACTACCGACCCCTTCGCAGGAAAAACCGTTGGAAATGTCAAAGAACTAGTGCAGTGGTATGAAAGTCTAACCGGCCGTACAGGGCTGGCCTTCCCTGCCTACACAATTCCAAAATCCAACATAGCTGAAGAAAAGGCCCCTGAAGGAAGAGGAGTAGATCGAAAGGAGCTTGGCCTAGGAAAGCCTCTCCCGTTCGATGGAACTAGTGGCAAGTTCGAAGCGTGGATCGCCTCTGTTAACAACTATCTCAACCTCAATCGCCATGTCTACGATACTGACGAGCGAAAAATCGGTTTCGCCCTATCTTTCATGAGTCAAGGAGCCGCTGTACACTTCGCCGAAAATTATCTCAAAGAACACACTACAGTCGCCAGCGACGTCTATCTCTATGACAGCTGGACCACCTTCCTCACCAAACTACGAAAGATATTCAAGGTCGGAGACACCGAGGCGCTAGCCTTCCTCAAGATGGCCGAAATTAAACAAGGAGATATGCCGTTAGCAAAGTATATTGGCGAGTTCCTCGATCTCATCACTAGAGCTTCGATATCACGAGATGATCGACAAGCCGGAGTCTATTTCGGGAAAGGCCTAAACAACCGAACTACCGAATGGATCTTACGATCTGGCAAAATCCCTCAAACAGTCCAAGAGTGGATTGACGCAGCTGTCGATGCACAAACTGCCAAAGCAAGTCTCGGAGTATACAACGAATGCCTAACAAAGGATGATCGAGAAGTTCTACATATGTATCAAAACGAAGGTACCTCGCATGGAAAATCTCAAGCACGTGACCCGTACGCAATGGACATGGATCGGCAAAAGAAATCTGTATACTGACCACCCCAAAAACGGAAGCCCGACCCCTATCGGTTCCGAGAAGTGCGCATGGAAAATAAAGGAGAATGTTTCCGTTGCGGAGGGAAAGGACATTTCAAGAAAGACTGCACGCTATCTGAAGGACAAAGACTTGTCCGAGAAGTAAAGGCCTCCTACACCGCAGAAGAGTTTCAGAAACTCAGAGAAACGTTGAATGGGAAGGAGGATTTTTAAGTAACTCTCTTGGTGCTACCCCGACCAATGAGAGTAGATGTACGTTCCGTTCGTTCTGTGCCCCAGAATTAATGTCTGTAGTTCATATAAACGAATTCCCCTCTGTGAGGGCGATCACTGGCACACTTTTCCTTACGGAACGGAACGAAGGGGAGATAAGGGCCATCATCGATAGCGGTGCCGAATGCAATGCCATAAGTCGAGAGGCGGTTGCAAGATACCGCCTGGAGACTAAGAAAATCAAGAACCCATGGTCGCCTCGAAGCTTCGAAGGGTCGTCAGAACAAGTAATCGATTCCGTGGCCCTGTTCACAGGGAGAGTCCATGGAAGACACTTCAAAATCTCCGCATACATCATGACCCTCAAGAACGAAAGTGTGCTCCTAGGCATGCCATGGCTTCAACAGGCGCAACCAGTCATTGATTGGGTAGCCAGAAAGATAGTGGGATGGGGAACTCCAGAAGTCGCAAGTTTATCGATAAATCGAGCCTCGATATCGACTCAACTGGAGGCACAAGTAAAACACGAAGAGGTTTCTCTCCCGAGAGAGTATAATGCCTACCAAGAAGTATTCTCAGAAAACTGTCCCCTACCTCCCCACCGACCTGGCTACGACCATACCATCAAGCTCGACCCGTCCAAGGACCTGAAGACCTATAAGCCAGCAAAAATCTACCCCCTATCTCGAGACAAGCTGCAATTGCTCGACGAATTTCTCGAAGAAAATCTACAAACTGGAAAAATCGAAAAGGTCCAGAACACGGATGTCCTGATGGTACCACCTGCACCGGTCTTCTTTGTCGGAAAGAAGGATGGCAAGAAAAGGCTCATCCAAGATTACCGACAACTCAACTCGTTCACCATACCTGATCGGTATCCGCTGCCACTCGTAAAACCAATTCTAGACGAACTGGTCGAATCCAAATATTTCGCCAAGTTCGATGTTCGATGGGGCTTTACCAACATTCGAGTTGAAAGTGAAGAAGACGCGCTACTAGGATCGTTCGTCACCCCCCGAGGGGTGTTCAAACCCACTGTCATGTTTTTCGGACAAAATAACGCACCTCCAACGTTCCAACGGTATATGGATGGAAAGTTTGGGCAGTTACGAACAGCCAAGAAAGGAGTCATCTACCTAGATGACGTCACCATCCACGCCAAAACACGAGAGGAGCTGAAGAAAAACATCAAAGAGTTCTTAGAGATTGCGAAGAAGGAAAACCTATGCCTCAAGTTATCAAAATGTGTATTCGAAGCCGAAGAAATAGAATTCCTCGGATACATCATATGCCACGGGCAGTACGAAACTGCGCCGGTAAAAGTCGAGGCGGTCAAGAATTGGAAAACCCCTGTCAACCTCCACGATGTTCGACAGTTCCTGGGGTTCTGCAACTTCTATCGACAGTTCATCCCTTCCTTCGCAATGATCTCAAGACCGCTTCATGAATTAACGAAAAAGGATTTCCCATGGAAGTGGGGACTGGCACAAGAAGAAGCGTTCCAAAAGTTAAAAACCTATATGTGCCAAGCTCCCGTCCTGCGGTTACCCGATTTCGACAAGCCGTTCGAGGTGTATACAGACGCCTCCAAGTTAGGCACAGGCGCCGTACTCTGTCAGAACTTTGAAGGAAACCTACATCCGATCGCATATCTTTCCCAGTCACTCCAAGGGGCTGAACAAAATTACCAAGTATACGATCTGGAAATGTTAGCTGTCGTACGCGCCCTGAAGGCCTGGAAACATTACCTGTTGTCCCCTCCCGAGGACACCATCATTCATACCGACCACGAAAATCTCATGTATTATCGGGAACCACAAAATCTAACTGGAAGACAAGCCCAATGGCTCGCCTATATCCAAGGATTCCCGCTCAAGTTCAAACATAATCCTGGTCGTCGAATGATAGTCCCTGACACTCTCTCTCGTAACCCTGCCTTTACCCCAACAACTCCGGTGGAAACCACGGTCCTCCCACCGTCGATTTGGCTAAAGGGGGGGGGTGAACCCGTCAAAAACGACCCTATACCCGTCGAAACAACAACAAAAACCACCTTAAGCTCCAGTAAAGAAGAGCCTTCGATGGTGAAAGTCCCAAAGGTCTACAAGAACCCTCCTGCCAAGAAACCAGGCATCCTACGAGTGTCACAAGAAATGTTTGACGAAATAAAGGATTCGTCAAGAAAGGACAAAAGTTACGTCATCATTAATGATCAAGGGGAAAACGTCATCGAAGACCCTGCTTCTGGCATCAAAACCAAAAATGGAAGGATTTACGTTCCTCCGAAAGCCCGAAGAAAAACCCTATCAGACTTCCACGATCATCCGTCAGCTGGCCACCCTGGTGTCCGAGCGATGAGCTCCGCCATGAATAAACATTGTTTTTGGCCAGGAATGTGGAAGAGCATCCAAGAATACATCAAGGGCTGCCCTACATGCCAGTTGTCAAAGGTTGTCCGACAAAACCATCCCCCACCTCTCCAACCTATCGAGTCAAATACACCGCTACCATTTAAACAGGTGTCTATGGACTTCGTCACTGACTTACCCCCGTCCCATGGTCACGACTCCATCTTAACGATCGTGGACCACGGCCTCACTAAAGCCATCAAGCTACTCCCCTGCAACAAGTCCGTGGATTCCGAAGAACTCGCAGACCTCTGGTTGTGACACGTATATCCTCACTACGGAATCCCCGAGTCAATCATATCGGACCGAGGTCCACAGTTCACCAGTGCTTTTACGCAAAACCTGTACAAGGCGCTACGTATTAAACCAAGATTCTCGTCTGGGTATCACCCACAGACCAATGGAGAAGCGGAACGTGTCAATCAGGAGGTGGAGGGTTATCTAAGGATGTATTGCGCCGAAAAACCGAACGAGTGGAGCAAATACCTCGCCCTCGCGGAATTCGCCCACAACTCTAGAACCCACTCCACCCACGGACAAACCCCGTTCTACCTTCTCTACAGATACGACCCGGATCCATATCCGTCAGTGCACACGTCAAAGGCCCCACAAGTTGAGGAACGTCTGGAAGCTTTAGCTCACGCAAGAGACGCTGCTTTAATCGCGCATAAGAAAACCGCGGAGAAAATGGCTTCCTCCGGACCCGACCCGCTGTCGTATCAACCACCAGTCAAGGGACAACTTGTTTGGCTAGATGCACGCGACCTAAAACGGGATCTACAATCAACAAAGCTAGCTCCGAGACGCGTTGGACCGTTCCGGATCAAAGAAGTTCTCTCGGATGTTACCGTGCGCCTAGATCTCCCTGATCATTGGCGGGTACATTCGGTATTTCACACGTCAAGGATCTTCCCGTATCACGAAACTCCCGAATACGGTCCAACACCGCCACCTCCGCTCCCAGATCTGATCGATGACGTCCCTGAATGGGAAGTCGAGGCTATCCTTAATCACAAGGAGGTAAAGACATGCCGAGGTGTAAAGACGCGTTATTTGGTCAAGTGGAGTGGATACGGACATGCAAGCAATACTTGGGAACCGGAGAGTAACTTGGTGAACGCAGAGGAACTACTTGAAGAGTATAAAAGGAGTCGTCATAAACCTCCAGAGTCGCAACAACCCGCTCAGAAATCCTCTCGTCAAAGAAAAACAAAACGCTAAATGTCCTACTCCAACGATGAACGCAATTCCGAGTCACGTCAATACCTGTTGGACTCATACATCTCCTACGATGACACTGATTACGACTTCTCCGAATTTTCGTCACCCGTCTCCCAGATATCCATACCACCAATCGACTCCATTGCAGCTTCAATCCAATCCCTTTTCGACCCCAACGTCGAAACGCCCTGCAACCCCCACTCCAGTGTCACCGTACGCCCGCTCTCAAAGGGAAAGCGTAAAGCTTCTCCCAAGACTCCCAGAACACGCCCATATCCCGAACTGGTCTACCGGCAGGTATGCAACACGCCACCCCCTGAAACAACTCCAACCCCTCACGCCGATACATCCATTGACTCGGCAGGTGGAAACCCACCAGCCCCGACCCAGACCCCCCATGTCCCTAGAGCAAGGACCGGTCCCGCAGCCCTCCTCTGCCAACCAGAGGACTATGAAGGCTATATTTGGATCCTTGAAAAATTCGATGAATGGGTCATCTACGGATGGGATGTCGGCGACGACAGTGACTATCTCCGGATGCTGTCCCAGGTCTACGGAAGCATCGAACTTATGGTCCACCATACAGCCAACATCTTGAAGACCGGTGATGTCGTTGTTGACGAGGAGTCTAAAGGAACCGTGTTCATGGAATCTGAAGGGATGAAGGTTGTCGAAGAAACCCATAATCTTCTCATCTCGCTCGTCAACATCGTCCATATGCATTTCGGCCCCTCCCTCATCAAGTCCTTTCGATCATTTCGCAGCTGCCTGCCCAAATGTCTCCCATATCCTCAGGTCTCCGATGGTTCCTCCAATGGTGGAGCCAATGAATTTGGTTCAAACATTGAGGGACGAGAGGAGGTTCCTAGACCAGACAATGAGATGGCCCCTGGAAATGGCTCAGTTCAAGGAGACACAAAAGGGGTTAATCATGGACGCCAAGAGGAGGTACCAGAACCTGAGGTACCACCCCACGGAGTGGCAGCATCTACAATACCTCGCGACAATCGGAAAGAGGAGAGCGGTGAATCGATTGCAGAAGGGCTCGTACAGAGCGAAGAAGGACCTGTTCTCCCGGGAGTTCGATGGCTTGCCATCGATCGAAGAAGAGAGGAAGAGGAGAGCGCCGGTAGAAAGTTCCTTCGACTCGCAGCCCAGATACTTGGAGAAAGGTGCGACGACCCATGGACAGAAGAAGAAGAAAGGATCGACCGCTGGAGAGAATTCTTGCTCAAGATCTATGACACTCGAGGCTACTGGAAATATGATCTATTCAACGCCTCTTATACAACGCAAGCCCTCCCAGCAAAGCCTTTCTACCCTCTCGAGTCTAACGACCGACTTCGCCTCGAGCTCGGAGGAAGGGTTCAGCTCGACCCCCTACACCCCCTCTATAAACACACTTGCCTCGAATGTCGAAGACTTGGTCATTGGTCGTGCCGAAACGGAAAGGGATCCAAATGGACTGACCCTCATGGACGTCCTATTGGACCATCCAAGGGCAATGCCGGAAATCGACGCCCTTGAACGCCTGATTTTCCAAGACTTGAATAGTTGGTGAGGCCACCAACCTCCTCTTCCGAGGGGGGGGGTGATGTCATGCCGACTTTTCGCCTTTACCGCTTTCATCCATCCCGCCGCCGTCCTCGCGCTTTCCGCCTCGTTTCTTACTGCTGCCTCTATTGCTTTCAAGTCACGAGTGATATGCTTACGATACAGGACCTCTGTCCAAGCGGACAAGTCCACAGACTTTACTGTACGGTATGCTTACTGTTATGTTTCCCCTTTTGGATATGCTTTAGATCTCAGATCGAGATCTACAGACTTCTTTCATTTCATTACTTTTGCCTTTTTACTTTCCTGGCACGTGACCTCACGTCGCGACGTGACACGACTCATAATGAAGGATGGACTCCATCCCCAGTTATGACTCGATGCTCGCAAGAGAGCGTGTTGTTTACGCGACAGTTACAAACAGACGTTGCTACCCTTTACCTACTGTAGTAGTTGTACTTAGTAATGCTCTGTCGACTGCAGGGTATATAACCCGCGCAGAGTTCGACAGATGCTCCCTTGTACTTTATCCTACCTAACAACCTCCCTGGTAAAGGGTCTTGCTTACTCTTTAACCTCTGTTCGTTGGGCATAAACCCGCGACTGATACGGTTGTAAAGGGTGTCCCTGACGGACTTATCCAAGTTCATTATACCTGCAAGAGGTCCGCCCTTAGCCGGCTCGCCTATTGCCTCCCTCAGGTCCGACTTCGTCGTAAGACTAAGTCACTAAATCGCGCACGTCGGCCCGCGCTTTGGAACAGCGCATTATCAGCTGCCGCCGCACGACAGCTTGTAGGATCAAGGGCTGCATAACAAGGAATTAATTCCTGCACAATGAAACAAAGGTATTATACTAGATCCAGTGGAAGCATGACACCAGTAGGTAGATACTAATGGAGTCAGATATCTAACAGGAAGGATGGTTGAATCTCCATCCTAGACTTGCAATTCTCCACACCAGGCTGGCAATTCTCCATGCCAGGTTGGCAAATCTCTGCAGAAGGTTGGTGATTCCCCACACCAGCCTTGAGCATGCCTCTCTGCTCTGCACTATGGTTCATCACCCACTTGTTCAATTTCCTGGAATTGCCACCTTTATCATCAGGATCAAAGGTGAAGCTGCAAAAGTTTATTGCTCATGTCCTCTACCCTACAAAAGCTCTCTCTACCCTTTGGCCTCATTTCTGGTGAATGTCCATTCCAGACTGGTGATTTTCTATGTCAGATTGGTGATTCTCCACACCAGTCTGGCAATTCCCTCTCTGGTGATTCTCCATCCCAGACTGGCCACTCACCATGTCAGTCTGGCAATTCTCCCCACTGATCTGGCATTTCTCCATGCCAGGTTGGCTGATCTCTGCACCAGGTTGGTGATTCTCCACACCAGCCTTGAGCATGCCTCTCTGCTCTTCACTAGGTTCATCACCCACTTATTCAGTTGCCTGGGGTTGCTGCCTTTACCATTGGGATCAAAGGTGAAACTCCAAAAGTTTATTGCTTATGCCCTCTACCCTACACAGCCCTACCTACCCTTTGGCATCATTCACTGCACTAGTCAACTCCAGGCCTGGTTCAGTGGTTCCCCACCACCCATGGCTTGTCTGGTCACTGCCTCTTCATATTCACATTCATGCTTGCCAGTGGCAAGGTAATCTATGACGATATGTATTCCATCAAGTCATGGTGTACTGTCATGCAGCAAATATTTCAATTGTGGGAGATTGTTCAGATGGGGAGGGAGATCTGTTGGTATTCAGGGCAGCAGTCAACCATGGAACCATGGAGGGGGTGATGTGGTGGTATCTGGGGTGGGGGGTGACCATGGATGCATTGGAGGGGGAGATGTGTTGGTATCTCTGGAGTGGGGGGTGACAATGTGCCCATGGAGATGTGCCAGTATTCAGAGTGGGAGCTGAACCATGGACCCTTTGGCACTCATTGAGTTTGAATCCATAATATGGAAGGCTTTTCACAGAAACAGGCCCATCCCCTACTTTCATCATACCAACATCAAGGTCTAATATAGGCTGGAGAAAATCCCATGTGGTCCCCATTAAGATTTATTTTGCACTGGAGAAAGATCTATATCAGCCACACTGAGGTCCATTTCAAGCTGGAGAAAGTGCCATGTAATCCATAATAAGGTCTAATTTAGTCTGGAGAAAGCTCCTTGGAACTCACACTGAGGTCCATTTCAAGCTGGAGAAAGTGCCATCTAATCCATAATAAGGTCTAATTTAGTTGGAGAAAGCTCCTTGGAACTCACACTGAGGTCCATTTCAAGCTGGAGAAAGTGCCATGTAATCCATAATAAGGTCTAATTTAGTCTGGAGAAAACTCCTTGGAACTCACACTGAGGTCCATTTCAAGCTGGAGGAAGTCCCATATTATCCACATGGAGGTCTATTTTAGGCTGGAGAAAGTGCCATTTAATCCATAATAGGGTCTATTTTAAGCTGGAGAAAGCACTATGTGATCCACATTAAGGTCTGTTTGGGGCTGGAGAAAGCTCCTTAGCACCCACACTGAGGTCTCTTTCAAGCTGGAGACAGTCCCACATTGTCAAAAATAAGGTTTATTTTGGGCTGGAGAAAATCCCATATTGTCTACAATAAGGTATATTTTAGGCTGGAGAAAATCCCACATTGTCTACAATAAGGTATATTTTAGGCTGGAGAAAGTCCCACATTGTCCACAATAAGGTACATTTTAGGCTGGAGAAAGTGCCATGTAATCCATATTAAGGCCTATTTGGGGCTGGAGAAAGTCCCATGTTATCCACAATAAGGTCTATTTTGGGTTGGTGAAAGCTCCTTAGTACCCACACTAAGGTCCATTTCAAGCTGGAGAAAGCACCATGTAATCCAAATTTAAGGCCTATTTGGGGCTGGAGAAAGTCCCATGTTATCCACAATAAGGTCTATTTTGGGCTGGTGAAAGCTCCTTAGTACCCACACTGAGGTCCATTTCAAGTTGGAGAAAGCACCATGTAATCCAAATTAAGGCCTATTTTAGGCTGGCAAATGTCCCACATTGTCCACAATAACATCTATTTTACACTGGACAATGCTCCATACTCCCCACAGTGAGGTCCATTTTGGGCTGGAGAAAGTCCCATACAGACCCCAGACACTCTGTTATACCAACTAATAAATATATTATTTATGGCAAAAAGCAATTTCTCCAGCCTCTCTTTGGTGAATGTCCAGGCATGGTGATTCACCAGCACTGGCTGGGAATTCCCAACCCCAGTAGACCTATTAGGTATATACATCTGTAGAAATATATAGACCTAATAGGTCTCAATTGGGGGGTGACTGAAGTGGTCAAAAACCTGGTACCGTTGTTCTGCTCCTTTGAGAGACTCTGAAAGGAAATGACATGGATGCCATTCATTTTCGGGGCCTTGCTGTGCAAGAACTGCTCTGGTTCTGACCTTGGATGTGTCAGTAAAGAGTGCAAAGGGTCTATGATGATCTGGGATTTGAAGTACTGGTGCTGAGCATAGCAAGTCCTTAATTTTTTGGAAAGCCTTGCTTTCATTGTCATTCCAATGCCATTTAACATCCTTCTTGGACAGATTGTGTAGCAGGCAAGCAACTTGCAAGAATGATGGGATGGGCCTCCTGTAGAAGTTACAAAAGCCCAGAAAAGATTGTACATCCCTTAGGCACAACAGCATTGGCCAGCTTTCAACCACATCTGTTTTGACAGACACCATTTGGATGTTTCCTTGAGTTATTTTCATCCCCAGGAACTCCACTTCATCTGTTTCGAAGACACATTTTGATATTTTCAACCAGAGTCTCTCCTCCTGACAGATTGCCAAGAACTCCCTTACATACTGTTGTAGTTCCTCACAGGTTTTTGCACATATGACCACATCATCCATATAGCCACACTGTTGTCTTTTGTGTAGCTGTTGAGTGAACATGGTATCCATGAACCTTTGGAAAGTTGGCAGTGAGTTACACTGTCCAAAGAACATTACAGTTGGTTCAAACAGCCCATGCAGCATAAGGAAAGCTGCTTTCCACTGGTCCTCTGGTTTGACTCATACATTGGTGAACCCCCATCGAACATTGAACTTCATGAAATACTTTGATTTGCATAATTCATTGATCATTTGTGGTATGTTGGGCAGAGGGTAGGAGTTGTGAATGGTATGGGAGTTTAGATACCGGTAGTCTTGGATGAGCCATTTTTTTGCCATCTTTCTTGGCCACAAAGAACACCAGTGCTGACATGGGTGACTTGGAAGGTATGATTTTCCTGCAAGCCAAATTCTCATTGATAAACTTGTTGAGAGCTTTCATTTCGTCCAGGGACATTGGGTAAAGTGTTGCCTTCTTCATCATTGATTTGTTGTCTCTCCAAAACTCTTCCTTAGTACAGATCTCATGACCCAACCCTTTATGGAAGTGAGGTAACGGTATATCAGTTTTGGAGAAGATGTCAGCAAACTCGGAATACTCCTTTGGGAGGTTGGGGACCTCAATGGGTCTGGCATTCATTCCAAGTTGGTTTGATATCATAGTGTGATTTACAGAGGTGTTCTTGACCTCATGTTTATTGGCTTGTTTCTTCAATGACTGTTGCAGGGAGTCACCCCATCCTTTGATCTTCCAAGTCTCCCAATTCATTATGGGTTTCTCTTTTTGAAGCCACAGCATTCCAAGTATAATATGATCTTCCTTTTCCAGAGGTCCAACAAAACATAAGATGGTGCATTTCTTATCTTTGACCTCCACCCAAAGATAACACTTCCTTTGTACTTGATAGCCTATTCTTCCATCAAAAGTGACAATCTTCCAGGGGTTCTTGACCCTGTATGTTTTTATTTTCCAGTCCCACTGTAGGGAGGGAAGTCTCCCTACTAGGTTATTTCATTTATTTCATTGTTTTTACTTAGGTTTTCTCCCCTACACTTTTATTTTATCTTTTACTTAGTGTTTTGAAGTTGTGTAGGCATGTGTTGTGGCTTATGTAAGCCCATGCACACACTTAGAGTACAGCCTACCTACTTAGAAAAACAACAGACACATTACCACAGATGAAAAGACAGAATTCTGAGACTGAGGGCTCGGAATATTAGTTCTCCCTTTCCAGACACTCAGTAGACATTATCTCAACTCTTCTTTGGACTATCAGGGCATGTTTTCACAGTTTTCATCTTACTCTTTGACTCCCCACCAGGCAACTCCAGTCCCCTTGGGTCGAACTGAGACCCACTTTCCAACAGGAGACCTCCCAGGTTTCTCCTAACACTTTCCTTACCAAGTTTACACTGCACAACTCCAGGGCCAATCAGATTGACTTCAGTGCCACAATCAATGATGGCATTAACTTCCATTTTGTAGTTGAGTAGCTTTATCATTCCTTGCAGTGATCAAGCAGTCATTTCAGATTCATTGCAGATACTAGATACATTGTAAGCAGACAAGACTTTGGCTTTGGACATACTGGATGAAAGTGAACCAGAATGTCCCTTTAAAAACCCTTCTTCATTTCATGATACATGTTTTCTGGCCCTCCAGCAGAAATGACCTCTTCTTTAACCTCATGGACCTTTGCAGGTTTTTTGCAGTTCCTCTGGATATGTCCTTCATCTCCACAGTTGTAGCATGTTAGGGCATAGATGAAGCCACTTGGGGTCATCTTCCTTGTTCTACCATGACAGTCTACATCCATGGCATTAGGGTCTCAAGCCAGAGTAGGTCAGTGAAAATTGAAGAATGAAGTAGGGGCTGTTTTTCTGTCTAGGATATGTTTGTTCTTGATTTTGCTGACAGCTTCCCCTGCTGCAGCAATCCACTCCAAAACAGTCTTGGGGTCTCTGTGGTCGAGGACCCAATCTCTAATTTCCTTCTTCAGGCCCTTCCTGAAGAATATTGCTCCATTAAATGAGTTGTCACAGAACTTGGCATGATTGAAGAGGGCCATGAACTGTGCAACATAATTCTCCAGCAGGGTGGAACCTTGAGTAAGGGTTACAAGTTCCAACTGGGCTTTACTGCACTGGTCTCCACTTGTGAATGTTGCCTGGATCATTGCCTTGAAATTTTCCCATGTATCATTATAGGTTGCAAGGCCACTATCTGCATGTTCGTTGATATAATTTTCAGCAAAGGCAGCAGCAGAGCCTTCAGTCATATACGAGAGTGCCAGACTGGTCTGGAGATGGTCTGTAACATAAATGTGTTGGTTTATTTGCAGGTAACCTTTAACCTGTGTGAGCCAAGCAGGGAGGTGTTTATGATCACCATGATAAACAGTAGGTCTGTTGAGATTAAACTTGTGTCCTCCATTAAACTTTTCTTCTGAAGAACAGAAGTGTCCAGGGTTACACATCCATTTCTGACCAAATGCCTTTGCAAGAAGCTCTTTGAGTTCTTTCTCCATTGGTTCTCTATTAAACAGCAGGGTTCTGGACTTCTCAGCTTCCTGTCCAGAACCACTGGCTGTGCCTAGGGACAGTCCTTTGGTTACATGAGACATAAGATTGGCGATAGACTCTTCTTCCTGATTGGGTATGGGTACATCACTGACAGCAGAGCTGAAGTCTGATAACACATCGTCTATAAGGGGTTTGACATTGGTTTCAGATTCAGGTTCTGTTTCTCAGTAAGTACCAAGAATGGCCAGGTTCCGAAGAGTCGATGGGGGAATGGGAGTGGTAGCTGTCGCACGGCGCTGATCACAGTTGCTTGTTCAAGGCAATGACCGACGCGTGCTGTTTACCTTTCAATAAAGTAAACCTATAACCAGGCAATAGGCAAGCATGTGGCTTGTGGTGGGCCTCTTGCAGATATATCGACAGTGATATGGAGATATGTCAACAGGGACAGGTTTGACTACCTCCTTGATAGAGTCGAGGATAAGTCTTGCTAGGAGTTTATACGATAGGGATCTTGCCCAGGTCGATCTAGCAGAGCAACGCTCGAGGTATCTGTCACATCCGTGATGCGTGCGTAAGGTCCAGACCGCAGTCCAACCATCTGAGTTGTCATTCTAGCCCTACGGGTTTCCATCGTGAAACTCCGTTCCGTCTTTGATTTGACTTACGATCTGTTTCTGTTTCTGTTTCCATATTTAGTATGTTTCTCTTGCGCTTCTAAGTGACTCGCTACACTACCGTACCCATATGTCTTACTAATCCCCATACCATCCGGCTATCCGGCGACTACCAACTTACCTTACTAATGGCTCACTAATATTGTTATTCATCCATACTGCGTTCCGGTAGTCGCTACATCCCAGACATTGCATTGGACTTTTCTCTGTACTATAAAAGCTTTGTACATACATCATAGCACATCAGTTCGAATATTGAATAAGATACTCATCGATCTCACTCAACTCCAGACAGTCTCTGGATAGTTCCAACCTCTGGGACTCGGCAGGAAACTAGTGTACTAAGTTGTACGCTAAACTCCGACTACCCGGACTTTCGCCCTAGCTTTCCTCTGCCCTCAGACCCCCTCGGAGACCGTTGAGAACCGGTCTTGACAGTATCGGGAGAAGCAAGAATTTATAGGAGGAATCCTACTTGCTAGGTAGGTAGCTAGGTAGTGAAAATACAAGGAGTTCTCTATCGCTATGCTGCAGGTATTTATACCCCACAGGCAATGAGATGACTACTGTATCTTAGCCATAAACGCATAGGTAACAAACAAGACGGGGTTTGCATAACAAGACCTCCTCCACAGGGTATCGAGTCATCCTGACTGAGTGCCCACAATGATGCATGCATTGTGTCATGGGTGACGCACACCCTACTCATCATGACTCCTCACCATGCTGGAGCGTTTGCACAAGGCAAATGAAAGGTCCTCTAGACGCGACACGACGAAAGTCACGTGTCTAGGAAAGCAAACCGCAACCATCAAGGAAGCTCCCAGATCCCATCGGGATCTGAGAAGCGAGAAAGGTAAAGTAAAAAGGGAGACATATGTAAGCGAGGCCGTGTCGTAAACGTAAGGTCCATGGACTTGCCCCTAAGGCTAGGCAGCGGTCCAACGAGACGTCACTGGGACACAGGAATGGGGACGATGAACAGCGGGAAAGTCGGGCTCGTTACGACGTGAAGTACAGTAAGCGGGCTTGAAAGGGAAAGAACAGGAACAGCACACGACAGTAGCAAGACCATACTTTAGGGCAAACCATTTACTGGAGTATTCAGTTGAGGTACAAGGGGGAATAGGTGGCACCTTAGCCTTGCCAAGTCTGGAAGGGGGTGGTCAAGGAGGACAATTAGGTTCTCTGGAAGACACCTTGGGCAGTTGGTAGGGCGAGGCAGAAAAAGTAGAGTGATGCATTGACAAGGGTCCAAATAATGGGCCATCAACTAGTTGGTTTTAGACACTAATCACTGATCCATTTGCAGATTGACTAGTGAAGTCCAAATAAAGAGAGAAGCTGAGCATCATGTCCAAAAAACAGTCACAGCAGTGATTTGATCTTTTTGCTTTTGTTATGCCACTGCACACAAAAGTCCTAATAAAGGACAAGTGCATAAGTCAGCAGCAAAGTATTCACTGCAAGCATTTCATGATGTTTCTTTAGAAAACATTCTGCAAAAATGGAGGAAAGAGATACTCTTTTATTTTGGATGTTTGGGAAGAAAAAATGCAGAAATAATGTTTTATTTCCTTCCAGAAAACATGAATTGATGGTAATACCACTTAGAGTAGAAGCTAATGGACATTACCATTAATCCATGTTTCTGCACAGAAAAGAGAAAATTATTTTTGCATTTTTTGCAACAAATCATCCAACATAAAAGAGTATCTCTTCTCTCCATTTTTTCAGTATGTTTTCTGATGAAAAATTGTGAAATGCTTGCAGTGATTACCTTGGGATGTTGTGACTTTAGGTCCCCTTGGTTGCCATTACTAGTATCTCCAAATAATGGTGATAAGTGATGAGTGAGTTGCAAGGTAGCAAAAAGATACTGTACACAGGCAAGTAGGTAGGGCTTATATAGTTACAGGAACACAGCTATGAGCCAGGTAAGTATCGATGAGTCCAATGAGACACTGATGAGTACAAGAAGTACTCAACATGGGAAAGGCAACATTGTGCAGTAAGCACAGCTAAAGTACAGCAACAAGTCATAGAGAAAGGTGAGACTGACAAACAAAGGTGAGACCAAGTCCAGACACAATGAGTCTGATGGATACAGGTTGAGCTGTGACATCAGTCCAACAGGGGTTCGGGGTTAGGCCTGAAACTGGCATTCTAAACAGATTACCAAAGCATCTGGCTGTCAGGAGATGCGCCAGATATTACATGAGCAGCAGCAAGGGCTGAAACGACTGTTGGAGATTGAATCACCCCTGTGTGATACTTATTTTTGGTGCGCTTTTTGGTTGATTACATAAGCACTTAGAGCGCACATTTAGAGTACATTTTGGTACTGTTCCCTCAGTAGTTGAGTCACTACTGAGGGTGAGTCTACTTATTATCTAGTAGTTTCCTACTTACTGATCCCCTGTAGCTGCCTACAGGTACATCTAATACATAAGTAGTTGAGTCACTACTGAGGCTGCCTACTGTTATGCTGGAGCATACGGATGTCCTAACAAAGGACAAGTACGGGGAGCGACGGCAAGATTAAGACTTCGAGATGACAAGGCTTTGGATCTCCTTGGCCAGTGTAGACAATATCTCTGATGAACAGTGATAGTTTTATAGCATGGTTGCAAAGTAGCAAAAAGATAAAGTACATGGCGAGTAGCGAGGGGTTTATATACCCTACAAGTACACAGCTATGAGCCACTGACAGACTGATGAGTCACACAATCATACGAGTCAAGGAAGTACCTAAGTATGGGAAAGGCAACAGTGTGCAGCATGCGCAGTCTATAGTACAAAGATGAGTCGGCGAACAAAGAGGGGACTGATGGGAAAGGGTGAGACTGGCGAGTCAGGTGTTGAACTGACGAGCCAAGGCGACCTTGATGAGTCATAACCGATGTTGAACCGGTTTACCAAAACATAAGACCGTCGGGTGACGTGCCAGGGATTACATGATATGCGGCGAGAGCCGAGACGACAGAAGCAGCGATGATTATGACAAACAGGGTGGCATAAGCGCGAAGTAGAGGTGGGACGTGGGAGTCGGCAGCGGTAACCAGGGAATTTTGTAACACCTACAGCCTTTTTCAACAACGACAACAATGGCAATGATGGCAACAGATAGGGAAGTGTACACCCATAACAAAGGCAGGATGCATTCGGAAGGGGAAAGAAGGAGGGCATTTTGTAACAGGTGCGATCATGTGGTACTTGAAGAAACAGAGTCACATTGCACTCTCCACAGCAGAGGCCAAGTATATACATATCAATGGCCAATGCTACATGTGAAACAATATGGTTATGGAACCTACTGAGTGAACTAAACCACCCACAAGAGAGAGCCACAACACGCTATGGGGACAACCAGTCTGCACTTGCAATAGCAAAGAATGCACAGTATCATCAAAGATCTAAGCACTTTGATACATGGAATCATTTTATTCATGATTGTGCAAAGCAAGAGATAATAGTGTTGGAGTTTGAATCACCCCTGTGTGATACATATATTGGTGCGAGTTTTTACTTGCTTACATAAGCACTTAGAGTGCACATAGTACTATGCTTTTGGTACTGTTCCCTCAGTAGTTGAGTCACTACTGAGGGTAAGTTCATATATTCTTTACAGTAAACTACTTACTGATCCCCTGTAGCTGCCTACAGGTATATCTAATATATAAGTAGTTGAGTCACTACTGAGGCTGCCTACAGCCTTTTTCAACAAATAGCTCTAAAATATTGTCCAACAGCTGAAATGACAGCCGATATTTTCACTAAGCCACTGGCAAGAATCAAACACGAATATCATATGAAAGCTTTGGGCATGAACCCAGCTTGAGGGGGAGTGTTGAGACAGTGCTCTCAACAACCTGAGTTCAAGTCACACAAATGGGAAAGGTGTGATATCTGCCTAAGGGGCAGTAAAGGAGATTGACATCATATCCCCAACAAAGGGATAAACATACAGCAGGATAAGGGGGAATCCACCCCCCAACAGACTAGATACATCAGCAAACTAACCCTCACCCTTACAAAATGTCTTTGTGCACCACACAACCACATTTGCTTCTGTCCTCACAAAAATTGACCCAGAAGCTGACATTATCATAAAGATTGCACCATCAAAATTTCAAGCTACATTTAGATGACAATTGTTGAGGTTCCTTGCCCCTATTTCTCTGGGCAGACCTAGCCAGTTAGGTACCTTGCTGTCAAAAGCTGGCCAGTTCTGTCCAGTTCTGGCTAGGGTAAGGGCTGTTTGAAATAACTAGAAAACATATAAAAGGGTAGCTACCACACACGAAATAATTATGAGACAAGATATTGTTACATACGAGTTTCCTCTCTATCTTTTCTCATCTCATACAGCTTACAACGGTAATGTCTTACCTAATCAGAACTCCGACTTATATAGGTAGAATTCTTTTCCGTCTCACCTCAGTCTTCTGCTCCGAGAAGTCTGAGGTAAGGTTTCTGGTTACTTACATTAGTTTCGTGATATTAACTACATGTAGTCTTTGTTCCTAGGTTAGTTAGAATGTCAGTCTTCTGCTCCGAGAAGTCTGAGTCTTTGTTCCTAGCCTCACAACAAAAGGTTATGAGCCCCGTTCAGCTCTAACCACAGTGAAGTTCTACCCTTGAAGCATCTTGAACCCATACTGGAAATCCCATAATGTCGAACCCACCTTCTGCTTCTGCAGCACCTCAAACTGCTGGCCCTTCGACTGTGACTGCCACGTCACTCTCATCCTCTGGAAAAATTGTTGCGCCCTCTAGTCGACTCTACGACATCCCCTCACTCACAGATGATGGATCGAACTATCAAATGTGGAAGTTTCGTGTCCAGAAAGTCCTAGAGATTCGAGGGCTCTGGGAGGTCGTTGGTGGCACAAACCAAACTGCCCCGGATGCGACTACTCACCCAGATGAGCATGCTGAATGGTCCATCAAGGACAGAGAAGCATGTGCCCAGATTACTCTTACCCTCAAGGACGAGCCTCTGAGTGGAGTCATGTATGCGATGACAGCAGCAGAATCCTGGAAAAGGCTCAGTGAGTGCTATGAAGGAAAAGGGAAACAAACCATTGCATACCTCATCGGAGAACTCTTCCGAGGCACTTTGGTTGACGACAGTCCCATGGAACCTCAGTTGAATGCTATGCGACAAAAGTCATTAATCCTGAAATCGCTCGGACAGTCCCTCGATGAGTCCTTGGTTGCAATAGCGATGGTGATATCCTTACCCCAGTCGTACTCCACTCTTCGCACTATTCTCATGTCAACAAATGACAAGTTAACAGTCGACTCCGTAATATCCCAAGTTCTAATCGAAGAACGAACTCGCCAGGGATCACAGTCACACTTGGCACTTGCTGCGAAGAAGCCAAACAACGGAGATAACAAGAAGAAAAAGGGGAAAGGAAAAGGGAAGTCCAAGACAACCTGCTATGGATGCAAGGAAACCGGGCACATGAGAGACAAGTGTCCACAGAGAAAGAACGAGGATGGGAAACCCTCTGGTGACCCGGACAAAGACAAAAAGGAGAAGACGGAGAAAGCTGATCTGTCAGCGAAGGTTGCACAAGTGGCTAAGGACTCGGACTTATGCCTCTTCATGGCATGTGCGAACCTGAAAGTATCCTCGCAGGAGTGGATTGTCGACTCTGGTGCCTCCGCGCACATGTGTTGCCATAGAGAGTGGTTCGCCACATACCAGATCTTGGAACCGTCTGAACCCGTAGTCATCGGGGATGGAAGATCAATCATGGCAATCGGTAAAGGTCAAGTGGAACTTGACATGAGCGGCACCTGCGATGGAGGAAGTGCTACAATGCTACGTGATGTCTACCATGTCCCGGACCTGGATGCGAACCTCGTATCGGTACCTTCCCTAGCAACGAAGGGACTCCAGGTGATTTTCAAGGGAAATGACTGCCGAGTCATGGCCAGAAATGAAGCTGTAGCAGTCGCCACCAAACGAAACTCCCTGTACATTCTGAAGACATTGGTCGTATCTGGGAGTCACTCTGCCTACATCATAAATCAGCCTAGTGAAGTCGATGCATCGAAAGCACTTACTGCCCTTGCGTGTCGTAACCCCACTTCGAAGGCTACCCTAACCACCTGGCACCGACGCTTTGGACATGCAAATATAGGAATGGAAGTCACTGGATCGCGCAGTCATGACAGCAAAACCTGTAAAGGGTGCCTTGAAGGGAAGCAATCTCAGAATGCGATACCCACTGAGTCGAACCTAGAAAGCCCACGACTCCTACACCGAACCTATTCGGATCTTTGTGGCCCAATGGAAACTCAAGCTCGTGGGGGGCACCGGTACTTCATAACATTCATCGATGGGAAGTCGCACCACCTAGTAGTCAAGCTCTTGAAGTCAAAGGACGAAGCATTGGCTGCGACGAAGGAGTACTTCGCTCGAGGAGAGGCTGAAACGGGCGAGCACCCAAATTATTTTCGTACAGATGGTGGTGGCGAATACTGCTCACAGGAATTTGAGAACTACCTAAAATCTAAGGGGATACATCATGAAAAAACGAATGCATACACGCCCCAGGAGAATGGTGTCTCGGAACGAATGAATCGCACCCTCGTCGAGTGCACACGAGCCATGCTTAGTGATGCGAAGTTGCCAAATAAGTACTGGGGAGATGCAATACTGCATGCGACGCACCTGGTAAACCGGCTGCCAACGAGGGCACTCGAAGGGCAACTGACCCCATACGAAGCCTACACTGGGAATAAACCTTCCATGTCCCACCTTCGAACCTTCGGATGCACTGCTCATGTCCATGTACCAAAGGAAAAACGTCACAAACTTGATGCCAAATCGATCACATGTACTCACCTCGGATTCGCCGAAAATCATAAGGCATATTTATGCCTGCATCGAGCCATGGGTCGAGTATTTGAATCAAGGGATGTGGTCTTCGATGAGATCGAGGGTGAGGGGCTCGAACGAGTCGTTTTCGAGGAGAATGACTCAAAGGCTAAAGGGGAAGGAGTATTAGGACGAAAGGGGAACCTAGCGAAGCAGGAGGATAGACCTACCTTGCATGAAGGTGCACAGGCTTCATACGAAGATGAAGCAGTGATGAACATACCCCAAATTGAATCAGGGAGCTCAAACGAGCCCTCAGGGAGTGGAAATGAGGAAATCGAGGAGGAAATCGATGTGGATCGAGCAAAGGCGACACCAGCGCCTACCAGAGAGAGTGCCACTGATAACGAGTCAAATGTCTCGCATCCAGCACGAAAAACGGAGGCCACGCACCCACAGAGAGACCAAATGGCCCCCCGACCTACTGCGAGACGTCCAGCACCTCAACTCGGACCACCATTGCCCTACCCACATCCCATTCCACCTGGGAATGTTCGCAGATCATCGAGAGCTAGGCGCCAACCAATTAGGGACGATGACCCGAGATTTTTTGTCAATGCTTACCAGAAAAGCACCCTGCAGAGTGCTGGCACCGAGGAAAAGGGAGAAGTGAGCAGGGAGAGCGTTGAGGGAGATAGTGAGAGCGGGCATGCGGCTGAAGTGAGGCTGTCACAGAGTGACAGTGATGTGACCCCACAACTACGCACTGCTTACCAAGCGAGCATAGCCTGCGAGGACGAGCCCACCAGCTTCGAGGATGCAATGAATTGCCCAGATGCTGATCGATGGTACGACGCCATGACACTCGAGCTGAATACCTTCAAGAAACTCAGTCTCTACAAGGAAGTGGAGCCTGTACCCGGGCGAAAGGTAGTGGACTCGAAATGGGTCTTCAAAATAAAGAGAGGACCTACGGGTGAGGTCGACAAGTACAAAGCACGTCTCGTTGCGAAGGGGTGCACACAAGTCCAAGGGGTCAACTACACGGACACGTTTGCCCCCGTTGCTAAGTTCACTACCATCAGAGTTCTCCTCGCACTTGCTGCTAAATATGATTTCGAGATCCACCAGATGGACGTGAAGTCTGCATTTTTGAATGGGATACTCAACGAGGAGATATACCTGCGCCCCCCTCCTGGTTTCCGTACTTCAGACTCGGTGTGGCGCCTCTATCGAGCCCTCTATGGACTCAAGCAAGCCTCGAAGGCATGGTATGCACGACTGCGAGAAGTTTTCGAGGGACTCGGCTTCACACGAAGCAACGCAGATCACAGCCTCTTCTATAAGTTTGAAGGGGGTATTCTAATCATCGTGGCAGTGTATGTCGACGATAAACTTATCCTTTCGAAGGACCGTGCTGCCATCAACCGCCTCAAACTCCAACTGTCGAAGGAGTATGACCTCTCAGACCTGGGCGAGGCACGCTGGATCTTAGGAATGGAGATCATTCATAACCGCCACGAGGGCACGATCAAGCTCTCGCAGAAACGGTACATCGAAGGTATACTACAACGAGCTGGCATGCAGGATGGTCGAAGCGTTGGTACGCTGATCGAGTTGAACCTGAAGTTACCGAAGCTCGACCAACCTGAGGTTGATGCTTCGCAGTACCAGAGTGCTTTAGGAGCACTGATGTATGCCATGCTAGCCACTCGTCCAGACCTCGCATTTGCAGTGGGCATGCTAAGTAGGCATGCATCAAATCCAGGAGAGCGCCATTTCGTGGCACTCAAACGAGTCTATCGTTACCTTCATGGGACGACAGATTCATGTCTACGCTATACTGTCTCCTCTGAGACAACTCTGGTCTGCTACGTAGATGCTGATTGGGCAGCCGATGTCAACGATTGAAGATCGATAACTGGCTATGCTTTCACCTTATGTGGTGGTGCAGTGAGCTGGTCATCGAAGAAACAATCCTCGGTAGCCCTGTCGACTACAGAAGCAGAGTATATGGCTGCTGCAGCAGCCACGAAGGAAGCCGTTTGGATCCGCACCTTACTCGGAGAGATAGATCCCATCGCACAAGCAAATCCAACTCCCCTCCACATCGATAATCAATCCGCGATCTCATTAGCCAAAAATGCGATGTTCCACGACCGCACGAAGCACATTGCCATTCATCACCACTTCGTTCGTGAAAAGGTCGAGTCAGGAGATATCTCGGTGATGTATATATCTACAAACGAGCAGGCTGCGGACGTCCTAACGAAAGGTTTGTCCCGAGACAAGCACCTTCGTTTCTGTGGCCTTTTAGGCATCACTCGTTAAGACACCTACCGTTGAGTGGGCGTATTGTTACATACGAGTTTCCTCTCTATCTTTTCTCATCTCGTACAGCTTACAACGGTAATGTCTTACCTAATCAGAACTCCGACTTATATAGGTAGAATTCTTTTCCGTCTCACCTCAGTCTTCTGCTCCGAGAAGTCTGAGGTAAGGTTTCTGGTTACTTACATTAGTTTCGTGATATTAACTACATGTAGTCTTTGTTCCTAGGTTAGTTAGAATGTCAGTCTTCTGCTCCGAGAAGTCTGAGTCTTTGTTCCTAGCCTCACAACAAAACAAGAAGCCTCCTCATTGCCCCCACAGAACTTGTCCGTCCATCTAGGCTTAGACCCACAAAGTCCAGTTATGCTCTGCACCTGTGCTACACTTGATTACTTGCACCGATTCCCAAAATCCTGTCACACATGATAGGAAGTGACAATGAAAACAGACTCAGCGACTACATATAGCACCGCCTATCAATGAAGCGATTTAACATAAAAGCTACGGATTTACATGTGTAAATGAACTGTGTCTTGACAACAAGAGCCCGTGGGTCGGTATTGGGACCAATAAGCAAACAACTTTTTCATGCATAATGGTGATTGTAAGGAAAATGTTACAGTGCAGTCAGCGAACCTGGAGGCTTGTTACCTGGAAGAGTGAGTCGACATTTGTTTACTAGACGAGCCCTATCAACAACAGGGGTAGAACCTACTCGGACAGTATCACTAGTGTCCAGGGTTCGCCGAACAGTGGATATGGTGTTTGATCAAGTGTGTTGGGTGGTCGTCTCTCGAAGCACGTATACTTGACCACTTGTCCCGCTCTGCGTCTCGGGCAGCAAGCCATAATTGATGTTTCGATATGCCTGCTCTTGCATCCAGCATGGTCCTATGACAACAGTCGTTCATGTTCAGCGATTTACACCAATACGGTGCACCGTTCGACGTCGCCTACCGCTGCAAGTGAGCCAGGTCATCATCCACATGGACATGGGGTGTTTTCTTAATGATCTCCCCGATTCCATCTAAACCCTGGCGAAAATGGTTGCGGACTTCCGGCGCCATCGAATTCCCTCCACTCCGAATGTAATTCAAAACCTGCTTCATCTCAGATGATATCAGAATGGGAATAAGTGAGTCGACTGGCCTCTGCTAATCGTTGTTTCACTTCTAAAAGGATTCCCCACCAAGAAACCCATAAGATCTATTAACAAACGAGCGGTCAGCCTCGAGTTTACAGAAGTTGAACATATCCTTGCCTGTCCGGTCACATCCTCCTCCAGGGCCCGCTGTTCATCTTCGTCATCGGTTCCATCGAGTTTCGTTTGAAGCGACGTTATCCTTTGCAGTATTGAATAAACATCTGGGGGGCTGCGGGGCGCATTTAGGGGGATTGCATAACGTCACAAGGCGCTCTTACATCCCACATGTTGTATCTTGGACGCCATCGCTGAAACTAGGGTATGAATATACCATAGAAAAGGAGGTCTTTGAAAAAGATGCTCACGCCTCAGCCGCAGACGCATCGAGGATAACAGTATAGATGTGTTCAAGTAACTTTTCGTGACTAGAATTAGCGTAGACTGCCTTTGGCTGACGATAATACCTACTCCGACGCTCAGCGTTTGTGATATGGACTTCACCTCGCACCGCACATTTTGCCTCGCATCAAGATATCGACCAGACTCAACCTTTAGACAGAAATCTTTGCATTTCTCGATCAAGGGAGGTGCCACTACCTCAGTGCGCTGGTTTCGCGCTGCCTTGAATCTGAAAGGACTCCACGAGGATGTCGTTAGGCGTGCCCTCGGACCATCTCCTGTGGTTGCAATATCAGTATTCCGGATGCTTGAGGTTCCGCGCTGGAACTGCGGTCCCGTCATCAAGCGGAGCTCCTTAAAGAATGTTATCTCGCCGACCTACATTTGAGCGTGAGAACATGGCCTCTTGATATAGTGAGAGAATTCCTAAGTACATACATATTTTTCCAAGGTCTCTACACCAAATACATCCGAGAGGGGCTTGACTGCTCCTTGCTCCCTCCGTCTACTCTGTTGCCACCATAAGCGTATCCTCGCGGGTCCAATGCAGTAGTCCAACGTACCGCGGATTCACGACTGGCTTCCGGAAGTCGATGCTGCGCAAGACATGAATCAACCAATTCCAGCACTCGGCAAAGGTGGAATGTAATGGTTACCGGGTTCGCAAGGGTGTAAAAGTGTTTCCTATGTTCCAAAACATAATTTCAACAACCTTACGCATCATTCTCTGTACAGACCCACCGGATACTTTTGAGCCGTTCCCTCCTCTGTGCGCAGGCAGGTTCTCTTCGCCAAACTTGTGGGTTTGCAATGGTGCACAAGGAAACAAAGGCCTCTGGCTCCGCGGAGTGACCGCCGGTCCAGGATGCCGAAACTGATGTTAGGATCAAACGAAGATATGATACCTTCCTTGGGGAGTACTCACCACCTTCCACTTCCCTCCGTCTCCCCGCTCTGCCGACTCCGTTAAGATCAGAACACTGTATGGTCGTTGTCACCAAATGTTTTCCGGAAAGACGCAAGGACAAGGCTTTCAGCAGCATCACGATTTTTTGATTGTTCGGAAGTGAGGAGCCCTGGGATGGATGAAGTGTCGGGTAGTCGTCCTGAAGGCGAAACCCCACTGAGACGCCGTGCCGACCATGATTGCGATGTAATACAACCTCATCACTGGATACGCCGGAGATCACTGGACGATAAGCTGGATCCGCGGGGTCGATGTCAAGTGCATGCATATCCTCAAATATGTTGCCTTCGGGTTTGAAAATGCCATTGGAATAGTCGCCATAGTCGCCCAACTGATTGAATCAGGGTCGCTGAAGCACGCCACTTGTATTACGACTCACTGTAATCCTTTGACCAGAACACTCGCAAAGCCACACGTTTTCCCCGCTTAGCTTCAGCCCATGAACATTGCGAATTGTCTTCATGAACCCGGGCATATCGAGACCGTCTTCATCATTCTGCGGCTATATAGGCAGTTACATATGGATGTTGCAACATACAGAGAAGAGAGTACTGACGGACGTAATCGCGCACTTGTGTGGCCCGATACAACAACCGGGACACTGCTCCACGTCAACCATCACGTCGGTTTGTATATTCCTAGTTTTCCAGACAACCCTCGCATCCCGGATAGATCGTGGAAGGTGAGCGCACTTAACTCCACTATCTACGCGGCTCTCGACAGGCGCAACCCAAAGCAAATCATACGCCTTCTTAGCGAAAGCTCCCCATGAGACCTCTTGATGTACAGAGCATTGGTCACTGGCCACGTGCACGCTTGCATAGCCAAGGTAGTATGTGAGGGCGATTGCAAAACGAGATTTGCTATCGTCGTTGCCGTAGACTATGATGACGGGATCGTTTGTAACCGATGAGAATGCGACAGTATCGCCTGTGAGCTCGCGCGGGAAGGTACCGCGACGGGTGAAACCGCAGTATGTGGCATGTCGATCGTCAAGCTTAAAATAGTGCTGCTCTTCGTCGGAGTAGGGAGCTGCTCAAGCGAGATGAAGGATCTTAAGTTTCGGACGCGAGTCTCGAAGGCATCCAGCGGCAGGAATCCTGTAAGAGCTAGGACCAAGAGTTTTGAAGTCGATGGTGATCGGGTTTCCAAAGTAGTCTCGGCAGGCCAATATGCCTCTGAAGACCGACTCACAGTCGGGATGCGTTATCACAGGCAAGCGAATTTGAATGCCCACATTGGTAACAAGGGAAAGCTCTAGGGGAAGAGTACGGTCTCGAGATCCTAGTTTGCTGCTGCTTCGGCTCCAACTGATGCCGAGTTTGTTGATGAGCTCGACAAGTTCCACCTTTTCGACGTCGTGGCAATCCCGAAAGTAGCTCGGGTCGCTGGCCAGGACGCTACCAAACTCGCAGAACTGTCCCTTCGGATTCCATGCGAATATGCTGTAATCACTGTATTTTGCTATGATTGCCAGCTGCAGCTTCTGGAACACTTTTTTGCCCTCGCCGTACGTCATCTGCATGTCCACGTCAAACAGTCCCAACAGCGAATAGGCCCGGTCTTCCGGTCGCGTCGTCTCACGATCCGCTGCCCAAGATATGATCTGTGCAACACAGAAATACATCCGCTTCCGCCCATCCCTCAGAACATCGATGGGAATCCGCGTTATTCTCTCCAAGGCTTCTTCAAGTTCCTCCTTGCGACCGACGGTAACCCAGTCCTTGTTGAAGAATTCGACTTGTTTCGGAGCGATGAGTTCTTGGAGCGTCCAACCCCGCGAGAACCACTTTGGCCAACCGTTGGCTTTGTGAAACTTGCTGAAGTCTTGTCGACTAGGAAAGCTGGAGTCTTCGACGTCGTCGAGGTATGCATAACATTTTTGTGATTTTTCGTACCACCGATACATGGAATTGATGGCTTCTTGAAGTTCAGAGCTGCTCCGCTTGTCAATGCAACATGTATCAATCCAAATCCACTGGTAGTTGTCCAGCTTGGCCTGTTTGCAACTCTTGATGATCTTCCTGTAGCCAGTACGCCGCCTGACGTTGCTCCTACAGCGGTCGTCCATCCCCATGAACGCAGCCATCTCCTTATAGTTGACCTCGTCTTCCCACCGATGTGACACTATTACATATTCTGCTGAACCATCATGATGTTCCTTAAAGATCTTAGCTTGCGGTCCAGCTCCTTGGATGCCCTCTTCCCTATCCAGAACAGTTTGCACATGCAGTAGCCGCATCCTTCTAAGAGGTGAGTGGCGAGCTTAAAGCTAGACCAAGAACTGCAAGTCATCATACATACCGTCTGTGGGTCCTAGATCATCTAGCAGTTCTTCAAATGGTGTGCTTTATGCGTCCGGCGATGAACAAACAGGGGTTTTAAGTAACTTGACCCTCGTTGCAGGTTGTGGGTTTTTAACAGAAGGTGCACACGTCGAGCATGAGGCCCGGTCTTGTTCCTGTTTAGCGGCGACGCAAAGAAGCGTTGTGTCCATGAGCGCTCGACAGGGACATCTGTGAGTTCAATTTGATCTCCATATGCTTAACGTGAGGCAACGAAGTGTTGCCAGATTTATCTCAATCTCCCCCTGGTCCGACCAGGTGTTATCTTCACCTGCCATCCTGTGCAAGTATTCACAGGGGAACCTCTCAGACGGCTACTGTTGACGAAAAGAGCTAAGCATCTATGTTCGTTCTCCGGATGAATAGAGAATCAAAATGCTTGACTACCTCTAAGTCTATTCCATACGTACTACGTCATATCTGAGACGATTCAGCCACTTCCTCGATCCTGCCGCTCCAGCAGCCATAATAGTGCAGGACAGGGCCGATGGTTTGGTGAAAGCAAGAGGGATGGGATGGGGTTGGCAGAGTTATCAGTAGTATCATTATGTAAGATGGGTACACAGGGGTTGATTGCTCTATGTGCGATGGAGGTAGCTGAGCTGACCGTCATCTACTTCCTACGCCCGTCAGGCACCTCTCCTAGAATTAGGGTCGTGTACAGTACTGGTGGAGTAAAACTAAGGGCTAGTACGGGAACAAAGCCAAGGTGAAAAACTACATGAAAAACCGTGGTTTTTTGGCACTACTTTTTTCTCAGGCTAGGTGGGGCCGAGATGCCAGTGGCACCAACGCCACAAGCCATTGCACTGCATCTCGTCAGTGGACCATGACGACGGCAAGGGAAACATGGCTCACAGGTCCCCACGATCATCGCCAAAAGGAAAATCCAAGGAGGTGTCACAGAGGAACGGCAAAGACAGTACCTCATCAGCTTCATGGACTACTAGCGATATCGAATTCTTGATCGACCAAGTCATTGCTCGTCATGCAGAAGGTGGTGATGGCATGAGTTTCAAGAAGTCATTCTGGCAGTCCCTAGCAGCCTCTGATAGACTTTCCAACCCAGAGAAAGGGGGCCCCAAGACAAGCAGCTCATGCAAGGAGAAGTGGAGCTGTGTGAGTACATTTTCGACTCTATCATCGACGATGCGAATAGCTGATCTCTATCTAGCTGAAGAAAACATTTGATGTTGTCGATCGCCTCACCCATTCTTCGGGGTTCGCATTTTCACTTGAATTAGGGGCTAATATCGGCATCGAAAACGAGAGCGTTTGGACTGATTATCTCAAGGTACAGTCTCGAAGTTTATGCAAGAGGAAACTCTCCTAATCGATGTCCCGTAGCATCACCCAGCGGCATCCCCTTTCAGAAACAAAGGGTGGGCATTTTATGACAAGATGAAGATTGTTATGCCGTCAAAAAGCAAGGGCACAAATTGTTTCTCCACCCTTAGTGGGCCCTCTGTAACATCAAGTTCCTCTAAACCCGCTCCCCCCTCATCTAGAAGTGCGGCCACCAGTGACAGTGAAAATGCTGAGCGTAACATGAACACGGTGGCTATGGTGGAAAGTACAGATGTTGTCATGGAGCTGAGTACTGATTCTGGGTTGCCTCATGACGTGCCACATCCTCCCTCCTCTGAAGTCTCTGGAGGTGCTTCGACAAGACCTCTCTCTTCCGTATATACTTGCCTGACTCCATCCAACTTCACGCCTCCACCCACTCCCTCCTCATTCACCAGCTCATTGGCCAGTTCTATCAAGCCTTCATCGAGCATTTCTGCTTGTGCCAAAAATTCCAATAAATGCAAAGCCGATGACGATGATGCCTCGATGGTGTCGATTATGTCTCCTTCAGTTGCTGGATCATCCCATTCGTCTGCGCAGAGGTGTCGTGTCGCAACTATCCCTGCGGCGATTGATTGAGTAGGCGATTGTCTTGGGTCGTTGAACAATACTTTTCGTGACAGTGTTGCAGTCGTCGGAAGTTTCACATCCAATATATCAGCTCCTTTATCTCGACGGCTTATTGCGCAGAGGATTGTGGGGTAAAGGGCAATATGGCAGAGCACTTGCCTTTAGTGTTTCAGTTGGTGTTGGACTTGGTAAGGAGGAACGTAGTTCTGAGTGAGGATGGTATAGAGAGAGGACTCTGTATTCCGGTTATTGTTTGTTACATCCTGTGGTGTATCCTACAGGGTATATATACCTCTATGGTGCACACGGACCAGGTGTACCTGCACCTACGATAAGAACTACTATATTTGTAAGTAAGAGGACCTTCCATATAGGTACGACTCTGTCTTTCTACTAGGAACATATTATCCGGTAATCCAGTAGAATAGAACATATCAGAATAGTATGGAACAACTATTCTTAGAACAACAATCACATGTTATCGTTACTGATAACTGGTAATAATTTCAACACTCCCCCTCGCTCTAGATAGGTTGGTTGACCAATCCTAATGACGAGCGATTTTCTTCAAACTTTTGCCAGGTTAAGGACTTGGTTAATCCATCAGCCCTTTGTCGAGTAGTATTAACATATTCGATGGCGAATAACCCTTCTTCAACACATTCGCGGACAAAATGCCATTGGATATCGATGTGTTTGGAGCATCCATCTGAGACTGGGTTTTCAGCAATGAAGCGTGCACCCATATTGTCACAGTAGAGAATAGTTTTATCCATTTTAAAGGACAACTCTTTGAAGAGCATGTCAAGCCATTTGATTTGCCTGGCAGAATCGCACATCGCCATATATTCTGCTTCGGTGGAAGAGAGAGCGATTGTCTTTTGTTTTCGGGATCTCCACAAAATAAGAGAGTTGCCATAGTACATGGCAAAGCCAGTAGTTGAATGATGAGTATCTTTATTTGAGGCCCAATCGGAATCTGCAAAACCATAAATTCTAGCTTCTTTCCCATAATAATGGAGGCAAAGGTTCGGTGTGGATGCCACATAGCGAACTATATGTAATGCCTGTTTAAGGTGAAGGTCAGTTGGATTTGACATATATTGTGACATTCGGATGACCGAGAAAGCAATGTCTGGTCTGGTTCCCAGAGCCATATATAAAAGTGATCCTATTACCGACTGATAGCGAGATCGAAGCTGAGAATTTGACTGGTATTTCTCTGGAGCTTTTTCAGGAATATATCCTGAGGGTAACGGTGTGCGAACAGACGTTGCATGCTCCATTCTGAATCGTTTAACGACCTTTTGAACATATGGGATTTGATCTAACCAAATTTCATTGGTTTGGCAATTTCTTTTTATCTGGATTCCAAGATATTCCTTTACTTCGCCTAGATCTCTAGATTCCCATGTCTTCATAAACTCGTCTTTCTTTTTCCGAAGTAAATTCTTGTGTGAGGCGAGGAAAAGTCCATTGTCAACATACACTAAGAATATTACTGTTCCAGCTTTTGATTGATAATAGTATACACCGGCATCGACTTTTGATCGGAGGAAACCCATCCGAAGGAGTGATTGATGTAGTTCTTTGTTCCATGAGAGTGCTGCTTGCTTTAGACCATATAGTGCTCGCAGCAACCGATAAACTTTGTGCTCTTGACCTTTGACTTTAAATCCATCTGGTTGTTCCATATATATTTCCTCATCTAGTTTGCCATATAAAAAGGCAGTCTTCACGTCTAATGCTTCCATTTCCCAATTGTGCTGCGCTGCGTGAGCTAGGAGGATTCGCACTGTTTCAAAGCGTGCGACCGGGGAAAAAGTGTCTTCAAAGTCTATCCCATACTCTTGAGTAAAGCCTTTGGCTACTAATCTGGCTTTGTGACGACCATCGCTTTTGATAGCATAGACCCATCTTGATTTAACCAATTTACGTCCTGGAGGAGGATCCACTAGTGTCCAAACTTTTCTTTCTTCGATCGATTTAATTTCATCCTTCATTGCGTCAAACCAAACGGTTTGTTCAGCTTTTGGGAGTTTAAATACATCCCTAAACTGTTCCAGAGCTTGTTTAATATGTGCAGCTAATAATATCACGAATGAGGTTTCTGCTGTCTCATCGGTTTGAGCTCCTGGAAAACGCGAAGGTCCTGCTTCAGGTTGTTGTGCTTCCTCTGTTGTTGGTGGCGGATCCCACTGAGGATATTTCTGTTTGATAGCTTGAACGCTATCATCAACCATTTTGTGGACGGCATCTCATTTTTCTCGAATCTCCTTTTCGATTTCGACTGGATCTCTGCGTTCTCCATAAACATTTCCAGGTCGTCGTGGAGGAATTCTGATTTGAGGAACCCTCGGATTTTCACGAGTGATAACGAGAGGTCTTCTTGGTTCAGCAGGTATATTAAAGGGTTTATGAGGATGTTGCACCCATTCATCTCTTATTTGCGGTGCATTTCGATCGGTACATGGATTTGCCCTTGGTGGGAAGTCCCTTGGTGGTATATGCGGATTTCCAGCATCCTGGTCACCATCACCATTATTCCGCGGTGGGTCATTGTCTATGTTTGGAGTTTGTGGTCGAGATTGGGGTCTCTCGTCCATTGGCTGATCAGGCCCGTTTTCCATCCAATCATCGTTGGTAGGTGCGTTAGTTTGTATTGGTTTTTGGTTCGTCACAGGGATAAGGTCTGAGTTATTGGATTTGTGTTCCTTTCCTAAATCTGTACTACAAAGGGGAAAAACTTCTTCGGCAAATTTTGCGGTTCTAGCAATTGTAATTTTTTGGCCATGTAGGAATCGATATCCTTTTGTATTAGGTTCATAGCCAAGGAAAACCATTTCCAAGGCATGAGGTTCCAATTTATCCTTTCGCTGATCTTTGGGAATCCAAACGTAGGCTAAACATCCAAAGACTCGGAAATAGGAAATATCAGGGATTTTGCCTAAGAACAACTCGCACGGTGTCTTCCAAAGGGATCTCCTCAATGGAGTGCGATTGTAAATGTGTAAGGCAGTGTCGAGTGCAAAGTTCCAGTATTGTTTGGGTACACAGGCATGATGACGAATTGATCCAGCCTTCTCAAGGATAGTTCGATTAAAGTGTTCGGCTCGACCATTTTGTTGTGGTTGATCCGCAATAGACAGTTCATGGATTATACCTTTGGAGTTGAGGAGCGATTTAAATTCAGTACCCATAAACTCTCCCCCTCGATCCGAACGGAAAGTCTTCAAAAGACATCCAGTTTGGCGTTCAACGATGGATAACCAATCGCGAAAGCGAGATAGAGTGTCGGATTTCAATTGGAGATAGAGGCAGAAGCCAAAAGAGGAGTAGTCATCAAGAAGGGTAAAGACATAGCGGGCTCGATAATAAGACTCGACAGGTAATTCAAGGAGATCGGCATGAACTAATTCCAGCGGAGCGGAGGCTCGTTTGGATGAGGCATGGAAGGGATCAGAAGTCATTTTGCCAGAAGTGCATCCTCGACAAGTAGGCAAGGATTTTGCGATTAGCTCAGCAGGAAATCCGGAAACATGGTGAGAACAATTTTTAATGACAGAAATGCCTGGATGTCCAAGGCGATTATGCCAAAGAGTATATTGATCCAATTCGATTGTCCCTAGGTCTACGGTCTTGAGGGCGCTGGAGGAATGGACAGGAACTCCATAGAACCAGTGCAACCGCGAAGTAGACAAGCATGTTGCCTTGAGGACTTCACGACCATCGGGGGTACGGATCACCTCGTGTGTTTTTGTTGCGTAACTCTTGTATCCAGACTTCAAGAGTTGGTTTCATGAACATAGGCATTTGGAGAAGTCTCCATGGATTACGTCTCGTAGTGTCAGGTAGTTATTGGATTCCAATTTTAATACAACAGTCCCTTTTCCGTATAGTTTGACAGGTTCGTGACCAGCAGTGTGTCCAAAAGCTGGTTTAGGAAAAGACTTGTAGGTCATAAAATCAGCTCGGCAAGGAGTCACATGATTTGTGCATCCTGAATCTAACATCCACATACAATTCTTGGATTCTCTGTTGATAGCATGATTGGTTTCCAAATCACAAGGATAAGCGTCAAAAACATCATCATTGATACCATAAGAAAAACCAGATGCACCCTCCATTGTAGGGTTTGGTTCGTAGTCATCAGGAAGTCGTACATATCATACAGGTTTGGGATACTTATGCTTGGTTACCGAAGCATGAAAGTCCTGCAAGGATACCGTTACTCTAGGACGGTTATGCCTAGATCCCTTAACCTTTTTACAAATGCTTTGTATGCGTTCCTCTCTCTCATTACTAGTGCCGTGTGTGGAGGTATTTTCCATTCCACTTCCAGATCTATTAATACTAGGATTGGTGTCGGAGGACTCATTGATTCGGTTTCCGAAGTCAGCAGATGTCCATCTCCTCCTCTCCACAGTTTGAAGACCATGTTGTGTGGCCAGATCCGGTAGTACCCGTAGATGTAGTCGGGATACTGTACGAAGGCACATTTCACATTGACAAGGCAAATTAACAACAGTTCCAGGAGGAGCTTCATCAACATACTCAACTGTATGTGATTCTTCGTCCTGAAGAACCAGGACAGGAGTTATTTCATCATTAAACTCTTCAAAGCGGGAGGCATCGTCGATAGCGTTTTGTAAATTTATATGATAAGACTCATAGCCTTGATCATATTGTCTGTCATACTGGTCGTATTGATCGTAATCCTGGGATTCCTCAGGTTCATCTGTATAGTCGGCTGCAGCAAATCTGCCACGGCCGCGACCACGACCACGAGATCGACGTGCACGTTGCTTTCCCTTAGACTGTCCTTGAGTCTGTTGTTGATTTTGGGGAGGATACGGTGTTCCGCTTCGTGGTGGAAGACCTCCTCGACCTCTAAAGCTTCCTCTTCCTCTTATATTTTGTTGCCTATCAATGTGTTGTTCGGTTGGATGATTTCCGTGGCATTTACGGCAATGCGGTGGTTTTGAGAGATGGTTGATGAGGGGTTGTGAAGAAATCCTGGATGAACCGGCTTTGGCATTGTTGGTTTCTAATTTTGGCAAATTGGATTGCCCAGTACGATGTGACGCTAACTCTTTTAGTCTTGGAACGACATCTGCCATTTTGAGATCTTGTGTTTTGACCGAGGATAAAATATTCGTTGGACCAGCCCCCCATTTTTCGGTGAATGCTCCACAGAGCATCATACACTGGACAGGTTCGGATAATACTATATTTTGGGTCGCAAGCGATCCAAGTATCATGTTTACTTCTGCGAGCTTGGATCCCAAGTCGTCAGAAGGGTTAATCCGAATTTTGAGAAGTCTCAAAAAGTCTGTGTAGGCTGATACAGCGGTAGGGGCTCCATAGGAGGCTTGTAAGGCTGTCCACATTTCATAGGCAGTGTCTTTGTTTTCTAGAGACACTGATATAACCGGGTCACAATATAACAAGATTGTGCCCATTCCTCGGCTGTTTTTGGTATCCCATAACTTTACGGCAGCAGTGTTTGCAGCAATTGCTCGGTCCGGACAGGTTTCTGTTCCATTTACGACGTTCCAGACATCGAGAGTTAAAAAATATCCTTTTATCATGGCTTTCCAAGAAGAGTAGTTTGAGCCATTAAGGCGTGGAATGTTCTTCGAGGCTGAAGTTTCCTTTTGATCGGCCATAGTAAAACTAGAAAAATTCTAGAATTAGTATGTCGTCAAGAACCTGATCGCCAGCAGTGGTTTCCAGAGCTGCATGACGGAAGGACTGTCGTTGGCGTTGTGAAGGCCTTTTTCTGCGTATCTTTGGTTTTCCAGAAGATTGTGGGTTATTTTTCTTTATCGGAGTCGAATTTCCCTTTCTAGTATAGCGCCTTTTGTCCAGATTCAGCTTTTCGAAATTTTGGAAGTCTAATTCTTTGAAATAGTGATATGCCAAAAGATGTGGATAGCCAATTTCATGAAGTGAATATGTGGTCCGTTCATCTCTCAACGCTATCCCTCCATGGATTCCAATGGAGTAAGGGAGAATGAACTGACTATATCGCTGACTTTTATGGCACATGAGCTGAAAGACATTTACAGGAGGCATATTGGTAACATCACTAAAATAATATCCTGTTCGTCCATAACCGGCGTACACTTCAGGATAATTTCCTGGAAGTGGATAAGTTCTTGGCAGCATGGTTTGCATATGCTCGTTGACGACGTCTGGAATAGATTCCTCTGGAGGGCCGAGAGAACAAATCTTTTCCATCACCTTTATCCATTTCTCGTTGTAAGTCCAATAAAACCATCGACTTGCTGGGCCATAAGATCCAGCGTGTAATTCTGCCATAAGATCTCCAACTAAGTTGTTTGGATTCCTCGTCATACCATACTTTTCACTCCAAATTGATACTGCTTTTGAGATCTTGTAGGGATAATACCACTTTAGGATCTCTTCGCTGTTCACCATTTTTTGTCCGACTCCGGAGATAGCCGGGAGTGCACTCGAGGGTTGTTTTATCGGAATTCCAAGATCCTCGGAAAGTGCGTTCCAGATGGCGGTTCCAAACCCAAAGAGAGGGGATGAATCTGGCAAACTCTTGGAAACTGTAGGACGGATGGACTCTTCCTTTGAAGTAGAAGAAGATGTCGTTTGTGAGGGTGAAAGCGGGAATGGTATGGATGGATGGATCTTCATATGTAAACAATGGAATATCTACACTGTTGAAGTTAGCGATGGCATGAGGGTTGATGCA